>CM020217.1:12555344-13155344 GCA_009819775.1 Phoenicopterus ruber ruber
CTGTGCAAAAGCCAGCTGAGTCCTGCTAACATCCGTCAGAATTACGGGGCTTCTTCAGCCAGCAGCAGCAACTCAGGCTCATGCAAAGGAAGCGACAGCAGCTCAGCGATGAGGCAAGTCTTTATTTCAGCATCCCGGTGTTCAGCGCACTGACTTACCTTCTCTGCACTGTAACGTGGTGTCAGCTGTCTGGGTTGCCGAGCAGGTCATCTTGCTCCGCAGCATAGATGTGACTCCTCATATTGGTGGCTCAACAGCCAACAGGGTGCTCCATCCCGTGTACAAGCTCTGTCAAATTCAAGGTTACTTTTAGCCAAAGCTTTCGCCCCAAGACAGGCTCCTTCATGGGGTTTCATGCCACCAGTTCTCATGTGGATTTACTCGTTCTTTCGTATAAGGATCCTGTGGCTTTGGAGAGAGTTGGGTGGGGTAATAGAGAAAATATTATACCCTCGGGTGACAATTCACCCTGCCCAGCCTTAGGCACCTCCCTGTGCAGTTTCCTGGACAGGAAAGAAAACAGATACCTGCCAGAGCATGCGACACGTGTTGCAGAGAAGCAGCTGGCACTGCGCTGCTGCTGTGTCCCTATTTCTCTCTCTCTCTCTCAGGCAACTCAACAGCCAAGCGTGCCAGACACACACCTGAAGCTAGATAGGATGAATCTGGGTTTCAGCGTGCTCAGCTTCATAACTCGCGTGTGGAGCTGAACTCGGTCCGTAGACTACCTCACCTGGCCATGTCTGCAGCTGGGTGCCCTTGCCAGTGGCCCAGCTGCCTGCTCTTGAGCACACCACCCATTTTGGGTGAGGGGATGGCTAGGAATTTTAAAGTTAAATGTCTCATTTGATGTAACAGCACTGAAACCAAGTACAAGAAATAGTCCATGTTGCACTATAGCCACAAATCGGCCATTTCCTCAAGTACTTGGATTTGCCAGAGGGATTCACTTGTGGAGCCCCAAATGAGTCAAGCTTTCTAGCAGTCTATGGGATGTTTTTCTTTTTGCCAGGACTGAAGAACTGGAGGAGTGACGTTATGTGACGCCTTGGGTTTTTTTCTTTTCAGGCCATCAGGGAGATACGTTTCTTGTGGTGACAATCACAGCATTACGCCAGAAAATCCAGAGCAGTCTTTGCCTCCTCCACAGCAGAAAGAAGTTACAGTACGGCATTTGAAAGCAGAGCTGAAGGGGTCTGAGAGCAAACTTAAACAAAGGTATATTTCACCTCAGAAATCAGAGGGAGAAAGATTTATGCAGGAGTATCTAGGGGTGGCAACCCTGAACATTTTTACTCATTTCTTGACCACATAAAGTGGTCCAGAAGAAATTTGAAATATGCTCAGTCTGATTAGGTTGTTTTCAGGTATTCCAGGTTTCGTAGCATGCTCAGTGACTACGTACCATGCCGTTTAGTTATGACTATGGCTGTCTCTTTTCCCTTTTTTGAACTTTCCCAATGGAATATTTTTAAAGGATAATTTTTTACCAGTCTGATTTAGCACTGAGACCGTTTCTACATACAATAGTTTCTACCTGCAAGCATGTATTACCTTCGTCTCCTGTTCTACCTCACTCAGTGAAGTGTGACTACGAATGTCGCCCTTCTCCCCTAATGAAAGAAAGGCTCTGACACAAACCAGTGTGCCCGCTTGTGGTTTTGTCTCTTAGATACTGAATTTTTCTCCATAGCCCTTTGTATGGACGCTAAGCAAAGAAGTGACAAGGTGCATTACACAGCAACAGGTGTCGTCTCTTTTACTGAAGCTGTGCTCTGAGAGCTGGCTCTCCGGCACACACAACCCAAGCGGGCACAAAGGGGTGTTTGAATGGAGCCCCAAGGCAGAGTCCCCGGGACCCCTTGGTCCAGCTCGGGATGGCCCGACCCCTGCATCTGCGAGGGCTGGATCTCACATAGGGGCCCCCTTCCCCACTTGCTTTTGCAAGTCAAGGCAGCAGCCTCTGGCTGCACGCTGGGCTGGGTGGGTGCAAAGCAAGCCAGGTGCCTGCAGCCCCGAGCCGTCCTGCTGTCTGAGGCCCGTGTTGGCTCTGGCTGTACGTGACGAGCGGCTGGCAGGCACAGGGGACGCCTCCAGGCAGCTCTTTCTCATTTCCTCCAGGGCGAGGCAGTAGGTGAGATGTTAAGCGCTGTACTGGTTGGACCTAACCTAGAGGCCACCGCTTGCACCTCAAAATGTCCAGGATCTCGGCGTAGCCCACGAGGCTGCTGGCTGTGTGGCGAGGTCGGTGACGCCAGTTAGCAGTCAGCCGGCGCGTCTCGGCAGCCGGCTTACGTCTCTGCCAGCTCTCTCAGAGGCGGCAGCAAATGGTGCGTGGAGGAATTTGCTTCCTCCTTGGAGCATCTCTGCAGCATAGCCATCGCAGTGCGGCGGAGCCTCACGTTGACCCTTCAACTGACCGGTCAGCAGAAGTGTTGCAACGTTGTTATTTTGCTACAGGGAAACAGAGATAGAAGAGCTCAAAGCTCAGCTGGGACGGATGACGGAAGAGTGGATTGAAGAAGAGTGTCATCGTGTGGAGGCGGAGCTGGCCTTCTTGGAAGCAAGAAGGGAAATTCAAGAACTCAAGCAGCTTATTGAAAGCATGAAAAACAGCTTGGCTGAGAAAGACAAACAAATTCAGAAATACTTCCTAGACATAAGCATTGAAAACAAGAAACTGGAATCTTTGCTGCAGAGCATGGAGATGGCTCAGAACAGGTGCGTGAGCGATGAGCAGTGCCTGGAGTACATGTCTGAGTCGGAGGGGAAGCCGTTAGCCTTGTGTGCCACGATGCCAGACGGCCTCGTCGCAGAGGACCAAGCTCTGGAGGAGGTGGCAGACAGTGGGCTGCTACTTAATGAGCACACAGCTAATGGGACTGATTCATTTGAAGAGGGTTTGACCACCACAACCTCTGAGTTGAGTGATCCAGCTCCTGCCAGTTCTGCTGTGAAGCAAGAGGTGCTTGAAACTGTTCTGGATGAAAAACTCACTTCTTCCCAGGAGGAGGAGAAAATCGGCAAGGTGATGGTGGAACAGGGCATCCAGACTGACGTGGTGCCCTATAGCCTCGATGTGGAGCGGCTCGTTCAGACCATCTTCAGAGCTCAAGATGCCTGTCCTCTAAGCCCACCTCCTTCACTAAAGGAATTGGGTGAATTTTCTCCTGGAAGCTTCAGCGATTCTGGTATCCTAGCGGACTTAACTCCAAGTGATCCAAACTCTGCTATCCTTTTGTCTCCTGTGGCGTCTCCATGCAGGAAGGTGGAGCACGGACTTAATGACAACCGTTTCATGAAAGAACTTGATTTTACAGAGCCTCGTGATGATGAACCCTTTGGGTATGTCAATACCATCTCTCAGACAGGAATAAGGAGGAGATACTGGAACAGCAGTCTCCTCGGAGATCTTCTGGCTGTAGCAACCCCTGTTGTACTAACTGTCATGTGGGCTTTCAGTACTCGGAGAGAAGGAACAAACCCCATTTACAGTATCGGAGCATTGCTTTGTGGTTGTGGCCTGGTGGCCCTGCACTCTTTACGCTGTACGCCCTTCAGTATCAAAACCTGAAGTCCGCTCTGTCCCTGGGCACCAGCTGGCTGAGGCAGAGAGAAGAAAGAGGGATGAGAGAGGTCATAAAAAGTTATTGTATATTCTGGCAGAGTCCATCGTTTTGCTCTTGACTCTTTGATTTGCACTATAAAGGGGTTTGAAAACGTGTTCCTTGTTTTGAAATGAAAAAGCTGAACCCTGTAGTTCAGCAAGATGTTTATAACAGTACTGCTGCCTACAGAAAAAGTCCTCCTGCTCCCAGGCACCGTGTCCCTCCCCTGTGCTGGTGTCTTTCTGGTGCCGGCCCATCCGCACACTGAACGTGACCAGGGAAATCGGGGAGAATTACAGCTAGCGCTCTTTTGTCTTTGCTGAATTAGCATTAAGCTCAATCAGTTTCCCTGGCTGGTTCACTGAGCAAACGTACGAGCGCTTTGTGCTGGCTCAAGGGCAGCACGAGATGCGCACGGGAACAAATGGCCGGAGAAAGGTGGGGTATGTCTTTAGGCAGCACTACCCTGAAACGTTTGTGAAACTACAGTGTTAGGTAAGTTACACGGAGACTCGTTCCCACTAAGGGTACCGCTAAGGGTGCTCCAGAAAGCATGCTAGCGCCTGCTTTCCATTTGTTGTCCAAAGAGTCGATTCCATTTAGAGGTAAAACCCAGATTCCCCAGGCAACTTCCAAGCACATCGTTCGTGCCCGTCTCCTGTACTGCTCTTCTCGATGCTACAATTGCTCGAGCATTTCACTGGTCCTGTGCATGTACAGGGACTGCAACCAAAAATGTATGTTGTTGGGAGCCTTGAAATGTGTTACAGTGATAAGTATGGGTGTGGATACACTTTGAATATTGATGTTGTTTTAAAGTCTTAATGCATTGGAACCTGATAGTCATTCGAGCCCTTTGAAATACTGTGTATAAATGTATTGTGTTTTAACATACTGTTTATTTAATTGCTTTATTGTAACTTACCTTTATACTCACAAGTTCAATGAAGCATGTTAGAAATGTTACACGTGTGCGCGTCTTTTATGGTAGCGAAGCTATAAAAAAGACCCCGTCTCAGCTGAGCTATCGGGCACAGGCAGAGCTGGAGGAGGCACTCTACCAGGGCATAAGGAACCATCAGGACCCAGAGAACAGAGTCAGACGGAGAAAACCTAATTACAGCTCCAAGCATAGGCACTCAGCCAGAGAAAAAGGCTCCAGTTGGTCCGCGGACACGCACGCCACCAGCTGTGCTGCACCCACGCTGCATTAACAGATGCAGGTGACCTAAACTTTAACCCAATGCACTCTGCCAGGAGCTTCTAACTTCTCATTTCTGTACTGCCAGGAGAGTATCAATCTTCCTGGCATTTAACAGAAGTCCAGAAGGCCTTGTTTAACATGGCCGAGAGTCATGCAGTCTCAGTGTGCCCACTGAGATGCCACTGTGACCGTCAAACCATCCGTTCTCCGTGTTCAAAACTCCAGATCTGTGCATAGATCAGAGGAGGGCAACACTACCCAACAGATGAAATAATGGGGTTTGTCTGGCTTCATCGAACCTTTCAACACCATCTCTGGCTCTTTAAACCTCACTACCCTCCTGTTTTCCCTTCCAGCAAAGCAAGTGACGTATTTCCCCGGGCAACCCAGAGTGCTAGAGCTCTAGTTAAGCCAGACAATGCTATGCATTGCTCTGCAGCTTTTGGGAATAAGGGAGTTATTTGTAAGGGAGGCGGAATAATTATTTGGCCAGCACGCAGGGAGCATTTGCAGTGCTCGGAGACCTTTCACGCCCTGCAATGCCCAGGTTCTGAATTGTATTTGCAACAACGATTCAGGGGGGTCATTAAGCATTCTATTAAGGAAGAGAAATCTAATGGACAATTTGATGCAAGTATTCCCCAAGAATCCACAAAGTTGGTCATGAGAGCATCTTGCTTTCTGTGCTTGTTAACTTCCATGCACTCCTGCCTTTCTCGATTCCTGCAGGCCAGCTGGCTTGCCTCATGACGCTGCTGCAATAGATGGTTGCTAAAAGGTCGCTTTCAAAAGCTTTTTCTTTTGAAAGTGCACAGAACAGAAGGGTCAAAATTAATTGGGGGGGTGGCCTGTTAATGTAAATTTTACACAACCATGGAAAATCATCATTCCTAGCTGTCTTCTCTTGGGACTGGAACACAGTATAGAAAATGCCTTATTCTTATTTCAAAGTATGTCTGTTCAATGCCAAGAGAGCAATATTTTATACTCAATATTACCATACCAGCTTTATTACAATTTTGGATTTCTCTTTCATGCCCGATATTGTTTAAGTGATCTTTGCTTTGAGTGGTGCTGAAACGGAGCATAATTTAGAGGAGAAAAGTTCTAGGTGAGACATTCACCTGGGACTACATGGGTTTCCTTTGCAGCAAGCTGGCAACAAAGAAGCAAAACCCTCCACTTTTACATTTAAAATTTCAATAGGCTGAAATAATTTCAAACCGGCTTTGGGCAGGCTCCATTTAGCAGCAGTGGTTTTAAATGCACTATTTAAGACATAAGGCACTAACACTGTGTTCTGGTTTTGGCCGAGAGGGCAGTAATTTTCTTTCCAGTAGCTACTGTGTTTTGGATTTAGAATGTGAAGAATATTTAAAATACACTGATGTTATTAGTAGCTGCTAAGCAATCAAGGACTTTTTCAAGCTTCCCAAGTTTTGCTAAGGCACAGGTGCAAAAACTTGGGAGGGGTATAGCCAGTATATATGACCCAAACTGGCCAAAGAGAGTATTCCATACCATAGATGTCATGCACAGCACAAGGCGGGGGGGGGGGGGGCGGTGGCTGGTGGGCCAGTTCCCTTTTTTCATTTGTTCGTTCGGTTGGCTGTTGGGTCCCTTGCTCACTCTCTCTGGAACTTGCTGTTCTGATATAGCTGCCGGAGAATATTCCTGTTCTGTGATTGCTGCTCAGGATGGCCTCTATCAGTCATTGGGTCTTTGGGTGCTGAGAAAATTTGCATCATTCATTTAATATATCCAAGGATCATTATATTTTTTATTATTATCATTAATATATAATACGTTATTATGTTTTTCTTCGCTCTCTTGGTGAACGGTTTTGATCTCAGACCACGGGTTTTCCTTTCCCTCTGATTGTCCTCCCCACCTCACTGGGCGAGTGAGTGGAGGAGTGAGGAGCAGCTGCGTGGTATTGGATTACAGGTTGGGGTTAATCCACGACACACCAGAATAACGTCAAAGTTGCTTTGTGCCCTTAAAAAAAATCTTTCTGGCTGCACAACTCTCATAAGATATTTAACTATGCTCAGCGAGAGCTGACAGAGCTCTCATCACATTCGTGAAAAAAAGTCAAAAGCAGGTCAACAAGTCAAGTAGCAGATGTTTGCTTCAAATCAGTCTTACAGGATAGCATAGGAAGCAGGACAAAGCTTACTCTGGGATGCACAGATCACCTACATATTGCCACCGAATCCAACATATGTAAACATAATCACTAGTTTACCAAGTCAAACTTGCTTTGAAAAGAACACAGTAAAAAAACCCATGGATAATGTCAGTAAAGACAATGCATGATTCCATAACTTAATTTCCTGGCAATAATTAGATTATTATAACTAATAAAACTGGAACTTCAATCTACAGTAGTTAGGCTCAGATCAGATATTTTTTGTTGTGCTGAAATTCTGTCTAACGATTTGAAAAACAAGATTATAATCATGTCGAATTCAAATCAAAACAATCTGAATTGTCAAGAAAAATGTCTTGTGTGTAAAATCCCCTTCCCCAGCAGAGGGTTCTGTTGCTCTTCTCTTTACAATTTATCTACCTCACGTTTGCCTCATGAAATGGGCTCTAGGCTGAAACACTACAACCATTAGTTTACTAAGAAAGCTGTTTGTGATGCTGAAGAAAGGATGTCAATCTTCCCTTGGCAGCACTTCAAAAGCCACACAAAACCTGCAGAATGCCCTTGTCTAGCCAGCAAAAGGTGAAAAAGATTCGGTCTCGAAAGAGTTCAGCTGCAAAATGGAAACGGTTCAGACTAATAATGCAGCTACGCACTAGTGTAAGCCATCGATCTGTCCCAACATACTCACTCATGTTAGAATTCTTCTCTGAAATTGCCGATGCTGGCCCTTCATCTTCCCCTGTCAGCTCTTCCACTGACAATGCAGCTATGCGCTTGTCTAGCCATCGAGCAGTCACAACATATTCTCTCGCTCTCCCTGCACGCCAGTTCCACAGTGGAAAACATTCAGCAATTCCTCTAACGCAGAAGATGCCAGCAGGGAAGGTTTTGCCAGCCCCATATAATTTAGCTCCCACATTGACAATGTCCAGACTTTGGTCCCACACAGACAATGCCAGTAGTGCAAGTGTTGCTGGTCCTCATCTGCCCTTGACAGCCCTTCCACAGATCTACAGCTATGAGCTTCTCTAGTCATCGAATGGTCCCAACTTATTTTTCTCCCTGTCGATACAATTACCTTCTCCCTGTCAATGGAATTTAGCTGCGACATGGGCAATATGTCCAGAGTTTGGTCTTACAAGGAAAAAGCCAGTACTGGAAGTGTTGCTGGCCCTCATCTGCCCTTAAGAGCCCCTCCACAGACCTACAGCTATGCGCTTACGTTGCCATTGAAAGGTCCCAAACTATTCTCTCCCATCGATAGCATTTAGCTAAAACAGTGACAATGTCCAGAGTATGGTTCCACAAAGAAGAAACCAGCACTGAAAGTGGTACTGGCCCTTATCTGCCTTTCACAGCCCTACCAGTAATATAGCTAGGCGCTTCTCTAGCCATTCAACGGTCCCAAATTGTTCTCTCCTTGTCGATAGAATTTATCTCCGATATTGACAATGTCCAGAGTTTGGTCCCACAGGGAAAAAGCCACTACTGAAAGTGTTGCTGGCTCTCCTCTGCCTTTGACAGCCCTTTCAGAGCCGTATCAGCACTAGAGCTATGTTCTTCTCTAGCCATTCAACGGTCCCAACTTTCTCCCAGTCGATAGAATTTAGCTCCGACATGGACAACGTCCAGAGTTTGGTCCGACATTGAAGATGCCAGAACTGAAAGAGTTGCTGGCCCCTCATCTGCCCTTCACAGCCGTTCCACAGCTCTACCAGCACTGCAGGTATGTGCTCGCTAGCCATTCGAACGGTCCCAAAATACTGTCTCCGTCTCAATAAAACTCATCTGAAAAAGGACACCGACCACAGGGAAGATGCCTGTTTTGAAAGTGTTCCTGGCCTCAACCTCCCTGACAGCACTTCCACAGCCCCAATGTTAATGCCGCTACACGCTCTTCTGTAGCTGTTCAAGTGTCCCAACTTACTCTCTCCCAGTCGAAAGAGTTTAGCTCCAACACGGACAATGTCCAGCGTTTGGTGCCACAGGGAACATCCCAATACTGAAAGTGTTGCTGGCCTTCATCAGCCCTTGAAAGCCCTACAGGTATGAGCTTCTCTAGCCAACCAATGGTCCCAACTTACTCTCTCCCTTTCGATAGAATTTTACAATAATATAATTTATTAATTAATACAACAGTTGGGACTCTTCATTTTCTAGAGGGCTATAGTAATGGAAGGGCTGTCAAAGGCAGAGGAGAGCCAGCAACACTTTCAGTACTGGCATCTTCCCTGTGGGACCAAACTCTAGATACTGTCCATGTTGGAGCGAAATTCTATCGACATGGAGAAAAATAAGTTGGGACCGTGCGATGGCTAGAGAACCACATAGCTGTAGGTCTGTGGAAGGGCTGTCAAAGGCAGATGAGGGCCTGTAACACTTTCAGTACCGGATTCTTCCCTGTGGCACCATGCTCTAGATATTGTCCGTGTCGGAGCTAAATTCTATCAACAGGGAAAGAGTAATTTGGGGCCATTTGATGGCTAGAGAAGCGCATAGCTGTAGGGCTGTGAAAGGGCTCTCAACGGCAAAGAGCTAGAAACACTTTCAGTAGTGCCTTTTTCCCTGTGGGACCAAAGCCTGGACAGTGTCCATGTCAGAGCTAAATTATATCGACAAGGAGAGAATAATTTGGGACGTTGAACGGCTAGAGAAGCACCTAGCTGTATTACTGGTAGGTCTATGAAAGGCAGATTAGGGCCAGTACCACTTTCTGTACTTGCTTCTTCTCTGTGGGACCAACTCTGGACGTTGTCCATTTCGGAGCTAAATTCTATGGACAGGGAGAAAGTTGGGACCCGTGAATGACTAGAGAATGGCATAGCTGTAGTGCTGGTCTGGCTCTGAAAGGGATATCCAGGGCAGAGGAGAGCCAGCAAAACTTTCAGTACTGGCATCTTCCCTGTGGGACCAAACTCTAGATATTCTCCATGTCGGAGCGAAATTCTATCAACATGGAGAAAAATATGTCCAGCGTTTGTTCCCACAGCGAAGTAGCCAGTTCTGAAAGTGTTGCTGCCCCTCATCTGCCCATGTCATCCCTTACAGCGCTAGAGCTATGCTCTTCTCTAGCCACTCAACGGTCACAGTTTACTCTCTCCCTGTCAACAGAATTTCGCTCCCACATTGACAATGTCCAGAGTTTGGTGCCACAGGGCAGATGCAGTACTGAAAGTGTTTCTGGCCCTCATCGGCCCTTCACAGCCCTTCCACAGCTCTGCCGGCACTACAGCCCTTCCTAGGCATAGAACTGTCCTGAAATATTGTCTCCCTCTTGATAAAATTCATCTGCAAAAAGGAAAATGTCCACAGGGAAGATGCCTGCTTTGAAAGTATTGCTGGCCACAACTTCCCTGTCAGCATTTCCACGGCCCAATGATAATGCAACTATACTCTTCTATTGCCATTCAAGGCTCCCAGCTTAGTCTCTCCCGGTTGACAGAATTTAGCTCTGACATTGACAATGTCCTGTGTTTCCTCCCACAGAGAAAAAGCCAGTACTGAAAGTGTTGCTGGCCCTCATCTGCCCTTGATAGCCCTTCCAGTACTACAGGTAGGCATTCCTCTGGTCATGAAATTGTCCCAGCTTATTTTCTCCCTGTCGACAGAGTTCAGCTACAATATTGACAATGTCTAGAGTTTGTTGCCACAGGGAAGATGCCAGTACTGAAAGTGTTGCTGGCCCTCATCTGCTCTTCAGAGCTCTTCTTCAGCCCTACCAACAGTGCAGCTCTGTGCTCGTGTACGCATCCAATCACCCCATCATATTCTCTCTCGCCTCAGTCCAGTCCATAATGGAAAACGTCCAGCGATTCCTCCCACTGAGAAGATGCCAGCAGGGAAGGTTTTGCCCACTCCCATCTACCCTTGGCAGCCCTTCCAAAGCCACAGCAAAACTGCCATGATGCCCCTTCCTAGGCATCGAGCCGTCCCAAATACTGTTACTCTCTCGATAAAATTCATCTGGACAAGGGAAAACATCCCAGAGGGAAAATCCCTGCTTTGAAAGTATTACTGGCCTCATCTTCCCTTGACAGCCCTTCCACAGCCCACATGGGTCGATCCCAGCCCTTCCACATGGAAAATCCCAGTACTTAAAGTTTTTGCCATCCCTCATCTGCCCTGGTAGCCCTTCACAGCCACCCCAACACTGGGAGAATACACCCTTCTACCCATTGAACTGTCCCAATGTACTCTCTCACTCATGTTGGAATCCATCTCTGAAATTGCTTTTGCTGGCCTTCATCTTCTAGCAGGTAACTACTCACTTATTATTCCAACACTGTATGCTGTGAAGCTGTCACCAACAAAGAGATTCAAAGATCCACACTTAAAAATCGAAAACTAATTCAACTAGCCAAATTATCTTCAGTGCTATTCTCAACATACTAGCTTTCTACTTATACTCCGTAATAATTGTCACTGTATTCCTGACCATCAGGACAAAGAAAGTTATAAAACTATGAGTGATAATACTCTCATTAAAAAACAGAATGACATACTAAGTGTAACTTTAACATTAGTCTTAATCGTCCTAGTAGTACTTCTTCCACAAACACTCTTTCTGCCTAAATTACCATCATGGTATAACTAAAAAAGGAATGACAAAACCAACAACAATCCTTGCCGTACTCTCATTACTATGACTGTTCTTTGTCTTGCATAATAACTTCCACCGTTAGACAAAAAACCCTAACTGTAATAATGCGTACCAGTGAGAAAAATCCTAAGCAACAAAGACCCGATCCCTGACTGAATGTGTAGACCCTTTAAAACCTAATTCTAATGCAAAATATATCCCAAACGCTAATATGAACAATTTGTACCCAACCATATCCCTAAGCTTAAAACTAAGCCTAACTGTAAACTGAACCGTAACCCTACGGCCAAATCCAAAACTTTATAACCTAAACCTAATCCTAACACTAAAAAGATAATTAACCCTTACCCTAAGTGACTAATCCTAACTCCGTGAATAACACTAACCATAAAACTGAAGCATAACTCAAAACTTCTCTCTAACTCTGTGATTAATGCTATTTGACTAGCCCTACCTCAATCCAAAAGTAATCCAAACCCTAAATTCTAATCCTGAGAGATGTCTCCTGACCCAAGGTGGTCAACACTAACCCTTGCCATAACAATAGCAGTAACCCTAAGTGTCATCTTGAGTGACTACTGCTAACCATAACGCTAAGTGATTAACTCTAATCCCTAACCTATTCGTAAAGCTGACAAAGTGACTATCCCGAACCCTACTACTGAGCCTAACCAAAACCCCTAACATGAGATACAACCCCAGTCCTATACCTAACGCTAGCATTAAGTGACTAAGCCTAATCCTAAGAGACTAACCTTAACCCCACTGTTAACTCTAACCCGTAACCCAAGGCACATTTATACCAAATGCCAGGTGCAGGGTAATTCTGCTATTTGAGGAAGCCTTATCTATCTGATTTAGTAGATAGCTACAAAAACAGTGCAAAGCTGCTGCCATGGTAACATTGTCCGCTTTCATATATCAACAGCTGTGAATTTGCAACAAGTTTTTTCTGCTACATTCTGACTTTGGCAGAGGTGTGTAACTCTTTCTGTACAATGTAACACTATCTCCGTTTTTTCCTACAGGTTCAGAATTCCTAACCAGGCACACTCTGTTAATATTCCTAATGTGCTATTCTTCCCTCAGGTCATACCTCTGAGTAAAACCATGTTCATTCCTCTTCTTCCCATCCTTCAAATTTTGCTTTTTTACCTCATCCAGGCACAACCTGTCAATGATGTCAGCAATTGTTGTTATCATCTTTTATATGAAACTATAAACGTGTTTTTCCTCAGCAACAGATCCCAGTTCAAATCATCAACATTTACATTATCCGTAAGTATTTCTGAGCAGCCTCATGTCAGAGCCCCAAGCACTCAAGCTATGTGCGTGGTGAAGAAGCCAGCACAACTCTACTGATGTGGTCTGATCACATCCTCTATCAATTACATTGTTCCACTAATTGGAACATTACTATTCCAAAATTATCATATGGTCTGATTAACATTTTATACTCTACAGCAACTCTCACTCAAGTTTATCAAAACCATTTAGAGCATTAGGCAAGTGTTGCAAAGATGAACAATTGTATAAGTGAATTGTGCTACAGAGACACTGAATGACCTCCTAGAATAATGTCAGCCACGTGTTAATAGAGCCAATAATGTTATTGAGAAAAATCCTACCTCTGGTAATCGATATTTTTTTGGCCGACCGACTGTGCAGCACCTGGCAGAAAATCCTGAAAGAGCCACTTAGTTTTTCCTCCCTGTACATCAACGCTTTTAGTTTTCAGCTGTGAATGATGCACTTCTTTCCATGTCTTCCCAAGCCATCTCTTTACATTACAGTTTAATTCAGCCCCTAAAGATGCTCATTGAGCACAACTCTGCATTTTCTCTGCAATAGTATTTATCAAGATAACCTTGACACTTTCTCTGAAACTGTCTTCTCCATGTGAAGAGAAAGAGCTTGATGACGACCTCTTTCAACAAATTCTATTTCGAAGCAAGCTGATCAGATTGCTAGAATACCTACAAAGAAGAGTGTAGGAGAATCATGCAATGTTTGGTTTGGAGCATCCCAAGAGTTGACAATTGCATGTTACCTGAGGATTTCCTATCAAGTGAAAAGTAAGAATAAGAAGTAGGTATGAAATCGTAAGATCTAAATCTATACCATTGAAACATTTGAAACATTGAACATTTCTGTGTGCACATTTTGCTATGGGGACGGGAGAAAAGCTACAGCAATACTTTACTGCAGTAGCCATTTGAAATGTTGAGAAACACTTCAGGAACACCTAAATATATGCCCTGTTTCCATAGTAATACTCCAGCCCTGAATGGGGGAAGCAGAATACAGAGATCCAGTAATACTACACTATACCAAGCTTAATTCTCAAGGAAACCTACTAAACTCATGGCAATATCCACTTGCCATACAGCATTTTTGTCAATAAGTAAGATACAAGAGCGTACAAACCACATCAATTGTGTCTCACTTCAGCTGAAAAACATTTCACAAAGTGAGTGCAAGTTTGCAGTGGCCAAGCAACCTTATCCCAGAGAAGGGCAAGACCTCAAGCTTAAGAAAGGCAAGAGCACAGTGTAATACATAGTAAGCTGTAAATACAGTGGTTTTCACTTACAGTACTTCATAGCTATGCTAAAGAATCTGTGTTTTACAAGAAGTTAGCGAAGGTGAAGGGAGATCTGTAGTTTATTTGTTATTTCAATTGTGGGTTGCATGTTTTGGAATAACAAACTGATGTAGGCTTTTTCTGTATTTTCTCCAAAAAAAGCACCTTAACCTGCATTTCCCTTAAACCAATGGAAACACAAGGGCTGTTGTTACTTTGTGGGCAGGGTTACCCCGAATACTTTTCACATCAATGGCATTTCTTGAGGATAAGTAAAAGAAAGAGGCTGAGGTAGCTGGGCCTGCGAAGCCTGGTGGAGTCTGAGGAGCAACCTGAGAGTAGTTTACAGCTCCTTAAAGGGCCATTGCAAGGACAGTGGAGCCAGACTCCTCTCACTTGCAGCAGATGGTGTAGAAGTAGGGGCGAAAGGCAGAACTTGCAGCTTCAGTGGGCTCTGGTTGGGTATTGGGGAGAACTTGTTCCGCGGGAGGGTGGTGCAGCCCTGGGATGTGTCCTGGGTGAAGTGGATCTTGGTCCTTGGGAGAGAGTGGTGGTGTAGAGGCTTCGAGGGGCCCTCTCCGTCCAGCACTCTTCTCACCTGTAGGATCTTTCTATCGTAAGGAAAATCAAACCAAAACAAACCTTGCGTAGCTGCAGGTCATGAAGAATTTTTGCTTGAAGGTAACAGTAGTTTAACTAGATTTTTTTGTTGTTCCTTCTTGTCCCGATCCAGTATCGGGGAGGTTTCGTTATGATCCCAGGGACGAGATTAAGACACCAAAACCGGTCAGATATTGTATAAGCCACATCCATTATTGGTCCTCATTGAGACAAGCCACATCCATTATCGGTCCTCGTGGAGATAAGCCACACCCATTATCGGTCCTCTACACTTCTAAAGCCAGTGCCTTGGGAAAATGGGATACATGAGCCTCCCAACATAATGTTTGCTTATTTATGAGGATTTGCAGTGCAGTCAGGGCTGTGATCTGTAGTTTTCTTAATTCTGTTATTCTTACTGCCTGTGACTGTTCTTCCCCCTTGTGACGTGCGGAAAGCAGACTCCACAACTTGTAAAGTTGTAAAGTAGGTATGTTTATTCAGTGCTGAGTGGCACGGGGGGTCGCCCCACCACAATCGTGCCTGCTACCACTGTGACCGTTCACCTGGAATATATGCAGCAAAGTGTTACATATTCATCATACGCCTATACATATTCATAACCTTTCCCCGAAAAGGCGGTCTTTATTAAAATGAGTTCACTGCCTTTAACTCCTCCCAGCTGCGCACGCGCAGTGCCTTCTGGTGGTCGTGGGCCGGGGTCTCGGGCCTGAAGGCCGTATGTCTTCCTCGCTATGCACTTTCACACTTTCACCCTTGCCGCGACTTTAGCAAGGTCGGTGGTGGTCAGTCACGACTGTCCTGCTTTCTCAGCAGGTTCCTTCTTTGAACACAGATTGTTCCCTTATCTCCCAGCAAGGTCGGCGTGACCGCTCTGTCGCTTCAACACGTTCTTTCTTGTTTAAACATCTTACATCTTACATGATGAGCTTAGACTAAGCAATGTCTCTACTATTAACCCTTGAGTGTTAGTTCCCCCTATATCACTTGCAGGAGATCTGAAGAGCCATTGGCATAGCGCTCAGGAAGCAGGCTGATCTGCGGGACCTCGATCTAGAGGTAGTGGTGCTTGTCTGCCAGGTGGCCTGTTGCAGCTTCCAGAATTGCCCCAATATCTTTTGTTTTGTTCTCCGTGGGACCGTGGCCTCTCCCCTGTTTGTCTTTCTGCTGCTGAATTGAACTAGAAATTGCCTGGTAGCGCTGAGCAAAGCTTTTCAGTGGCCAGTGTGTGCACACCTTCCGGAGCACATGGGCCTGTATGTCAGGGGAAGGATCCATATAGGAGCCATCTCGGGATCTGGCACACTTACAAACTGCTGGACTCTGTTGAAAATGGAGATCGCCTGAGCCATTGGGCAGCTAGTTTAGCTTCTGTAGGGGAAGAGAGCGAGCAGCAAGGTCGTGTTCTCGAGGAACTCAGCTTGAGAATGCCATTTATGGAAGAGCCTCCTCCTAGACCCTGTCCCTGACAAGCAGCTTGCTTAAGGCACCCTCTACGAGGCAAGCTGTCTGGAGACCTTGGAAGGGACTCATTGCTCTTGACAAGCTGTTTCTCCATCCCTGTGCTTGGCATATGGAAGCTGCTCTCGGCACTGACGCTGGGAGATGTGAGGCCTTCTGGAAAAGCTCTGAGTTCATCTGCTGGCGCTGGTTTTCCCAGGCCGTGCCTTAAGTACGGCTTTGAGCCTCAAGTGGGGCTCCTGTTCTTGTCTGGATTTTTGCTCTGAAACCATTCAAGTGCTGAGGGCTGGAAGTTTTCAACAGCATCATGTATCTCTTTGGGCTTCCTGGGGAGGGACTGCAGTCATGCAAGACCTGTTGGCGGGAGCTCAGTCATCTTTTGGAGTGCTCTCTGTGGGACAGGAGGACAATTGCTTTGAGCTGCCCGTATTTCTGGAAGGATTAGCCACGTTTGCCTTCCATCTGAAATGTCCCTTAGTGGTACTTGTGTTTTTTTGGTTTGGTTTGGGTTTTTTTTGTTTTGTTTGTTTGTTTGTTTGTTTTTAAAGGAGGAGGGTACGTGAATAGCTGAGTGCTAGTATCCAGTGAATAGTTTTCTCCTGCTTAAGAGTAAATGGTTTTATAATTATAAATATCCATTCAATGTTACAAAAATTGGTTCCCTTCAAGATTCAAGTGCTTGCTGATGGATTCCTGGCTCACAAAATTCCCCTTCCAGCTTGCTTAAATATTAAATCCTCTTTAAAGTGGCATTCAGATTATCTAGTGTGATTTCTTCCCATTAATCATAATTGTCTAAAGCCTGTATTTTTGTTCTTAAATATTAGGATCAGAAGTTCACAGAAACATCTTCTGTGTCTGGTTTAAATGAGTTAAAACTATTGTTGTGTCAGGTTGAGCATTTCTAATGTTGTTTTTTTCTCTTTCAGAACTTTGTACATCTTAATGACATTTACTCTGTGGTGGGTATTCCTGTTTTCAGGTAGACATTCTCATCAGATTTATCTTGGCAGTATCAGAACAGGCATAATCTCTAAATATTCTTGCTGTCCACTGTGAGTATTTATCTTTTGGTTTAATATTCACTGGACTGTCACATTAGTCTTGTGGTCTGTGTGGATCTTGTCTGAGCACATAAGCCAGACTTTGCAGTGAGTTATAGATAAAAGCAGATTGTGGTTTCTATCCATCTGTCTGTCTGCAGATCTGTCCTGTTCATACGTTTTTTCATATTATGTGGGCTTTTTTTGGTGATTGTACCATTGCCTTATGTTGATTTTTTTGCTGTCTGCAGGCTTCCGTTGGCAAACAGAGAATATATCTAAACAGCAGAACTGCGGTCAACAGTTGCGTGGGCCATGGCATCTCTGGCTGAAATCAGTGTAAGTGAACGCTCATGGCAAAGATGTAGAGTCCCAAATGAAGGGGGGGCTGCTGCTCGTCAGGGCTGGAGCTGGCAGCTTTGAAGAAGAGTGGTGATTTTAATGCCCCGTGCTCTAATGCATGTGGGCAGGGTTTGCCTTACCAGTGATCAGAGTGCGCTGTCACCTGCTGTTCAGCCAGATATCTGCTGTAATCCCAGGTCCTTCTCAGGAGAGGTGTTACTCCTTGTACAGATATGGGTCTAAATGGCAAGATTTTTTCACTGTCCAGGCTTCAAACCTTGTTGGGGATTGTTCTCCCAAGGGACAACAGAAGCAAGTGTGATCTTTTCCACAGATTAATTTGGTACCAATTTCTTGTCTGCAGTCAACTCATAATTTTTTTTCCCTAAATGTCACCTCAAGGCTGGATGCATCAATGCATTGTCTTTAGTGAAACTATTAATGCTTTTTACTATATTCTCTTACAAGTGAGTTTGGCCTGGTAAACCAGTGATTACTGCTACCTACACTGGATTTGGTAGGAATATGTAGGTGATCTGTACGTCCTTGAGTAAGCTTTGTCCTGCCAGAGGAGTCTGTCTTACTTGGGATGCAATAACCGCTTTATTTCTGTAGGCCTTTGTGCTGGATCCCATGTGTGGATTAGGAACAATACTGCTGGAAGCTGCCAAAGAGTGGCCCGTGAGTATCACGGTGGCAACAGGCAGGACCTGTGCAAGATGGCTTGTAGTTTCATCAAGAGAAATCTGTACCAAAGTCCATTACTGGAAAGCTGGAACCAAACTGATCTTTCTAGGCAGTTGTTGAAAGTGTTTTAGTCCAAATGTTCCTCCACAGGAATGTGAAACAAAGTCCTACTTACTTGTGCAGACGGGTGCTTGTGAGACCTGGATTTATACCGCAGAGTTTGTGTGAGGCAACCGTGGACTTCTAAACCTGCCTGGGCTTATCCTGGGAACGGAGGTGTCAATGGGATGGTACAGTCAGTTGTCAGTATTAGAGGCACCATGGCTGGCTGTAGCTAGCTGGGGTCCTGCTGTTAGGACATAGCCTCAGTATTTCTGTAAGTTACAAGTGTCTTGGGCAGACCAGAACACAAAAGGAGCGAAGATAGCACAGCCTGCCCCCATTCCTCTGTCCTCTGAGTCTGTGTATTGCTCCGTGTAATGGTAGTAGATCTCCCAGCAAGGGGTTTGTCTTGGAAGAGCTGTGCAACAAGGCAGTTCTGAGAAGGGTTTATAAAATAAATACACCTGTTTGTCAACACAATGACTTTTCTCTTTTTCTCTGACCAGGAAGCCTGTTACTGGGGTGCTGATATAAGCGATTCGCAGTTAGAGGGTGCAGATGTGAATATTAGGACTGCAGGCTTGATGGATAAGATTGAGTTACTGAAAGCTTCTGTGAAAGGTATGTCGGTAGGCGTTCCAAGTGAGACATGTTTGAAATTTTTTGTGGTTCTGGGATTTACAGGTAATGTAGGCCCTCTTGAGGTGATGCATAGTGGAGCGAACTCTCAACAAATAGCTGAGGGGTGACTCTGTAGTGCTAGTGAATGGATAATTATTTGTTCTCCCCTTCCCGCTCCTGGGAACTTTGGCAAGAATAAACTCAGCAGAAGACAATGAAAATAACAATTGTCAGACATGGGCAGTAGTCATCTGTCTTAATAGCAAATTTGCGAATACCACAAAGAGTACATACCATGTGAGAGTCCGTTGTGTCTCACGGGAACACAGCAAGGACAAATCCGGATGAAATGTTGCTTGTAACTTAAATGTACCAAATGAATAACAGTGGGGACTCATTAAGCTCAGAGTTGAATTGTTGATGTTTTGCAGTAGGAGTATTTGAAATGATGATGCCTTTCTCCTGGAAGAGGGAATCTGTTTGCTCAGTTTGTGAGCCAGTCTGTGGAGAAGGCAATAAATTTATGATGTTGTTCTGGACATCAAAGCCTGAGACTAAATTAGTCCTATACAAAATTCATGACAGACAAAAGCTGCATGTTTTTCCCTGTGTGTGGATGACAAAGTGCGCATATTTTTTTACCTTGCATTATTTATTTCTTACTAGAATGGTAAAAAATATTATTTCTTATTGATAAGAATATATATATAGCTTTATTTCTTACTTAAAAGCTGTGATTGGGCTTGGTTTCTAGGATAATGGAAGGTACTTTGATGTCAAGCTTTTCTAATACTGAACAAATAATTGGTGCCTTTGTCACTAGTCAGAAGTTGTTATTTCTGCATGTTTTGAGAAGGACTGTAGGTAACTTGTCCTTCCCTTTGTAGATAAAATTGTTGTGCTGCAAGTGTTGATCCAAGGATGGTCCAAGAAACGTCTCAAGCTAGTTCTGGAAATGCTGACATAGAATCATAGCAGGGTTTAGGTGAGAAGGGACTGCTGGAGCTCTTTAGTCCTGTCATCTGCTCCGAGTAGAGCTAACCCCCGAAGCTGGGTCAGGTTGCTCAGGGCCTTGTCCCATCGAGTTTTGAGCACCCTGAGGGATGGAGAATCCATAATTTCTTCCTTTCCAATGCTGGCTACACTCTGGCCAGCACAGCCTGGTATGTGGCCGGCCTTCATCACCACAGGGTGCAGTGCTGCGTCGTGGTCAAGAGAACTGACTATTGCCGGGATACAAAAGCTCTGGGGAGATACTTCAAAGACACTAGCTCCAACAGAATACAGGTGATTGTGGCTGTGACCAGATTCTTGGGGGAAGAAAAGAGGGATGGAGAGGAATTTAACATGTGGTTCCTTCCCATTCATACGAGTGCATCTGAACATCTGCACTAAGTGCTTGCAAGCTTAGCTTTTCTTTTGCATTTTGTTTGTAAAGATGTACTGTGTGTTGAGAAGCAGCAGTTAGTTTGGAACCATGTAGTCCCCTGTTAGGAGAGTCTTACTCATAGCACCAGTAACAATCGTATCACCAGTAACAGGGAATCTGCAAGGTAAACCACACTCGCGTGCACTTGTCTCTTCCCAGTCTGCACTGTGTTGGTGGCTTCGTAGTGCCATTTGTGAGGATAAGTACAGAAGGAGCTATGAATCTGGGTGCATAACCTGCGAAAGAGCTGGCAGATGGTTTTGTAAGGTGAATGGGGGCATAGCTGCTGTTCATTTTTCACATAGTCAGATGTAAAGACCTACCTTTATTCTGCAGCATTGCTGTTGCCCTCGGAAATCTTTGACGCTGTGATTTCAGATATTCCTTTTGCGAGGAAGTTCAAGATCACAAGACACACAGCTCCTTCTGGATATTCTCCAGGAAATGGAGAGGTATGTGTGGCCTTTGGCATGCTTGGGGTTTGGTGTAACTGTCATGATGGTCTGCGATCCTAACCATTCAGTCAGCTTCAGGTTTGCTTTATTCCAAACACTCTCCAGCTCTGCAGTCTGATCCTGTGCAGGCTGTGAAAGTCAGAGTCCTTTACCTGTCCCTTAAAGGCTCTTGCGGCTTGTCTTGCAAGCTGAGGAAGTGCTGATGGCAGCGCAAGCTGACAAGGAATGAGCTGCTTGTGTGAGCCACGCTCACAAATGTTCTTTACAAGGCATGATGGTGACAGAAAGGAGAAAGAGGAGAGGATGACCTAGACAAACTTAAAGCGTGGCCAGGCAAATAAAGCAATAATCCGTTCTCAGTTGAGGTCTGCTTGTATAAAAATCATAGGCTTTTCTTTTGGGTTGACAACCAAGCTTTTACCAGCCTGCCTTGGCAGGAAGGATCTCAGACCAGAAAATGGTGGTATGCATTTTCCTTTCTGTTAGTGTATACTGGAATATCCAGCTAGCCACCTGGTCTGCTTTTAGATACCTCCTTTCGTCTCTCACCCTGTCATTTTGTGGCAGAGTTGAGCCAAGCTAATAGCGGGCTGCTTCTAAGGAGCAGTTCAAACCATCTGCCCCTTTATTTCATTTCTTGGCTGAAAACAAGCCCTTTCTGTAAGATTGGTCTTCAGCGGGTGTTGATCTCGCTCACCCAGTGCAGGAATGCGGTGGGAAGATGGTGAAGAAGGTGAGGTAGCTCCACAGAACAGCAGGGCAGTCACGTCAGCTTGCGCTGGTCCCTCCCTTTGGCCGTGCTTGTCTTCTGGTCTCATTTGCTCTGTTGGGACTTCCTAAGCAAAATATTTCCTCGGGAAGGTGGAGGTGAGGAAGGGACCATTACCATGAGAGCCCCACCAGTAAGACTGTTGAATCCACTTGCTGTGAACTGAGCCAGGATAGACTTTTTTTTTCCCCTCTTTCAAGGCCAAGTGTAATGTTTGCTCACATACTAAGAAAAATGGATTACAAACAATTGTTAATTTTCCTCTGTTTCCTGAGTTTGAAAGCCATTAAGGATCAGTGGAACACGGAAAGGACAGGCCTTTTAAAGTTTCCAAAGGGAAAGGCCAGCTTCAGAATTGCCTTACCAACCTGAGAAGCTCTTGCTGCCCTGGGAAGCTGTGCCTTTGCAGACTGGTGGGAGGCTCATGCGACCCCAAAACAGGGTTTGAAGGTTATACTACCTGGAATCCTTGGAAGAATACCAAGAGCAAGAAAACTGGGTCCATATTCCTTGTTAACCCAATGGAGAAAACTCCCAAGGTCGGAAATGTCTGGGAGTCAGGACAGGGCCCAGTTCTCCTATTTAGGAAGAATTATGAAGATGGGGAATTTAAATTCCATTTGGAGACATAGGTTACTGTATTGGGTCTCTGGTGCCAGATGGCATCTATGGGGTCATTGTTGGAAAGATGGATGCTTTCGTATACAAATACAGGAAGATCTCTTCTGCAGGGAATCGGTAGCTTTCTTGCACTGTGCCAAAGGGAACTTGAATCCTGATATACTTGAAAAGCAGCATGGCAGTGAGCTGGTGCAACCCTGCTGATCTGAATGAGCCCTGTGCCATTTGTTAGCTCACTTCACTTTCTTTGGATGTCCTAAGGCACTGCTTTTATCTCTTTGGTTTTTAGGAAAGGTGGAAGATGCCTACTAGCGCTGTTCAAAACATTTGAATGTTTTTTTACTGTAAAATACTGTAATGAGACAAGAATCATCAAATCCTTGTTTAGGCAAGGCTTCTCATTATCGGGAGTTTCTTTGGGAGAGAAAGACTTGATTTGCAGAACTGCAAAAACAAATGTGGTAATATTAAATGTAAATGGATTTTCACCTTCAGCAATGTTTTTAGGAAGCACATCTTGTATGAAGAAGTCTCCAGCTCTTTTGAGGGCTGGGTGTATACTTTACCATGTGCCTTGCAGGATTACTCTAAGGCTCGTTTCTGATGCATTTGAAATGTTGCTATTGAGATCTCTTGGAGTGGAAAATAAACTATTTTCTGTGTTAATTCTTTGCAGCATTTGCATGTCTCTAATGGGTATACTTTAGCTTTTTAGGGTGAAGAGACTTATTTCTATCAAAAATAATGCTTTTCCTCACTTGATAATGTTACTGCAAGGGCACAACGTGGAAGATGGAAAAACTTGCCAAGTGGATGATCAATTAAAAGTGACTTCTACCTGCAAAGAAGCACATGGAAAAATTCTCCTGAAAAGAGAGTGGTCTTAGCAGTTCTTTTAGTCTATGAAAAAGGTATTTGGGGGAGGAGGATAGTCTAATTCAAGGCTTTTCCATGGCTGCTGAGCTGACAGGGAAGTATTTTTATAGACAATTACTGCAGATTGCTTTCAGATGCTATTTTGGACAAGCATTTGCAACTCGGCAAGCTGGGATGGACTTGTGCACTGTGTTCCTCTGCTGTGATACGATTAGTAGTGTGTCTAGGGGGTTGGGTTGGGGTTTTTTTGCTTTCTTTTGGTTTTTTGTTGATTCTGACAAGGTGCTTTGACTGGGTAAGGGAAGAGGCTTTAATCTTAAGGCTCTTTGTATTTCAAGAGACTAAAACTTACTGTTGTTCAGAACTGCTTGTGGAGCCTCTCCAACCTTATACAATGCTGAGGTGTCTTTTCAATACAGTTGTTGTGCCTGTGGGAAGGAGCCTCTGGTGGCTTCCAGCCTCCCTGTTGGAGCAGGCCTATTGCCAATGCTAGATCATGTTAGCTGGGGCTTTTTCTAGCCAAGTCTTAAACCTCCAAGGATGGAGATCCCTGCCTTTCTGGGTACATGTCCCACCTTCCTGGAAGAGAAGTTTTCCTTATGTGTGAGCCTCCCATTCTGCAATCTGTGGCTGTTGTCCCTCGCTACATTATCTGATGCTGCAGGAGTTTGGCGCTCTCATGTCTATAACTGCTTTTCAAGCAGTCACAGGCTCCTGGCAGATGCCTCCTCTGCCTCCTTTTCACCGGATTACCCAAGCCCCGCTCCATCCCCTCACCGTGCTCCAGGCCCCTAACCATTTTTGCAGCCTCTGCTGTCCTCTCCCCTGTTTCCCCACATGCCTCCTGAAGTAGAGAACCTAACACTGGACACAAATCCTGGTGAGACCTCACCAGCTCTGAACAGAGCGGGTAAAAAATTGCTCTTCTGGCTCTGCTAGCCATGTGGCTCCTAGTGTAGCCCATTTGTCTGACCTGCAATGGGAACATGCTTCTGGCTAATGGTCAGCCCATTGTCTGCTGTAACCCCAAGCCCTTCTCAGCAGGGCTGCCCCTTCTCAGCAGGGCTGCCACCCAGCTTGAATCTCTGAGCCTGGCTGAATGCACAGGGCTGTGTCACCCCATGTGCAGAGCTCTGCTCGTCATTTTCTTGAACACCACAGGATGCTACTTCTCAAGTTGACTGAGGCCCCTCTGGGCAGAAGTTCTGCCATTCATTATGGTAGCCACCCCCCCACACACTTTAGTGTCACCCATGGCTATTTGTGCTCTTCACATGAGGTGGAACCAAGTTAAACCTTCTTGGTGTTATATTAGATGTATAAACCATCTGGAGAGAGTATTTCTGCCTTGATCTGTGTATGCCAAGACAACCACATAAACTAGTATGAGCTGACTCCAACAGGACCTAACTGTTTGCTGAGAAACACTGCTCTGTGCTCGGTGGTGAAGCCAAGCACAGAAACGCAGGGAAGGCTGGCCCCAAAGCTATGCTTAGCGCTGATGCTGGTTTCTCCTGCCATTGCTTCCTGGCATCTTGATTGCTACCAGATCAATTAATTGATCTGTTGGGGTTTAGTCTAGCTTGTATGATTGTGTTTCTTAGCTTAATTTGGCACTGACTTCTACTGCTGCATTTAATTGATGGTTATTGCATTAAGGCAATACTTCTCTGTTCCACCACCCTTGCCTCGCACCTCCCCTTCTTTCCTTTCCCGCTCCTTTGCCGTTCAACCAACCTTTCTCTCAATCTCCCTTCTTCTCTTCCCAGCCCTATGCTCACAATACTGTGTATCTGACTCTTCCCCCCCCCCCCCCATTCCTTTTTGTGTTCATCTGGTACCATCCACCCTTACTGTAGAATTGGGTTCTCTGATCACTCTGCTCCATCAGTAGTGTCTGCTCCATTCCTGACAGAGCCTGTGCACTCTGCAAGGCAGCCTGGGGGACCTTCCAGGGGCGTGACCAACTTTTTCCCTGTGCCCAGCAGGTGTGAAACACTGCTCTGGCAATGAATGTATGGATGCCATGCATCGAGGGCAACACAATGGCAGAGGATTGCAGCTTTGGATGAGTTGTGACAGATACATCAACATAGCACTGAAGTCAATTGTGAGGACTGGCTCTGTCAGTTTGAGTGCTGTCTGATAGATCAGTGTTGTGCTCTCATCTGTTAACTCGCATGTCCCTGCCATTAAGCACTGGAAAATGCAAAGCCGCTCCCCTTCTAGCATCTCCCCATCCCTCTGCTGCTATGGGTGGCTTCTTGGCCCAAGCAGGAGAGGTTCTCTGGGGCTCTAACTCCAGCATGCTGCACTGCCCCATAGGGATGCTTGGTGCAAGCAGTGTCCAGTCTGCGATCCTCCTGGTTTATGAACTTTCCCTGCCTTGCAGGAGACACCATTTCCAAGCCATGAAATTGCAGTTGACACAAATGCTTTTGACAGAGGCAGGTATTTTACTACAGATACTGTAGCTTTACAAATGCCTCATAACCAAGAGACCATCCAGGAATGGACAGGAGTAACTTAATCCTTCTCACAGTGTAGCTTGGGTTCTCAGAATGGAAATCTTGGTTATTTACAAATTACATGGGAACTTCATGTACAAAGGATACAAAAAGAGACACAAGTACATGGTGATTTAAAAGAAAAAAGTCTGTTTGGGCATTTTTGGGAGGAGAGGGGCACCAAAGCCTTCCTTTAGGGTCAAGTGCAGAAGGTGCTGAATTAAAACATTACCAATGATGCTCTGGGGAAGGGGGTGTAATTCTGACTAGGATTCTTTTGGCAACAGTGATTTTAGCTTAATTTCTTTATGTACAGATCCTTGAAAAATAGAACTAGCCCTAAATTCATACTTTCCTCCCCTTTTACCATCCAGTGCAAATATCTTTTGCTGCATGGACTTGGCATGCTGAACTGAAGCATCGGATCCTGAGCCATCTCTGTCCTCTGAGAGCTGTCCCCTTTTCAAGTCTCTCTGCTGGGCAGCATGGGAGAACAGCTTGCTGAACTGGTAAAATGCAATGGTCAGATTTTGAAGAATCAGACTTTTGTACGTGGAATCCTGAGTTTAGTTATCCCTTCACTTCTGCTTCTTTGAGTAAGTCCTGAAAAATACTGTTCAGCCATCACTGAAAGCTGTTGGTTTCAGGTGGGCAGTCATATGGATGAGTCTCTGGTGGACTTCAGCTGCATAATGCTGCCCCTGCTAACAAACAGGTAAGCTGTGCAAAGACACCTGGCTGCTACTGTAAATCCCAGACTGCACTGAGCACAAAATACCAATGAGCTGTATCCATGTTCTGCATCATCAGGAAGATGATGTAGATGAATAGATGAATGTGGGAAGTGCTTTAGCTCATATGATATGCTGGCTGTGTAACTGCACAGAGATATAGTGCAAAACATTCCTGTAAATGAAATAATCATGTTGTTATTTTGAGATGTAGCATAGCGTGAATAACAAAATAAATGTTAGGCCTTACTAGTCAAATAACTTGCACCCAGCTTTGTTGGTATAAGTTATCTTGGGTAGCACACAGGTGGGAATTACCAGCATTCATAAAGTTTTTGTGTATTACCCAGTTATGCAAGGCTAAGCCCTAGCTCTGTGGTTGTGAATTGCATCCAGCAAACTTTTTGGTTGCTACTTTTAAGAATGAGAGAGTCTCTTCTGTGACTTCAGTCATGCCTGCCCTTCAAACAGAGCAAGGTAGCCAAAGCCTCCGTCTGTGATCAGATCTGTCCCACAGGACGCAATCACATTGCGCAAGCTGGCATGGTGATGCCAAATCCCCTCTGCAGAAGCAGAGCCTGCTGCTTTCCTCAGAGCAGCCAGAGAAAATTGTTTTGCATGCATGTAATCTGATCTGGAGGTTATTGAGCAGGTAATCTACCTCCACAGGTGGCCCTCCACATACCTCTGCAGAGAAACCATTCAGGCTAAATCGCTCCCCAGCTCTCTGCTGACACCCTTCTCCCAGACTAGGGTTTCTGTTGGGTCACTTTTCCTTTAGGAAAGAAAGTTTTTCATTAGGCTATGTTTTTTCATTAAGCACCTAAATTAGGAATGCACAATGAGCCTTTCCTCAGGCCTGTGCTTTCCAAACGTATTAAAAAAATATAGCTGTGCTGTGCGTTACAGCTGCTCAAATCAAAATATTTCCTCTGGTGCAAGAGAAGATGTTGTGCTTAGCCTTGTGAGTTTGGATGGTTCAAACTCATGCTGGCTTCGTGTTCATGGATTTTACCTTTCTGCCCCCTCTAAACAACCTCTAATTTTATGACTAAGACTTTTTTTTTTTTTTAAGTATTCACCTTTCTTACTTCAGTGTTAAAATAAATATTTAGTCTGCCATCAAGGACTGCAAACTGCAGCAAGGGACCATTCTGTTCTGAAGAAGAGAGAGATCACTTCATACATAAAGAGGAGGGAGCAGTTGTTTTAGCCCTGTGGTCCTTTCCTGCTGCTGCATGAGGCCTAGAGCATTTTTCACAGGTTTTTTTGTTTCTAATTACTGGTTATTCCACTCGTATGAGTAACCAACTTGCTTCATGCAAGGCACAGTAACTGGAGATCAGAAGGAAAGGCATGCTCCACTTACTGGCAGTGCACACCGCCTACCCAAGGGAAACCTGGTGAAGCCTTCATCTGTAATTAGCATGCTAGAATGACGCATGACCTGTCATCAGGAACAGCAGACCTGGAATGTGCTGGGTGAGGCTTTCCTCCCAAAAGAAGCTGACTGCTGTCACGATGCACCTGCAGGGAAGAAGAGCTGCAGCCATGCCCAGGAATCCAGCCGTGATCCTTCTCAAGTCTGCTTCCACCAAACCCAAGAAATTAAGAGCGGGTATTACCATGGACAAGCCTTCCACTGCAGGAGGAAGTGGAGGGACACCTAGAAATAGCCATGACTGCAGCTGGCCTGTGCCAGGCAGATCCACAGTAGGAGTAATCCCAGACCTATGAGTGTGAGTACCTGTAAGTAGAAAGTGATCCTGTAGCAAGGCTGCTACAAACTAGTGGTTTTGTAGTTGTGCTGTAAACTTCGCACTCTCATATGAACCATATAATCATATGGCTTCAGCCATATGACCTTCAGGATGTGGATGCAGCATGGTTTTATGCAGACACACCATGATACACTCTTTGTTCTCTATTGACTTCCAGAATTTAAATTTAAACTAACTTGGATGGACAGAAATGCTCCAGTTTCTAAATGCCAGTGAGTTTCCATGCAGACAGGTTCTGCCATAATTGTTTAGCACATGGCTTCTGTTGTCAGCTTCTGACATGTCTCCTGCTGGACCTTTTCCAGTGACACCAAAATGCAGGTTTTCAAGCTTGTGTCTGCAGATCCCTGGAGAGGCGAGGGGAGAGGTGATCTACCTGTGAAAGGTGGCTAAGAGCAGGTTACATTCAACAAACTTAAAACCCCTTGTGTGTAGTGTTCATGGTTTCCTGGGCTGACCATAGCAGCCTGCAAGTAAAAATGAGAGTGAAAATTGCTGATGGCTGAGCCCCAGTGGGATCCTGCCTCCT
The DNA here is from genome assembly GCA_009819775.1 of Phoenicopterus ruber ruber. Classification (NCBI taxonomy): domain Eukaryota; kingdom Metazoa; phylum Chordata; class Aves; order Phoenicopteriformes; family Phoenicopteridae; genus Phoenicopterus; species Phoenicopterus ruber. The sequence goes on from CM020217.1 coordinate 12,584,071, forward strand.
CAGCCCCCTCCTCTGCAAACTAGTGTCTCATTGTTGCATTTTTCACGTGAAAGGGAGAGCATGAGCCGCAGGCCTTGCCAGGGCTGTGCTGAACATTTATGGAGCAGATGCCATTCATCCTGGTGGATAATCTTCCACCAGGGCATTGCCATCTTCCACCAGGTTGAAGGAGCATTGCGCAAGCGTGCTGGCTGGGAAAACTGGTACTTGATAACAGTGCATCTCTAAGCGATGCCTGCCGGAGAGGAAGACAAGGCATTCCCATACCAGGTAACCAAGACCAGCACTGGTCTCCCTTCCCAGTGCTGGGAATTACCACCCTTTGCCACAGCTGGTCCTTGTCACCTGCCCTCCTCCTCCCCATCCTTTTACCATCTGCTTGGCTCCTGCCCACCCTTTCTCCTCTGAGTAATCAGCTCTGCCCAGCTTCTCCCAGTACCAGCACCTGTGTCCTGGATCCTCTGGAGACCACTGATGGCCAGCAGCACTTGTAAAACATTATCTATTACATGGGAGCCTGAATCCTTCCCTCCCCCTTGCCCCTTCCAAAAGGATACTGCTTCTCTCTGAAAGACACAGATGAGTATTTCCACACAGAGATGTAGAAACATGGGGAAATGCTTATTACTCAGCTGCTGAGCAAAGACAATCAGTGTTTTTCCTCTCACACTATACTCTTTGCCTCTCCTGGCAAAGACAAAACCTTCCCAGAAAAGGCCTGTGCTGCAGCAGGAGAAACAATGCTCTGACTAGTGCAAAATTGTGGGCAGGAACCCTGCCTGCTGGGAACTGGCTATCGCTAACTTCTCCCAAGCAGCCCATACCAGCTGGTGGCAGTGCTAGCTAAGCCATGGAACTTGCAGGGGAGAGGGAAGGAGGGGGAAGATGGGCTAGACCTCACACAGGCTTTATTTTTTGCAAGAGGGGAGGGGAAAAAAAAAGGAAAAAGCAGTGCAGGGGTCTGGCTGGATTCCAGTTGCCACACACCGCACCACCGATCGGTATCCCCAAAGGGCCACCGTCTGGCAAAACACTGTGGAGCTATGCCCTACCTTGCCCCTGCAGCCATCACTACCCTGGGGCACCATTTCCCTAAAAAAAGGCATTTTTGCCTTCTGTGTTTTTCGCAGAGCAAATGCCAGCAGGAGCTGTCACTGGCACCTTGCTCCTTGGCGTGACACCATGGAGGTGGCTGCTTTAAAAGGCAGTCTTGGGCTGTGCAGCCGCTTACAGATAAACTAGGCATGCAGTGCAAAGGGTCTCATCCTGCGTGGGTGCCCATCCTTGAGGCTGGGTGCTTGGGATGGTGCAGCTGGGCTTGCTCAGCTGAATGGGGTGCAACCAGCAAAAGGCATCCCAGAACAGACAGGAGTCGACGTGGGATGCCCAAGGAAGTGGTACCCAAGAGATGCTGGCTGTGGTCAGGAGGGGCTGGGGGGATGGACAGCTGCTCTGGGGAGGTGTTAAAGAGGAAGAGAGCATGGAAGAAGCCAAGTCTTCAGACTGTCAACATTATGCTAGAAAGATTTATTTTCTTTTTTCTGTGAAACACAATGTAAAAGCCTCATGTTTGAGGAGAGGGGAAAAATATCCAGGCTGCACTGCTGCTTTTTTACACTCTTAGAGTGATCCCTAAAAGTTTGAGACTTAGCTCTTCTTCCTGGACATCAGGAGTGACTGCAACAGGAGTATACCAGTACTCAGCTTGTGTACATGGGCCTCCCACATCTGGACCCAACTGCACCCTCTAAATTTAAACTTTCTTCCATATGCTTTCTTTGGGGCACAGCTTACGACCACAACCAACCTGCCCTGTGACTGGCACAAACTGCAGCTCTTCCCCTGACCAAGGCAGCCTTCAGCATTCCAGAAAACACTTGCCCGCCTCTATATCTGATCCCACGGGGTTCAAGCAGGTGCTCTGTGGCCCCTGTAAGGACACCCTCCCTCTCAGAGCAGCTCCAGTCCCATAAGTGAAAGGGACAGGCTGGCCCCAGGCCACAGGTTCCCTCTGCAGCACTGGCAGATGCAGCGCCTTCCCCTTTCATCTGGCATGGAAAGATGCTGGAGGGGTGGGAAGAGGTCTCCAACGGTGGCAAATTGTATTGGTGTGAGCCAGCTGGAGCCTGCCAATGCACGCTGGCTGAGGAGCCATTGCTCCCACTTCAAGCAGTGGCCAGGATTTAGGGCAAAGTGGCATTTTGGATCTAAGCAGCAGCAGGAGGATGGATGGGTTGTGAGCGCAGCTGGAAATAACAAGGCATCCAGCCTCAGCAAGGTATTTTCTGTGGCTGTGGGGTGCCACTGACTACAGCTGGGGCTCGTGATCCCTGGAGGCACAGCCATCAAATGTCACAGCGAATCCCCCACCATCACCAGAAGAACTCTTAAAGCAAGAGCATTGGATGAACTGTCACAAAAATGTTTAGCACCCAAATGCAGTTTTATTGAATTCATTTGACCTTTCTAAGCCGTGCTGAAGAGAAGCCCAGCTTCCTTCCCTGCAGCATATGGCTTGACTGTCCCACTGTAGCCGTGTCTAAGAAATAGGAGGAAAAAGAGAAAGTGGGAGAAGTCAGCCCAAACCTTGGGGAAGCAAATGATGCCCAATACCCATTTGATCCGACCTGTTTCTGAAGGCAGCAGAGGGCACATCTCTCAGCTCCATCTGTCTCTCTTACCAAGGAGAGGGGACACAGACACTCCCAGAGAAACCTATGGGTGTTTTTACAAGAACAGAGGAAGCACAGGCAGCTGCTGTGGATAGAAAGCAGGATTTAAGGGGAAAAATAACCCTGCTTTCTTCATTCGTAACCATTTCTACCCAAGCAGAACTTGGCAAGGACATAACATGGGAAGAACTATAACTCATTTCCCCTCTAATGAGATAAAAATGAAGACTGAGAGGCAAGAGCAGGTGGGTGACGAAGTTATTGGTGCTCCCCAGCAGGATGTCTGTTAGCCTTTCCGGACAGAGCTCAAACTCCTTAGCATTTCCTTCCAACTCATTCAAAGCTGCTGCTACTCCCAAACTTGTCACAGAGCCCAGTCCCCTTGGATTGGCTCTCAGAGCATCTGTGGCAGCCCATCCAGCTAATCTATGCCTGCCACCTGTCCTGGCTCTTCCACAGCAGAAAGCAGTACAGTGTGCCCCCAAAACCTCAGTCACATGCCAGGAAAAATCACAGCAGCCTAAACGTGATTCTGGCAGGTTCAAGACCATTTTACTTGTGAGAGCAAAAGTCATAAAAATGAAGCCAAGGACAGAGATGCACAGCCCATGGCGGCTGGAGGGGCAAATGTACTGACAGGCACTATGCAATTTCACAGCCATCACTGCTACACCTGCCAGAGCTCAACCCCCTCAGTTCCTTCTCTGCTCTGATAATCACACATTGAAATGAGGTCATGCCCAGCTCCCCGTCCCCACACACCACCTCAGTGGAGAGGAGGGTCCCTCATGCCAAAATCCTTGGCAAGGCAGGAAGGGGTGGTGAGCAGATGGTGCATCTTTGTGCCCAAAGTCCCCCCTCGTCCCACTCCTTTTATTTCACACATCAGTCACTGGCAGCAGGAGCATGGTGGGAAAAGTTGTGCCTGATTCGCTGGCACAGAGCCCAAGAAGTGCCCTAGGACCCACATGCCGCAGAGCCATGCTCCAGGGGTTGCACATCTGGGGAGAAGGGTTCCCACAGCTGTCTGATGCTTGTTCCCTGCACAGCTGGGGATGGAGGCAAGCACCCACATGCTGCCTCCACACTGGACACCCATGTGCAAGATGGGAGTGGAAGCGGGGCTGTCAGCACTGGTGTAAGAGAAGAGGGGGGTGCACACTTTATCCCACAGGGGCATGTACAACACTCCAAAAAGTCACAAAATAAGGGGAAGCGGTCCTATGGATGAGGGGAAGATGTTGCCCAGCCAGGGTGCATTGGATGGGTGTGCACAGATGCTGCACCAGTGGTGCAGGGGACTGGCAGGTGCACAGCATGGTGCAGATGTGGAGACATCCATAACACATGGTTCCCATGCCCCACTGGGGAAGGGCAGATACCCCACAGGATCCGGCAAGGGCCCCCAGGAGCTCCTGTGGGAGCCAGCACTGGAGGCTGTGGGCAACTGGGCAATGCTGGGATTCCAGTGGGTTGCCAGTTTTGTGCACTGGGGCAGGGAGCACTGGGTTCCCACGCGCTAAGGTGCGAAGAAGTGCTCTGTCCCAAGCTAGAGACTAGGGGCTGGGCACCAGTGGAGAGAGGAGGTGGTCCTTGGTGCACGGGGACAGCACGGGGGCGTCCTTGGGCTCCAGGTGCTGCAGGGGCCCCCAGCTGCATGCACAGGTGCTGGTGAATTTGCACGTCCTCAGCTGCATACGTGGGCTCCGGGGATGGACCGCGGTTCCCGTGCAAGGGACTGACTCTGGGGCATGCCGACTGCATGCTCGGGTGCTGCCTTTTGCGGGGGGATACCGGTGAACGTGCATGGGCCTGGCTTTTTGGGTCCTCGGCTGCACGTACAGGGGTTGAACACGGGGGTCCCCGAGCCGGCAGCGCCGCTCACCCCTGCAGACATGGCTGTCGAGGCGGGAGTCGATGCCCACGTAGCAACAGGTCCGCCACAGACCGGCGTGCGTGGCGAAGACCGGCAGGGAGCAGCTCGGAAGTGGCGGCGGCGGAGAGAAGCGGCGGAGCGGCAGAGGCGGCCGCCAGACGCTCCCGCAAGGGCTGCCGGTGCCGCCGCGGATCAGTCTCGTACTAGCGGTCGGTACCGAGAGCTGCCGCCAGCAGTCCCAGCGCGTACAGGGTCAGGCACAGCCCCGCGGCACTGCCCGCTGCCCAGCATCGCCTCGCACAGCGGAGGGATGTGCCAAGCGCGGTGCGCTCCTCGCACACCCACCCAGGGCCGGGCGCGGGGACCTCAGGAGGGGTCTGGGAGCTCCGGGGGGCGGGGGAACCGGGCGGGACCCATCGCCCCCGCCTCACCGGACCTCTCGTGGTCCGGAGTTTGGCCGTGCAGCCCAACCAGCGCCTGCGCAGGAAAGGCCGCCCCGCCTTGTGCCAGCACGCGCAGACGCAAGGGTCGCCGCGGGAGAGAGGGGCGGGGTGGCGCTCCTTGCGCCTGCGCGATGCGGAGGCGCGGCGCCATGTTGCCGGAGCGGGCTGGGGGAAGGTGGTGAGGGTTCCGGTGTCAGGTTCCCTCCCCCGCTCCTCATCCTCCCCTCCCTCGGCCCGGGGGGCCCCGTCTGAGCGGGGTCCTCCCCCGGCACCATGAGCGGCAGCGGAGGTGGCGGGAGGGTGTGTGACCTGTCCCGGCGCAACCCCCAGGAGGACTTCGAGCTCATCCAGCGCATTGGCAGCGGCACCTACGGCGACGTCTACAAGGTAGACACATGCACCGCGGTCTGAGGGGGGGTGGAGATGTTATCTCTTCCTCCCTCCCACGGTGGTGGGTTCCATTGCTAAACAACCAGGTCGGTGTCGTCGTCGTCGTCGTCCCAGTCTGAGGAGGGTTTTCCGTTGCCAAGCGACGCCCCTCTTCCCCCCCCCCCACCCCGGCCTTGAGGGGGTTCCCGCTGTTGCGGGCAGCGAGGTCGTCCTCCGTCCCCCCTTCTAGCGGGGTCTGCCCTGTCGCACCGGCCCCAGTCCTGGTGGGGGCGGGTGGGCGCCCGGCCTGGCCGTCCCCGGCTCCTCTCCGGATGGGCCCTGCCCCCCGCGCCTCTCCCTGCCGCTAGCCTGGCCGCGTCTCCGGCTTGGCCGGTCCGTGCGAGGGGGTGACCCCTGGGGCCGCCTCGGTGCTTGAGGGCGGCTGGGCCCTGCTGCTAGCGCGGGATTGGCGGTGAGGGACCGCGGCGCTCTCCCGGCTTCCTGCGGCCGCGGAACTGCCCTGGGAGCCAGTTCTTGCCGCTGCTGGGTGCCGGCTTGGACGTCTGTTTCACGGGCGGAGCCTGGGGGTCGGCTGCCCTCCAGACCGAGCCGGGTGCTGTGGGGGTGCGGGAAGCGCACGCTTGGTCGCTTGTTTCCAGCCCAAATGTCACTTTAAATTGTGTGCCTGAAGGCGAGCAGGGCTGTTCGTCCCGGCTACTGCTCCCGTGGCTGTCTTGTGTAGAAATACCAGTGTTTTCTGCTTGTGTCTCTGTAAAACGTGAGGCTGACCAGTCGGAGGGCAAACTCGGGAGTCGGGAAATGTGTCTTTAGGATCAGAGTCTTTCATGATCCTGTCCTAACTTCAGAAACGTAGGAAAAACAAAGCTAAAGCAACAGCAGCCAAAGTTTGGCTTTTTGGGTTTCACAGTGTACTTTGACATTTTTCTCTGCTCTGCAGTGTATGTTGTTATTTGTGTATCCAGTTGAACTCTTGCCTGATGGGACGTGGCAGGCTATCCCTCAAGTAGGATGACACTGGTTGTTACCTGCTCCTGTTTGGTGGCAGAGCAGAGGAGAGAATTGAAGTTTGTCGTGTGCAGCCTGTTGGAAGCATCACTTTAACCGTGTGCTTTCCAAGTGTCTTCTGGTCTGTTTTTGTCATCACAGGGTGGGTGTGTATGTTTGAAAACTTGTGTTGGTAGGCAGCACTGTAGGGAAACATTTAGAGCCATTCCGCAATTTGAGGTGCATAAAGCTGGTGCTGATGCTGCCTTTCACTCTAAGTGAATGCACCTGTAATGAAGTCTTGTTTTGGTTGGGGCGATTTTGGTTTAATCTCAGCTCACGTAAATGTTATGAAAGTTTCAGGACCTAAATCCTCTTGTTCCTGCGCTCTTAGTGTGCTAACTCCCTGCTTTATTAATTGTTTAATTGAAAGGGGGTTTTGTGTTGTTTTCCCCACCTTGCCAGCTTTCTCTGTGTATTTGTGTACTATGCTGGTGTTTTAATTATCCAACTCTACTTGCCTTATGCTCTATTTCTTTGTTTTTCTGCAAACTGTTATCTTGATGTGCTCAGCTCTATTTCTGTTGCAGTTTTTTATTGGCATATTGACTCTGTGATATCTTATTAATCAGATTTTTTCAGTGCTCTGTACGTGATTTTGATGGATGGGAATCAGCCAAGTCATCTGTGTTTACGGTTTAATTTTAAGGATGTTACCTCCAACCATAGAGTGAATATTTACATTTGTAATACCGCTATGCATCTGAAACCTGTTAAGTTTCATTGGATTTCTCGAGGTTTTCTTGATGATTAATTGTACTTATATTGCAGTAGCCTTCAGTTCAGTGCTCTGTGAGTGGCCAGTGTTTGGCAGTGCTTGCGACTTTTTTTGTTTGAGGCACAGAATTTCTCTCCTCCCTCGGTGGATTTCTTTGTGTTTACAATCTGCCTGTGACAGCTGAGATAGAAGGTGATATGTCAGGACTAGGATACACTAGGCTGGTATTATAATTATTTATTTCCTCTAGATGAGAGAGAGGTAAGTGCTTTCTGATTAGGATGTGGACAGTGTAGGGAAAATGAGACGTGCTTTTCTCCTGGATGGATTATTTCATGTTTCATTTGAGGCAAGGTCTTGCCCAAGGCGTCTTCAAAGTGGAGCATGAAGGTAGCCCAAAAATAATAATGAAAGCTGATTACTTTTAATGTGACAAAGAGAAAGTAATGTAATCCTACGTGTCATCCACACATGAGCTTTATCTTAAGTTTGTGAGAGGTTTCATAAAGCCTTTTTCATTTGCTTCATCCTGTCGTCTATAGGTTAACTTTGTAGTTGATGAAATAATTGTGTGAAGTTGAGATTAGCTGTGTGATGATGGTGCTCATCAGTGGTAGGATTTCAGCAGAGTGGATCCAAGCACTGGATGTACTCAGGCAGCTTCAAATTATTCTTTGTAAATTGTGGTTTTCCCTCCCCTTAGCAGGGAGAGCCATGTAGGGAGGTATTTCTGCTGTTAGTAGGTAGGGATTATTGCCTTATTAAAATGACAATCTTGTTATGTTGACGTTCTTGCTAAATGCTGACCTTTCTGTAACCTGCTTTCCTGGCAAAGTGTTGAGGAGCTGAAAGCAGAGCAGACTGACATCTACTTCCTTGCTCCATTTTAGTTGAACTGAGCTACAACAGGGCATGGGTCAAATGTTTGATTTGTTAAAAAAAAAAAAAAAAAAAGGCAGATTCTGTACCATGAAGATTTTTGAATTTGAAGTAAGACTGTGGTGCAAACTGAACTACGGAGACTTGAAGGGAATGAGGATATGGGTCAGATTGATACGATACTGCTGCTATGAGTCCTGCTGTTTAGTTGGTACCTGGAAATGCGCTAGTGCACCGCAAGTAGGGATTTTTGGCTTGAACCAATATTTTATAGTTATATGCCCTCCCACCCAAGTTCAGCTTTCAAAGAGGCCTTGGAAAGGACAATAATGAATGCATCACAAGAAGAGTAATGGGTAACTTGTTCACGCCATTAGCTCTATCAAATATACACAGTCACCAATAATGTGTCTTTTCTAACTAGCACCAGTGCAAGTTTGTTGTAGGAGATGAAGCTTCATCTGGGTTGCTCAGTCATTAATGTATCCCATGGACATAACACTGTTTTCAGTGAGGGTCTGAAAGGAGAGATGATGTGTGGGGTTTTAAATTTTTTTTCAGTGAAGCTATGTTGCCACAATAAATAGCTAAAATGTTAATATTACAAAGTTTTTATTAGAAGTTTAAGTAAAACACAGGACTTAAAATCTGTTCCCTTGTCCAGAGATGTCTCCTTTCAAGACTGCTGAAGTTAATGGTGAAATGGAGTTACTACTTTGTCATATGGTTGATATATCCATAACAAAACACAGACAGACGATCTACTATTAGTGTTTTTTTGGAGTTGAGTATTCTTGAGTGTTGCATATTACATGGTTTTGTTTTCTATGTCTCAGTAGACTTACTTGTCGAGTCTAGTTTAGAGACTGATAGCAAAATTGCTTTTCTGATTGCAGTTACGTGTCAGGAAAATTCTTGAATTTCACCTTCTGTTTCTGTCAAATATTCTCATCCAAAATGACACCCACTAGAACAGGTGAAAATTAGTTCTGCTGTCATACAAGCCATTTGTGTCTTTCATGTTTCTGTATTTCACTGTTGCAAAGAATTTAATTGTGTAGTGTGGCCAGCAAAGTGTAAAAGAGGAGTTACATTTCTTTGATTGAGAAAAAGACACGCTGTTCTGTCCTTCTCACTTTTGGGAAATATTCCTAGAGTTAAATGAGATGGCTGCTTAATTTAGTTAGCTCTGTGTTTACTCCAACTCGTTTAGAAAGACTTTTCTGTCTCTTCGTATGAAATTGCCATTCTAGTTGTCCCTGGTCCCAGGCCCTCTCTAATTTATGCCATTATTTAGGGTTTGGGTTACAAGTGCTGCATGTGATATTCTGACAGAGACCGTATTAATAATAATGATGCTGTAATTTTCCTGTTTGCCCTCATCCTAATACCCTTGGTTTTGGTAGTAACTGCACATAGATTTGAAGTATATGCTGAGACGATTGTAGGTCAATTTTTTTTGTTCGTATGATTAATTTATATCACAGCATATCTTGGAAAAAAAGTCATTGCTTTCATTTATTAAAGGTTGAACTTCATTTGCCATCTCACAGGTCATTCATCTAGTGTGGGTGGACCCTTCCAAAGACTTTCAGCGTCTTACCGAAAGAAAGGCCCTTCTTTTACTTTCCTCTTTACTGAAATTCAAATAGTTGTGATAATTAGTGAGATTATTGTTCCTGCAAAGGTATCTGTTATACCATGTCTGCCTTATTTCAGTTCTCTTTGTCATTTGTGGCTTCAGCCAGTTAACAAATGAAGACACAGAACTCCGTAGGGTGTGCTTTGCTTGAGATCTCATTTTAAAAAAGAAAAAGCCTGATTTTCTGCTCCTCAGCCCTTTGGCATGGGTGTTGGTTTTGGTGAGGGAAGTCATGTATCTACCAGCTCAACTGCTTCACGCTGAAACTCTCAGATTCTGTGGGTATCTCTGGGGAACACCTGGTGACTATTACTGCTTTCTGCTCTCAACTGTGTTTTGGAGTCTCTGGTTTCTGATAGTGCTCCTGTGTGGTGCTGGAAGAGTATGTGTCCAGAACAGGTGATCCAGTAAGGCATCAATTCTTCTACAGCTTTGCTGCATTTGAAATATTGAAACTGTGCCTTTTAGTTGTGTGCTTTTTGATAGGCATTTTAGTCTTCCTTTCTTCTTGATTGACCTTAAGGCTCTTGAAGCTCCTTTTGACTTTGCTAGGAATAAACGTCTATGTTTTGAAGGCTCTCTATTTCAGCTTTAATTGTCTTTTGAAGCTTGTCAGTCAGGCAGAAAGGGGTGGATGTTTTACCATCTCATTTTTACTGCATTGAATAAGTACTAGAGGGCTTAGTTTCTGTGACTGTGGTTTCCTTAACCAAGAATCCATGCCTTGCTTAGGGATTTTTGTTTGCCTTCATTTCAGATCTTTTTGTTTAACATCACCTTTATCAAAGCATTGCTTTCTAAAATTGTAGCTGTCACATTTTGGTATCACGCCTCCTACCAGAATGTGGAACCTAATTATTTTTAGCGTAATTCTTGGTAGTTCAATTCCTGTTAATTACAGCTGTGACTTTGTAGGATGGGCTGAACTGATGTAACAGCTCACTGTTGCTTGAGAGGGGCAATTCCCTACCCTGCTTCTGTCTGTCTTGCTGCTTACCTTGCATTAGCTCTGGCACTCAGCATGATGCCTAGGCCAGCACAGTTAGCTAATCTGGCAGAAAACAAACCAAAAAAAGGGAGGCAGGTGGGTTTCTGCTGGCTTGGAGAGTTGAATCAGCTCCTGGGGGAGTTGTATGGGTTTGAGAGATGCTGAAGGGAAGGACTGTAGGGCTGGAAGCAACGGGATTGGGAAGCCGTTCAGGTACATTTTCCTGAAGAGCGGAGCTAATCCGGGTCAGGAAGCTTGTCTGTGCCCTGGGACCAGTTATCCTGTGAAGCAGCAACTTGTTTAGAAATCGCTCGTCTGCATTTTGTTCAACAATTCACATAGGAAGTAGTCAAAAACAGAAGTGCCCTGTTGTTACTGTCTTAGACTTTGCTTTTTGGCCTAGTTTTTGTTGCAGCATTTTACACTTTATATTACCAGCTTCCATTTGAAGGACAAATATAAACTTGGCAAGAGATTTACCTCCTTGGACCTTAGATTTTATGTCTATACTGATTCAGCTGCACAGGCCTCTCCTTCTTGTGAATCTACTGTTGTGGCATATGTTAGGGGCGATGCTAAATACTAGCATTCCTCCTGCTTTTCTTCTTTCCCCTCCTTTTCTTTTCGACACACACCATACACAACTTTTGCTTGGCTGATGTTTCCCAAGTAGACCCCATTTGAGTACTGCCCCACTCTGTTGCTCTTTCGTTCTCTATTTCAAAGTAATAAGGTCTTTCCAGTTGTGAGGCATTTCTGCTGTACACATTTTAGTAAAGTGACTGCATGTAGACGCAGGCATTGTAGGCAAATCTTTACTTCTGGAAAACCTGTGTAATGCATTCCCGTTGACATAGTGAAATCTGCATTTGAAGGAATTAGTTACAGGCTGCTGCTTGGGGAAACAGGGATGGGAGGAAAAACTCTTCGCTATTGCTGTTAACCTCATCATCAGAAAGGCTGGGAGTTAAAGCACTTAAGGTGCAAGTGGAAACAAAAAATGAACATGTGTTTTCTTACATGAGCCTCTTTGAAAATTTTGGTTGCATTTGCCAACTCAAAAGTACTTGTTTGAAATTGCTTATTGATGCTCCAATTTCAAAACCCATAAGTAACTGGCAACCTCAGTGTGATTATGCTAGATGAAAGCGTAAGACAGTGTCCTCAACATATTGAGCTATTGTATGGTATGTACGCAAGCACACTCAAAGTAAGAGTTGGAGCCAGCTCCAACACATACTGAAAAGCATGCGGTACTTCAGTCTTTTTCAGTCTCTCATTCATGTGAGCTTAGGCAAGGAATTGTTTTGTAACTGTTGATTTCAAAGGTATTTGAGATCTAGTAAAAGCTGTCAGGGGTACCTAATCCTCATCCTTATTCTTTGCAAGGAACTCTTGTGTCACTACAATCAGAATAATCTCTTTTTTATATACTCAGATTAACAAAGGCAATTCGTGTTCTTACTTATGACACCACCTTCAATGCTGATAACCCAAACAAAATAGGATGCAAAGTGATAACTTATTCAGATTGTTGACTTCAAGTCATGTTTTCTTAAGTAACAATTCATGCCCTTAAGCAGCTGGTAGCCTGCTGTTCCTGAAGGCATTGGTGACCTGCATTAAATCAGATTTTGTTCCTCCTCTCTGGCTTTCATGAGCCGCAGCTGATAGTGGTCCAGAGAATGGCCAGCTGGCCAAAGAGTCCCACTACTGTTGGTGTTGAAGAAAGGAAGCAATGCCTGAGCTGAAGGTGGAAAGACACAATGTTTGTGCTTTCCTGCCCACGATTTTGAACAGTTCTTTTGAGAACATCATGTTGAAGAAGAAATCCATTTGTGGTGGGAGGTGGCTGAATCAGCCATGAGGTGTGGAAGAGCGCAGTTTTGGCAAGGCTGCCCGCTGCTCAGACCTCTATTCCTTTGGCTGGGGTTTTGCATGTCCTGCTCCAGAGTTATCTATAGATTTGTGTGTCTACCATTGATAGTTTTTTGGCATCACCATCACATAAGACTTTGTGATGAGTATCCTCATATGTTTTAATCAGATTTGTTTGCTAGCTCCTACCCACTTTCTATCTTGCTTTAGTTGCCATAGCACTTTGCAGAGCATAGTGACCTGTGGAGCCATAGTTAGAGAAACAAATTCCTTGACACAGCTGGACACAGTATTGTTAAAAATAAATAAAATTAAAAAAAAATTACCAACCATTTTTTGTTAGACAAGCAATGTCCATGAAGCCTGTGAAATTTTTCCAGCTTCAGGATCTCCTCACTTGTATCCGCTACAGTTGTGTACCTTACTAGTACAAGTTTCCTCAAAACAGGTCTTTAAATATTAACAGGACTCCCTGATGATCTCAGGTCTTCGTTAAAGCATCAGTAATTTTTCTTGTTAATCTTGGAGGTTAAAAAATGCTGACCTCTGAGTCATGAACATCTTGCCTCTGTGTTTGTTTCTTGCTATGAAAAGAATGTGTTGGGAAAAGAAATAAGGAATAAAAATCCTAGCTCATGCTTCAGTAGTGCCACTTTCTCATGTGTTGCCTTTATTCTCTGGTACAGATAAAAGGAACTCCTATTTTTGCTGTTCTTAATGTCTTTGCGTCTTTGTTCCACGATACAGCGATGAGTGGAGATCCGGCTGCCGTTGGTGGGGTGGGGAAATCATGACTTACAGAGAAGGCTGCCAGAGAAAATTTCCTTTTAATTGTTCTTTCCGTAATCTATCTATCAGGTTTTGACTGCTCCTTGACTTTTATAGATTCCCACTGGTCTCAGGATTTATCCATAACCATCTGCGTGCAAATTATTTGCAAATGCCAGTACTTCCAGCATTGCAGAAGAGCCTTGCCACACCAAGGAACAGTGAGAGGTTTGAGATCGGCTGTGCTAGGAACGACCTGGGTAGATCTCTAGACACGGGGATGCACACTGCATTTGTTTCCAGGCTTTGTTGCTGGGTATTTTTTATAGTCTTAGGAGGTTTTTTCCCCTCCAGTTGTGGTTCTACAAGCTGCCATGTTAAGAATCAATACCTTACAGTGTTTGGTGAGTCTCATGGCCAGTCAATAAAAGATGTGAGCCCTTGAGCTCCTAAAGTGACTTAAATGAGACCATTAGCAGCTTAAAAGGTGGACACCTATCTACATCTTCAAGTTCTGTAATTCTGGCTTTTTTTTATTTGAAAGTGGATGAGGGAAAAAGCAAAAGCAGGACTGGTCTCGCCTTCTATACCCTGTGTAGAAGGGTAGAGCGGGAATGGCATTCAGTGCAGTGGTGGTCCAGCGCAGTGCAGCTTTGGGTACCAAGACTCTCCTGGGGAGAGGAGAGGCTGTAGCTGAGCGTCCTTCAGGAGCTGCTGCTTCGGCGCTGGGGAGCAGCTTTGCTGCCCTCTCCCAATAGCTGGGTGTGGGGGCATGGAAGTATCCTGAAAGTGCTGGGCAAATGGCTCCTTGGTTTTCAGTTAGTAGTAGCAACAGTTCTAGAAGAGAAATCATTATTATGATAATTTATGTTGCTTCTTAATGGTTTTTTAAAAATTTAGCTTCCTTGGCTGTTCAGTAGAGCGTAGGCTTCAGCATGACAGAGCCCTGTACAAAATGCAGTGAAGCTGCTGAGTCATTGCTGCTGAAGTTGGCCACAGAGCTGCTGTGTATACAAGGGGAATGCTTTCAAACTCCTTTGTTGCTGGCTTGTTTTCTTCGCACCCTTGCAGCAAGGGGAGACTGCTGCTGCTGGCAGAGAGTAAGGACCAAGGGGCATGTAGCGAAACGGGCAGGAAGCATTGTATCGCTCTCATGGGAGTCTTGGAAACAGTCACGTATGCTGCAGGGAGCAGCACTTGATGCTCCCTGGGCCCTGCTTGTCTGCTGAGAGATCCGTGTATGTTGTAACTGCTTTGCAGTCAGCATCTCAGTGGTCAGTTTGTTTATGGATTTTAACACGGAAGTACAGCATGGTTGAGGACTTGCATAATTTAGGACTGTTGTGTGGCAGTGCAAGGTTTCTTGAGCGTACTTAAAGCTTCAGATCTCACTACAAATTAGCTGCCTAGTGGGATTTTTTTGAGATGGCTTGCTTTGTTGTTAGAAAGTAAGTCCAGAACGAGAAGTTTTGTTGGAAGAGTGCTTCCTGCAAACATGTACTGGAGAAGAGCATGCTAGCTACAGAATTGTTGCTGTTTGGTTCACTGTCATTAGCATAGATGTGGATTATTTTAAATAAGTGTTTTGGATATAACAGAACTCAATAATGGTGCTTATCAAATGAAAACATATGCTCTAAGCCCAATAAAAAATAAATGTATAGTGTGTTCAGGAAAAAAAAAAAATCTGACTTTGCAGGAAATATAAATGTTTGAGATGTTTTAATTTATTGGCTCCTCCTGAGGTTGTTTTTGCTTCAAACCGCCCCCCCCCAACAAGCGGTTTCACTGTTTTAGACCCTTGTGTATCTCAGTTGCTGTTTGACTCCGTGTTGTCAGAGAATGTTGAGCTGAGAATGCAGAGCTGGTTGCTGTGTTCTGCTATCTAATTTATTTTTTTTTGTTGTTGTTGTAGGCTCGAAATGTCAACACGGGTGAGCTAGCAGCAATTAAAGTAATAAAACTAGAACCAGGTAAGTGTTTCTTAACTGAAATAGGTCATGGAAACTAAATATTTTCATGCTTAAGATACAATTGTACAAAATCAATTGAGTCCACTTATTGAAAGAAGACATAATTGTTGCCTTTTAGTGTAGGACAAAATATGCTGTTCTAAAAAATAACAAGTATGACAAGCACCATGTGAGAGGAAGAAATGTAACTGGAGAACAGTTAAAGGAAAGCTGAATAAAATTTTAGTGAGAGTTGGTGTTTTTTTTGTCTTAAGTACTATGTTTTCAACCAGTGTGATACAAAAACCGGTATAGAACAAAAGAAATGAGGAAGACGGCAAGGCAGAAAGGAACTCACCTGAAAAAAGCATAGAGGGAAAAATAAAAAGAAGGAAGGGTGTAATAATAGCCGAGCATTAGTATCCGGGAATTGAGTACATTTCCTGAAATTCTCTTGGAGACTGATTAAGACATCACCGTATGCTAGATTTATGCTTGACCTGTGCCTAAGTTGTGATTTCACAAAGTACGTATACCCTGCAGATCAGTTATCAGCCTGCAAGTGCTGTTTTATTAATATGGCTAGACTTGTTTAACAAGAATACAGTAATCTGGGAAGTAAAATGTCCAGACTTTTTATTTAACTTGTAACTGTTGGTGTTCCATTTTAAGATTTAATATGGTGGAGGGAGAGGGGGGTAATATTTTAACTACTGCTTGGTTTGATCTGTAAGGTCTATGCAGACAAGAAGGGAAAGAAGTTACTACTTTCTTCCATTTTTTCTCTTACAGTTCTGGAAGTGATTAGAAATGCTGTGTTTATATAATGTATGCACATTTAAAAATTCAAGACAGGACAGTATGTTACTATGTAGTTCCAAAAATGTATGTTCAGTGCACTTATTTTATTCGTACTCAAAGTTGTGATCTCGGATTATGTTGCCTAGTTCTGCTGCTTTGGCTTTTTATGTCAGTTCCCATTGCTGGAGTACTTGGCTGTGCATGATGTAGGTTACCAGTCCAGCTAAGATGAGCAGCCGCGCTGCATCTCCCTATGGAACTGTAAAGATAAAAAGGGGAAGGAGACTTGCATAGTGGGGAAAGAACCATAGGACTCGGCAGACTCAGATGATGTCAGCTTTTAAAATAATGCAACTTTTTACTTAGCTGACTACTTCCACTCTCAAAAGTATGAAGTGACTTGGTTGAAAAGAGTGTTGTGTGGGTTGTGCTGAGTAGGACTCAGAGAATCGTGCTGTTTGTGTTCTCTGAGCTGTGGACAGAGCCTGAGGATGTGCTGCAGCTGGGGTAACTTGCCCTCATGCTGTGCAGATGGGGATAACAACAGTCATCTTGCAGTTAAATCGCGTATTTTTGGCAGCCTTTAGATACCTGAGTGGTGCACAGAGAATGTGCTTTAGCTACCCTCTGTTTGCTCAGTGAGCTCAGTTTCTCTCTGTAGTTGTTGCTTCCAGTTGCAGTAGAGGCTTGACTCACAGCTTCAGATGGGCAGAGTCCACATTCCAGAACCATGGCACTGGCTTTCTTTGCAAGTTTTGCAGATTGGAGGAGAGTGTGAAGACTAAGAGTTAATAATGTTTAGGCACTTACTCTACAGCTTATGCTACTTTTAGTATTTTGGATGCAATGAAAACACTGGTCAAATACTGGAGAAATTGTGTTGTTTCACAAGGACACCTGTCTGTATGTGAAAATAATTTCTTGTTTGCTCTTCAGCGTCTGTGTGTTTAAAGGTCTAGCCAGAATAGCGCA
Organism: Phoenicopterus ruber ruber; assembly: GCA_009819775.1. Taxonomy (NCBI): domain Eukaryota; kingdom Metazoa; phylum Chordata; class Aves; order Phoenicopteriformes; family Phoenicopteridae; genus Phoenicopterus; species Phoenicopterus ruber. The sequence goes on from CM020217.1 coordinate 12,601,094, forward strand.
AGCCATCAGCAATACACCACAGATAGCAGACAGTCTGTTGTGATGTTAACTTGCAGCTTATGGTTTGAAATTTGCTTTCAGTTAAATAAAATACACATGAATATTGGATTTCTGGTTAAAAAGTACCAAGTGTAGAGGTCACCAGTATGTTGATGTGCTGGGAGAAACTTAAAGCATTTTCTTACATAATAGCTTGGCCAGTTCTGTTGGAATTAATTGTGTTACATTTGAAATTTATTAACAGCCATATTTGAAAAGTGATTTTGGGTTGCAACAATTGATAAATATGAGCTTAGTGTCTATATTCAACTTTTTAGACAATAGCTTTGGCTTCTGGTTTAAAAAGTCTTTTGAGTTATGATGAAGTGTGCTATAGCAATACACTAAAAAGAGAATTTTGACATACTTCTAATTTTTCTGTTTTTTCAACTTGCTCATAGTCTCTCTTAAGTTATTCATGCATTTAAATGGTTATTTTAGGCCTTCAGGCTTGTTTCACCTACAAAGTCCTTGAGGTTAGTAAGAATGAGTTGGGTTTTGTGAACTGTGTATGTCTAGTAACTAAAGAAACTTCAGAAGAACTTCTTTAGAAATAATATACCAGACTAGGTACAATTTGCCCTTACGACCTCAGAAGTTTCAGAGGAGTCCCAGTGTAAGACACTGAACTGCAAAAGAGCACTTGACATGTATTTCTTGTAAAAAAATAATTTAAAAGGCTGTCAAATATCCGTTACCATCATTCTCTTGTGTTTGATGTCTGTCTTGCCTTCCCTCTTCAATTTACCTACAAAACCCCTGCACAGCACCCCCAAAACAAAAACTTCTCTGACAAACATGTTGGGTTTTCAATTTCATACATGATTTTTTTCAATGTACACATCTGGTAAGATGCCTCTGTAGAAAGGCAGGTACAACCGAGGTACCAAATAGTAAGACTCAGATAAATGCCAGATCTATATTAGTGTCTTAATCTGGACATAAGTTATGCATGGTCCATAAATCTATGTGCTTACTGAGTTTACTGAAAAGTTGCAGCAGCAGCATACTGTTGAATGTTTTTTTGCTCAGGAAGATGATCTAATGGGTGTTGGACATGTGGCCAAAGATAGCAAAGTTTTGTCATGTTTTTAAGAACCTGGGCTATTGGCAGGGCATATGCAAATGGACGTAGTGGGATCTCGGGGAAAATAAAGACTTTAGAAAGAGCTATGGCCAATATCATGAGAATTATGAGGTAGCAGATGTGAGGTCCGTCTGGCCCAGAATGAAACATCTTAAGAATATAGTTACTTATTGCTAAGCCCTTGCTAATAAATATTGATTTACCGCTGCTTTATATGTCTATGAAACTGGCGAATAATTAGTTTTAATTACTCAAAATGTTTATTTTATAAACATGTACTGAAAGTCTAGTTGAGATGTAAGTATGAACCAGGCCAATGAAAATATTCATCCTTCTGCTTTTCAGGAGAAGATTTTGCTGTTGTGCAGCAGGAAATCATTATGATGAAAGACTGTAAACATCCAAACATTGTTGCTTATTTTGGCAGCTATCTCAGGTACAGTTTGTTTCTTTTGATCACTTAAAAATGCCTCTCTATTCCCTTGTAAAGGACAGGTCTGTAAGGTAACTTAGGCAAAACATATTTTCCAGATAAATATTATACACTTGTATATTATTTTTTTTCATTTACCTTAAAATCTGTTCTGTTTGCTATAGTGTCTCTCTATAAAGTTTCTCTTAGCAAAATCTTTCAGTGACCATGCAGTCATGTTTCCTTGGAAATGACTTGTCATTTAAAAGCTTTGGATTTAATACATAAATGGAAAATTAAGCAGAAGTATTACAAGTATGAAGAAAGCGTCTGTGTATATAGTATCTTTTAATCTGTTTCAATAAAATGTCTCTTAAATTTGCAAAACTTTGGGAAGTACAAATATTGCATAATACAGATAGAGTTCTCAGAAATGTTCTGATTTAACTGGTCTTGGCATGTAAAATTGTCTGAGAACTCAATATTGAGTAAAAAAACCTTGTTTTTTCCTTGCTGAAGAGTAGTAGTGCTATGTTAAGCTTTAAGGACAATATCATGCTGAAGTACCTAAGAGTGTAAACTGTGCAGCCTTTAAAAAGCCCACTGGTGATTTGTGTTTTGGATTTGTTTTGAAATCTAAAAATGATTGATATTTTAGCTCTTTTATCTTTGCTTTTCTCTCTTGAGGTGCGGAGTTGTTTCGAACACTTAATGTAGTACATGTAAATTGTTCTGGCTCATTATTCTTTTGTGTAATTCCTTTTGTAAGGTATTATGCTTACTTGTTACAAGTACAGTAAACTCGTACTCCATACAAAGTCTCAGTATTGAGAAAACTGATGGCTAGTTTCTAATAACGTTTGCTATTATAATTCTTTTTAATACATCCTGACGAATGTTTTATAGTAGATATAGCAATTGCTTGATATTCAAGGACTAGACCTTTTAATGCAGGGCTCAGTACTGGGGCCAGTTCTGTTCAATCTCTTTATCAATGATCTGGACGAGGGGATCGAGTGCACCCTCAGTAAGTTTGCAGATGACACCAAGCTGGGAGGGAGTGTTGATCTGCTGGAGGGCAGGCAGGCGCTACAGCGGGACCTGGACAGGCTGGATCGATGGGCCGAGGCCAATTGTATGAGGTTCAACAAGGCCAAGTGCCGGGTCCTGCACCTGGGTCACAACAACCCCAGGCAACGCTACAGGCTTGGGGGGGAGTGGCTGGAAAGCTGCCTGGCGGAAAAGGACCTGGGGGTGTTGGTTGACAGCCGGCTGAATATGAGCCAGCAGTGTGCCCAGGTGGCCAAGAAGGCCAACGGCATCCTGGCCTGTATCAGAAATAGTGTGGCCAGCAGGAGTAGGGAGGTGATTGTCCCCCTGTACTCGGCCCTGGTGAGGCCGCACCTCGAGTACTGTGTTCAGTTCTGGGCCCCTCACTACAAGAAAGACATTGAGGTGCTGGAGCGTGTCCAGAGACGGGCAACGAGGCTGGTGAAGGGTCTGGAACACAAGTCCTATGAGGAGCGGCTGAGGGAACTGGGGATGTTTAGTCTGGAGAAAAGGAGGCTGAGGGGAGACCTTATTGCTCTCTACAACTACCTGAAAGGAGGTTGTAGAGAGGTGGGGGTCAGACTCTTCTCCCTAGTAACAGACGACAGAACAAGAGGAAATGGCCTCAAGTTGCGCCAGGGGAGGTTTAGATTGGACATTCGTAAAAATTTCTTCACCGAAAGGGTTGTCAGGCATTGGAACAGGCTGCCCAGGGAGGTGGTGGAGTCCCCATCTCTGGGGGTATTCAAAAGGCGTTTAGATGAGGCCCTAAGGGATATGATTTAGTGGGGGACTTGGTAGTGATAGGTTAATGGTTGGACCCGATGATCTCGGAGGTCTCTTCCAACCAGAACAATTCTATGATTCTATGATTCTATGCTGGATTTTGTGAACCTAATGTCATAATTTTAGGCATATCATGTCATGTAATAAAAAGCTTTTAAAAGGCTTTGAAAAGTCATGATGCTCTTTACGGCAGAGGCTTCTCATTCCTTTCGGGTATTCACTTATATTCTGTCTGCTTGGGGACAATAGAGGTGGGACATGACAACTCTGCATGTTGAAGGTTTCTAGACCCTGTTTATAATAGGAAGATGCCAAGTTGAGTTCCTCATATGTCTACTAGACTTCAGCAACTCCAGCTGAAATTTTCCATAATGGCTATCTGCTGTAGCCAAAAGCTTTTCAGCAATATAGGCCAAGTGCTTTTGGATTGGGAGTGGGAAGATATAGGTGGCATTTTCACATGAAAAATCTTGGTACATGAAAGCCTTTCAACAAAAATTTACCATCTTTGAAGCAGGAATATATGACAGAATTTGGCTCTTGTATTTGGAGTGCACCTTCCTTTTAAAAATCCAATTTATCTTCTGAAATACTGCATTTCTTTTACTTTCATTCTAGATCAGCTAAAGCTTGGGGAATCCCACTTACTGTTTCTTTTCTAGCCAGCAGTGTCTGGTTTGGTGTGCGTTTGCAGTGCTACAGAAGAGCTAACGTGTGCTTCCTGGCTTGCTTGGCCATTGTTGAGGGTTCCTTGTTTTGCTCTGGGGTGAGCTGGGACAGGATGTTGAAATGGCAAGTGTGGAGTGCTTTGTGGTGCTCTTAGCGACCTTGATGCTGAATGTCTGCGTAGTTGGAGCAAACTGAAATTGGATAAGTTGAGTGTGCCAGAACTTGGAGGCAGTGTTGGGGAAGAGAGAAAGTCCTGGCAATAAATGCTAGAGGAGGAGAGGTCTCATATAGAAGCCTGGCTGACTAATGTTGTCCTGAGGAGTTTCTTCTCCCTGTCTTTTGTATTCAGTGTCCTGAATAGCCCTGGATGCTCACTGAAACCATGTTTTATCACTGGTGTGGGGTTCATTGCATCTTTCTCAGTATGAGTATCTTGTTAGCTTTTGTCTGATGAGTGAAAGTATTGCATGCTGACAGATGCGATTCAAGTCAATAGAATCTGTGTTTTGAATTACGTTCGCTTTATAGTAATTTCAAAGGTCTGTAATGGAAAAGCTGCTCATATTAGTACTTCACAGACATAGTTTAGCGTGGAGCATGAAGGAAGTTTCCAAGAGCAAATGTATTTTCAGAATAAGATTAAGTGGAAATGTGCTGAAGGTATGAGAAAGAAGAGGAAAGCAAGGCGTTGACTAGCCTGTTAGATGAACACCATCTGCACAGTACACCGAGCGAGGCTGGGAGTGTGTGATTGTGTACTGCTTGCGTTATTGTGTATACATATGTAGGAAGGGATCAAAGTCTGAAGATAAAATCAACAAGCCATGCTGTTCTGGCATCTCATATCTTGAAGGGTGCTTGTCTTGGCAGCACGAATGCTGCTTTAATGCTGATCTGGTCTGTGAGCTGCATTATGCACAAGTTTGTGCGGGTGCGTATACACAGTGCGTGTACATGTAGGGACTTGGTATTCCAAACTAGGAGCGTCTGCACTTCAGTTAAGTGAGGAATGGCAGAGGGGAGCGCTGGGGCTCTGCAGTGCTGTTGAAGTAACCCTGAGCTGTTTTTCTAACATATGAACTTCAGACCAGAATGTGAGGTTCTGTTTGTGTTTGTTTCTGGAGGTGAGATTATTTGCATTGTAGAAACACTGACAAATGTATCCAGTTGTCTTACTGGCTGCTTCTTTTAACTAGCCATAGTGGGAACAGATTGCTTAGTATAACTAATAAAAAGCTGTTTCCAATGACTTGATTGCAAGATTGCACATCCAAGATTGCATGTGAAAACAGACTGAACAAATATTATTGTTGCATTCAACTTTCTTTAAAATTTTTAGATTGAAATGGTGCCTCTTCTCATGATGCTGTATTCAGGCTGGGGATGTTTTTTCTTTTAAAGAACAGTTTTCCTCTTGTCTCAGGGTATCAAAATATACCTTTGTAGACCCAGAATTAAATTTTGGCAAATCTAGTATATATGTTGGCACTGTCTCGTGCTCTTGCTTGGTCCCCTCCCCTTGCTTTGGTGTAGTGCTTCTCTTTTGTCTGGGCAATTGAATGGCTGTCTTTGAGACCTCTCGTTGTCTGGCCTTTTGTTTTTCAAGTATCTTTCAATGCTAAGAACAATAAGAATCATAGAATCATAGAATTGTTCTGGTTGGAAGAGACCTCCGAGATCATCGGGTCCAACCATTAACCTATCACTACCAAGTCCCCCACTAAATCATATCCCTTAGGGCCTCATCTAAACGCCTTTTGAATACCCCCAGAGATGGGGACTCCACCACCTCCCTGGGCAGCCTGTTCCAATGCCTGACAACCCTTTCGGTGAAGAAATTTTTACGAATGTCCAATCTAAACCTCCCCTGGCGCAACTTGAGGCCATTTCCTCTTGTTCTGTCGTCTGTTACTAGGGAGAAGAGTCTGACCCCCACCTCTCTACAACCTCCTTTCAGGTAGTTGTAGAGAGCAATAAGGTCTCCCCTCAGCCTCCTTTTCTCCAGACTAAACATCCCCAGTTCCCTCAGCCGCTCCTCATAGGACTTGTGTTCCAGACCCTTCACCAGCCTCGTTGCCCGTCTCTGGACACGCTCCAGCACCTCAATGTCTTTCTTGTAGTGAGGGGCCCAGAACTGAACACAGTACTCGAGGTGCGGCCTCACCAGGGCCGAGTACAGGGGGACAATCACCTCCCTACTCCTGCTGGCCACACTATTTCTGATACAAGCCAGGATGCCGTTGGCCTTCTTGGCCACCTGGGCACACTGCTGGCTCATATTCAGCCGGCTGTCAACCAACACCCCCAGGTCCTTTTCCGCCGGGCAGCTTTCCAGCTACTCCCCCCCAAGCCTGTAGCGTTGCCTGGGGTTGTTGTGACCCAGGTGCAGGACCCGGCACTTGGCCTTGTTGAACCTCATACAATTGGCCTCGGCCCATCGATCCAGCCTGTCCAGGTCCCGCTGTAGCGCCTGCCTGCCCTCCAGCAGATCAACACTCCCTCCCAACTTGGTGTCATCTGCAAACTTACTGAGGGTGCACTCGATCCCCTCGTCCAGATCATTGATAAAGAGATTGAACAGAACTGGCCCCAATACTGAGCCCTGGGGAACACCACTTGTGACCGGCCGCCAACCGGATTTAACTCCATTCACCACAACTCTTTGGGCCTGGCCATCCAGCCAGTTTCCTACCCAGCGCAGAGTACGCCCATCCAAGCCATGGGTAGCCAGTTTCTCCATGAGGATACTGTGGGAGACGGTGTCAAAGGCTTTACTAAAGTCCAGGTACACAACGTCCACAGCCTTTCCCTCATCCACTAAGCGGGTCACCATGTCGTAGAAGGAGATCAGGTTGGTCAGGCAGGACCTGCCTTTCATAAACCCGTGCTGACTGGGCCCGATCACCCGGTTGTCCTGTATGTGCCGCGTGATGGCACTCAAGATGATCTGCTCCATAACCTTCCCTGGCACCGAGGTCAGGCTGACAGGCCTGTAGTTCCCCGGATCCTCCTTCCGGCCCTTCTTGTAGATGGGCGTCACATTTGCCAGCCTCCAGTCAACTGGGACCTCCCCAGTTAGCCAGGACTGCTGATAAATGATGGAGAGTGGCTTGGTGAGCACTTCTGCCAGCTCTTTCAGCACCCTTGGGTGGATCCCATCCGGCCCCATAGACTTGTGCGTGTCTAGGTGGCGTAGCAGGTCACTGACCATTTCCCCTTGGACTTCGGGGTCTTCATTCTGCTCCCCATCCCTGTCTTCCTGCTCAGGGGGCTGGGTGCCCAGAGAGCAACTTCCCTTGCTGTTGAAGACTGAGGCAAAGAAGGTATTTAGCACCTCAGCCTTTTCCTCATCCCTTGACACTAAGTTTCCCTCCGCATCCAATAGAGGAGGGAGATTTTCCTTAGCCCCCTTTTTATTGTTAATGTATTTGTAGAAACACTTTTTGTTGCCTTTTATGGCAGTAGCCAGACTAAGTTCAAGTTGGGCTTTGGCCCTTCTAATTTTCTCCCTGGATAACCTCACAACATCCTTGTAGTCCTCCTGAGTTGCCTGCCCCTTCCTCCAAAGGTGGTAGACTCTCTTTTTTTTTCCTAAGTTCCAGCCGGAGCTCTCTGCTCAGCCAGGCCGGTGGTCTTCCCCGACGGCTCGTCTTTCGGCTCATGGGGACAGCCTGCTCCTGCGCCTTTAAGATTACCCTTTTGAAGAATGTCCAGCCTTCCTGGACGCCTTTGCCCTCCAGGGCTGCCTCCCAAGGGACTCTGCCAACCAGACTCCTAAACAGGCCAAAGTCTGCCCTCCGGAAGTCCAAGGTGGCAGTTCTGGTGACCCTCCTCTTTACTTCTCTGAGAATCGAGAACTCTATCATTTCGTGGTCACTGTGCCCAAGACGGCCTCCGACCGTCACATCACCCACAAGACCTTCTCTGTTCACAAACAACAGGTCCAGCGGGGCGCCTTCTCTCGTGGGCTCCCTCACCAGCTGCGTGAGGAAGTTATCTTCCACACACTCCAGGAACCTCCTGGACTGTTTCCTCTCTGCTGCATTGTATTTCCAGCAGACATCTGGCAAGTTGAAGTCCCCCACGAGAACAAGGGCCAGAAAAATGCCATCATCCGATACTTGGCACTTACCAGCATATTGTTCTCCATGCTTTTCTTCTGTTTATGTACTGATTTTTTGGACGGTCTAATTTCTGCCTTGCTGTTAGCCTAGGTGTTAAACTGCAGACATTAAATGGTACTGTTGATCTTGTCTCTTGTTTGCTGTGCTTGCCATATGCTCTGCAGACACAGACAACTTGTGTACAGTGTTACTGTTGATTACATGGATCTTCACTTGCCTCAAAGCAGTTAGGCACAGTGATGAAAGGCTAGATAGCAAATTAGAAATGCAATCTCCTCTCTTGATCCTCTTATGTTTTTTTCCTTTTCTGCAGGGCTTTTCCACACTGGGAAGTTAATGCCCAGTAAGCGAAGGTGTGAATTTACAGCACTTACCTACTTCCTGTCTCTTACTTGGTGGGTGCTCTGCTGCTGTCCCAAGGCTGCTGGGGTTGGCCTGGCTTTTTCCCACTTCCACACTGGTGCTGCTGTTGGCATCAAACAGGATGCAGCCACATGGGAAAGAGTGGCTTTCATGAGCCCAGTGCCCCCAAAAGTGTCCCTATCCGAGTCCTGCATCATTGTGGGGAATAAACAAGGGACTTGCAGATGTGTCTCTTGAGTGCTTCTTTCTTACTCATGTTCCCCTGCTGCTATTGCTAATTCTGTTTCCTTTCACAGGTAGTCACATTACTTCTGTGTCTGACTTTGATCAGTTATTTCAGTGGAAAGCCTTCATATTCTTTCAAGCAATGCTTTAATTAACCCCTAGAAATGTATGGAGTTAACAGCCAGGGACTTGCATTGCTTAAAACCTCTGTAATGCCTGAACAATACCTTTCCCACCACTAGAGGAAGCAGCTGAGGCGTAGCTTTGGGAACCATGTGGACTGTGGACATAAAAGGGGAGGAGATCCAAGAAAGATAGTTCTTCCTTGGAACAGCAGCTATTCTAGCTGTTGCCTGCTGGTGAGAAATAATTGCAATTTCCAGCTCAGGCGTTAAGCTCAGCACTTATTGCGAAACACTTCCACAAATGTTGGTATTGCCCACTGGAGTGTCTCAACTATTCTAACAGAGCAAGAAATCCAAGACCAGGGATCATGGGCAAGCTGCAGAACAATCATCAGTCTTTCCTTTGGTTGTCGTGTGTCCCAGTCTGCCCTGAGGTGGTTGTATTTGATTTTTCTTTCTTGTATGTTTTGATGGCCAGGAATGACTAGGCAAGTCCCAGATTTTCTGCTCTCCAAAATGCCTTTCTGCGGCCACACATGGTACATCTGTCTTACCAGTGAAAATTACTAAGTGAAAATAGAATTTAGTGTCCATAATAGACAATACCTTTGAATCCTTCAGCCCATTGTCTATTCTTGGAAAGCACCTTTTATGGAGGTATAGCGAGTCAAACGGAATTGATTCCCTTAGTAAGAGGAATCTAAAGAGCTTCCATCTGACCCCTACACCAAAAATATCCATAGTTTTTTTTTGAAGGAAAAGACTTCATCTGAGAAGGCACTTATCCACAGCACGGGCTTCACCTTGCCTAGCTTTGACTAAAGTACTACAGTTTCACTCTATTTGTTGTGAAAGAAATTGAGTTGAGATATCCCTAGGGCTTTTTGTTTTGGGTTGCTTGCTTTTTTTTGTTTTGTTTTGTTTGTGTTAATTGCTCTGAAAAAAGTGGAGAAGTGAAAATGAGGAAGAAATAAGAACCCACATCTGTTTTCTCTCTACTCTCAGTAAAAATATTTCATTTTCATAGTAGATCTTGAACAAAAATCAGTGTGCACATTTCACTAATACTGTTTCTGTTACTCCAATAAACCCTGGAATATTTGGGGTATTTCGTTAGTTGCTATTTTGAGAGTGAAGTATCACATAAAGATTAAATCATATTCGTTATCTGACTTGTAGTTTTCATAATACAGAGCTTGTTATATTGTGCTTTATAATGTTTGAGTCACAGAATCACAGGTCCTCTGACTTATCTTTTATACGTGCTGTTTTCAAACCTGACAGCTAATGAATGGTTTTGTTCACTTTTTAGACGAGACAAGCTATGGATTTGCATGGAGTTTTGTGGAGGTGGCTCTCTACAGGATATTTATCATGGTACGTCACGACTGTAATTCTTAAATTTTAAGTAAAGCTTATTTTCAAAACCAGAGATGATTACAGTGTTTTGGTATCAGAGGGGAGGAATCTTAAATTTAGTATCCATAATAATCCATTGAAGGTCAATTTTAGCTTATGTATTTACGTCATTGGTTGGGTTTGGTTTTTTTAAAACAAAATTAGCTATAATTGGGATTTTTTTGAGCAGCAGAAGTTATTTCCTTCCTTTAGTAGCTCATATACCCATCACTACTTTTCAAAGGCTGTAAAATTAGACAATATTGTAAAAATAAAAAATGTGTATCCTGATGTGTTGTCTTGCTTCATAGCCATTTTGTTTCTGAGCTTTTGAACTTTGCTTTAGTATAATCTATACCACTGCCTACAGATACCTTGATAAGTGGATTGATTAGCATGGATGGTATTGTCCTTTGTAAACAGTGATTTTTTGTATGTTTGTATAGCAGTAGTGCCATGAGGGTCTCTTGTTTGTTTGTTTGTTTTGGTTTTTTTAATGCTGAATGCATGATGTGAAAAGCAAAGGTGGCCTATATAGTTGCTTTAGGCTTAGGTGCAATGAGCGGTCAAAGAAACAAAAGGGTCACGTGTGAATCTATTGCATAAACAGTCAATTGATTGCTAGTTTTCAAGAGACAAAATAAGTTTTGAGGGATTTTACTGCCCTGGAATTAAGACTTGCTTAGGAAAGGAGTGTGCCATGAGTAATGGCTCTGTGGTTCTCGGGTCATGTTTTTCAGCCAGGAAATCTGTCCATATTCTAAATTGTGAAGACTTTAAATGTTAGAACCTTCACATCCTTCTCTTGTATGTGAACAGCTTGTATACGTTTTTACATTTAAATTGAGTGCAATTAAAACAAGGCACCAGTTCACAAGTTCGTACCATGCTCATGGCATAGTCATTTGACCTTGTCGATCCTTTAAATCTTTGCTAGTGTTGATAAAAGTATCGTGTCTAATAGGCTTTGTTATGTGGAACACCTGTAGAGTAGGAAATGAGCTCATGCCACATAAATGCCTGAACAGATGTCATACAGGAGCAGTTTCCTGTTGCAGCTGATTTTTGACTTCTCTGCTGGTAGTTAGGGTGGAATGCTCTTTTCTGATCTTAATTATGTTCCAAAGGGTCTTATTCCAATTGAACTGTAGGCTTCTGTAATCTTAAGTCATTTAAGTTAATCAGAATTAAATTTCTCAAAATAAACACACACGCCTACAAATATGTACTCTGGGTGCTAATGTATTTAGTTTTATGTCGGTTCAGAGCTTTTCTTTCAGAAAAGAGAAGGTGGATCTAGACCTGTTCTGAAGATATATATTGCATGATACTCATTTATATTATGGTTGTGGGTTTTGTAGAAGCTAAGCAGTTAGGTGCTTAAATCTTGTTTTATTTTTAACTTCCTGCTCCTTTAGTTTCCTTTGAGAAACCCCATCCAACTTTTCTGTTTGTTTTCTCTGCAAAACCTGAGAAGCTTGCAGTGAAGACTGCATTTCCTGGTCTTAAAATTCTTTAATTTCAGGATCAAAGTCCAATGACTAGGGACAAGTCACAGGCCATTCCTTGCTTGCTGTTCAGTGTTTGGTTTACTTATTTGTTCAGACTTTACTTGTTATCCTTTAAGAGACTTGAGTGAAGTGGGACCCTGGAGGGAGAGGAAGACTTCTCCTTCCTGTGGGAAGCTGCTGAGCCTGCACAGAGCAAGAGTTTGAGAAAGTGCATGATGTGGCAGGCCGAGGAGCAACAGTGCTGGTAGCTCATGCAGAAAAGGGTTGAGAAGCTGCAAAGAGCAGGATGCATGGCTGCAGGGAAGAGAGAGCAGGTCGCATGGCAGTGGGAAAGACGGAAGGAGAGAGCAGGTTGCAAAGGGTAGAAGGAACTTCCTCGGGCTCAAAGGGGACTGAGTGGAGTTTGCTGCAGCTTTGAATCACTGGGTTGGAAGTCCAACCCTACATAGAAGGACACAGTGGGTTTGTGCAGGGGAAAGAGTTGTGGTTAAATCAATGTTTCTGTTTCTTTTTCCTCTTAATTACTTTGAGATTTGTATATGGAGGGAGTTAGTAGTTTCCATTCCAATGGGACTAGACATTTTTGAGTTTAAAAAATGTTTGGTGGTCTTTGGGATATTCAGTCTGGGGGAAAGTCTAAGCACATTTACTTTGAGACTTCTAGTGTAAGATCCTATCAGTGTGAATGGAAGTAATTGAGGTATGGGTTTGGAATGGGCAGTATCTTACCTGACTTTGAGAATTATTTTTTTTTTCCCTTCCATTTCAGTGACTGGACCACTTTCAGAACAGCAGATTGCCTATGTTAGCAGAGAAACACTACAGGTAGTGTGTTCTCAGGTTCTTGTGGTTGACTTTTAATGTAAAAGTATTAAAAGCTAAAAATAAAAGCTACAAATATATGTGATACCGTGGAAGTACAGTGTTTGGATGGCTTAGCGTTTTTCTCAGACTTTTGAGGAGGTCCTGTATTAATAGCCTAGAACTGATTTGTGTAGTTGCATAACCTCAAATTATCCTGGATCATTTGAAGAAAACTGTTGTCATCTTTCTGCTGTTAACTATTTTTTTTTAAAAGGAAGGAAGCGGCATATTTATTAATCCATATTTGTGGTACAAATTAGTTGTTGCAAGTTTGAAGGAAAATTTAATGACACAGTTTTGCATATCCAGTAGTTGATCTGTGCCAATAAAACAAAAAAAAAAATCATCTGTGTACCTGAGATGTTCAAGTTCAGGTCACCAGCCTCTCCTCATGGATATGCTAGCTTTCATTTTTCTTTCCTAAATTAAAGGTTCAGTTCACCAGTAAAACTTAATCAGAAATAGCTTTTTTGGTGGATGAGAGAGTGGTTCTTGGCTTCTAGTGAATGCAAATCTGTTGAATGCCATCAGTTCAGAGCTGCTGCCTCTCTCAAACACTCTCTCAAGATAGCTCTGTCCCTGAGCCATCTCCCTGGCATGCCACTTACCGTCTCCCTATGCTCTGCAAGACATTGCTGACTTCTGAAGTACAGGACATGGCTTTTTTTTCCTTACAGTGAAGTCTTATGTGACATCTTGGAGTATTTTGGTTTTTGAACCTTTAAACCCTTTTGTTCTCATGGAATCATAGAATGGTTTGGGTTGGAAGGGACTTCTAAAGGTCACCTAGTCCAACCTCTCTGCAATAAGCAGAGACATCTTCAACTAGATCAGGTTGCTCAGAGCCCCATCCAGCCTGACCTTGAATGTTTCCAGGGATGGGGCATCTACCACCTCTCTGGGCAACCTGTTCCAGTGTTTCACCACCCTCATTGTAAAAGTGTCTTCCTTATATCTAGTCTGAATCTACCCTTTTTCAGTTTAAAACCATTACCCCTTGTCCTACTGCAACAGGCCCTACTAAAAAGTTTGTCCCCATCTTTCTTATAAGCTCCCTTTAAGTATTGAAAGGCTGCAGTGAAGTTTCCCCAGATCCTTGTCTTCTCCAGGCTGAACAACCCCAACTCTCTCAGCCTTTCTTCATAGGAGAGGGGTTCCATCGCTCTGATCATTTTCATGGCCCTCCTCTGGACCTGCTCCAACAGGTCCATGTCTTTCCTGTGCTGAGGACTCCAGAGCTGGATGCAGTACTCCAGGTGGGGTCTCATCAGAGCAGAGCAGAGGGGCAGAATCACCTCCCTCGACCTTCTTTTCATTGCTTCCTTTGATGCAGCCCAGGATACGGTTGGCTTTCTGGGCTGCAAGTGCACGTTGCCGGCTCATGTTCTGTTTTTTATCCACCAGTACCCCCAAGTCTTTCTCTGCAGGGCTGCTCTCAATCCCTTCATCCCCCAGCCTGTATTGATACCGGGGGTTGCCTCGACCCAGGTGCAGGACCTTGCACTTGGTCTTGTTGAATCTCATGAGGTTCACATGGGCCCACCTCTCGAGCTTGTCCAGGTCTCTCTGGGTGGCATCCTGTCCCTCAGGTGTACCAACTGCACCAGTTAGCTTGGTGTCATCTGCAAATTTGCTGAGGGTGCCCTTGATCCCACTGTCTGTGTCATTGATGAACATATTACAGTACTGGTCCCAGTACGGACCCCTGAGGGACAACACTTGTCACTGATCTCCATCTGGACATTGAGCTATTGACCACTACTCTCTGGATGCGACCATCCAGCCAATTCTTTATCCACTGAATAGTCCATCCATCAAATCCATAATCTTCTCGGAGTATGGAGGGGTGTTTCAATAGCCTAGAATGGAATTTATGAAATCATTATTTATTGTGCGGAAAGATTTCCTGGTTAATATGTGTAAATTGCTTGTGAGAAGGAAACTTTCTACTTCATATGTATTTTCTAAGTGTTATCCACGGACCCATTTTTGTGTATTTTAAAGTTGTCTGTAAATACATGCTTATAACACTGACCAAATATAACGTATATAGTTTCTGTTATCTTCTTGTAGCTTATAATGCAGCAGTCAGTTTTCCTAGTAAAAAGTCTGAGAATATAGGCCATCTATCCATCCATAAAAGTAATTTGTCTAATGTTAATTTTGCCATCAGTTTCCATGAATCTGGAGTTTCACTTGGATGCTTAAAGTTAGCTTTCGATCTCCATATTTAGAAGCCCATTAAATGGTCTGTTTTCAAAAACCACTCGCTATCAGTTCTGGTTGGAATCAGTGAGACTGATTCTGAAAATACAGGTCCTTTAGATATGGCCTTTAAAGTACCTGCCTCCAGGCATTCAGTTTTGAAAATGGTGACTTCAGATTCGTCCAGGGCAGTGGTAAAAATGAGTGAGTTCTTGGGCTTTCTGTGCCAGTAGCATCCAGAGATATAAATGCGAGGAGTGTACATGGGACTCTTCTAGCTAATGCCAGTTGCTGTAACGGTCAGGTAGATGCTTTGATTAACTACACTCTGTATCAAAAGCAAATTGAGTCCAATTTTTGGGTCTGCATGCCTTCCTGCAGTGAGGACTCTGAAAAATCATTGGACCAATGGTTTTTGGGTATTGTTAATTGTTTTCCCCCAGAGAAACAGGTTGAAATGTCTGTGAGTGGTTTTTTTTCTTTTTAATTTAAGGAATTGAATTTCATAACTGATTAGCACTTTAACTACATTGCGTTCAGGTTTTCATGAACGGACAAAAAAATACTCTAGAACTGTATGTTCAGTGGTACTGTTGTCTCTGTCCAATGTTGTTCACTTGAAAAATCTCAAGTGTCAAGTACTAGTAAGTAATTGTTTCCTCGCTTTTCCTGTTGGTATATTTAGGACCATCCATGAAAATGCTGATAATTGAAAACAATCCTAATTAGTTTTTGCAATCAACTCCATGATGTCTTTCATGAGCTGGCAAAAAAAAAATTCTGTCTTGACATGGATATCTCCCATTAGTCTTTTATGGAGGTTCGTGACCGCAGAGCAAGGAGGATGTTTACGTGTTGTTTTACCCCTGGAAGAGAATTTTAGAGATAAGCCTGGAGTGTCAAAAGTGACATGCTCTGTAATTTGTCATGTAGGGATTCTGTTTCATAGAATTCTTCCAGAATTTAAACTTAAAGTTTCTAACTTGTGTTGAGTCCTAAAATGCTTTGCTACTGTCATCAAGACCCAGAAAGATGGCCTAATGCTCCTGCAGAAATCCATGAATTAGATTTGAACTCCTGTCTTAGACTCGAAGCGCTGCCTGCTAGCATGCTTCTAAACGTAATTGAAGTGTGTAATGATATAGGAGATAACTGCACTAGGTATCCAGTTATCTGACTGCTGAATAGAAGGCTGATAGGCAATGTAAAAGTAATTAACTTGGTCTAAAAAGGTGACAGTTACCATGTTCAGAGGAAAACTTGGTCAGGGAATGCTTTTCTTACAATAGATGCGGTGACTGATATTCTTTCCACTTGTCCTGTGTTTTAGATATTATGCTACTACATATATTGAATTTGCAAAAGCAGTTTGGATACACTGAAATATAAGAATGTTCTTCAGTCAGTGAGTGATTTAGATGATTGAACTGGATCCTAAATATATATGGTAATTAATTAAGAAATGTATATAAAATGAAAAATATTGGACTAAATTGTTATCTAAATATTTTATTCAGGGACTATATTATCTTCACAGTAAAGGAAAAATGCACAGAGATATAAAGGTAAGTAAAAACTGAAGGGAATTTTGGTGTTTGTAAAATAGGCTACATCACCTCTGATGGGTCTTTACTGTCATGTATCCAATTTTAGGGATATTTTTAAGTATGTAGGGTTTTTCTATCTATTAGAATAAAATAAAATTTTCTGCTCAAGGGAAGAAGAAAAATCTTTCTTTAAAATGCACGCATGGAAATAGTTTGTTCTTTTAATTGGAGTCAAACATGCTGTTAATTTAGACCAGTGCTGTAAAATTTAGGCATCAGCTACTGTCCAGAGCAACATGTGTTCAGATGGCTGTAAGGGTGCGCTCTGTGCAAAAGGAAGGGTTTGGTCTTTCCCACATCTTTCCAAGAAGCTCGATGTACCCTTCTCTTTGAACCAGCTAGCAAGCAGAGCTGTTGCTTTGGTTTCTTGCTTCTTTTCCTGGTGAGCAGATTGCAGGGCAGTGGCTGCTGTTCTGCGTGGTTCTTAGACTACTTCTGTCCCCTCACTCGCATGCTAAAATTAGAGAGGGTACCGCAAATTAGGCTCTTAACACTGACTTATTTAAATCTTCATCTCAACAAAGCTGTATCAAAGGTGGCTTGTTCAGACTCTTACACTCTCTGTTATAGTTTCCTTCTGGTGCTTCCTGTTGACTTTTTGTTCCTGGAGTTTTACTACATACTCTTTGCATTTCCAAACTCTTCCTTGCTCAGACTGCAGTTTAAACTTGGAAGGCTTCCTCCAGGAAATCTGACAGTAAATTATCATATTCCTTTGTGTGGGGGGTTGGTTTTGTTTCGTTGGTTTGGTTTTCTTCAGACTAGGGATGCAGTGTACGTAGCAGCTTCAACTGTAGATGCCTTAATGCAGCCTGATTCCAAGTTGTTCTCATTGACTGCAGAAAGATATTTAGGGTTTTGAGCAATCAAAAATAATTTCTGAATGAAAGATTACTTTGGACACAAAAATTAAACATTTTTCATTATACTTTATATAATGCTTGTAAGGATACAGTGCATAGATACTTGTTTCTAAACAGAACTGTGCTGATTAAAAAAATGCTTACAGCGCTTACATTGAGAATTTTTTTTTTTAAAAGCTGCTCTCATGAGCATGGAAAAATACTATCTTCATCTGCAGATCTCCTGACTGTTGAATTATGTTTGCTTCCCTCAGTAGCTAAGTTATGTATTTAGAGTATCTGTCCTGTTAGTCTTGAAAGGTGAACAAGGTCAAGAGCATGTTAACTGAACTGTCACACTATTTACCTAGCTCCATTTATAAGGCTCATTAACTATACTTGTGTGACGTTTGCCAAAGTAAACTGCATTTTACTGCAGGCCTGACTTTTCCTTCTCTGTGAAAAGCCATAATCTGTAAAAACCAGTTTTCTGGAGGCCCATCTGTACTACCTTTTCATCTAGTTTATGGCCAGTGCTGACATTTGTAGCTGTGTTTAGCCAGCTCTAGCCTTCGCTCAACTCAACCTGTACCTGCTTTCAGTCTTCAGATAGGTTTGTTCTCAGTCCTTTTATGTCATAATTTTATGGTATCAACTGCCAATTCAGCTTAGTTTTGATTATTGAACTGAAGTGAGTAGTACATATAGCCCCACAACAGTGAACTCTTCAAATCTAACACTAACAGAATCTGTGTTGCGTAAGGATGGAAATACTTTTGCTAAACAGTTGAATATCAAGGCAGATCCTTAAGGCTATCATTATCGTGGCTCTCAAACAAGACAAAATCAGCTCCTACATAGGAAAAGAAAATCAAATTACTTCCGCTTTGACCTTTAGAATTCCTATTTCCTTTCAGTCAGTGTAAATAGAAAAAAATAAGAATTCATCAGCATAGGCAAATCATCATATTCTGCTTTTTGAGAGGGTTTTGTGTACAATGGAAACTGTAGTACGATAGGCTTAAGAGTACTAAACTGAAAATTATTGAGGAACCCTGCATATCCAAGTTTCTGTAAATAACAGAATGACAACTTCCTAATTTCACAAATGTTTCCTTACTAAGACTTCAGATTTCTTGAACACACAATTCTTGGTTTGTCTTTGGCTTCTGGTTTGCTACAAGATCTCACATAAATTTTTTTTTTTAATGTGGTATCGGAGGAATCTGTGTGTGTTAATTCAAGTATGCTTGCTTTTTTTTAAGGGAGCAAACATTCTTTTAACGGATAATGGACATGTAAAATTAGGTGAGTTAATACAATTTAGTGTTAATAACATTTTTATGTGCTCTAAGAAGCAGTCTTCTGTATTTTGTTTAATGATGTAATGGTTCATGTAAGGAATTAGTGAATATCAGAATTCTTTTTGTCTTGCTGGTAATATCTAACTGCACCATCCAATTAGTGTCTAAGGAGTAATTGGAGTAGCTTTGGAACACTGAGGTAAAAGACTTTCTGATGATGTAAGGGGGCGGTAAAAATCAAATCACATGTTTTTATAAATTTTTAATAAAATGTGCCATCCAGAGTGCTGAAGTGTGAAATGTACCTTGAAAGGTTGTCTGAAAGAATCTCTTGGATAATACTAAATGATGTATTTTACCATTCTGAAACACAACATCTAACTGTTAGGACTTCTGTGCTAGCCTGTTCTTTCTTGTGTTGATGAAGGCCATGTTTGTGTGCAGCCTGTGTATTTGGCAGGTGGCTGAGAGGAGCTGACTGATGGTATCTGAGATACACCAAGTTTCCATTATTTGCATTTGTTATTTATTTTTCATTAAATATTTCCAGTATATTTAAGAAACTCTTACAGTGGGGAAACCAAACTTGTGTTCATTAACAATTAATTACATCAAATCAGTTATTAACTGTCGCTTTGGTTTTGCCTTTTTTTTTTTATTAGCTGATTTTGGAGTATCTGCACAGATAACAGCTACAATTGCCAAAAGGAAATCATTCATTGGCACCCCATATTGGTAACTGTGTTTTACTTGGCCATTAATATAATAGTAACATATATAATACTGTTGAAAAATTGTGATAAAAGCATGCTATGTCACTTTCTGGGTAGACTAATCACTAAAGGCTGTGTCAGACTTTCTAGTGATCATATCTGTATTACTTACTCAACTAATTCAGGATTTAGCATATCAGAGATAATGCTCTAATGCTCTGAAAAATTGAAAGGCTGTCTGTGTTCTATCACTCTTGACTAATGTAGCTTAATTTAGTGAAACTTAAAAACTATCAACAATTTTGCTTTTTTTTAAACTCTGATCTTATTTTTTTTTTTTCTTCCCTGATTTTCCATTTTGGTGTTTTATGTTTCTTCCCCTCCACCCTAGATACGTCTTTTCTGCTACTGTTCAGTTGATAATGAGTTTCATTTGTTTGTCTCCACAGATTCTTTTGCCACTTGTGAAATGTTTCCTCTTAAGTCAGTTTCTTTTTTTTTTTCCTTATTTGCCTAAACTGATTGAATTCAAATGTACATTCCTATTCTATCTGTACTGCATCTTTATTCTTCCCTCAGTAAAGTCGTTTGCATAATTTATCTTTTCTAAAGTTCAGCATTTTATTTTCTCCTCTTTGTACTGGAAGTGATTGTTCCCTTTTGCCTTGAAGTAAATGACACGCATTCTTCACTGTAAAATAGTACTTTTGTTGTACATTTCCCAGAAAGATATTCAAAATTCTGTTGTCTGACAGCATAGTAGGTACAAGATAAAAATGTGTGTAATGAAAAAAACCCTACATTTAAGTATTCAGTCTCGAAATAGTCAAGCACAGCATTTTTAGCATTCTTCTGCAGTGTAAGTCATGCCAAGGTATGGATTCACTTCCCTTTCAGAATAACACAAACACCCATTAGTCGTGATTGTGTAATTGGTTTGTGTCTGTCTTTCCTAAGACAGTGACTTCAGTCCTGGCCTGTATAACTTCCAAATTGTGCCAGGCTTCTCAAATGATGTGTCATAACCTTAAACAATAACTTCGAAAACATTACATAGGTTAAATGCTGATGAAAAGCACCAGTTTTTCTTTGCAAAGCTTCTCAGAGATTTGAGATGAGAAGCAAGGAAGCAAAATTGTTGAGATTGTAGAGAAGAAAATTTAGTTGGAAACAGGCAGTGTGAAGGTTTCAGTGATCATTAGAGATGTCTGGGCAGGTAAGGCTGTGGTGCTTGGATGGGAGAGAAATGAAGGGCAAAACGGCTGTACAGTGTCTTTAGTTCTAGTAACTCTGCTATTTACCCTTGTGCTCTGCCTCCATGTCTTTTTAAAGTTAGCGCGTGTCCCCCCTCTACCTTGGTAACTTCCTCCTTTTTGATTTAGTGATTGGGGGTTTTTTTATGAACTGTTGAAGAAATCTATGTAAATATAGTTTAACTATGCAAACTTGAAATAAGTTGTACCGCCAAACCTGATGATGTTTTCAGATCTACAAATAAGGATGTCTGTGTTTAAATAATACATCATTTGAGATGCCACCTGCTGCTTTACTGGAGCACTCCATTAAGTGACTTTCATCTATTTTACCTATATTGAGTTACATCTCCAGTTCCACTGCTACTTTTCAAGTGATCTGGACTAATAAAGTTCAAAGCTAAAAAATATTAACATGTTTGCCATCTGATATGACTACGTAGGACAATCAAATCCATAATTCACTTTGACTGTTTAAAACGTGTGACTGCCTAGTGAATAATTTTCTTTAGGTATTCCTATTTATCTGTCAGTTATGTTTGTTAATTTTTGCCACCTAAGGATGTGAAACTATTAACTTAAATAAGGTCTTCTGGCATTACAGTGAGGCAGACTTTATAAACAAGAAGTGCTCTGTGCAGAGGTGACAGTGGGTCTTCAGGTCTCATGCTTTCAGGATGCAAGAAAGCTGACGTTTTGTTACTGTTTCTTTGTTAGAATTCTTCTCTTCAAAGTCAGTTGATCACTTTCTGGAGCAATGTGTGAATTTGGATATTATTTGAATTTTACTGTAGTTGAGTAATTATACCTTAGGCTCTTTGGTTGTTGAGTTTGTTGTGTGCCTGCAAAAAAGTCTGAGACAGATTGGTTTCATCCACTTACTGCTAAATAGCTGTTTTGGAAACTGTCTGTTAGTTACTAGAAGATGATTGAGGGAAAACTTCATGTATACATAACTCACATATGTAACACACTCATATATATCCACATGTATAAATGTACGTGCTGTGAGCTTATAGATCAAGAGCTTTAGGGAAAAGACTATTAAACTGCTGCGTACCGAAGAATGTTTGATTTGTGGTGAGAAGTTTATCTAAAAATGTCTTTTACCTTTTAGGATGGCGCCGGAAGTTGCTGCAGTAGAAAGAAAAGGTGGCTATAACCAACTCTGTGATCTGTGGGCAGTTGGAATAACTGCTATAGAGCTTGCTGAACTTCAACCTCCAATGTTTGACCTACACCCAATGAGGTTAGTAAGGGGTTAAAGCTTGGTGTGTAAATACAGCTTTGTAAATAATCCATTTGGAGTAGTGGCTATGTGTGCTTGTGGTGTTTGGGGGTACTGCAAGGGTATTGGGTTGTTCTGAATGTACATGATAAAAATTGTAACAACTCTTTTTGGTGCATAAATGTGTAATGTTGTCTCTTAAACTGATGGACTTCTTCCTGCCAACTAAATAATGTATTTAATAATTCATCTTATGTATGTATTGCAATGTAAACCACAGAAATACTGTTGGTTTTTTTCAGAGCACTTTTTCTAATGACAAAAAGCAACTTCCAGCCTCCTAAGTTAAAGGACAAAATGAAGTGGTAAGTACTTTTCTGTTTCAGTAGATAATGATCATGTATTTCACTGGGCGATTGATTCTGTTGTTTACCAATTCATTTTACAGGTCCAATAGTTTCCATCATTTTGTGAAAATGGCACTTACAAAAAATCCTAAAAAAAGACCTACAGCTGAAAAGTTACTACAGGTATAAATTTATGTATGGGACCTTTTTTTAAAGTTATAAAAATAAAATATGCTTAATATGAGTGGTTGGAATTTTAATATGTGTGATTTTCCTTCTGTCTTTCAGCATCCTTTTGTTACCCAGCCATTAAATCGAAGTCTTGCTATTGAACTTCTGGATAAAATGAATAATCCTGATCATTCCACTTACCATGATTTTGATGATGATGATCCTGAGGTAAGAATATGTTTTAATCATAGAATCAG
This sequence comes from Phoenicopterus ruber ruber, assembly GCA_009819775.1. Taxonomy (NCBI): domain Eukaryota; kingdom Metazoa; phylum Chordata; class Aves; order Phoenicopteriformes; family Phoenicopteridae; genus Phoenicopterus; species Phoenicopterus ruber. Next base: position 12,623,674 of record CM020217.1, read on the forward strand.
ATTAAGTTTTTGTTTGCCAACAAAACTAAATGATTATGATTTATTGAGCCACAGAATATTTTGTAATCTAGGAATAGTCTCAAGGGTTGCTTTTACTTTTGGTCATGCTGCTGTCACATGTGCAGGCACTTGCCAAAATTAATTATATTTGGGGGAGAGAAGCTCAAAGAGAAAGAGATGCAAACACTTGAAAATTTTGTTTATTGTTGTCCTTCGACAATTTTGCAACAGTAGAGGTGGACTACTTCTCCCGTCCTGAGGTCTGTCATGTGTTCTGCTTTCTGTTTCTTTGTGGAATTATGTTTTCATTCATCTGCAAAGAAAGCATTCATAAAAATCATTTTATACCTGTGTAGAACTTGTTCTTTTGTTCCTAATGTACTTTCTTATGAGGAGAATGATCCTGTAGTTGTTTTTGTTAAATGGTTTGCTGTGTGTTTCTTGCAGCTTATGTTTTCTGTCTTAGAATACTCTGAAACTTGATATCACTTATGGTTTTGTCAAAGGCAAATTTTCTGATTTTCTGCTTTAACAGCTGGGAAAAAATAGCATGCTTATGTAAGATGATGAACAGCACAGGACTGAAGTGTCTCATAAATAAGAGAAAACAGATATTCTGTTACTGCATCCTGTCTTTGTACTCAACTGTATGTTAGTGAAGACTTTCCAAATGTTTACAGTTCCCTAACTGATGATCTCTGGGGGAAAAAAAAAAATTATCCTTTTGACACAAATACCATTGATTCATTAACTGCATACTTGTGTTTTACTTTTTTATGGATAAACTAGTCTAAAAAAGCCTTCAAAGGAAAATAAGCTTAAAAGAAGCAACTACTTTAAGATACTAATTTTCAGATTTTACAAGTTAAATGAGCAAAGACAAGTTGACGTACACCAAATCTATCTTCCTTAGAAGTTGAAATACATAAATGTGGAAAGAAGCCAAAGTGAAATAGATCTTTTCTGTATTTTAGAGTGCAGTGTTTATGTATCTCCTAAATGGGAGGGAAAGAGAGGAAGGCATCAGGATTGAATAGTCAGTAATTTTAAAAGCAATTGTAAATAGTGGAGCACACTTAGTAATTTTTCTGTTAAAAAAATATTTAGGGAAGTTAAACACACAGGAAAACCCTTAATGTGGTTGACTGTCATGTCAGTGTTAAGAGAAGGGTGTCTGATTCCTGATGGAGATAGCACTGAGGAACTTGGATCTTCTCCTCATCATAAGCTCTAAGGATCAGGTGTCCTTTAGTTCTCTGTTCAGTGATGATGGAGAGCTCTGAGGCCCATTAAAGTGATATTATGTAGAAAACAAGAAAACCAAAGCTTTCATGAGCTGTCATAAGAAGAAAGGTAGCTGTTTTCAGTGTGCTTCCTGTAAGTGAGCTGCTCAGATCAGAGTAGCTTGCCCTGCAAGTCTTCCTAGCTTTCCTGGAAATTGTACTGAAACCTGATGTGCCATTCCCCTGTGTCACTGGTATATCTTTTTGGTAAGAATCTTGACCTTCATTTTGGGTCACTCAAGTGTAGAATCTCTCTTACCTTCCTGTATGGAGTTACTTCAGTACACATTTTATTGACAGTTATTTGTAACTTTCAAAATAGTGTTCAAAGCTTTTATGTCCCTTCTGACTTAGCATTAAGAGGGCTCTTCTGTTGTCTAGTGTATTACTTATCAGTTACCCATAATGAAGCGTGGTATCAGGGGAAAAAAGCTATGCCTTGTCTAGGGAGAAAATGAAGAGAAAACAACCTCACAGCAGTGATCAGAGAAATGCATATTTCATCATTTATAAAGGAGCTAGACAGGCTGACAGTACGGAGGACAAACAAGCTGCTTGCATGTCTTTTGATAACGCATTTTTTTTTCAAATGTTGGTTCATTTGTTATTTATCTTATGTTGCTGAGGGTTTACTGCTGCATTTGTGGGCTTCTGTGCTAGGCATAGTGGTACTTCTCCATCATTGTTCATCACGTGGCCTTGAGCTCTCCAGTGAGCTTCAAAACACCGTTACCTGTGATGCTGGATCATTTTCACTGGGTACACAACTTAGATGTCTCTTCTCATCTCTCCCCTGACCATGTGCCAGATAATTTTCCATTGCATATTTAATCCACCTGCAAAATGAGATTGGTAGTGACTCTTGGGAAAACATTTTATTTGTAATAAGCCAGCCTAGAACCACCTCTGTGAATAAAGCAGGTGATAATTATTCTCTGATGCATCTTGAGCAAGGTCTGTATTTCAGATGAAGAATCCTGCCACAGGCAAAGCAGTTGTTGGCATTGTGGCCTTTCCTATAATAAACCAAAGGGAATAAGAAGTGTACATGCTCCTTTTATACACAGTTGAACTTGCTCCAATACCTGTCTGCTCACAGAGGTAGCTGGAGATGTTAATCTGAACTTGGGGATTGACCACTCCTGTACTTGTGGCAATCACCTGAACGCATTCATCAAAAATTGAAAGAAGCAACGTAACATGGTAGAAACAACACCAGTGAGAATCTTGAGCTTCAGACCTGCTCCCAGTTTGTTTGGAGTTATTGCTTGTTGGGGAGGTGGTGGTGTTTGTATTTTGGGGGTTTTTGGTGGTTTTCCTTTTGGAGGCTAGAGAGCTTTTCTGGCTATCAGTGGTCTTTGAAGGCAAGTCTACTGTCCACTGTGATGACAGCTCCTCCCTGGCCTATGCTGCTTTTATGGGAATGCTGTCTGTTACTTCTGGATAGTCTGCAGAGTTGTGTGGATGAGGTAGAGGTTAAGATGTGAATTTGTCATCTCTTTGAGAGTGCTGTACTACATCTTTAAATCATTCTAAACTCAGACAAAGGTGAAATATTTAATGTGTAAAAACAGAACTAACATGCAATCAGGTTATTTGGCTGTAATCAGAAAGGTATCCCCTGGATACAGTCATTACGCATTGGCAGCAATATCTGTAACTGACATTTTGAGTATCTTTCTCTACCCCAACCTAATAGAGGACCTCATTTGGTTTCCCATTCAGTCAAAGACAGGATTTCCATTTGGGACTCTGCTTTCACTTCCTTAAGAATAAACCTTTGGAGATGTTGGCAACTGCCTGTTCACCACATTTCTGTGACAGTGACTCCCGTGATAGATGTGATATTAGCTGAAAAGGTTGCAAAGAGGAAAGTGCTCATGTTTTAGCCTTAGCACACTCTAAGTTTTGGGGATAAGATTGCTGTTGAGATCTGTACCATGATTAATACTGTGCCCAAATGGCATTTGTGTCGGGAAGTTAACCTACATTCCTTTGTCCTCTTGCACAGCTCAGATGTCAGCTGTTTGTATTGGTTTGTTGTCAGTGTAGGTCTTTCAAGGTGACTTGAAGACTTGTACTCATGGCAAAGAGATGAGGATTTGACTCCTTCGAGTAATTCTGTGGTCATGGAGAAGGAGGTGTGAGGGCAGGCTCTGCCTGTTGTGCAGTACAGACATCTGTGGCAGGATGCAAGGAACTTGCACAATATTGCTACAAAGGCAAAAATACTTCCCACCCCACTACAGTCGGGCTCCTGGTGCTGGCATTACAGATGCGCATGCATCATGTGCAAGTGGGCAGTGCCTCTTAACAAAAGATTATAAATAAGCAACCTTTTAGCACTTACACTGTTTGAAATACTGACGTAGAAAAACAGATCAAACCTTGAAACCCATCTGAGCTATAGCAAACCATTTGTAAAGCTTAAAAGAATCACAATAGACAAACCAGAACTGAGAAGGGGAGGATTGGCGTAAGTACAAGAAACAGAAAACTGCCTGTGAGATATGTGGGAGAAATACATATCCACACTCTGTAAGTCTCTCCAGTTTCAGGAAAAGACCAAAGTGAACATAAATGAGAGATGAAACACTATGTACGTATGTGTTGGATCTTAATATAAAGCAAGGAAGTAGTGTGTGATGAAAAGGGGAGAAGGGAAATAGTGCTTTCAGATAATAGATATTTCAGGGATACAGGGTTGCTGAGCTATTTGTGACTATTTGTGATAGTACAGCAGTTGAAGTTCTCTAACTCTGTCATCACTTTGTAGTCAAAAGTTGCCAAATGAAGATTATAATTAGTATATATAAAAAGCAAAGCTAACATACTAGCACATCAATTTCTGACACTATTGTCTGATTGCTTTAATTAAAATTGTTTTACTGCCACATATTCAACACAGAAACGTAGCAAATGTGCACTTTTCAGAGATTACTTGGGCTAACGTCGTGGAGAATGAACTTCTTTTTCTAAAGAGTAAGATTTCATTGCAGAGGACATACTGAGAGCACAGTGTTAGGATTTTATGTTGCTAATTTTGAGGCCTGATTGTATAGAGCAATCAGCTAGTCTTCTATTGTTGTTAAGAAACCTTAAGTTATAGTTTCTAAGAGAACCTGCAGTAGTGGATATAGAGAGAAGAGAGAAATCCAACAGGGGCAATGAAAAGAAAGCCAAGTCTTAAAGTTCGTGACACTTCATCCTGTAGAGAAGTAAATGGAAATCCAGGGAAAAGATAGAAGTGGAACATAAATATGAAGGTGAATTTGTAGAAATGATGGCATCACTCTTGCACGCAGCACAAGTGTATCAGGAATACTCCCTTCTATTCAGCTCTGAAAACCTCAGGCTAACGTCTCATCTACTTAAACAAACCAACTGATGACTTTTAGGAATCAGTTAGGTAGAAGCTGGGAAAAATGATTGGGGTATGTAAACAAAGGAAATACTGCCAATAAGTCAGATTTAGTCTTACTGCTTATTTTGGAAACTACCAATACCCTTAAACTGAAAGGTGCAAAAAGGAAGTGTTATCTGAGCAAAGAGAAGTGCTGGCAAGCATTGTCTTTATTTGCTCAAATCCAGTGTTTTAAAAACCCTTATCTTGAAGTTGAAGACACTCCATAGATAAAATGTCTCCAAATAGTTCTAACTTTAATGTACAAAACCATACATGCAATCTTTGTTTTAGCTTCCATTTGATTTCTTTCTTTCTTTTTTGATATTATGCTAAAGAAACCTGCTAAAAACTAGGTACACACTGGGTTTCAAGTGAGTATATTTTGGTGTTGAAGTATTTTATTTTTCTCTTCTAGCCTCTGGTAGTGCCTCATAGAATTCATTCGACAAGTAGAAATGTGAGAGAAGAAAAGACACGCTCTGAAATAAACTGTAAGCATGTGTAATATGACAACATGAAATATTCTTAAAACGATCATTGATATTCACTTACTTCAACTGGTATTCTGGGTATCTGACATATATAGAAACATTTTTAGTGACACATAGAAAATAAAAACTTAGGCTGTTTCACTTAAGCATATAGGTTCTCGATGACTATGCAAAAGAAATATTAGTGTAAGATATTTGAATACACCCTTTGTCAGCACTTCAGCAAATCACACTGTTGCTCCATCTTAATTGAACAGGACGCATCCTGAGCTCTACTGAGAGCTGATTGGTATAGCTTTATATGCCACTGCAGCAAGGATATTTGGAGCGATGCCAGATTCTGCTGGGTAACAGAAAGGCAGAGGAAGATTTCTCTTCCTTAATTTAGTATCTTGTAGTTTTTGCTTTTGAATTGAAAGTCACGTAGAAATTGGGAAAGGCTAAAATTGAGGGGAGGAGTGTTAAAGAGTATCTGCCAAAGAGCTATCCTAGAAGATGTGACTAGCTCTCTCCAAATTTCATTCACGGCGCTCTAGTGCTAGTGAATCTCTGAGAACAACAGATGCAAGAATGAATTCACACAATGGATGTGTTTTTTCTATAAATTACAGCTGTATTGCTCCTCTAAAGAGGGCACTTCACTGCCCTATTTGCTGAATGGTTTTCCTGATCCTTCTAATGAGTAGGTGGGGCACAGGATTGTGCTGCCTTTGTGATAGAAGAGTACTTTCTGTGCCCATGAGTTTCTAGCAGGCACAAGTTTGGTATGTGTATGTGTCAAAGTTTCCATCAGTGGGGATATGATACACTCGTTAAACTAAATTTTCTTTTTTGTTAGCCTTTGGAGCTAAATTTTGTCTAAGTACAGTCCAACTTAAATTCTTGTTTTCCTTTTCTCCTCTTTAGTTGGTCAAGTAAAATTTGATCCACCCCTGAGGAAAGAAACAGAGCCACATCATGAATTTGTGAGTAACAAGCAGCATGGGCTATGCTCTGCACATTATTCCCTGCAAATGTCTGTGGAGGAGGAGAAATCCAAGATGTGTGGCATACTTCCTTTGCACTACTAAACTTGGTAGCGATTTTTCTGACAAGTCGTAACATACTGGTCCTAAATTTTTTGGTGCCATTACACTATATGCAGCAAGACCCCTTATTTGTGATGTATGAGTTAAGCAACAGCCCTTTGTCTTGTGGGTTTCCTCTGTCCTTTATACCTCATTGCCAAGTATATCATTCCCTTTATTTATAGAGCTATTTTTTTAAATTGTAGAATTACTGTGCACACTCAAATGTTTCTCTCCCTTGTGCTTGTATTGACAATGATTGATAATGGAAATAATAAAATTGAGAGCCTGGGAAAGAGGTATGATGTATTTTAAAAAATTGGATTTTTGTGGGGTTGTTACTTTCCCACGCAAACGATCTTTCTGTGGTCCTGCATCACACCTGAGCCATGTTGAGTGTGGCAGTTGACGTATTCTGTAAAGGTGTATTCCTAATGTTTTCTTCGCATGTACCCATCAGTACAAGCGGTATGAGGACTCAAGCAGTGAGGGAAAAGGTGTCTGTACTGTCTCACACACACAATTGCAGTAGCTTCCTCTCTTCTGTGGAGACTGTTGCTTTCCGTACTTGTGCACTTGGGCAGTTTCTTCACATTCCCGGATAAAAAAGACACTCCTTTGCTTCCTTACTGCAGACTTCTGTGTTCTCTTTGTTTTTTCTAAGGCAGGTGTTAACGTGAAAAAGTTAGCTTAGTACATAGGTGGGAGGGACATTGGCTTTGCTCTGAGTTAGTTTTGGGAAGGGTGTATACCTAGGAATGTACTTCCTCTTCTGTAGTCTACAAATCACGTGTGAGTGGGATTTCTGACTCAGGTTTCCTTGTATTGCTGTGTAGTTGTACTAAAATCTCCTTTGTGGTGCCTTGTCCTTTGGTAGCGGGTCAGCTGCCTCTGGGTGTATGAGGTTGTATATAATCTTGCTCTTCCTCAGCAACTGGCTGGACAAGTAGTCTGCAGTTTCTGGTGCCATTTTGAGATGGAGGAGAATAGCTTACCAAATCACGCATAGGACTTAGGCAATTATTTCAGATATGTTATTTAGACCTTGACATAACTGCCTGACAACATCATTTAGGAGCCCTGGTTATACAAGTGTTTATTAAATATGGTAATGAAGTCAGTGTCTCTACCGTAAACTCATCAGTTAACTCAAAATGATTTTTGAACTGATTCCAAGTTATCCTGGCTTTGCTTCCCTGTTGCATTGTCTGGATTATAAAGAAAATACAATTGGTAGCATCATATAGTTCAAATTTTAATGCTTTTGCTCCTTAAGAATTTTATTTATTTATACACACAGAGAATCATAACTGCAAAAAGATGTTAATGGAGAAGCTGAAGTTTTAAAAATACTTCTTCCATTTCTTTATTGTTTTATCAGTCACTGACTATACAAACCAGTTAGTGGACAACTTCATGGGGCAGAGAGGTGTTTTCATTGCACCTTAGGAACCTGAGTTGCTAAACTGGGGAGAGATTTTTCTGCAGGGATTAAAGCACGACTTTTGAGAGCACTTCTTTGGCAGGTGTTGTCAGAAGGGAGGAATCGAGCCTTTTCCTACCTTGTGCATTAGCAGTCAGGACCTTTGCACTTTGGAATCTCAGAAGCTCTTGCTGCTCCAAGAAGGGACTTCAACAGATTAATTCTGCTGATAAGGAAATCTCTTAGTATTGTCCATTCCTGTCAGAGTTTGCATATTTAAAACATGTCCAAAGAACTTGCCTCATCTCCCTGTCTATAAGGAAGATCTATAACTGCTTGTTTGGATCTTTCTGAAGCGAGAAATTAACTGCTGCACTGCTCATATCAGAATGAAGCATGCAGACCTGATCTGTCCTTTCCAGATAAAACAGAACGATGATTTTGAAAATGATGATGTTGGGTCTAGAGACCAATGAAAAAACATATTTTGTCATTAGATATAGAACGAATGGACACTAAATTGGCATGTCAAATGCAAACGAGATCCATTCAAAGAATGGATGTTGTAGCAAAGAGCCTTAGCACAAAGCAGGCTGAGGGAGAAGTTTGTAACAATCTACACATTCTGGGAGAGAAAGTCTTTTAAATGGAAGCAGGAGTAAGAGATGCCTGTCTCTTCCTCCAGCAATAACAGTGTGGATCCCTTTTCATTAAAGCAGTTCTTCTGACCCTTTTGCTTCTCTCTCACTAAAGCGTGCTTAAACTTTATGCTTATTTACTTATGGGTATGAGTGCACAGCCAAAGGACCGGACCGCTGCAGCACGATGAATTATTGTTGATGGTGCACTGAGATGTTGAACATATTTGCTTCTTACTGAGGCAGTTTGTTGCTCATTACCGCAGCTCAGGTGATGAACAATAATTCATTATTTTGATGTGATTCAATAGTGTTTGGTAATGTGACCATACCCTTAGCTGTGTTTTACCCTCATCCCCAGAACTGTCTTAACATGGTTTGAGTTTCAACTAACAACCACCTTTTTTTTTTTTTAGCAAGAAAATTTCCCTTTATGTATACCTGGCTTTCAGTCACAATGTAAATAACTTGAGTTTCTTGATCTCTATCTAATGAACAGCCTGACAGTAGTGATTTTTTGGACAATTCAGAAGAAATATACTACACTGCAAGATCTAACCTGGTATTTTTCGTCTTATGCCTTTCTTTGTCAGTGTTAGTTTTGTCTTTGTTTTCCTTTTTCAAAGCTCATGTTTTGTCCTGTTGTTGTACTGGTGTTTTTCATCTGTGTAAAAGCCATTCGGTATAAGGATTAGTCTATATGTATATTTCTGTAATGTAGGAAAGAATTCTTAGTATGCGCAGTATTGAAAGTATTTAACCCATACTTGTGTTTAGTTGAATCGCTTTTATAGAAGGGTTCAGTATTATGCACTCATTCTAATTTCTTTATTTAACTGCCTTACAGTGCATAATTTGTTAATTTTTTTGGAGGATGATTAAAAACAGAAGAGACATTCTCCTCATATTTTTCTTTTGTTCCTTTAAATAGTCCCATGAAAGACTGCAAAATTATATAAATGTGTCTGAATTTTCCAGATGGTAATTATGTTAGAGAATGAACATACACTTAATACAAATAACAGTAAGTGGGGTCATAAGTGTTTTCAGTGGCATTTGGCATCGTTTGTAGTCTAATACATTTTCCAAATTTTCTCTTACTACTCTGCTAAAAAATCTGTTTGTTAGCATTGCAGTGTAGAAATTACTCTAGAAAGTGAGTTTTCTTGTTTCTCTGCTCTTTAGGCAATATGTAGTTAGAAAAATAATGCTTTTAAATCTTGGACATTGTCATATACTGTTGAAAAAAATGAAAAGACATTCTATACTAGATAAAGAGCATTATTCTGCTAACTTTCTGTGATTCGTGAGATGTTTAATATAAGTGCACTGAGGGGAAAATGGAAAACTGAGGTGTTTGGGAATGTCTTGCTTTGGTTTTTATGTGATGTTTTTTTGGTTTGGATTTTTTTGTTTGTTTGTTTTGGCATCAGTTGGCTTGGTGTGACTTGAGTCTGCCAATACCATGGTTACTGAGAGCTTAGACTGTCTTCCCTGTTCTTGGAAAGAACTTCCTGTATTGCTTGATTATAAAAATGTTTCACAAATTGTTTTGAGATCAGTAGCTTAGATTTCTCTGTACGCGGTGGGAACATCTCCATCCTGTGCAATTGCTCTGGTTTTGGGAGTGTGGATTTGATTTTTTTTTTTTGGTTTGCTTTGCTTTTGTTTTCATCTTTTCAGTTTAACACTTTTTAAAATCTGTCCTTTTCAGGTTCCTTTCAGTGTTGTTGCATATCTTGCTAGCCTAGTATCTGTGGGTCTAAGAGATGAATGAGAACGTCTCCTAACTGGACTGTACTTTGGCATCCTTCTTTTGCCCCATGCTGTTCAGTACACTCTTCAAAAATGAGTACTGTGATAAAGCTTATAAAGTACTATTGTTGTCCCAATCGTGAGAGGATTTTTAAAGTCAATTGACAGCACTTTCTGTGTTTCACTGCTTTCTTGACAACCTCCTGTGCTCATTGTGAATCAAACAGGAGAATTCTGATTTGGTGGTAATGCTTCACCCATTTGTGAGATTTTTTTCCAGTAGGACCTAATCCTTCTGGAAATTAGAATATTTAGTAGTTGGTTCATTCTTCTGTGGTGGACCAGGATACTAATCAGACTTTCTCTCTCTGTATCGCTCTTTTCCCCACTCCCCCCCCTGCTCTGGTAGATTGGCTTCAGATATGTTCAGTTGAGAAGTGATATGTGGATTTTTCGAACGTCATCAAGAGGAAAAGATACTTTTTCACAAGCAGAATATAACACCTACTACTGTTGAGCTCTTTCCTGTGCTGTTCTACTGTTTTTTAAAAATACCTTATGAACAGCAACTCTTTTGCAGAGCTATGTGTCTCTTAAGATCCTACCAAAAAAAAAAAATCAGAAATTGAGGCGTATTTTGGGCAGTCATAAAAGGTATGCAGTTGAGGTTGAAAGCAAATTTGAGGAGTGAGTGAGAATGTTTTTACCTATCACCTATCATTTTGCACAGCTGAATGGATCATATGGCAGCTTATGCAGTCACCATGCACATTACCTTTTAAAAATTTGGCACCTATGATGTGGTTACCCTTAAAAATCATTCCTCTCTTTTTCCTCTTCCCCCTCCCTCTGCCTCTGTGCTCCTGAAACAGCTACCTGGATCTGCCAGAAGAATGGAGAAATTCAGTACAGTTCTTGTTTGCAGGGAAGATTCAGTGTCCAAACCCCAGTATCCCTTCATGCAAATGGCAAACAGACAAGGACAAGAGTACTTCTCTTTGATCTTCTACAAATATACCCCTTCGATTCATATCTAAATAAATAACAGAATATTTGTTCTAAGTACAAGGCTCTTCTCTTTTTCAGGGTAGATCTTTTTTACTTTCTCTGCAACTAGAGAACAAGTTTCTCAGGAACTTACTTGGGTACCTTCCATCGTTTGAGATTTTCTTGCACATGCTCTTTCCTGTCATTTTGAGTTCCTCATGTTCCTAATCTGGTCATTGCGCTGTGTTTTGGCAACTGTTTTCTGTCAGTCTCCTTTGCCTCAGGAGCAGCAGAGGTATGCTGAAGTCTTATGTGCACGTTGGACTTTACATAGGGTAGACCTCAAACAAATGGTTTTCCCATATTTTTCACTGTCTTTTTTTGTACTTTGAGAGCAGTTGTTTGGATACAGACTCAAATGAGTGGGAGAGCTGAGCATTGCATTTGCAGTGAGCTCAGTAAATGGTTTAAATCAAAGTAATCTTCTCTAAAAATATGTACACCTTTGTTCTAGAAAAAATTTTAAGTTTTATGCTATTGATCCCAGGAGAAGCACCTGAAAATCCAATGGGTAACTAAATATACGACTGTTCATCCCCGTGTATTGCGGCAGCCACCATGATGACAGTCTCAGGAATCTACATGAGTTAGCATAGTAGGACCAAATTTCTGTCAGTTGAAATGTTTTTGCTATAATTAAGCATATATTCAGAAGTAGTCTCAAGTATATGACATCCTGAGGAAAAAAAGTGCAGCTTCTTTCAGGTTATTTTTTCCACCGGATCAGTTCCCCATTCAGGTTCCCTCTGTGGCATTGCAAATGGCTGTGTCAGTGTGGTGGAGGGAGGTGCATGGGATAGAGAAAAGCCAGGAGTAAGGGCTGTTTAAACCCAGCTTCTGCAGAGTTGTTGCTGTATATGTAACTGCATCCACCTCTTGGAGATGACGTGTTGTACTTATGAATGGTGGGGTCTGTCGAGGGGAATCTATATGAGAATTTGGCTTTTGGTCCCAGAAGCCCCATTTCTGAGAAACAGAGCTTACTGTTGTTCTGATTCAAAACAAAAGGTCATGTTGAGCAAATAAAAATATTTTCATTCAGGTTATCCTGATCTGCAATGAAATATTGTGGCAAAAAATCTTTCTTCCCTTTCATGGTGAGCTGAAAAGTAATTCTAGTTCATATATGGTAGACTGAACTGCATACCTTGTTAAGTTATAAATACCATCAGAGAATCCCCCCCAAAAAGATGAGATGGGAAGGAACCCCTGGAGATCTTTAGCCTACTCCTGCTTAAAGCAGGGGCAGCTTCCAAGCTAGATCCAGAGATTATTTTGGGCTTGTCCAGTTGAAGTTTGAATCCATCTCAGGATGGAGACAACTGAGCATTTCTAGGCCCTGTCCCGGGGCTGCACGGCTCCTATGGGGAGGAGTTGATTCCTTATGGCCAAAGTTTGCATTGCTGGCATTTGTGCCTGGTGCCTCTTGTCCTTTCACTGTGCGTCAGAGAATAGTCTAGCTCTGTCTTCTCTATAATGCCTTGTGGGATAGCTGAAGACAGCAGTTGCTTTCTCCAGGCTACAAAAGCTCTGTTCTTTCAGTCTTTCTTATTGTGCCATTTAGTCCATGACTTGAACAACTTAGTGGCCTTCTGCTGCCTTCCCTCCAATCTGTCAACATCTTTGTCCTGGGAAGCCCAGAACTGGACACCACATGCAGATGTGGCCTCCCAAGTGCCAAATAGAGGGGGTAACCCCCTCTGGCTTCACTATGGTTGGCCACCTATACCACAAGTGCGTGCTGCTGATGTGTAGTCCCCTCCTTGTCTGCTGACCTCCAAACCCTTTTCTGCAGAGTTGCCCTTCCTGCCCCCAGCTAGCTTGTCCTCAGCCTCTTGTGTATGTGGTTGGTCTGTCCTAGCTGCAGGACTTTTCAGTTGGCTTTGTTCAACCCCACGGGGTTTTGTTGCCTACTCCTCCAGCTTGTTGAATTTCCTCTGACTAGCAGCCCACCCTCTTTTTCTTTTTCTTTTTTTTTTTTTTTTTTTTTTGTTAGATGTTAGAGAGTGGTCTCATGATAATGTTGGCCAGCTACCTCAGCACCTTGGGTGCATTCCACCTGGTCCTAATCTGCATCATACTAACTGATTTGTAACACTATAGCTAGTAATTTTTTTTCTTTGTATTAGGGGAAAAAATAAATGTTTCTACATTGGCCTTATTTAATTTAGTCTGGAGTATTCCACACACAGTGAAAAGTGTTGAATTCTACCGTTTTAGAAAGTGACAGAGGACTTGAACAGAACTTGGATTTGATATCTCAGGTTCCAACCTACAGTTGTTTTCAGTTGTTACGAATTTAGCATTCATTTTAGCCTTCTTTAGCAAAGAATTCAGTAAGAGATTTGCAGTTACCATGCAGTCTGCACTTTTGTATTTGCCAGATGCATTTATACGTTTGGTCCTATTTAAATAATTTGGTCATGGTTGGGTTTGGTTTTGTTTTGTCTTATAAATATATTCTGGGTTTAATAATTTGTAATACTTTTTGGTAACACTTAATTTTAGGAACGCAATGTGTTAGCATAGGTATTCTGTGTTAGTTAATTATTTGTGGCAGAAAAACTAAAATATTGGTAGGAAAAGATTGAATTAAAGAGATTGACATAGATAATAGAGAACTTTGCCCAGAAGCCTTTTTCTTTGGTTTAAGTCATTTTTCTCCTCACTACACATGCATACATATGCTTTTCCTTTGTTACAAGCCGTGAAGACTCCTATCCTAATTAGTTGCAATATATTTTGAGAGTTATGTTGGCTATCAACACTGAATTTCAGAGAGAGTCTTCATACTTTGTTCAGCTTTAGGTAATGAAATGGTGCGTGGACCTTATGATCAGAAGAAAATAAGTGGAAATGGGGGCAAAAGTGCCTAAAGGTTTGGGATGTGGTTTTTGCTCTTTCTTTTCCTTCCTTGTATGTTTTGGGTATTTTCTACTTTGGCAAAAGTAATTAAGAAAATGACATGTTCAATTTTATTGCTAGGAGACAGTTTGAAAATGGTGTGTACAATTGCCTGTTGCATCGCGGCCTTACCGTAGCTAGTTAGGGTAGTGATGTTCCATTATATGGGTATGCGCTGTTTGTGCCAAGTGGATATTCATAGACAAAATGCATAGAGAACTGAAATACAAGTGAAGAGAGGAACAGTGGTTGTGTAGCAGTAATGCACAATAAAATCTCAGTTGGTCACCATGGAAGAATTATATTTAACATGTTTAAAAAAAATAGACATATAACTTGCTATTTCTGATGTGTTAAGCTATCCAAAGAAATTCAAGAATGCTCTTTTTAATGAAATAAAGGCATTAAGAGTATAGCATATGCATTAGGTAATATTAGGCTCTTTTTAAAATTAACATCCTCTTTTATGAAGCAATGTGATAGGAATTGCTTAATCATTTTACTGAGAAATGTGTGTGTGCCTCCTCCTTTGATATGTTAGTAGTCCAAAGGTGGTTTGTATTCTTGGAAATTCAGAGTTACTTCCCCAGCACTTTGTGGATTTAAAGTCTTAATTTTGTCACTTCAAATGATCTTATTTCTCACTAGATTTTGGGAACAGCAAATGTAGGAAGTAACTGTGAATTGCTGGTTCACTGTGTACATTCAGTGTTGTTTTTTGAAGGACTGAACACCTAAAAATAGACTTCCAGTACAGCTCAGCCCTACAGAGGGCTAACAAATTAGGAACATAAGACTGACAAAGTTACAGTAACAATTAATTCATCATGAAATTCTGCAGAAAATAAATTGCAGTTTTGAAATTTAAACAGCAGAAAGTATTGTAGATTTGGTCATTCCTGGGGAATTTGTTTCATAGCATGGCCTTACCACCTAATTTGTCTTTGCTTTGAGGAAATCTTTATACTGTTTTTAGTCATTGACTTTGCACACGTGATTTATCTGAAGGTGTGATTTGCCTTGCTACATGACTTCTTCATTTGATATTATCCAGGCTGTTGAGAAGAACTGTTAATTATTCCCTGTATTACCTTTTTTCCAAACCGATCATTGCCAGCAAATAGCACTCTGTCTTGTACACGGTTGTGTTGGTTCAAGAATGGGTCGTTGGTAACTTGAGGCTGAATGCAGAATAATCTGGGGTTGCATCTTTGATTTAACACCAAGGTTTTTGACCTCTTCTCGTTCCTACTGGCTGTAGATCTCAAGAGTCTCTTTGAAAATACGTGTCTAGTCACTCAGATTTATTCTGTGTGAATGTTGTCTGATCTAAAAAGAATTTTAATTAACTAATTGGCATTGTGTGTATGTTAAATGAAAATATTAATGTAGATTCATAAATTTGTTGAGTTACTTCAGGGATGCAGGAGAGGTAACAGCTTTTATTAAGCTAATTGTTGCATCATTTAGTAATTAATGCTAATCTGCTCTTCTCAGTGGAAATCCATAACGGATAAGATTTTTGTTTTGTTGAAAAATACTTTTATGTTTGGCTTTAAGAAAAATCTAGTTATACTAGTTGTTCTGGTAAAGTATAACAGCTCACTGGAGGATACATGAAGTATTTACCAATATTTTTGTATCAAATATGTAGCTAGAAGGTTTATAAAATGATAGCTTCTGGATGTACTTGGAATAGAGGATACAAGAAAAAATGCATTGCACTTTTTAAAAGCTCTCTAGCTCTCAGTATTTATCTGTCAAGATTGCAAAAGAAGGAATTTCTGTAGCAATGGTTTACCTCACGTTTGGAGTGAAAAACAGCAATATTTAAAGGGCTTAGAACAACACTTACAAGCTAGTTCAGGCAAAAAATATACATCTCCAATTAGAATCATAGTCACATAAATACTGATAGGCAGCACAATAGTAAGCTGAATCAAAGCAAAGCTTTTTTCCTTTTAAAGCATTTAAACATAAGTAATTCTGGCAGATGTCATTTTTCATAAAGAAAATTCCAGTAAGGCTTAAAAAGTCTGGTGACAGATGAAGGCTCCTTATGTTTTATGGGGGTTTGCTTATTTTCTCTTACTAATTTTCCTGTCGTTGCTGTACCATATGTATCACCATACATTGCACAGTGTGTAAATTAAAATGGACAGACAATTTGGCTTTGCCCAGCACAAGATCTTCGTTTCCCACTTTTGATTAATGTGACTTTGCAACATGCAGACAAAACGCTTGTCACTTCAAGGTGAAAATCTCAGATTTCATTGTAGTGATCTAGGGTTATTTTTCTGAACAGCCTCCCAGTCTGTTCTGGCGTCCTCTTACATAGACTCACACAACCTGTTTAACCTCCTTGTTTGTGAGTCTGGTGACATCTTATGTTTCCAGTCTTGTTATTTTCTGCTCTAGAGCCTGAATCCTCAAAATACCTGTGCTTACATGTGGAAGTTTTTGAGATTGCATAGAAGTAATACAAGTACTCACGGTAAAGAAAGTTAAATCTGTGTTTCTTTGGGTTGGAGTACATCAACTGGTAGTGAGGACCAGCAGAAAGGAATTGCCTGAATAAGGTGACAGATATTGGGAGTGATGAAGAGACTGAAATTGCAGAGGGCCTAGGATACAGCGTTTCTTGAGGGAAGGAGACTTGCTGAGCTTGTTTGGAGCAAGGAGCAGGAGGAGTCGAGATTGGGGCATAGGAGGAGGATGAAACCATGAAGAAGGAAGATAAGGATAGCAGAAGGGATCAAAGATACCCACGACCGAGGCCTGACCCCTTCCACCTGCTACCTTGCAGACCTTGGGACATGTTCCTGGAGAGGAGCAAGCCTTCCTTCCCCCTGGCACAGCCACTTGTGAGCCCTTCTTTCCTGTCACCTAACTTTCTAGCTCCACTGACAGGTGTCAAGGGGGAAAGTCGTGTGGCCTTTGTGAGTCAGATTCATAGAAGTGGATGCGGTTTGGTGAGTTGTTGGGATTTCTTCATTTAATTCTAGAAAAAAGAGGTGTAAGAAAGTTGACACAAAGATTGAAAAGTCAGTCTCTCCATTGTTCAGGAAATGCCATCATCGGGCTTGCCTTTGCAATTTTTATTCAGCCCTCTGATCTATGCGTTCTTTTCTATCAAGTAATTATCATTTACATACTGTTTTTTCCACAATATCTCACTTGTTTTGAGAAAATATGGAAAGTCACTGAAGCAATCAAATACTACTGATAGCTGTGGTAGAAACTACTACTTAGCTTTACAGAGCAGAATTGAGGGTGCAGTAAACAACCTGGAACTCCTTGCTAAGCAGAAAACAATATACATAGCTTTGTATTAAAGTGATTGCTCTTCAGTCTGGAACTGAAAGCTGCAGTGGCTTATGCTTCGTCAGCTTGGAACACTGGCAAATCTAGTGTGAGTCTTTTCCTTTGATTTTTAAAAATGCCCTTTTGAGAGATCAGCCCCATGAGTTGTCATCGTCTAATCCAAGTTTATTGCTCTGATAACTTGGATATCTGGGCATCTTTCTGAAGGATGGTATGCTATTGATATGGGCTGCAGCTGAAAGAGGCCTGTTTGACAGAAGATGTTGAGACACCTTTAAAATGTTTCCTGGAAAGGAGCAATGTAGCTCTGTTTATCACTAACTTAGGTGATCAATAACTCATTTCTCCTGGTGAATACTCTCAGCATAAATTTGCTCCTAAAATACTCAGATTTTTCCTGTTGTGATCCACCTGAAGAAAAAAATACCCTGTAATTATAGCAGTATCCTCCCGGCAGATGCAGATTTGACGGTGCTCCGATATGGTCCCGGTATTCCCATTAATGCATTAAATTTGTATGCCATTTGGCATCTATTGAATAATAGTGTTGGAGGCCTATTGCCACTTCTTTTTCTAAGTAGCCCATACTCCATGATTGTTGAGTGCTTGACTTTGCTGTTAATACAGTATTTTTCTTTTCAATGCAGTATTTTTCTTTTCAATTTCAAAAAGGTGATCTTAAAGTATACATAAGAACGTATATAGTTATCCTTAAAATACGTATTGCTATAACCAGAGCTATAAAAACACTTTTACTGTCCTCTCTGCTTATTTCTTTAACATCCCCATGTGCTAAAGGCATTTCAGGCTCTGTGCCAGAACTACTCCCCATCTGAAATGAATACTATAATGTGCCAGTGAGGGATGGCTGGGTTCTCTATGGGGTCTGGTAGATCACAAAGTAATTTTTTTTTTTTATTATTTTTCTTGTTGTTTTTTTCCTTTTCTGCAGCCAACTTTATTTGAGCAAAAGATCTGTGTGTCCAAGGAAGGGGCTAAGGTCAGAGTTTTAAAAGGAATTAGAGATGCAGCAAACTGGCAGAGAGGAGATTTTTGGGTACAATAGGCCTGAGAGTGGTTTTAGGGGCCAGAAAGGCCAGAGGAATGAGCTTGTTTGGTAGCTTAGGTGTGGCAGAGGGGATAACAGCAGCATGACACAGGGTATGTGTTTGATGCTCACCTGTTCGTCTTAAAGATTCGTTCTCTTATATTTGTAGGATCTACAGCTAGAATATGGTCATGGTCCTCAGTGTGGCTACTTCTTGGGTGCAAATAAGTGAGTAAACAATGGCATTTTCTGTCTTTAATTCATTCAAGACTGTTTTAATATAAAAATCACAAATGTGTGTTAAACACATTAGCTGAAATGGATGTAGTAAAATATGTCAAGCTTGTTTATATCTGTTACAATTCCCAAATCACTTTTTTTTTTTTTTTAAATAATAGTAATTCCAATGATAGAGAATTACAGCACTTTTCAGTATTTGAGGCTGTGTTGACCATATTGTCTTTACGGTGCTGTAAACTTCCTTTTAAAAGCCATTATCTTAGTCTACTTGTTAACAAAATGTTCTGCATGGTAAGTCCCACAGACCACAATTTTACCCCCTCTAGGAACTACCAGCGCTGCTCTTTTGGCATTGCCTTTTGCCGTTCTTCATGTTGTAGGCCACTAGGAACATTCATTTATATATGCTTTAAAAAATAAAACTTGCCTATCTCAGCAAACTCCTTTAACTTCATGTTAATACATTTAATAATTTTGTTGTATTAATCATATGATACAGTTTTCCATATAATTCTTCCTTTCCACGCAGTTTCTTAATTTACATTTATGTATGTCAGAATTAGGATGCCTAGCTTTGCTTTGCTAAATTAAATCATATTAAAAAAATGCAGGAGACCTAAGCATAGAACATGATATTTTATGCAGTCTTTTATTTGGGGAAAATAGGAATACTGATATCTTCTGAAATCCTGTGTTGTTTCTCACCCCTGTGTTTTGCCTGCTACTCCTTCCCATCTGTGTTTTCAGATAAAGACACAAAAATGGAGAAGTTCAGAATGTTAAAAAAATTAACTAGGGAAGAATGAATTTGTTCCAATAGTAGTTTAATCCACTTGTCAGTCTGTTGGGTTTTTTAATGATTGTGATTTTCTTGGATAGTGTGGTTTTGTTTTTAAATTGGATCAAGCTAAGACAGTCTTTGTTTTATGGTACAAGCAACGAGGACCACTGCGCTTAATAGGAATACGTTAATAAATGCATATGAAAGTGTCTTGTGTAAAAAAATTTAAAAAAAAATGCAGCTATGTTCATTTGTATTTGGATGTTTGATGTATGTTCTGAAAGCCAGCTGAAATAACATGCTTTGGATTATTTACTGATAGAATCATAGGAGCATTTGCCCTGACTTTTGATAGTTAAGTTTGTGTGCCACAATTAAACTGTGTTCTTATTCTTATTTAATGCTGAAGAAGTCTCTTAAAATCAGTTGAAGAAGAACTGCATCAGCGGTAATTCTATTATTTTTTTTTCCTCTTGTGTGTTTCAAAGTCATTTTTGCATTGATTGTCTGTCACAACTAGTTCTTGTTTGTCCCTGTACTTGCTGAGAGGATATGGAGAGGCTTAGTTGTCTGGATTGCAGCTGTGCTTTAAAGAAGAATAATAATGATAAAAAGCTAAAAGAGAGTAAAATTCTGTAAAAGAGTAGTAGCCCTTGAGCTCAGAATTTTTCACAGTAGCCAAGGTGATTTTAATACAACTCACTCAGCCATAGTACCTTGTTCATTTTCTTAGGGGACATGTGGCACATTTAGAAGATGATGATGATGCAGACGATGATGCTAAACAGTAAGTCTTGTCTTCTTGTAAAAATAAATATATATAAAAGCTGATTCTTGAATAGATGAAAATTCTAAAAAAAGTTGAATCATGTTCTATCCCTAATAGCCCAGGATTCTTTTTCTTTTATAGCTTTTTTAAAGATAGACATTTAATGTTGTTCCTAGATTACATCACCAGAAGTTTGCTGATAAACTTGTGTTAAATTAAGGGGAGAAAAAAACCTTGTTCCTCACTTGATACAGTTGTCCTTTTATCTTCTATTATTGAACAAAATCTTAGCATAGTTACATTGAGACGGTAGTTCATCTGACCCTGGTCCTGGTGTCTTCTTTAGAACGGATGACTGTATATTAAAATAAAGCTCATTAAAAATACATAAAATATATACATAACTGTCTTCTCTAGATGATTGAGTTTGTTCTGTCCACATTCTCAGCTAGGAGGGTGCTTGTATAGGTGCTTGATTTTGGAACAGAGCTGGCTCCCTTACCACAGAGAGAGCAAGGTTATGTGACTGCGAAGGAAGTATCAATAGGCATGTGTTAAATTAATTATGCTCATATTAAATTCCACTGGTATAAGTATTCTTGGGCTCTTTTTGATTGACAGATGAGAGCTGGAACAATTTAAAATGCACAGCCAGTATGTGGAAGTTTACATTCCTAAATAAATCTGATGTAAAGACCAAAAAGAAAGATGCCATTGAGACAGAATTCTTGTTTACTTTCTGTTAACAGATGATTTTGAAAGCTGTTGTTTTACAGGTTTCTGGTATGAATCGTGTTATCTATTGCTGGCATCTACTCTTACAGAGACCAAATATTTCTCTCTCTTTTTTTTTTTTCTTGAGTTATTTTACTGCTGTTTTTTTCTAACAAAGGCAGTGGTTTTATCACGGTACTGAGCATGAGGGACAACCCACTTCAAGAAGGGTAAAGCTACTGATAGTGTCTGATGTCAGTTAGGTGACAAGTACATTAAACTTGCATTGTTTAATGATCAGCTTCTCAAAACATAAGTATGTTTGCTGTTAGACACAAGTGGTATTTATAGAAGAAAAATGATTTTTAGTCAGTTTTTGGCAGGCTTTATTCCCTTGCTAATGCCTTAAGAAATTCTTCATATTTCATTATTAAGTGGTCGTTTAAAGGCATGATTGATTACGCGGTTCATCAATAATATGAAGCTCCCATGTCTTGTCTTTGAGAGGAAGAGATTGATAATGCTACTCATTGATTTGCTCCCCTGCATTTGGACCAAGCTGAGAACCTGCTTTGCTCATAGCTGGATAGACTTTGGTAATGATAACTCAGGCTTCCTGCACTGTAGGATGTGACAGTCCCCTGTAGCTCCATACTGCCAGCTCCACTCTGATGGCCTTCAGTGAAGTTGCTATGAATATCTGCGCTGCTGCAAGCCAGCCTAGCTTGGCTCCTCCATCTGTACTAATCTCCTCAATGTTTTTTGTTTACAGCTCTGTGTCTGTCTGTTCATTTTTGCTTAACGTGTCCTGTCTGTTCTCCCCCTCTCCCCCCCCCACCCCCGCTGCTCCCCTTGCTCTGTTTGCAGCCAGTATCATCAACTTCAGTAATGTTCCAGGGTTTGGAACCTCTTGATTCCTGCTGTCTTGAAGTGCTTGCACTGATTTCTTTGTCCAATGCTTTGACATCCTTGTTCCTTGCACGAGCTCCATCAGAACTTTCAAAGAGCATTGGCTTTAGCTGCCTCTGTCGCTATCGTGTTTCTGTGGATTTTCTTTTTCAGGTTAAGCAGGAAAGAGCCTGATAGCTTCTGGAGAGGTTCCAATTCATCTGACCCTAAGGACAGTCACCAATGCTCTTCCAAAAGTCTGGTGTTTTTTGCTTCCCCTATTTCATCCTAGGTACTCTTGCCCTACAGAGAGGGCCTGACAATTTCCTGCAAGCACACGGGTAAGCCTTGAATGCCTCAACATTGGATCAGACAGATTCTGCACGTGTGCCTTTCCTCTTGGTATCTGCTTGAGCCCAAAGCTCTGCTGCAATATGTTGATTCATCAGCTCAGTCTCGGATATCTCTCTCTGGAGGCCTCTGAAGATTCAAGGCTTTTGTTTGATTTACGTTCTCTGAGATGGAGCTGCAATTGAAGAGCTCATGTAACATTGGTCACTTCTCCCTTCAGATCCAGAACAAAAACAATGAAGCAGCTGTATGCCTTCCAGTCCAAACTGATGCCACTGCGTGACTCTGAAGCTGGGTGATTCATAGCAGCAGAGAATCCACACACTTCATGGAACAATATAAAATTGCCTCTCTTCGTTTAATAATTTTGATTGTTTTGATATTTCTTTTTCTCTCATGTGCAGCAAAGTTGATGATGCTTGAACTTCCTGATTATGGAAGCTGGGAAAGCAGAAATTATTGGGCCACTGCCCTGCGTGATTGGTGCAACAAACTGCACGTAAACCTTGCTGTTGAAACCAGGGCACACAGTCCTTTGTACAAACATCTGTCACATTTATGCCAAATCACTGGCTTTTTTGTTTTTTACATTTGGCTGCCCAATAACACTGTGATGGCTATCGTGAGATGCAGGGAAGAATATGAAAGAAAATATAAATGGAGCTTGGAGACACATAACTGAGGACTTAAGCTTGGTCCCATGTTATGAAGAGAAGAGAATTTCCACCACCATAGCAGCTGAAGTGCACAACACAGGGTAACCCATTTTCAGAAGCCCCATTCTAGATTCTCTGAAATAAAAGCAACTGATAAGATGCCAGGACAGAAACTCCTGAAAAGAATGAAGGAAAGCAGACAAGTTGTTGATTGGTAAACAAGCAAACAGATATCTTACTATTTGGATATTTTCCCAAAACTTTGGAACATAATTTAAAAATAAGGAAAATATTGTGCAAGAATGTCATGTTTTCACAGCTGTATCCCTAATTTATTTAATGGAAATAATTTTCTGTTCCAAAAGATTAGGAAACAGAATAGTGTAAGAATTTTTAAAAACAAAAAATTTAGGAATTTAGGATTTTTTTAAAAATGCAGCATATTCTTTAAAACACAGAACCAGCAGAGGAAGAATGCTCCTGATGCTTCAGCTTTTTTGTTTCCTGCTGATATCTTGTACTGTTGAGCCAAGCTGTCAAATTGTTCTTGCGTTAAAAAGTTGTCTTTCCCAAGATTTCTGTGAAAAAAAGAAACTCATGGAAGAAAAAAACTCCAAACAACCCAGACAGTAGACTAGCTGTCCATTGCAGATGGATTTTGCTTTCATGTGTAAGACTGTTCTTTAGAAGTCAGTGGTGTATTTTTCAAGGAACGGTATTCATCAATTTTCTTGTAACTCTCCTTTGCCCTGTATACCTACAGGTGGCCCTTTAGAAAAGCTCACTGATATCCTAAATCTTTCTCCTCTCAACAGAGTAAATATCAGGCCTGTTCTGCATCTCCCTACCTTTTTCTGCACAAGTATGTGCATCTTCAACAAATCAGTTCATGTCACTTTGTGCTCTCTAGGAAGGATCTGTGATGCTTGATTTTTCAGATAGTATGTCTGGTATGCACAGCAATAACAAAACGTTTTAAAGTATTCATGATGCAGTTATTTAGATATAATAGTGCTGTTGACAAGTTAATGGTGTTTATTTGTATGGCATTTGTAAAATCCTGTATCCTCTTGAACGCTGCAATATGAGGTTGAAAGAGCTACACTGGTTAACACTGTTTTATTTCTTTTCTTTATAGTGCTACAATGAAACCTAAAGTGCCACCTCCTTTACCACCAAAGGTAAGTGAGGGGGATTTTGTTGCCCAGAATAAAAGAGCACTTTAAATAAACAAACAAATGCAGAAGTGTCTAAATGACTATACTGATGGTTCTCTAACTTGAGCCATAACTTGAAGACTTGAATCAAGTTTTAAGTCAGTTTTTAGGGAATCCAGGGGGTTGACCTATATGTTCGTAGCCTTTAATTCTAAATCTGCGTGAAGTCTTGCACTGTAGGGTATTTGTCAGTGTGAAAGTGCTGTTTCTGCCTAATTGCACTTCTGATACTTTGGAAGCAATAATTGGGTAGTTAAATTTAGTGCCACAAGTAATTTTTAATAAAGAGTTGCCAAATAAAGCATCTGCTTGCTAACTTCTGGTGTCTGAATGGTGGTCTTCAGAGGCATGCCTAGATCAGATTAGGTTTTGCATGCTGCCACTTGAAGACTAAGTGAATCTTTTCACACTGAAGTTACCTTAATATGAGCAAAAATAAAAAGAAAAAAAACCTTACTTTTTTTTGTCTGGCTGTCAGTTCCCCGGGCAAAAACTGCAGGTTTGATTACTTACCCTCCTGCACTAACTATCTTTGCATAACTGAGAAGGATTTTACAAGCAGCATTAGTGCAGCCAGTGTCTAAACAACATTGCCCTTTGTGGTTACATCCCCTATTTGGGATTCTTTACACAAAATTCTGGCCGTATCATTGAATGTTCCCTAGTTTCTACTTAAATGTCTGGTTTGGTTATCTGTAGTCATAAACAGTGACATTTCCACATGCCCAATAATTGTTTAATGCATGACTTGAATATAACGATTTTGAATTTGTCCTTTGTCAATAACAAGGTTTTCCTTGTTGCTATGCATTTCCTTCTAGTTTGTTTTTTTGAAAGAAATTTGCATGGCAGAACGTGTTGCTTTATCAATTTACTTGTGAAAATTATAGGATCCAAGTATTGCACATGGGGTTTTTTCTCATTGAGAAGTAGCATGGATGCTTTGAATCTTTTTTCATTATGTTTTTATTATTACTATGTCTTTTTCAGCCTAAATCCATCTTTATCCCCCAAGAAATTCATTCTTCTGAAAATGATAGTCAAGGGACAATCAAGAGATGCCCAACATCAGAGAGTCCAGCAAAAGCTGCATCTCATGTTCCACCCAGACCACCACCTCCTCGGTTACCTCCACAGAAATCTAATGCTTTAGGTAATAAGACTAACACCAAGAAGTATACAAATTTTTCTTAAATAATTTAATGTGATTTTATTTCTACATCTTCACCTGTGCACGCATTAAAACATACTGTGGTAATTTTTCTGTGGTGGGCAAGTAACAAAGTGCATGAAAGGCAAGATACATGAAGAAAGCGTGCTTAGACTCTCAAGAGGTTCAAATGTATCTTCTAGTAAAGTCACTGACACGATTCCTGCTGATGCCGTTGGTGCCACAATTGCTTTTCTAAGCAACAGGCTTATAATGTAGTGCATCAGGATTGTCACAGGGAATAAAAAAGTTTTCCTGTATGTAGGTTTCAGATTCTAGCCCTGTGTGTCAATTGTTGTCATTTGACATGTCTGGAATAGAGTTTTGCTTTCAAAGTTTACTTTTATATGTAATGAACTGGGTTGGGTAGCATAGCAGGGAATTGTGTTTGTTTACTGTTTGCTCAGGCTGTTCCTTTTATGCTTTTGTTAAAGTCTGATGCTTTGAGAGTTGTCCTGGACTGGCTTGTTTTAAGCAAGCTTAACGTCTGACTCTTAATTGATATCTTGCTAGCTCTTCCTTGCTACATATTTAGTACTGCAGTTGATGTGTTACAGATTTAACTGTAACACTTAAGCATACAGTGCGAAGAAATGCCTCAAGGCTATTTATAAAGAGTCAATAATTGAAGTGTTAGCTATAGCAAGGTTTTTCTTTAGCTATGTTAAATACATTTTTCCTTGTAACCGTGAGTGCATGCCTTTCTATGCCCACAATAGATTTGTTACATTAATTACCAAAAGCCGTGGACTGAGATTGAATGTGGCTCTACAGATGGTTATATGTGCACATGTAAGAACATGTATGCTTTGGAAATAAATTAGGATACTGGAACATGTTCTGACATAAGTGGAAATTGTGGCCCTTCAAAATTGTTTTTAGGCAAGACTGCTCTTTGAGTTGAAGGTAGAAGAACACATTTTTAAATATGAATCTTTCTAGGTAATGGAGTCACTTCTGTACAATTAAATGGTGAAAGAGAGGGATCACCACATCAACAGAATGAAGCTAGAGACACTATTTTTTCAAGGAAAGAAAAGAAGGAAATACTGGTAGGTATTTAAGCTTCTAGGTGTTATTTTAAAGTTGTCTCAACTGTTTTACATGTGCAATGAGAAGGGGCGGGCACACTCTAGTATAGAAATGATGCTGGATGGCATCTTGTTTCCTTTGAATCAGAACACAGTTTTGCTAGATCATCTAGTTGTGATACAGTCTTAAGCTGAAGTTTGATTCAGTATTTAATTTTCATTAGAAGCTAACATAATCATGGATATACCAGATTTACTTGCTTGTATTCACATGCTTGAGAGATGTGTAATGAGAGTGAGATCCTGTGAGAGAGATGTAATGTGTTGTACTGAGCAATGAATATTTAAGTAAATGAGGAAATTAAGGAACATGCTGCCATCTGATGGCTTGCTGGAGGATTTGGCTGACCCTGGGATCAGGGCTGTTCCCAAATGAGTCGTCCTTCTATCCCAGATGTAGGCATACAGGCTTTTTGGTGTTCAGGGGAAAAAAGATGGAGAAATGTAGATTGAGGTTCCAGATATGCAAGCTGTTTGCCTGCTGGCCTCTGGACCTCTGGGTTTCAGGTTTTAGCGGCTTGGGTTTAGTGTCAGACTTGAGCTACGTATACTCACATGAAGTTGAACTTGTGGAGAAAATGCAGTTTTACACCATGTGTAATCTGATCAAGCTGTGAGCTGAGGAAAGGGAATATTCCTGCATCCCTTTCTCCTCTTCCAAGTGCATCTTTCCATCAAAGCAGCGAACGGCTTCCAGAGTGGTCACTCTATTATTATGATGCAAAAGCAGGAATGTGAGATAGGAGAGGGTGGGACATCTGTAGTTAGAACAGATTAAACATAACATGAAGCAGCACTCTTTGGGGGCTTCTTCTAAGGATGAGGTTGGAAATGTCACTCTTTTGAGAGAAGTGAAGAGGAAATAGAACAGAAACATTGTGTGTGTTTTAAGGAAGTGCCAGTAATACTGGCAGTACTTTGGAAAGTATGACTTCCTGAACTGCTTTGAACTTGCAATTTGAAATTGTGTCTTTGAAGTTTCCTGTGTTACCTATAAAATACATTTCTTCAGAAGCATGTTTTTACTAGGAGAAATTGATACTGATACAAGAAAGTGGATCTAGTACTGATTGATGGAGTTTAACGCTGCTTGTAGTATTGAACAATTGCTGCAATATTGCTTAAACTTTGTATTGCTGGACATGGTATTCTTTCAGGCATCATTGTAATGTGAAAATGTTGCACAATAGACTGCAGACATTCAATGAGGAGATACTAGGGAATCATAGTAGAGGTTTTAATGAAATAAAATTATACTAGTAGATTGTGGTGTGTGGTCACTAGAGACACACGGTTAGCAAACTCATACAGAATTATGGAGGTGTCGGTTGAAAGGGAGGTCTCTAGCCTAACCTCATGCTTAAAAATGGAACTGTAGCCAAAGCTCAGCAATGGCTTTCAGATCTAGTACAGGTAGCATTGGACACAGCAGAGTGTCCCAGTAGGTGCCTAGTGCCTTCCATTTAGCGTAGTGTAGAAATATACAACACAACTCTATTGTCTTAAAAAATCTGCAGGGAGGGTTTTGTATCTATTTCTTATGTAGATATAAGTATTGGCTTTTTATTTTCTCCTAATATAATTATGCTCAATTATTTATCAAGTGCTTTTAACAGCATTCTAAAAAAATTTTTTTAGTCTTGTATTTTGGTTATGCTGTAGTGTGGGGAGAGAATATGCATGTTCATGCATATGTGTGCATGTGAGTGTAAACATACTTTGAAACTCTTATTTTCTAGAAACCAATTAGTAATGGCCTTCCTCCCACGCCTAAAGTACACGTGAGTATTCCTGAGTCATACAAATGCATGTTGGAAGCAGGATGTGTTTTCTTACTAAAGCTGAGAGAGTACATTTTTTGAATGTTTGTAGTATTTTTTTTTTAAATTATAAAAGCCGGTATCTCTTAGAAATGTTAAGCCACAGGTATGGTATTTCAGAAATCACCCTTGATTTTGTGCTCTTGAAGTAAATTTTGGAAGGTTTTCTGTTTGCTTGCTTCATTAAAAAGTGAGAGAGAGTTCTGTGACTGATGTTACAGAAGTACCTTCAGTGTACTGATCTGAGGAGCTGATGCCTCTCGGGAATTGCAAATAGCTCAAAGTTTATACTATGCAGCTCTAGGTTTCAAAACTTCTGAAGACAGAATTCATAGATACCTTAGGGCTGGAAATAACTGTTACAGACATCTATGTGCACCTTCATAACATAAAGGAAACCAGAATTTTGTTGTAGTATCTGCACGGACTTGTCACTGTGCTTTTAGCCAGCACAGTGATTAGAAGAGCCAGTCTTTCCTTCTTCTTGACCATTTGTTTCTGCCCTCAACCCTCTCTTCCTGTGTGCTGGAACATGCATTCATGTAGTTTGCTGTGCACCAACTGGGGATTCATCTGATTTTAAACTAACCTTTTTGCTACATTACTCCTAAGCCACATCAGTTTTCTCATCTTAGATAAGAAAATAAATTGCTACATGGGAGTGTGTAAGTGCAAATGATACTATTTTTTGCTTCCTACCGATTTAGAGAAGCAGGACAGGTTAAGGTAGATGTCATGCTTCTGTTCCTTAGAACTGTAATCTCTTGCATAATGCACAGGATTGTCCAGATAGCTCCGAATTCTTGATGTGTTTAGCATTGTTTATTGAGGTCAATCCTGTTTATTAAACTAAATGCATGGCCTATTAGAGCATACTTTAAACTAGTGGATGACAGAGAAATTTGGAGGCACTCCTAGCGTTGAAAAGAACCAAATCATCATGGGGGAGGGGAAATGAGATAGATTCAGTGACTGGAATGAGAAAAAGGTAGAAAATAGAATAGCTCAAATGAAATCATACGTGTTGCACTTCTGCCACAAACTTCAGGGACAGGCCATCAGAGAATGACTGAGAGTTGCTAATATAATGAAGCTGTAAAAAGTGACTGACTAAAATAGGAAAACTTCTGAGACTGATCAAATGAGTCTTTGGGTCCATGACTGCTCTCTGCATGTTTATGCATCTTAGCGCACTAATTCTCTGGTTCTACTGGTCCTCGGGTTAGAAACTCCCCTCTCTTCCCTCATCACACCCCACCTTTTATGTATAACAAACTTTCTAACCTTCCTGTTAAGTGTTGAGACTGATTGGCACTTACATGTTCTCCTCTGCCTGCTGTCTCCATCAGTTGCCCAAATAATGAAATTTGGGTAAGGAAAGGGTTTTTCCTCCTGAGTCATAGGGATTACCGACTTTTGCTTTTCTCTATTGTGGATCATGTTTGCATCCTAATATCACCTGGGAGTCTTATTTAACAAATACCCTGCTACTGCAAGTAAAACTTTGACAATATTCCAATCTCTTCTGTTCTTTTTCTGTGGTACATCATTGTTTCTGATTCTTGTTTGTTTGGTGTTTTTTTGATTTGTGGTTCTTAACTATGTTGCCGAGTGGTAAGAAGTGTTTTGCATTCTCACTGTCCTCTAAAATTGTTAGATGTTCTGGGGCTCTGTTTAAAATGGTATGCATGGTTGCTTGTGACTCTAGAGACTTTGTTCAAACTTTGTAATAACCTGGTCTGGTAGTGTGTTTTTTCCCTTCTATGTTAGGTGACTTGCAGCACAGGGAGATCTGTTAGATCCTACCAATGATGGAATGCCCTGCCTCCTGAAAGTCCTCCCAAGACTTAAATGCCCCCATGGCAGCAGTCAGATCAAACAGCCTTGCTTCAACCTTTTATTTCGTATTGTGGGTTTTTTTCCCCACTAGCAGTTTAATAATTTGTCTGATTCCTCGGCTGTATCCTTGAGATTTGTTTGGTATTTAGAGATGATACCCTGGGCTCCATTTACCCTTCTGAGGCATTCCAGCAGCATCTTGGCTCTGCAGGCTTCTTGGAGATTAAGGCTGAGAATGGCCAGAGGAAAATGATTAGTCCTCTTCTTATTTCCATCTCCTCCTCCTTCTTATCCAACTTATCACTGCAGAGCTCAACTAGGTCTTAGCAGTGAGCACAGCTTCCCTCCACTGTGCAGCACTTCTCTTCAGTGCTTGGAAAGGGTCAAGGAGAATTGCATAGCTGGTTACAGGAGCAGCAGAAAACACCTACCAGTATTCTAGGAGATCAGTGCTTCGAGTGTCATCTGGTGTATTTTCTGTTGAGTGCCTTTCAGTGCTCTGCGCACTTGGGAAGAGCTTCCATAATGCTTTATTGATTTTCTTGATATCATCCCTCCTTCAAACTCCTTGCTGCCAAGTGATTTGACAACATTGAAGCGGTCAGTAGCTTGAGGTCACTCTGTGTCGCTGTCTTCTATAATTCCTGCCTCACATACATCGTTTCTCTTACTTCTGTTCTTATGACTGCAGAAGTTCATCTCATTGTCTAGCAAGCAGCCAGCTCCCTGCCTTGGTACTCAGACTTCTGCAATGGTACTAGCAGTGCTAAAATCTTTCCCCTTATCTTTGTGCACTGGGGTCTTTCACATTTTCCTGATTACCTTAATGAATTTGAGTCTTCCCTGATGTAAGTATAAATGGACAAACTCGTGGACTTCATTATAGTGCTGCGAAAGTGAGATGTCCGAAGCACAAAGAAGGGTCTAATTTTTGCTGCTTTTCATTTTGAAGGGTTGATTATTAAGTTCTTTTTCTTTTCTTATTAAACTAAACTATGTTCAGGAGTGACTGAAATGTGTGCAGACTTTCTTATTCAGCAACAGGTTAACAAAAAAATTGTCCAAATGTTAACACAAGAGCTATTTGGTTAATTCAGTTTATAGACCAATAATAATTCAAAGTATTAATATAAAGTGAAAACATTGCCATTCTGTAGCTGTATTACAGAGTATGTAAAAAAAAAAAAAACCAAACCTGCTTATATTCAGGATGGCAGCTCTTACCTATGACTGGGTTCTTATGTTTGATCATCATTTGATAAATGGTAACATTTCACTTTACTAATTGTTATTTACTACTGCATCATTCCTTTTCATCTACAGTACTATCGATCAGCTCTGTTTCTTAACCAAATAGGATGCGTAATTGTTATTTGAGGTTGAGGGGAAGGAGGAGGTCCTGGCTTTTGATTTTCTGTCACCTTGAAGCAAATTCACTAAGTATCTTATAAATGCTTACAAATGCTTGCGCTTCACTAGGGGAAAGATGGAGAGATTGATTATATTATACTATTCAAGACAGTTACTTAATAGCAAACTGAGTTTATTAGGGTTATGCTGAACAAGGAGTGGGATCTTCTACCAGAATTTCTCTTTGGGAAGAAATCGATATTGAAAATAAGTTAATTTGAAACAACTAATAGAGAATCTGAGACTAAGATTTTGATTGTTGCATGACATACAGTTTTATTTTAAATGTGTGAAATATGGCAAGAATAAAGTTTCTCTGTTGAGACTTTCTAAAGTCACAAAACCCAGGAACCTTTTCAGATTTGGTCACCTTGTAGTAAGTTATGTGCTTAGACTGTTAATTTAAGAGCTAATTCCAAATGCTAATTCTGGTATGTTTGTCAGAAGGTCTTACGCACAAAGGAAAAATCACTTAAAATCTCTTTGTCAACTTGTTGTCTGGATGAGGTTATTTTCCACATGGCAAATGAACTACTCCTTAACCTTTTGTTACTATTTTGAGTAAAAATAATCCTATTGGAAATGTCACATTTTAATTTTCATATGTATATTTTTAATTGTTTTTACTACTACAGATGGGTGCTTGCTTTTCAAAGGTTTTCAATGGCTGTCCATTAAAAATTCATTGTGCAACATCATGGATAAATCCAGATACAATAGGTAGTATATTACATATATTTTACCCATTTTTGTCTTCTCCTTGAATTTCAAGAGTGCTTAGATGAGCAAGACTATTCCTTGTAAAATAGACATATTGTAAAATAGGTTTATTTATATAAGCAGAAGTTCTTCTTTAGTTATGCAACTGCTGTCTGAAGTTCAATGTGGTTTTTTTTAATTATGCTAAGATACATGGGGCGAAGTTTCAGCTTTGATTAAAAAGAATAAATTACATGTCAAAGGTAAAAAACCATATTTTTTTGGCTTTGATTCAAGACTCTTTAGTCTAAAAGATGCCAATCCTAATTTATTTTTTAAAAATCTGACTTCCGGAGGTCCTAGTTGAGATTTGATTTCTTTATCATTCACTTGATTCCACATCCCGTGTCCCGTTCCGTCCCATCCATCTGTCCGGCTGTGCCCCTCCCCCCCCCCCCCCCCCCCCCCCCCCCCCAGTCCTACAGGTCTCTGCAACTGTCTTTATTTTGCGTACATTTTAGTGCTTTATTAAATAGCCTGATGAAAGGGATAATTAGTAACATTGTACTCACACTGCCTGCAATTTCACTTTTTGATTATAGGCTGTACAGACATGCTACTGAGCCAGTAAGAAAGAAAATACTTATTTTTTTTAGAAACTGAAATGACGGAAGTCAATCTCTTTCAGTGACATCTTATTAATATGAGATGTCTGTCTTGTTTGCATACCTAAATGCAATCCACAGTATTAATTATGTTCAAGAAGTGAGACACCCCCAAAGTACTGAGAAAACATTCCAGTCAATACTGCTGTTGAAGTGCTTCCAAAGAAGGCTATGAATATGTCACAAAATATATGGAAATGTATAAGTAGAATAATCTATATATGAGGAAATTACATTAATTCTTGCTTATGGTTGTATCACTGCTGACTTTTATTCGAATTGTTAGTCAACAAAAAAAGGACTGAACTTTTCCTAATGTCTTAAAACAGCCCCATCCACAAATTTAAGCTTCCTTAGCAAGATGCATTTTCCATGCTTTCAAACACCGTAACTATAGGTTGGTTTGTTTCAATGTGTGTAACTGTTTTAAGTATTTTTTTTTTTGGTAAAGAGCTGCATACTCTTATAAAAGACACTTTCCTTAAATCAGGATCTCTAGATTTTTTTTGTTTGTGTTTGCAGATCAATACTTGATATTTGGTGCAGAAGAAGGTATTTACACACTGAACCTCAATGAACTTCATGAAACGTCAATGGAGCAGGTATATTTCTGTTTTCATATTTTGGAAAAAAATACATCTTTGTCACTTTTTTTAGCCACTCAGATTAATGTTGTATAATCCTTGTAAAAACTGTCTTTACTACAGTTACATAGGCACTAGCTACACTGAGAATTACCTTAAATGTTTACTATTGAGAATACCTTTCAGTCATGTTTTTGTAGGCTGAACCATGTTTAAGTAGGAGATCTGCATATATCAATGTGTTGAACTTCATCGTAGTGCATTGTCCTGCAGTTAAATGGTTTGTTAAATAGCATGGAATTTCCCTGATACATTTGGGATGAACGTTTCCATTTTCTTTAAAGATTTGTTATAAGATAGAATAATTGCAACAAACATTGTGTTTCAGCTACAGGGAAGCAAGGACATCCTTTATACACTAGATTCTGTTCTTTTGGTCTTAAAAGTAGCTTTGCTGATGAGACTCACCTTACTGAATCCCAATTAAAACTCTGTCTTTGCAAAATCTTACAAACAGTAATTTTTTGAGGGGATAGTGGGGAGGGGGAAATGCCAATTGCAGGCTTTTCTATATGGTGTCTTCTCCAGCTCTTTTTATTAATCTCTGAGAAACTTGTTTTCTTTCCTGCCTTCTCCCTAACTTAGGGAGCTATGCATCTGCCATCAAGATGGAGGAATTTGTCAAGGACAGCCTTCACACTGTAAGCTGGAGGCACTGGTGTTTGTTCATCTTCCAGGGTCCAGATGTTGTAGATATGTCTGTTGTGTTGAGAAGAAGGCCTAGCTAGCTTGCACTGGGCTTCATGTAATCCATAATCATACTGGTGCTTGAGATAGCTAGTTTAAACTTAGCTCAGGTACTGCTCTGCTGCTACACTGCAGTTGTAAAACCTACCCAGAGGAATATCACTAATACAATAATTCTTGTAGGCCAGGTACACCAAGGAAAGTTTTGTTTGAGTTTTTTCTTTTTTTTTTTTTTTTTTTAAACTGGCAAGGAGAATAGGTGTAATGAAACTCATGCTCTCATATCCATCCTTGTTTTCTCTAAGCACCATGTTCTGTAGTGCATTGCCTAGTGAGCTTTTAGGGAAATGTTTTAATAAGCACTTAGAGACAAGAAGAGATGCTTGTAAAAACAGCCAGTCATATGTGGAACAGGAGGAATGAGTGACAGGTCCGTCAACCTGCAAATTTGAAGTATTGCTGTTCTTCTCTAATCCTCAGATCCAAACCTACTAAGTCACAATATGCTTATGCAGCTACAGAAGATCAATCAAACTTGCACATTAAATTTGTATACAGCCAGGCTTGTAGATTATTACTATAGGTTTTTCTTACAGTGTGTTTAGGTTATGAGAAGACTTCAGGAATAGAAGTGCACTCTCTGTGCTAACCATTTATTACATCGTTATTTATGCTAACAGGCAATAGGGCTTTGATAGCATTTTCAAGTTCTGTGTTTCACTTCATTGTTTACTCTCTAGGTCTGATATAATTCAGTGTAAAAGCAAAAATAGTATCCTTGGTTATTTTTCACTACATTCCACTTTGCTAATGGACAAAGCAGAAATAACATACGTTTCCAGGAGTTAGCACAGCTTCAAGATTAATCTTTTGCTCTTTGGCAGAAAAATCTTTCAATTAATTTACAGATCTCTTCAAATCTTTCTAATAAACCAGCATTGAGGGGTGGGGTTTTTTTGTTTGTGTTTGTTTTTGTTTAGTTGCTTTTTTTAAGAGCAAAAGAAATGTCTTCTGAAGTGGTCTGTCTAGCCCAATAGTCTATTTCCTAAAGTGACAATAGGAAATGCCCATGAGCTTAGCCACTGTCTGCTGTCTGTTCTGCTCATACTCCACTACAGTCATTGAATTGATGATGTTGGAGGATCCCTGCCTATTTGCTTTTTGTGTCCATTTACAGACCTGTTGGACATGAGTATGTCTAATCCCTCACTTACACTGTTGATACTTTCCACCTCCATGTCCTCTTGTGGCAAAAAGCTCCAGAAGTTATGTCAGAGGGGGAAAAAGTACCATCTTTTTTTATCTATCTTTTTTTTTAAAGGATGTCTTGTTGGTTTCAGCCCCATCTTTCTAGAAATTGTGGGATTTGACCAATAAAAATTCTGCCTTGACCATTTGTTGCATTCCTTGATCACTTAAGTGAAATGTGTAATCATATGCAGATGGAGAGTCCCTTCAAATGCCAGTTTTAATTGTTTCCAGAGATTTGGACTATCACAGGCTTTAGAATGGCTATGGTTTGTTGACCATGCTTTGTTTACTGAAGTTTAGGTCATTAAGTTTTTCTCCTTTGAAGGAGAAAATTCGGTGGTTTTTTTAATTTTTGAAAAAGGATGGATTTATCTTTATAATAACGTCTTGTGAGCTAATTATAGTATATTTGAAGACAAAATATAAAATGTGCTAATTGTCTAAATGTTAATGTGTATGTTAAATATAGTGTGTGTGCCAGATTTACTCTGAATTAACTCTGGAATCCAGGTAAACATTACTTGGCTTAAGCTAATTTCTGCTACAAAAGCAAGTCAATATTAGTTTAGTGCTGTCGTCTATGCAGATGTTAATTGATCAATTTAATGTGCTCACATTTTGTGTATATCAAATTGAATGCTTTTCTTTCTTTGTTTTTTCTTCCCTTTATCAGCTATTTCCTCGAAGGTGTACATGGTTATATGTCATGAACAATTGCTTGTTATCAATATCTGGTAAGTTACTGTGCTATCTTTGAGTGGTAGTGCTGGTAAACATTTGGTTTTGTATTTGAAGTGTGGTTTTGTTTTCTAATTTCCAGGTAAAGCGTCTCAGCTTTATTCCCATAATCTACCAGGACTCTTTGATTATGCTAGGCAAATGCAAAAGTTACCTGTTGCTATTCCAGCACATAAACTCCCTGACCGAATACTTCCCAGGTAAATACACGTCATCAGATATATCAGAATATCTTAATTCTGGGAGTTCAGGATATGCTTGTGAAACTCTGAGAATACCATATAATGTGGAGCTCTGTTCACAGATTGCCATGAATAACTTGTATGGACATTAATCAGAGGGTAGACCCCTAAATTTACATAAATCAAGATATGAATATACTCTTATTAGAGAAATTGGTTTTGGTACGTCTTACCTTCTTGTCATGAAGCCTCTAGTTTCTGGGCATAGCTCTTTTCAGGTATAGTCTAGTGTGGTAAATCCTGGTTGTACTTGATACTAAACAAAATCTAGGGTCAGTATTGTACCTGTGATATTTCAGGCAACTAGAAATGGTGATCTTGCATTAGTTACTCTGGGCACTATCTTTCCATTCTATTAAAAAAAAAAAAAGTGGGGATGTGTAATCTCTTACTGCAGAGGGAATGGGCTCATGGGTCATTTTGAAAGCTGAGAAGAGTAGAATTGGAGTACAGATTTGACATTCATCATTGACTAGTCATTTTTCACAGGTCAGTGTAGAAGGTACTTTTGTCCCCAGATGCCTACAGCACACTGTGCATGCAGTCCCTCCAACTTTATTTACTAAT
Organism: Phoenicopterus ruber ruber; assembly: GCA_009819775.1. Taxonomy (NCBI): domain Eukaryota; kingdom Metazoa; phylum Chordata; class Aves; order Phoenicopteriformes; family Phoenicopteridae; genus Phoenicopterus; species Phoenicopterus ruber. The sequence continues at coordinate 12,660,539 of CM020217.1, forward strand.
GAGCGCATACAAAATCCCAGAGACTGGGTGCAGCGCTGCCTGCCAAACAAGCCTTAGGAGCCCATTCAAATCCAAGAGGAGGAGGTAGTAACACTAATCTAGTTTGCAGAGAAACCTTTGGTATTTAAAGTGCATAGTGAATCACTGGTTCTTGTCATATAATAGGCTTTCTGTTAGGAAATGGTATTATAGAAGACCTGATACATTTGCTACCTTTGGTTCTATTAACAGCCTATTAACGTTTAATTCTTGGATTCAGTAAAGGCTTCTTGTTCAGTCATACATAATGGTGCAACCCTTGTCTGAAAATTGTGTTCTTCCTAGAGGCTAAATTCTAATTACATAGGAGATAATTTGTGCTTTGAATTGTCTTCTGTGTGCCTGCACCACTGTTCTGCTCCTCTCTCTTCCAGACTAACTTTGGCTGGGTGACTTTGGTTTGAGCACTGCATCAGCAGTGGACTAATAACCATAATTATCATAAGGATCATGTGAGGAAAACCTTCAGACTACATTCAGCCTGGAATGACACCTTGCCTAAGTTGCAGAGGGCTCAGAAAATTTCTTGTCCAGTCATGTCACTTCCCAAAAAAAAACCTGAATGTGCGAGTGCCCAGCCAGTCATTCAAAGGCAGGAGAGATTCATTTAGATAATCCATTTTGCTGTTTTATCCCTTGCTGTAAGGCATCAGAGTAGTAGCATTTAGCCAGGCAGAAGTAATACTTGGAAGTATATAGAAGAGCATAATTTTTTTTCCTACCAGACCATAAAGCGTATTCTTCAACAAGTTCCTGGATACCATGATGATGAGTGTTACATGAAAAATACAGATATGTTAAAAGCAAAGTTTTTGGTAGAGAAAATGCAAAGCACAATGGAATTCAAAGTAATTTGAGAGGTTTGTATATTCATCTGCAAAATGCTCTAAGCTCAATTTATGATGCCTGGTAGGCAAACATTCAGTAGCAGAAAATATGTCTGTGATAAGTCTCCTTTCCAGCTTCTTTCCCTTGAGTGCCCTTGAGCAGTTCCTTTCAAACCTTCCATGACTTCTTCCAACCAAAATTTGTGGCCAGTACTCAGTTTTCATCCTGCTCAGTCCTGCTGCATTATCAGTCACTTCTGAACAGCTTCATTTGAAATGCTATGCAAGTATTTTCCCAGTTCATAGCTTTGACTGCAGCATCTATCTATCACTCCACTTATTCCCATCTTTTCTACAGCATCAAATTAGTTATTTTTACTGTCAAGACTACTGTAGCCAATCTCCGTACTGTCTGCCATCTTCTAGTCAGTATAGAAACACCAGTTCCCACTACCAGCAAATAACATCATCTTCCCTGGCTTATCTGATAAATTTTCAAGTAATTGTTTTCATAATTTCTCAGGGAGTGTCCCCTGTACATGAGAAAAGATCTTGGAAAGCTGCCTTCCAGTTCTCCTTCAGACCTCCTCTTGAAGCACATGCTGTGCTGCCTATGAAAAGTTTTGCAAAATTTAAGCTGTTAGTTTGCAAGGACTGTGGCCCAGCAAGCTGTCCAGTATGGCATTGTTTCCCACACCCCTTGGGTCCACGTGTCTCGTTTTCGAACTATAATGTCCTTAGGACAACAGTGGACTTTATGTTGTCTGTGTAGCATCCAGCACAAGATGCAATAAATTACAGCATTACAAAGAAGAATGATCATAGGAGCACCGATAGACTATCCAGGCATGTGTATAAATACATATAATTAAATAGCAACAGATAGTGGTAAATGACGCTTGAAAGTACTGAGGTACCTATTCCTCTCCATTTCTGACTTTTAACTCCATTCACAATGCTGCATAACTGAGCAGCATCTCAGGGCTAACAGCGGGATCACCATGTATGTTCTAGGCATGTCATTTTCAGAAGAAATATACGAATAAATATATTTTTAGTTTTTGGGGGGGGGCAAATACAATTTTCCCACCAACAACTCTCTAAAAAACAAATTCATTCAATTGTATTGGTTGATAAATAATTTTGTATTTATATCTTGTAGGAAGTTTGCAGTGTCTACAAAAATTCCTGACACTAAATGGTGTCAGAGGTGTTGTGTTGGTAAGTAAAGATCTGCAGAATAAATGTCAAGAAGCAGTACAAATGGTGGCAGTATCAAGATTACTGAGTCAGGTTTAGGAGATAAAGGCAGAAGAGACTTTTGTCGTTGTTATTAAACTATGCATTTGCAGACAGTGAGCTCGTTCAGGTTAGTCCTTGTGTTTAAACAGTGAAAACTTTCCCATTTCGCTCTTTTAAATATAAAGACAATTCTCAAAAAATGCAGAGAAGCAGAATGCATGTCAAATTTAAACCAGCCCTCAGGAAGAACCTAATCTCCATGGATGGAATGACTTAAAGTTACTATCAGGCCTAAGTAGCCTGACTTCTTAGCACAAGTTCCAGTTATTAATATAGGATGATAAAAAGCAAGGAGTATTCTCAGTTCTTTAAGGACAGTGTTGCACTGCGTTGACATGTTTTAAAAGGCGGGTGGGGGCAGATAGATTTAAACAGAAAACACAATAGGAAAGGTAACTATGGATGATCTCTTGGGGTCGAGCTCTTGTCCCTGGAAACATTTCACGTGGTGTTCCATAATCAAATGTTTGGTGTGAGGAGTTGTATTATACGCATTTTCAGAGACTCAGTGGTAAGTGAGCATCTGTTATTTATCCTGACAAAAATCTCCCCAATATTGCTAAAACGTCTGATGTTTGTTATCACTTCTTTGTCCAGCCCACCTGTTAAAACTTGACTTCTTCTGGGATACAAATCTTTTAGGGAGTGGTAGGGTGTTAACAATATGTACTATGTACATCCAGGCCTTGCCTTAATTGAGGCATCTCGTCAAGCGGTGAATGTTAATGGATGCTGAAGGGAACACTTGAAGGGGTGGAGTGACAGGGATCAGAGTAGGTACAAACGCTGGCTTTCTGACATGAAAATTAATTTGGAAGTCCATATGTTTTCAGGTCTTTGTATACAAAACGAGAAACCTGGTGGTGTGCTCCTCCGTAATCTTACGGTTTCTGTACTAACAGGCACAGAATTTAACAAGAGTGCCATGGGACTTGGCATTATGAGGGGGAGTCTGCTGTCCTGGCATTCAGAGATAGCTTAGCCTAATAAGCCTGGAGTCCTCCTTTCATGATAGGCGTAAGTGATAATTTGTGATGGCAACAAGGGCAGCTGCAAAAGGCAGGTCCAAGGGGAGAAATGATAGATTTCCCTCTCTTGCCCTACTTATTACATGCAGCCTGAGCCTCCATTCCTGCTGGCAGCATAAGTATCCCTTTGACCAGTGCCACAGGAGGCAGAAAAAGACAGGAATTTCTGGTCTTGTTTCTCCACCTTACAGGTGTTGGTAATTGCACGTTTTGTGGTTTCTGCTGCTGAGTTCAGCCTTACTAAGGGTCACATCAAGCATTATTTGCTTCAGTTTGCAGTTGGTTTGCCTGATGTTGAGTGAGAACTTGGATTAATGAAATTAAGCTTTGATGTTTAAGGTGCCAAGGGATTGCTTGGCAGTAAGATAGCATGAATATATTTCACTTTTGTAGATAGTACTGAATTGTAGAAGCTTGTTATCTGAACTGTGTTTTTAATTGCCTGATGGCCCCCAGTCACTTTATTGCACTTTAAAATCCGGTCTTTAGATGTAATTGTACAAAGTGCGAAGTAATACTTGTTTTTCTTAATGGATATGCTGGCAGTACTTAAGGAGAGAAATTTTATTAATACTATAGAATTAAAGTTGTGAAACTTAAGATTTCACAGTGCCCAATTTTGTAACTTTATTGTTCTCTTCCAATTTTTGATTGGCTTCTGACAAACCATAGAAGAAAAGCAGTTGAGTGGAAATAGATGATGTCACTTTTAAAAACCTGAATTTCCTGCTGATGCAGAAGTGTTCATCACAAATATAGAGCTCCTGGATTTCAGACTCGCTGTGACAGTGCTTGGAAGGCAGCTGAGCAGTTCTCAAGTGACAGTGATTGTTCAGTGCCTGCTGGATAACTGTCTGTGTGTCATAGAAAAAGCCATTCTTTAACGGCTTCTCATGATGATTTGGAGATGGCTTAGGCAAACCAACATGGTAGAGCAAGATACTTCAAATGTGTATGCAGTCAACTATTTTTTTTAAACTATCTGAAATAGGAAATCCCACCTACCAGTCTAAAAAAACAACAATAAACTTTATTTTGAGTTGGAGGGGTGAAACATACCACAGTGCTCTTGTGAGAGTCGTGTTTATTATGGTTTATTTGGCACCAGCTACTAGCTGTTCATGCCTGGTGGAAGGGCAGCCCCTGCACCAGCATGCTTACTGTCACCATTGTCATAGTGTGGATGTTGACTTTTCAGCAGTTTCCTTATATAAAAGATTAGAGTGGTGGTGGTGGGTATTTTCCAAAAGTGTACAGACTGTTATTTAGTTGGAAATTGTATATAATTTGTATTTGCTTAGTACACTAATGTACTCTACCTCTCCTTTTTTGACAGTGAGGAATCCCTACACGGGTCACAAGTACCTTTGTGGAGCACTACAGTCTAGCATTGTTTTGTTAGAATGGGTTGAACCAATGCAAAAATTTATGTTAATCAAGGTAATATTACAAGGAGGTGAAATCACCTCTTGTGTTCAGTTCTATTTATCTTGTAATGACTTGTTAAGAATAAGTATTAGCCATTTCTTGAGTTATTAGACTTTTCTCTTGGTTTCTGTCAAATTACATTGAAAGTAGCTATTTAAATATGTAATATGTATTAACTGACTCAAAATGTTTATAGGAATGTGCTTGGTTTTGCGGTGCACTTCAGTTAAAGAACAAAGCCCTTCTCTCCATGAACGTTGCCTTTTAGTTGCACAGTAAAAAAAACCCTGGCTGACAGACTGAGACATGGTGGAGTGGAGTGATAATGTGGGTTAACAGCAGGCTTGCTCCCATACCAGACAGAAGGTGGCCACTTATTCTATGTTTTGTGACACTGGAGGCACCCAGAAATGCTTGTTATCACCCCATCTGACACCACCTGAAGAGATGGAGCCAGGGTGGACTCATGTTTGTAGAAAGGCAGCTGCTATAACTTGATCAGCCTGGGAAACAAGGCTTAGAGACTCCATAGCCAGGGACAGCAATGATGAGTATAGCACTCTTGTCATCAGTGGGCAGCTGGACAGGACACACATGATGAAAGACATCCTATCTTATTTTAACTGAATGAGCATGAAGACTTCTTAATTTGAGGTTTTTGTATCTATCGATTACTGTTATCTGAAGAAGTAAATGTACTGTTATAAAATGTATAGCATAAAATTTACCCTACAGTTTAAATAGCTAATAGCAACTCAGACTAAACTTGTTTCCCTTCTAAAATCTATTTTTGTTTCTTAATCTAGCACATAGATTTTCCTGTACCTTGTCCACTGAGATTGTTTGAAATGCTGGTAGTCCCTGAGCAGGAATTCCCTTTAGTTTGTGTTGGTGTCAGTAGAGGAAGAGACTTCAACCAGGTGGTGAAGTTTGAGACTGTCAACCCAAATTCTACCTCTTCATGGTTTACAGAAACAGGTTTGTGTGCTGTTGTAATTGCATTCAGAAATGTTCCTTGCTCTTTTATTATAGCTAAAGTACTAGAAAGATAGTTTCCTCTGAGGAAACTAATGGTGTGATCATTAAGGCTAAGTGATCATTGTAAGTTCTCCATTTAAAGGGGTATCTGGTTGTACTTGCTTGCCCATGCACTTCTTTTTAGAGCCCTTGTTGATCCATGATTAATTTATACATAGTCCTGTGGTGGCATATACATGTGTATGAGTCTGGCTGATTGTGTACCGTGGAATTCACTAAGTAGTACGGTTTCCATTAGGAAGATGCCTGCTGACTTTCTTGCCGCTGAAAAGTGCGTCAGATTTTGACACAGTTGAAAGCATAGTTACAAAAAACAAAGTGATCAGTGGATGGCCAATTAATGCACTTAACTACTTCAGACTTAGTGCATTTTATTTTCAAACTCATACATCTATTTATGTAACTGTGTGACTCCAGTGGAGTCCATAAAAGTAGCACGCTGAAGAGAAATTCTCTGACCCATAATGTCCTGTTGTCATTCTTCTGTCAGTATTGTCTGCATCAGTGTGTAAATGCAAGAATAGTAATCCCTTCCCAGTTCCCTTTTTTTTTTAATGTGGACAATTGAACATTGCATTGTGCCTTCCAAAAATACTTCTTTAGCTTCCTTGAATCATTTGTGTGTTCTCATGTTGTGTCTATGTTGTTATTTTCTCCTATTTGTTTGACTAATTTAAACCCTTATGTTGTATTGGTTTATTCCTGTCCCCTGCTGGCAGGAGAGTGATAATGCAATGAAACAAATTTTTCAGTGTTTTTTAAATGAGGAAAGTGTGTACCATATAGTCACAAATAGCTTCCATCAAATAGTAGTTTTCATTGTTTGACATTTGACTTTTTTTGTAAATGTCTGATAATGATGTTTTAAAAAAATTAGCTGGCAGAGGGGGTTTCTCCCCTTGCCATCCTTCTCCTGTTAGCTTCAGCCCGTGCAATGCTTGTTTCCACATCACATGATGTCGTTGCACAGATGTATATCCTCCAGTCCTTCTGTTGCATGCTTTCATCATGGCTATATCCACCTTTGGTTAAGATCATGCATTAGAAATTGGTTAAGATCATAAATGTATACCTTCCAAGACAAACAGCAAAAAAAGACATGGAGGGACCATCTCAAGGACCACATTTCTGCCATCATCCTTGTGGAGACTTTTGCTTCTCAACAGGACCATAGATTTTATTATTTAACTGAAAGCTGCTTTTGTATTTTAGGTAACATGCTCTAATTTCTCATCTTTAACAGATTTAATGAATTTCTCTTTTCTGTATGAAAGAATGCCTACAGAATCACTGGCAGTAATGCTGAATTAGTAAGAGCTGCTTTTTGTGTAATTTTAATGTTAACAAACAAATGGACCAAAACTACACTTCTCTTTTGAGTTGACGTGTCCACTAATCGCTTGTGGGTCAGATCCCCCTGTTTGCTGTGATGGAGACTGCTGCAGCTGTAACCCAGAAGAGAGGAAGTTAACCCTTCTTTTAAGAGTTTGGAGAAGGAAATAATCCCCTATTTTTGGAAGATCTGGGGATGGAAAGTCTGAAAATAGCAGCAAGAATTAAGTACTAATATTAAAGTCCCTAGCAAGATTTAGAAATAAAGGCAGAAGAAAAATGGAATGAAACAGCATTCAGGTTTAGTGTGGACAGTTTAGTGTGGATCTGCCTTTTTTTTGAAACAGCAATATTAAATTACACCAACAGAGAATAAAGGGAGAACAATGTACATGTGAGTTTGCTTTTGTGACATGGCTCAGAAAAGGCTGGACTAAGTCCATGCTTTAATATTACAGCTTCAGTTTTCCTGTCACAGTGAACATGTTGGATAAGTGGACATGCCTCTCTAAGAGAAGAGAAATGTCACTGGTAAGATGATTATTTTAAGTAGATTAAAACACACTAACCCATTAAATTGTCTCAATCTCTAGAACTTCCATTTCAGATTTCATGGTAATTTATGTTATGAACTAACACTGTCATTTTTTTGTAGACACTACAGAGACAAGTGTTGTACATGTAACACAGCTGGAGAGAGATACCATTTTGGTGTGTTTGGATTGTAAGTTTTAGTATCAACTAAATATATACATATGCATGTACATGCATACTTCTGCCTTCAAATTAGGTATTATATTGAAGATTAATTCTTGGTTGATATATCCTATTTATTGTCTAGGCTGCATAAAAATAGTGAATCTGCAAGGCAGGTTAAAATCCAGCCGCAAACTGTCATCAGAGCTCACGTTTGACTTTCAGATTGAATCAATAGGTAAGTTGGATTTCATTTTTAATACTGAATATCTAGATGGACTAGAGAGCTGAGCAGTCACCAACTGTATGAAATTTAACGAGAGCAAGTGCCAGATTCTGCAGCTGGGACAAGGTAATCGTGGTTATACATATAAATTGGGGGACATGAGGCTGGAGAGCAGCTGCGTAGAAAGAGATCTAGGGGTTTGGGTGGATGGCAAGCTGAATATGAGTCGACAGTGTACCCTGGCAGCCAGAAGGGCCAACCATGTCCTGGGGCGGTGATTGCCCCACTCTACACTGCACTGGTGCAGCCCCACCTCAAGTACTGTGTGCAGTTTCAGGTGCCTCAATATAAGGACATCAGACTATTAGAGTGTGTCCAGAGGAGGGCAACTAAGATGGTGAAAGGTCTCGAGGGCAAGACTTATGAGGAGCAGCTGAGGTCACTTGGTTTGTTCAGCTTAGAGAAGGCAAGGCCAGGCTGAGGGAGAAGAGAAGGCAAGGCCAGGCTGAGGGAGGGGAGAAGGCAAGAGAGGGCCAGGCTGAGGGAGGGGAGAAGGCAAGAGAGGGCCAGGCTGAGGGAGGGGAGAAGGCCAGGCTGAGGGAGGGGAGAAGGCCAGGCTGAGGGAGGGGAGAAGGCCAGGCTGAGGGAGGGGAGAAGGCCAGGCTAGGCCAGGCTGAGGGAGGAGAGAAGGCCAGGCTAGGCCAGGCTGAGGGATGACCTCATCGCAGTCTGCAACTTCCGCAAGGAAGGCAGCGAAAGGGGAGGTTCTGATCTCCTCTCTCTGGTGACCAGTGATAGGACACATGGAAATGGTATGAAACTGCATCAGGGGAAGTTCACATTGGGCATTAGGAAAAGGTTCTTCACTCAGAGGGTGCTCAGTCACTGGAACAGGCTCCCCACAGAAGTGATCATGGCACCAAGCCTGTCAGAGTTCAAGGAGCATCTGGACAATGCTCTTAGTCATATAGTTTAGTTTTAGGTAGTCCTGTGAGGAGCAGGGAGTTGGACTTGATGATCCTTATGGGTCCCTTCCAACTTGAGAATATTTTATGATTAACTTCTTTACTATTACAGTACAGAATTAGAGATGCTAACTGTTAAGTCTTTTGCATTTGAAACACTATCTCATGCATTTCACTTTGTGTGAGAAGGCTCAGTGAAAGGTTCAGCACGCTATGTAACATGCTTCCCTAGGAGCAATTGGAATGGATTAATAACCCTGCAGTCTTCCCTGATGAGGCTAAATGTCATGGGAATATGATGGAGACCTTCAGCCTCTAAAGGAATACCTTAACACAACCTACATAAACTCTGTGAATCACTTATGGCTAACTCATTCTGCACGTGTGTTCACGCAGTCCATTTCTATCAAGCAGCTCAAAGACTAAATTGTACATGTCACACTTTATGTAAATTTTGTTTTCTTGTGAAGAATCTGAATGAATTAGATTTGTGAAACAGACAGACAGTATACACTTACTTTGACAGTTCTCCAGTAGTTACATACCTGGATTGCATCACATGCTTTTGAAAGAGGCATGAGGAAGGATGTCTGTACAGATGGAGGGTAGCACCAGAAGAGGAGGAACAGTGGGAACAAAAATATTGGAGGGAATTCACTTCTGAGAAGCTTGAAAGTTTCAGGCACTTCAAACATAATGTCCCACAGAGAAGAGGACAAAAAGACATTGTTATGGAAAAAAATTACTTTTATGGCTCCTGTTGGTTAGGAATAGGGGGAAAGAAGGAAGTACATGTACTTGAAGCTGCTCACTGTGTGATATCTGCATGTGCTGTAGTCCTTTCTCTGCTCATCACAAACAAGCTACCAGTGTCCTGTTCTGGCTTGATAGTGTCTCCAAAGAGCTCTGCTCTCTTTCCTGCATACCTGCCCAGAGGCAGGATGCTGGATGCAGGTGGGACAGATTCTTCCTGGGGACCTACACGCTTGCCCTCTCTTTGAAGGAAAGGCCTAGACCCATTTCCTTTCACAGGGTTCAAATGCAGGTGTCTGTTGCCACGTTTGTGACAAGAGGAAAAGCTGGGAAGAAGAGGGCTTTGTAAAGCTTTGCGTTGCTTTGCAGAAGGACCATATTAGCCAATAGTTGCTGGGAAAGTGAAAAATGTCACTGCAGTATCCCTGTAACTTTTCTGCTAAGATTCAATATATATTTTCTGCTAGTATTAGAATGAGGAGGGGTTTCCCGTTCAAAGGAAAGGACATGTTTAGGACTAGATAGAAGGACAGTTTTAGAACTTTTTCTTGTTGAGTGAGAATATTTTTAAACCCCACTCATTAAACAAATAAATATATACATGCAGCTACTTTTGAGGCAGGTTCAGCAATTTCTGTGAGACATATTGCAGTTGTATGCTTTTGGCCTTAAAAGCACAAGTTGACGTTATGCCTTAAAACTGATTCCAGTGTTCTTTGTTACCAGTCTGTCTACAAGACAGCGTGTTAGCGTTCTGGAAACATGGCATGCAAGGAAGGAGTTTTAGATCAAATGAGGTGAGTACTGCATTTTGCTTCAAATTGTAGCTTCTAATAAAAGCCAAGTAGAGGATAAATGCATAATGCTGTGGTCTGAAAAAGAGTAAAACATTTCAGTAACTTCCTAGGTTAGACCTGGAAGCTGAGGTCTCATTCTAAGCGTTTTTCATAAGCCATAAACTAATCAGTGAAGCTATACAAGAGCCACTGTCAAGTCTAAGTTACAAAGCAGAAAGCAACAAGAGACTGGGCCATGATGCCATAGAAAATATTCAAGCCTAAGTCTTGGTAACATTAATCTTCTTCACCTTAAATTGCACTGAAGACCAGTGGATACCAAAATTTGGGCTTTGCCAGTGGTTGCACACTCCACTGCTGAGCTTTAGCTTTTTGTCACAGTGTCAAATGAGTTGCCTGTTGTTTTTTAGTCTCTTCCATGTTCCGTTGGCTTACAAGTACTTTGAAGATTTTAGTCCCCAGCTTTCACAAGAATTATTTTCCATTGTCAGGAGAAAAATGTCAGATTGACCTAAAGATTTTTTTCTAAAATTTCTATGTAGTCCCTTTTTTCAGCCAGTTTGGTGTGATTTTTAGACATTGTTAAACACTTAAGTACCTTCCCAACTCCTCTTTTTTTTCTTGCTGCAAACCTTGTGCATCTGTGTCTTAGTGGAAATGCTGTGCTTTGTAGGATTTCAATGAGTCTTTTAATTTAGTTATTAAAGAATGTTTACAGACTTCATCAGTTGTTTCATCAGTGTCACACTGGCTGAGAAATTGAGCTCATTATGACTAATTGTATTTTAAGGTACACATACAGTCACACCATGCCAAGCTTAGATATTCCACGTTGTTACACAACTACATTTATTTGCACAAAGCCACAGCTGACCTAATATATGCTGACAGTAAGCCTGCTCTTTGTGGGAAGTTGAGCCAAAGACGAGAGTCAGACTACTTCTTATTTCCAAGTCTGCAAATGGTTCTTGTGGCATTTGTGCATGTTTGATCCTCAAGCATGATTGTCCTTCTCCCAAGAACTCATAATAGTGAACTGCAGCACCCTGCTGTTAGCACAGACCATGAAGAGGAGATGATGCTGCTAGGCACTTCTCCAACTCCAGATGCCTGCTAGCAGCATTCTGCAAGGCTCAGTGAATTACTCCACCCATTGGCACTCAGTAACTCTGATCCATTTGTTAGAGAACATGCCCCAGAGTGCTGCAGCGCAAGTGGATGCTTTATATTGTTTATGTAAAGCATAAGGAACACTGTCTTCTTGCTTTGTTATTGTCAAGCCAAAGCCAGCACCTAAATGAAGAACAGAAGGCAGAACTGAGCTGTTGTCAGAAAGCAAGCCACCCAAAACTTTTTCTCTGTAGAACATAGCTAGGGTAAGCTCTCAGGCCTTTTTAAATTCATTATCTCTCCTGGCTGTCCTACTAGCCACAGCTATTAAGAAAAAGTCATTTTCATCTGTAATATGAAAAGCCTGCATTACCAGGCTGAGATCTTGACCGTATTTGTTACTTTTGGGGAATTTTATACTATTTAGTATGTAGGAAGCAGTTACATGGGACAAAAACCTGACCAACCTAACTTTGCAGATTATTTGTCTTTGAAGACGTTATTAGTTCAGATTCTCTAATCTAATACCAGTTGGTCTAATTTGGGATGATGAGAGCTGCTTGCAAAGTTATTTCCTTCCACAACCATGACCTTCCACAGTGGTTGGTTTGAGTGGGAAGAATGAAACAGGGAACTGTGTGAATTCTGAGGCAAGATGTTCAAAATTTGGGCCAAGATTGTGCAGACTCAACCCCACAACAAGCAGGAAGTAATTTAGTTAAAGTGGGGAACTTCATTGTTGTGAATTAAAATTCTCTTGCAAGTTCTCTGTGCCAGAAGTGAATTCATTAAGCTAGTGCTACTGGGATCTGGGAAGGAGAGAAGAATCTTTTCTTTCCTCCAGAAATGTGAAAATGTGGCTGTGTAGAAAAGGAGCTTTGTAAACAGTGCTGCCCATTCATGGTGTGACTCAATATCCTTTGGAGTATGCAGTGGGCTTCGGTTGACTTTATTGATTAACATGATATTTTCTTTGGTGCTTTGGTATTCATGTGATCATAAAAATGTATCAAACACATACAATTCACCCGCAGTAAACAAAGCTATATTGCGCTAGTCTGAAATGTCAAAATACTGTTTTTTCTTTTCACAATGGGCCTAAGTACCACAAATTAGATTATGTTTGTCTGTTAAAGTTTTCAGAATATGAACTTACTGCATCATTACTATGATTCAGAATTTCAACAAAATGCATTTTATGTGTGATTTACCTGACCTATTTTAGATATCTACTCTAGAGTGAGAAAATTGCACTCTACAGCTACCTCTTTCAGTCATGGCTGTAAAGAGAATTGCACCAGATGCTGTGTACTGCTGAGCCCTGCTGTTGTGCCTGCAGTTGCTACCAGAGGAATTCACGTAATGTGGCAGGAATTACAGAAAACTTTTAGATCTCATTTAAAAGTGACAGTTGCATTAAATTCTCTAGCTGATTTAAATCAGCAGTAAATTGGTAACATCAGTCATAGTCAATTCTTTTCTCTAGGTTGATTTTAAAAACAAAATAAAAACACTTGTGCACTTAACATGTAAACACTTGTCTTATTTTTATTGTCTAGATCACACAAGAAATTTCTGATAATACGAGGATATTCAGGCTTCTGGGATCTGACAGGTATGAAGAGAAGTGAACATGGCATACTAAAATAGAAGAATAATGTGTGTTCCTCCTACCTTGTAAAAGTTATTTTTGCTTGTTTCTTATGATTACTTTTTTAGCCATCTTACTCATTCCTCTGTGTACATGTCTACCTTTCAGCCCTTCAAATTTACTTCTCTTTCTTAAAAAAAAAAAAAAATTTCTTCTAAAAGTGTTTGTGGGCTTCCAGAAGCCATGCTAGCAAGCTCCTATTTGGCTGCAGTCACAATCTCCAGGATTGTCTTCCTTTTTGTGCTGTAATTCTTTTGTTTAACTTGGTGAAATCTTTACTTTCAGATGCTCTGCTGTAGTAGCTCATCAAGATCTACTTCTTGAGACAAATGCAGAAATAATTAAAAATTTAAATATCTCACTTTCACCCCCAGAAAGGAACTCTACCAGTTGTCCTCCCAACATTACAGCTCAGGTCTTGTAAGAGCTCTTGATAATTCCCAGTGTAGCTGTTCTTTGGCATCTGCTTTGCAGGACACTAACACTGTGTCTGTCTGACCCATCAGATACCAGCTTGCCAAGTCAGTAACTGCTATTTTAAGAGTGTCACTGACTTCCTCAACTTTCTCTGCCCTGCTGTCGAACTTTGTACTTCTGTAACAGCCACAAAAACAGCAGATGTTTTGTCTTCTGGGGAGTGCATGCTGATCTCACAGTTTCACCAGTAATGTATTCATATGAAGTGCAAAGATAGGCTTTAATTTTTCTTTTGAGAATTGCCTCTGTCTCATGTCACTCGCAGTAAACTCACTCTCTTGTGGCATCTTAGAACTACCAAAAAAGCTTTACATCAACCAAAGGCTTTCCCCGTATTCTGCTTATCCAAGCTTGAGGCACAGCCCTGTAACTACCCATAACATATACAGCAGTGAATGGTGCTGTGGCTTTATTGGCTAGCTACCACCAATTTTTTCTGGCTGGGGGTTGAGGATTTTGCCTTACGTGCAATACCTGATAGCTTTTTGGTAATGGGTAGTTGTAAGAATACTCATCTATGACCTGAGGGTTTTACTCTGTTCCAGTGAGGTGTACATGGAGCTCAGCTTTATTATGTTATTTCTCTTAGTTTTTGAGAGACAGCACAGCTCAATTTAAAAACAAGTCTGACTTCACGATGGAGCATGACTTCGCAAATCATTGCCTTGGAAAAATAATGTCCTCTTCCCCAAATACAGTTCCATCTATTTCTGGCTTGCACTAGTAGTCTCCCAAGTGTGAGACAATTTTTAAAGACTTTGCACTGCAATAAACATTAATTCCAGTTTCTTCAGATACCATTTTGCTTGCAGCTCTGTCATATTTTGTGCTTGAGCTGTGAAACATTTTTCCAGTAACACCTGTCATTTCCTAGGCAGTTCATAGGAACTGGGGTTCTGAGAAGCCAAAAAACTGACATCAGTCTGATAAGGGCTTGCATGTTGCTTTCTCCTGGTGAGCAGGGAAAGCCTCATGGCATGAGGTGTCATTCCCTTTGTGGAGCACATTGAGCAGAGGGTAGGTTTTTTGAGCAATAGTTTTGAAGCAAGCAACCTATCCTTGGGTGAATGCACAATAGATGGATTTGAATTTCCCACAATTTACGTTCACTTCAGGGTGTTTGTGGAGGAGAATTCAATCATGAACATCCTGGTCCGTTTAGCAGTTCTTGCCTGAGTGAAAAATCTCAAATAGTTTGTGCAAACAGGATTGTGACTGCTAATTTCTCTCCTTTGAAGAGACAGGTCTGATCTAGGACATCCCTTATGGTCTTTGCAGTTGTAGTGCAGGTCCAGCTAACCCAGTCTCCTATCTCCAATGCTAGCCAAAAGTGGGTGGCAAGAAAAGAGTAAGAGAGAAGATTCTGCACATAGCCATCCTTTCCTTGAGGACTGTCTCAGCCTGCAAGTCTTTGTCTGTGGGACTTTCAGAGCTGGAGGAAGTTTCTGTGGATTTAGGTTACATGGGCTCGGGGAAAGACTAGAAATGCTCACAGAAGAATCAACTTTGGTCATCTGTCATGTCCAATGGCAAAGGGCAGACTAACGACTTCCAGAACTGGAGCCTGATTAATGGGTTAGCTTTGCAAAGCTCCAGGGAAGCACAAGCCCAGGCAGTAGTGGGGGTGATGGACCCTCTTCAGAAGCCCCCACTGAAAGGACGAGAGGCAATAGGCATATATTGCAGCAAGGGAAATTCCAGATAGATAAAAGAGGGGAAAACATCATGGTGAAGGTGGTTGAACACTGCAGCAGGAGCCCAGAGAGGCTGTGGGAGATCCTTGGAGACCTTGCCTGGACAAGACCCTGAGCTAGCTTTGAGGTTGGCCTTGCTTTGAGCAGCTTTTGGACTAGAGGCATCCAGGGAAAGAGAAATGACCACTGGTCAGATGGATCCCGGGAAAGAATATTTACAGTTATATCCAGTGATGTTTTTAAATGAAGGCTTACTTGACATTGTGGCTTTTTTATTTTTATTTTAGGGTTGTGGTGCTGGAGAGTAGGCCGACAGATAACCCAACAGCCAACAGCAATTTATATATCCTGGCAGGGCACGAGAACAGTTACTGAGAACAGCGGATGGCAGGCAACTCACCGTGACAAGAAAACACTCCTCCTGCAGCAGCATTCATGGCTGGCTGAAATTGCACAAAAGCTGCAGTAACCCGACTTCAGTTACTTTATAATTTGTCGTGGTATGAGAGGAAGACAAGAATTGTTTGTGGTATGGACACATAAGCATTATGATACCACAGAAGTGCTTAATTTACTGTTATGTAATCTTTGTACATATGCAGTATTTTTCAGTGAAACTTCTTGCTGAAGACTGACACTGACTTTCTGTAGATAGCAGTCCTCCTGTTAAGTACAAGTGTCTAACCTGTACAGATGTAAAAGTCACTGAGGATGCAAAAATGAATTCGGGGTACTATTTTAAGGACTTCTCATGTGTTTATTATAAAATGGGATGCTAGCAACAAATATACTACATCTAACAACACTATTGTATTTTATTATATGTAATTTACTAATACAAACAAATCTTAACTTTTAGAAATTGTAACCAAGGCTGTAATCAGATTACAATCTTGTTTTAATTTTGATGCAACACACTGGTGTTCATGTTTGCACAACGTATTGAGATGTGATGTATTTAGTCACAAAGGTAAGCTGTGACTTTGTGGATATGACTTGGGCTTCAAAGTTCCTTTTTTTTTTAGTTTACTTGGGTAGTTTTCTTTGTGAAACAAACCAGTTAAACACTTGTATTTTTATATTTAATTAAAACTCTCCTTACGATTACTTCTCTATGCTTGAAACCAATACTTTCTGGATGGGTGTCAGTCCCAGACTAGTGGTACCTGGCTGTTAACACTGCAATACGTGTTTGAATTATTAGTGTATACAATTATAAAAATTAGTATTAATGTTCGTCTTACTAAATAGTTTCACGTCACAATGAAAAGGAGCAACATTCCACATTGTGGAAATGGCTCAAAGATGTTGCCATTTTGACTTTTTTTGGCCTTATAATAATTTTCACACTTTTCTTGATTTAGAATGTTAACACATGGCCAAAATAATTTAGTTACTACCTCATTCAAACAATACAATGGTTACTACACATCACAGGAACTTAGTTTTGATCAGAAGTATTTTTGATTGCTATTTTCCAATGGAGTATGTAAATGCCAAGTTCTAGCAAAGTGCACACATTTGACTCCTTTTTTTTGTATATGTTCTTTATATTTTATTGAGATAATATACACTAAATCTAAACTAAATTTAAGTGATTTATGGCCTGCATTATTATTGTGATTGGTAATGCTTTGAAATATGTTCCCTAATGTATATAATGTAAAATAAACTTTTTTTAACATGTTGTTGTACAATTAGATTAGCCCCTGCACTCATTTTCCACATAAGACTAAAATGGAACATACCGAGTTTTGAATTCTGCTATTAAATGTTTGTGCCAAACACAGAAGCTGGGCGTTTCTGAATGTACGAATGGTCAGACCGCTAGAGCTCGACTCAATTTAGACTAGCACTTCAGGGTAAGTGTTATTACCCTTTTGGCCTTTAGGCAATGGATCTATGTATTTGAGCCAAGTCCAAATTCCAGCTTGGTTGATTTCTTCCCTCCATCACCTGCTTTTCCACCTCTGTTGATTGCAAAACTGATTTTTTTTCAGCAGGGCTTTTTTTTCTGCCTATGGGACTCAAGCTCACTGCCTCTGCTCGCCCCATCTCTTCTGTTCCCTTGCACTGAACCTCAGATCCGCCCTGTGGGAGAGGTAGTAATGCAAGCCCCGCTACTGAGAAACTGAATTCTCAGAAAAGGCGAGAATTTCTGTGTATTTCACAGCATGCTTGTGATGCTGCCCAAGGGGGATTTCCATCCTGCCTCCCATGGACTATTCCTCACTTTGATGTGCAAAAAAGTAGCTAAATTTTAACCAAGTACCATGTGCTATAAACATACTTCCTCCTGTGGGGTTTCTGCAGCAGCTGTGGCCAAGTGTCTTGCTGTTTGAGGCTGCTGGGCCATTGCTGAATTACAGGCAACAGGAGCTAAGGGATATTGGGTTTTATTTTGGTAGAGCATTTTTAGTATAAGGATGCATGCTGGGATGCAGCTGGAACAGCTGAAAATAGAGGACAGCATAATGGTATGTGGGAAGAAGGGAAGCATTGTGCTAGGGCAGGCTTGTCTCAAATCTATCAGTATAGCCAGGACAGCTTTGCTTTCCACATGCTGCTCTCCAGCCTGAAAGGTGAGGAAGAAGTGAAGGGTTCCTTCTTTTTGAGGAATTGTCCTGTTGCAGGATTTGGGGTCTGTGCCGCAAAACTGCCTCTCCCCCATCCCAAGCTGCTTGGCTCCTTGGCTGGCAGCTGCCCTTAGCTGAGCCCAGGAGCATGGATGTCTGGTCTCCTTTGCTAGACCTGCAATTGCCATGAGCTGAAAATTTCCTTGAGCCACGCTCAGTGGGAGCTTCCACTATCTCCATCCTGATGTAAGATTGGGATCAGTGTGTGGCTGACTGACAGGAGCACAGTCAGAGCCAGGAAACGGAATCACAGGCACGATGAGGTTAGACCAAGGCTTTTCTAACAACCTATGCAGCTTCCCTTTTTCTTTCTCCTCCCACCCCCATCCACTGGCTTCTGGCTAGCAGTCCTAGCTGCTAACAAGCAGAAGTGTGTTGTGATGTGGCTGCATGATGGGGCATTCACCAATCAGGCAGCAAAGTTTGATCCATGCAGGGGCTGAGCTTGGGTATCGATCCAAACTGAGCTTTCTTAAAGAGAACAAAGAAGTGGGGTTGTTTGGGTCTGTTGCAGAAGAGCTCCTGGAAGCTGGGAAGACAGGGGAATCGAACACTGCTTTTATCCTGTTCTTGCACATCTCTCCATGCGGTGCTGCCTGCCCCTGTCAGAAACAGGATCTGGTGATCTGAAAAAGAGGGGGTTCAGATTCAAGTTCTGCATCCCACTGCCCTTGACTGAAACCAAGAACTGTGCAAGCACATGTTGCTGGCTGCCTGTTCCTTGTAGCTTTGTCACTGGGACCTTGCAATGGGGCTGCAAGCAGTGATGCCTCCCCCAGGCGGGAGGGGTTCTTACACTCCAGAGGCTTGGGCTTTAGCAATAGCACTGCTGGTTTTTGAAGGAATCTATGTAAAAGGTGGGGAAAGAAGCTAGTAAAACCAGGGAACGTGCCAAAACCTCTTGCTTCCCTTCAAGGAAACACTTGAGGTTGATCTAAAATATGGGTTATAGGGAGTCATGTTCCAGGCCTGTGTCATCTATTGAGAGGTGCAGAAGGCGATGGGGAAGGGGACATGGACCCTGGTGGGCTCTCAAGTCCTCATTGTGGACAGCAGTGCTGGGTTCGCTGTCTGCTCAGCATCATCCTGTACAATACACCTGCATTACTGTTGGTAGAGGTCATCTTCACTCCTTGGGCAGCACCTCCTTGGGTGCAGATTTTCCCTTTAGAGCTAATTTAAATCCAACACATTCAAATTCAGGTCCCCCTTGTGTTGCTCTGACAGGCAGCTACTCCTAGCAGTGTCTTGCAGGCTGAATACAGGAGTACGTTGTCAGCTCCTGGCAGTCCCGCCTGGTGGTGCCTCCTCACATTCCCCACGGCAGCTGCTGGGGGTAAAGGGATGCTGTCACGCTTTGTAAGCCTCTGTTGATCAGCCAGCCCTCAGGGCAATATGGTGAAGGGCTGCTATGATCCTCCACCTCATCCTTCTCTCCCTCCTCCAGCAGCACTGGGGGATCCCGGGTGTCCCCGTGCCATCTGCAGCCATTGTACACCGCAGTGGGTCTCATCTTCGCTTCTTGACATAAGGGCAGGTCATCCCACTGCCTGGCTCCCTGCACCTCCCTGTGCCACTGAGCTTCCTCTGTCCCCTCATGATTCAATGCCTCTGTCACTATGTCTCTACAAAAGCAGCCCTCAGCTTTCAACTCGGTGCTCTTCCCTGCAAGAGCTTGCACCATAATGAGCACCCAGATGGCTGCAGTCCTTCCTTCAGGTCCTTAGACCCCTCACCTCGGAGATGTGCACATCCATATGTGGTAACCACCAGAGCCTGTGCCTGACTGCGCTTCACCTGCCTGTGCTCTCTGCCATGCATGGGGCCAGTGACCTGGGACAGCAACTGCTGGGCAAAGAGTGTCCTATTGCTCTCAGTTGTGTTCTGCCCTTCAGTGGACCCATGGGACTTTTCCCATCCAGCCATACAGGCTGGTTTATTTGCCATGAGCAGTGAAGCAACAGCTCCTCAGACAGCCCTGGAGATAGTTATGTCTTGTTCAGTTGCTGTCCAAGCAAAACCACACCCTCCCATGTGGCACACGAAGTGAGTAACTGTGATCAGACGGAGGCCAGTGAGGAACCCAGACTGCCCTGTCAGCACCAATAAACCCAGGATGTCCCCAGGATAGGGGGCACTGAGGAGAGGAAGGCTATCAGCTGGTGCTGGCGGCTCTGGATGGAGGGAGAGCTCAAGCCCGGACTGTGCTGTGGCCTTATGGAATGTTTGAACTAACTGAACGCAGTGTCAGCAATCTCACATCACCCAACACTGTTTTGTTTGAAGGAAAGAAATGCTATAGACCATTCACTGGTATTTAGGAGTCCTGGCACCTTCATCTCCAAATGGAGGGGTTGGAGAGCAGAGCACTGGTGCAGTTTTACACTCAGTGTTGCATATACTTGGGAGCAGCTGAAGATTTAAATTTCAACAGACTGATTTTCCATCATAAGGCAGTGAGTGCAACAGCTCCTCAGTCTATGAGATGCTGTGATGGTGTCCCTGAATGCACAGGCAGACTGCTAGACCAAGCAAATAGCTCTGAGACATGAATATTCCTGCCTTTCATCCTTGTTCCAGCACGCTCAAAGCAGAAGTCTGACTCCTTCAGACAGCAGTATCGGTCTGGAGGAAAAACACCTGAGGTGGAGCTGCAGGGTGAAGACAGTTCTTTCTGGGAGGCTCCATCCATTACCTGCTAAAGTACTGCTCAGGTCTCAAAAACATCTTCTGTCCTCAGAGAGCTTCACAAACACTAATTAAGTAAGCCTCCCAACATGCATACCATTCCTGACAGGTGTCTGCTCAACCAGCCCTTGAAACAAAGGGAGACTCACCAGTCTCTGTCCAAGCAATCTGTGCACACACTTCACTCTCCTCCCAGCTGGGAAGCTGGTCCTAAACCTTCCTTCCAGTGACCAGCGAAGGTTTTCATACAACTGTCTCCCTCCTTGTGCTCCCCAACAGCTGCTCACTATTTCCTCTTCTGGTCCTTGGGTTCTCCCTGGCCTCTTGCCTTGCAAAGCAGAGCACAATGATTTGCTTTTCATCTCCAGAATCATACTCCTCCCTCTGCCCCACAGACCACCACAGACTTTGTCCTGTTTAAACCACTGGGCTTTATTTGCATTCTGGCTTTGCTTTTTCTGGACTTTTTTTTCCAAGAACCAAGCTTACTTTTCACCCTTGAGGCTGTTCTTGTGCTGCGTGAATGGGGTGTTTATCTCTGATCGTGGTCCTCATGTGAGATGACGGTGCCTTTCAAACAGGAAGTGACAGGGCTCTCCAGGGAAGAGTAACACCACCCCACCACCTCCAGCTCTGAGCAGGCAGTTGGTTGTCACAGGCAGACGCCATCTCCTTGTACTCCAGGTCACCCTGGCAGGGGAGGCTGGTGAGAAGCTGACAGTGAGGAGATCATTCGTGGTCTACAGGGAGCAATGCCTTGGGGGCATTATTATCAGAATGCCCACAGAGGCAGTAGCCAGGCAAGGGGTTGAGGGGTCTTGCCTGCCCCAGCACAGCTCCATTGGGGTTTGACATGGATCTAAGGCCCTCCCCCACACCTCTGCAGGGCTTTGTGTGGCCACCACCCCTCCACTGCCAAACCCTCCCTTGGTGGGCGCGGCCTTTACATTGGCCTGTGTGGCTGAGGGGTCCCAATAGCTCCCAGCGCACTGTCCCCTCCCCAGGCCCTACCCAAGGGCCCCGGCTGGGTCCCGCTCTCCCAGGGTTGCTCCGCGGCTGCCGAGGACAGGCAGCGCTAGGGCTGCACAGAGGGCCTGGCGGGCCGCGGCCGTTCCCACACCGCTGCAGTGGCCGCAGGCAGCCGCGGTGGGGCAGCACAGCGGCGTCCGGGCCGCGGGGAGGTCGCAGGCTCCCACCGCACCGGTGCTGGCCCCTCCGTGCGGCCCGGGCCGGCCAGGAAGCGCTGGGGGGTCCCGCCGACTCCGCGAAACTGCGCGGCGCCTCCCGCCGGCAGGGGGCGCGCGGGGGTGTGGCCGCCTCGTGAAGTCACTTCCGCCGGAGAGGGGAGAGGGGCAGGAAGGCCCCGACCACGTGTCGCCGGGACGCAGGCGCGGGGGGGGCGGGGCGGGACGCCGCTGCACTGCGCATGTGCCGGGGCCGCCAACAGTGCGGGCGAGGACAGGAGCCTGGAGAGCGGGGAGGCGGCGGCGCTTGCGGTCCGGGCGCTCGACCCCGCCCCTCGCGGCCCGTGCGCCGCGCGACCCCGCTCCTGCCATCCCTTCCCCCCCTTCCCGCCACCCACCGCCGCCCATCGGGGCGACCACCGAGAGCCGGGGGCGTGGAATGCGGCAGCCGCCGCCTCCCCCCGCCGCTGCGGGCCTGCCGGCGGCGGCGGCGGGGGGCCGCCGGGCCTCCTGTTGAGGGGCGCCGAGCACTCCTGCGGCGGCCTCCTCGCGGCGCCCGGCCCGGCCCGGCCTGCCCTGCCCGCCTCCTCGAGCGGGCCGGGTCTGGCGGCACCATGCAGGCGCAGCCACTGCTCTACGAATTCTTCAGCGAGGAGAACGCGCCCAAGTGGCGGGGGCTGCTGGTGCCCGCCCTCAAGAAGGTGAGGGGGAGGCAGGGTCCCCCGCCCCGGCGGGCAGGGCCACGGGAGCGGGGGCTCGGCCCAGGGCCCGTCGCGGCGGCCTGGCCTCGGCGCGGGATGGGCCGCGGCCGGTGCGGCACCTCGGCCGAGCCGGGACAGCGGGGCCGGCTGGTGCTCTCCGCGCTCCAGAAGGGGCTTTAGGGCTCGGCGGGGCTCGGTCGTTGCCACCCTGCCAGACGGGCGCCTGCCTCAGCGGGTGCCGTGGAGGGGGGGCTCGGCGCCCCCGCGCAGGGCCCGGCGGCCGCGGCAGCCGCGCTGGGGCAATGGTGTGACAGACGGAGCTGTGTAGATAAAAACTGGTTAATGGACACGCGGGTCCTGGCCCACCTTCGCCGAGAAGGAAGCAAGTAGTGCTGCTGCGGGTTTCTGCTAGGCTCCCTTAGCGCCCAGAAGTGACACGACTGGGGGGGATCGTTATGAGGAACTGCCGAGAAAATTTTGGTTAATTAGTGTTCGGGCTTAATGACTTTTAGTTAAGATTGTCTTAGTTTAAATGCCTTTTTGCTGAGAAGGCTTCATTAGGACAAACTAGCAAGTCTGGCTCTCTTGGGATGGTGAAGTTTGCGCCTGTGGTGTGGAAAGAATTTATCTGGAAGAGAGAAAAAATGGTGAGGGCTCCTCTTCCATTTCTGCAGCCAGAGCCCAGAAAGTAGAAGGCTTAATAAACAAGAGGTTTTTGACACCGTTGCTTGAACTGGCTTCAGATTGCAGAACTTGGTGCTTTTTAGTTGTACACAGCAACGCTTTATGAGTCTGTCTAGTTACAGTGATTAACTGCAACTTTTGCGTAAAAGACTTGCTTCTAGGGCTAGTTGAACTATTGCATCCTCCAGTATGGATTGGAAGTCTCGAGTGTTGCAGTTGTACTGGTTCAGTATTTCTTCCTAATTTCCTCTTGCAATGTATTACCTCGCTTTTCTGGGCGTGCTCTTTGAGATCTCCAACACTGTGCAGTTTCATCTAGTTCTTGGAAGTCTTTTTGCTTGTCTCATCCGTAACAAGTACTGTTAATGTCTTATCCCTGATTGGTAATCACTTCTTTGAAACTATACTTCTGCACTAACCGTACAACTCGATGCTTCTTGCGGTGCTTGTAAGCACTTGGACAGCCATCCAACTGAAGCCTGCTTGGAAATTGGAGCTACCCAAGGTCTCAACCAGCGAGAGCTCGTTCCTTTGGAGGATGGTTTATTCCATGGTACAGCAGAGGCTTGTCAAATTTGGAATGAGACTCAGTGTTAGCTACTGGAGGATGCAGAGTGAGGATTCGAGGCAAGTATGAGCTAAGACTTTGGAATTACTTACTACATCTGAAGTGCAAGATTTCTTCCCAATGGACAATCCATTCATGGAGTCTCCCTGTGTTAAAGATGCTTGCTGAAGGAGTTGGAAAAATTCCTTGGGGGGGGAAAGGAATTCTGGAGTCTGAAGTCAACAGAGAAGGCCAACAATGACAAGCTACCAAGGATTACAAACTGGCCCTGCAAGGTATAGTTGTCTTGGTTTTGTTGTGCTGTGCTCTGTTTCTTACTGTGTGTAGAGGGGTGGCAGGAGTGAGGTGGAGTTAGTTCTAAAGGCTTTATACTCAAACTTGCAACTGTCTGGCAGGTGTTAACTCTTTTAACCTCAGTTCTTCATGAGATGACCACCTGTTTTGTAAGTTCTCTCAGGCTGTTGCCCCCTGTGCTCCAGAAGCATAGTCTTCTGCTGCTTACTATTGTTGTCCCTGTAAAGGCAGAAATGAAGAATCTGTCTGTACTGTTACCTGCTTTACTGAACTGCCGAATACTTGAGTTAAGGAAAACTAAATGGCAGGTGAAAATATTAAATTATTATCTTAGTGGTTTCTTCATTAATGGAGAAACCAAATTGGGTATTTTACTAACCTATATAGGTACAAGTAGTGTTGGCTAGCGTGTTTTGCCCTGATAAAGGCCCCATAAAGTAATGAACCTGTCATAGACGGCAGATAGAACCATGAACATTGCAGTAGACTTGCTTTAACAATCATCTGTAGTTGTTCACAAGACAGGTGCTATACTCAACTTTGCAGCCAGTGGGTCTGAGACATTGACCCCTTCCTCTGCTAGCCAAAGACCTGAGCTGTACCTGGAGGCCAGCATGTGGGACTAGTAAAGTAGAGAATGTGGCAGCATACACCAGTGAGGTCAAAGGGCAGAACTGTCCTGGAGGGAAAATAGTGCCTTGTGGCTTTGTCTGCTGTCTGAATTGCCAGAGCTTGCTATCTCAGTAGGAGTCAGATTATCTGAAGCTCATGTAAATCCTGTTGTTACTAGAGGAGAACCTTTCCTCCGTTAGCTGACGAGATGCTGACACTCATTCTCAGGTGGTAACAGCAAGCTGCTTTCTGAACTCCACCTTGAAACCAGGTAGATGCACAAACAGGCTTGTGATGATTCCCTGCATAGCTGGAAATGAGACTTAATAGTTTGGGAAGACCTATGTTGAATTAATATCTTTGATGAGGAGAGTGGCATTTAATTTAACATTATTAAAGTATATATACCAGGATGGAGCGTTTGCAGCTATTGGGGAAAGCTAACACACATGGACTGAATCCTTAAAATTCCATTGCCCTTTTGTAACTGTGAGTTGGCTTGTAATGTGGAGCTCACACTACAGCCTCAGAAATGCTTTCTTAAAAAATAGGTATTGTTGAATCATTGCAAATAGCTTTCTTTTTCCCAATCAGTTATTTTGATTCTGTTTTTTTTAATCAAGCAACAAAGCCAAGAATATGTAGTAAGAATAACTTTTTTCCTACATCAACAGATTCTTAGGAGAGCATGCCTTGTATTTCATTAGACATGAACCTTAACAATAGAACTGTATTTGCATTGAACAGCTGCATTTGCAAAAAGCAGCTCTTGTACTATTCAGATCGTAATGTAATACCTTTTCTTCCAATTCTCCTTCAGATGCTATCAAGATAGACTGCAGTGCACTCAATTAGGAAGACGGTGATGTGTACTGAGATGCGTCTCTGCCTGGTCACTGTTATTTTGAAGCAGCAAAAGAGGAGTTTTGCAGAGATCCCTGGTTGCTGACGAAAGAAAGCAGTAATCATGATGATGAGGTACAAGAAAAGGAAGTAAGAATAACAGCTGGTGTCTGAAATTGTAGTTGCAGAGATGGACAGAAGGTGAGATGCTGGGGCTGAAGATGGAGGATTCAAGACACGTGAAACATCAGAGCTCTTGGGTGGCTGGAGATGGAGATACATGGCTTTTAATACACCTTGGAAAATGGACTCAGAAGGGACACCTGCAAAGTGATGCCTCTTCAACATTGGTGTTCCTTCGCTAGCCAATTTATACACTTTATTCTGATCATAACCTTTGGGATAGTTTTTCCTAAACATCTTTCCTTGTGGCTTCATCTGGCTTGTGTAACTCTTGTTTATGCAGTCAGAATTTCTCTGCATGCCTATGACTTGCTTCTTCCCTGATATGTTGGTTTTTACAGTAGAAAGCATGTCATCCTTACTGATTGATACCTTAAGCAATTCAATGATTGAGAAAAACATAAGAACTTTCTTACTGTATAGATATTCTGCTGTTTGTGTACCTCAAGTTGTTTTGAGTCAATTGAGCAATTAACAAGGGGTGCTGTCAGAGTTTGTTGTGATCAAAATGATTGGACTGATGTGGCTTGACAGCTGGGGGGGATTTGCTTCCTCAGTTAAGGAAACTGTTCCATACAGTGTGGTTCCAGGTACTCCATGTATCATATAGTCAATCTTCTGTACTTTTCATGGAGCAAAAGAGATGAGAAAAGCTGCTTTAGTGACTACAGAGTGCTCAGGAAGCTGTGGCTGACAAAAATATTTCTACCTGACTTCTGATTACCTAGTTCTTCAAATTGATGACAGTCCAGTTGCCACTTACTACTCAGAATAGCACTTCTTATTCTTGGCACTGCTTCACCGCAGATGTAGAACATCCTTAATTTCTAATTGCTTTGAGTTCTCTGTTCTTCTAATGGCTATGGAGGATAAAGTTAAGATCCTCCTACGGCTTGAGTCTTAAAGTTTTTTCACGTGCTCACTGGTGCAGTGTAATACTGCTGCCTTGATATGTCAAGAGAAATGTTAGCAAAAATCTGAGTCTTGTGGCCTCAGTGAATTGTTGCTGAAGTGTGGATCTAAGACATTTGTATTTGATTTAATTTACCGGATTTTTAATTGATCAAGATAACAAAACATGGACAGGGTTGCTAAATATCAGCAGAGATGTACAAGAATAGAAGAAAAAACCTTTTTATGGAGTGCTTGCACTATGAGAACACTCATCCATGCAAGCTGTACATAAAATATTTAATCCTGGACTGTTTTAGTGATAAGCAGTTGCTTGTAAGTAGTTTTGTAGTCATTGAGGGAAGATTAACAAAAGATACGTTGAGTAAAAATAAGGATTATAACATTAGTGAAGACTTTTGAAGTTACTGCAGTGAAGAAAATTCTTCCCCCCAGAGGAGCCTGCTCTGTGGCCAAGTCATTTCTGTTAATAATCCGTTGAATAAACTATGTCTGTGAAGGTTTAGAAAATTTTACGTTTAGAAAAGGTTTAGAAAAATGCTTATAATCAATGAAATTTCACCCTCTCTGATAGTGCTTTGGAAAACAGCTTGGCCTGTCATCTCATTACAGTTTCTTCCATTTTATTATCAAAATGATGTGGTAAATATAATGGTTTCTTTCCTTTAGACACTTTCTTACAAGCACTTCAGCTGCCACCAAGGAAGACTGGCAGAACGGCAGTACCTGTATTCAGCAGTGAAGCACAGTTGTGCTTTAGCAGACATTGGTTTTTGATTCATACTGTGACTTCTTAGCAGAATCCCAGTAGATGGGTAGTTTTGCACAGATATGAAAAAAGTTATCTCTAACCAACAGTAGATGCTTTGTTTTTATTTCAGTCTGTTATGTACCTTTAGAATGAATTCCTTCTGTTATGCACTTTGCTTGAAGCTGCTGGAGCTTCTGCTGCTCCTGATGGGACTCAGTTTGGTATTCTTCTCTCTGCAGCCTTTCACACGTAGGATTTTTCTAGTGTGTTCTGTGTTTAGCAGAACAACTGAGAACCACTAGCCTGATTGCGTTGATTGTTAATGATGATTTGGGAGCATTACGCTGGCATGTTTGTGTAATGTGAAGTTTCTTCAAGAAGTCTTTGGAGTGGTTTTCACATCATAAGTTGAAATTTTTCAGCTCTATGATGGACATAAATTAGGCTTTTCCTCATGGCCATGTGAAGAAGAGGTAACTGAAAACTGTTGCTACGGAAGTGTGGTTTAGTATCAATCAGATTATTAAATTCACTGTGCAAGTCTTCCTTTCTTAGCTGCTATCAGACACCTCTTTCTAGTGCAGAATGAGCTGCTGAGTGTCAGTCTAGACTCAAGTTTGGGTCATCTTGTGACCAGCGTAGGAGCTGTTGTGTTAGACCAGTTGGACACCAAGCCTCTGCGTAAGATGAAGCTGTTCAATCTGCAGTCTTGTTTCTGCGTTTGATCTAGGTCCCTACTGCTTCCCGTGAGGCTTGTGATGAGTGCTTATATTCTAATTTATTATGTAGAGTTTGAAAGGAATGGTTTGAGAAAGCTTTATCTAAAATAAGTTGCTAAGGGTTATAAAGTAAGATCAGATATATTTATTTTTGTATTATTCATTAAGCACTTTTTTTTAGCTGGTTTCATTGACTTTTTCTGACAGTTTAGGTTTATGGTTGCCTAATTTTTAAGATCTTGCCATTCCTAATAGAAATTCCTTGCTTTTGTTGATTTTAAGGGAACAGGAAAAAAAAAAAAAAAAAAAAGGAGAAAAAAAAAAGCCAACTTGTCATATCATAGGATTTTCCTGAAGTGCTACGAATTTTCTTAAGCAGACACTGCTTGTCTCTGCTTGTGTTCTTGAACAGAGCATGAAAAGCTGTTCAAGAAATGCTGGCTGGCTCTGCTTATCTCCAAATAAAGAGATTTCTAGTTGTTTCCCTTTTAAGAATTAAAAAAGATTGAACATTCAAAAAAGTTATCAGATGAGTTGAGTGAAAACAGCCATGGAGGCAGGGATATTTGTAGCTGATGCAGATTGTATTTGCCCATTAGAATTTGTTGGGGTATTTTGAAGAATTTAAGCTGTTGTGAAAAGGTCTTAAGCTGCTCTTATAGTAATTTCCCTTATCATAAGATAGACGTTTTGGTGTGTGTGTAGGAGGGAAGAGATGGGTTCTGTCATTATTTAAGGGAGAGGTTAAATGTTTAGATAAGAATCTTATCTAAACATCACTACACTTCAGAAGTTGTTAGTTGTTTTCACCGTATGTATTCCTAACATAGGACTATGACGGATCTGGTGGGATTCAAGCCATACTCCTTTTCAAGGGTGATAAGGCAGGGTGGCTCAGGTTTTTTAATTTAAAATCTGAGCTGACTTTATGAGAAAAATGGAAAATCCCTGGTAACTTGATCTTCTTTTTTGAAACTGGTCACGTGATGGTGTATGCTAACAGATGTTCTCATTTCTTGCCTTCTCTTACCAAATCTTGCATTTTACCCGGTCTTGCATCATGTCTTAGATAACAGACTTCTTGAGACTTGCTTTGAGTACCCTCAAATAAAACCATTTCATTCTCAGTCTGAGCTTTTAGGTACTACAGTAGTGCAGATGCTAAAATTACATTTCTGTGATAATTGTACACCAAGCTGTCCTGTAATTTTCCTTGTTAGTTTAGCTGTTTTCTTGCTTTCGCTTGTATGATTTTGAACCCTAAATGTTACTAAATCTCACTTAAGTATCAATGAAGCTTATTTACTACCTACCTAATATAGATAAACTATAATGGCAAGCCAATGGCATCCTCCTCTGCCGAGGTGGATATTATACTAAAGTAGAGCTTGATAGTGCCAGAAGATGATGGCCTTTGAGAAGAATGATGTAATTGCCCTCCAAACATAAATGCTTAGGAAAAATGTTTGGAACTAGGAGTAGGTTATCATTGTTGGCTCTTGTTTCGAGTGACTATGAATAATGTTTCAGGTCACAACCTGATGTGGTATTTTTGTTTGTTCGTATTCCTGTAGTCTCTGTGTTACAGACTGAAAGAGTTGTGATGAGGCTATTTAAGTCTACAGTCTGTTTTCTAAGAAAAGGAGAAAATAGACCTGTTCTTCATCACTCCAGTTTATTGTGCTCTGTATTTTTACTGTTGGATTGACTTGGTAATTTAACACTTCTTGAAATACAAAGTGCCAGAGTATACTGTAGGGAGAATGTAATACAAATTTGTTCAATTCTGCTTTAAAAAAAACACAAAAGACAGCATCTTCCAGGCAGTTCAGATCAGCTCTGATCTTTAAGAGAATAATTCTGCAAGTCTGTAATTTCTGGTGTTAAGATGTTCCAAGCTGGTACAGTATTTCAGATGTCAGTGTTTGAATTGTAAATAATGCTTGTGACTGCTGGGCGTGCTGTTGCTTGGGTACCTCCAGAAACACACTCTGTAGCTGTGCACAGTGAAGTTTTTAAGGAAAATGAAACTGTTGGCATAATCAGAATAGTTAGTTAGCTAGTCAAATGGAGAGAAGTTCTCCTGTTCTATTTTTGCCGGAGTGCTTTTAAGTTAAAAAAAGCAATAACTTCTGGAGACATTCTTTAAGACCTGCTGCATTAAGGGTATGCAATCTACAAGAAACTAAATGCATGATCTAGCATATTTAAATCTCAACAGCAGTTAAATGAGCACCAGGACTATGCCCAGACATGAAGTTTTCAAACTAATGGGTGCCTCAGCAGGCAATTGGATTTCTATTTGGGGCTATTGTGTGTTTGAACTTCACAACATTTAATTCTTGCTATAACTGCAAACAGGAATGAAAACTCAGGTGTGAAATTAAGTAATTATGGCACCATTACTTGAATATAGACATGGATTTAATATTTGGATGAGACAGACTGTTGGGTTTTGTTTTAAGGTGCTTAAGCTCTTGTGTTAGTGATTGAGAGAACTGGAGGCATTTTGAGTTTTGTACAGTGGAATGGTAAAATGATGAAATTGAGGCTTGAAAGGTGTGTTGCGAAAGTTAGCAGTCAGCTTACTCTGGCATAATATTTGCCATCAGTGTAGGATTGAGATTAAACTACCTGTCTGTTTAAGCTCTGAAGCGCTGAGCTTTGCGTACCTGAAATTTAAACTGGTTAAAACTGTGTCATTTTGTGAACTACAGAAGTGCAAAGGAAAGCTATACTGGAGGCTTGTTTTAGAAGTTAAATGACTGTCTGGAAAAATAATGGGAGGAGCAAGGAGGATCGTGTCTCGGTGGATTTACACCAGTGAGAATTTACAGATACTTATGACATACAAGTAAACGTATGGGGGCCAAACTTTCAAAACCTCTGAACTGCCACTTAATGCCAGGATAACACTGTGGCTTTCTTTGAAGTGTTTTTTACTCTAGAGGCTGACATCTTTTTAAAAAAATGGGCGTGGAAACAAACTTCTAAACCAATCT
Organism: Phoenicopterus ruber ruber; assembly: GCA_009819775.1. Classification (NCBI taxonomy): domain Eukaryota; kingdom Metazoa; phylum Chordata; class Aves; order Phoenicopteriformes; family Phoenicopteridae; genus Phoenicopterus; species Phoenicopterus ruber. The sequence continues at coordinate 12,691,679 of CM020217.1, forward strand.
TATTTTAGTGAGATCTAATTGAGAATGGATTAAATAATTTGAAGGCTAAATACTGCTGAAATCGTTGCTGTTTCTGTAGTTTTCTCTCTGTGAAAAAAGTTCTGTATTTCATTATTCTAGATTGTATGACTTACAATGAGTTGTAAAAGGGAGAAAACCCCATGTCTAAAATGTCTTGTACAAACAGTGGTTTAAGAGCTAAGGGAGAAAGATAAATATATGCAGCGTTTTTAAACAGTTTTCCTAATTACACTGCTAAGCACCATTATTAATTAGCTGTTTTCTTGACATTAAATGTCACTTACAGCGATTTGAGTACATTTAACATTTGAGACTTGTATTTCTATCAGGTAGAGATGAGTGTTTCACTCATGTTCGTATGGTGTGCCTTAACAGAGCTTCGTTTTGGGTTGGTTTTTTCTGAGCTGTTTGGCTCATTCTTTTCTCATCTCTTTTTTGCAAGTAAAGCATGTGGTTTGGGGAGGAGCAAAACTCAAAGCTTGAATTCTTCTATTTCCTATAGGTTCAGGTGCAAGTCCATCCTAAACTTTCCTCTACTGAAGATGCGTTACAGTATGTGGAGGAGTTAATTCTTCAGTTGTTAAATATGTTGTGTCAAGCCCAACCAAGAAGTTTTCTGGATGTAGAGGTATAGAGAATAATTATTACAAATCTGTAATAATTTGAACTGTTATATGAAAAGTTAATGTATTAATCATTTCACAATGTAAAAAGGAAAGCAGTAATTATATATCTTTATGTAGCAGAACGTTCTGCATAAAGCCTGCTGAGTTACCTAATAGCTGATTTTCCTATCAATTGAGTTTATTGTTCAATGCACAGTAGAACTGTCTCTGAACTGTATTACTGTATAGTAGATGGTGAGTGTAACTTGTGTACATAAAGCTGACTGATTCCTTTCAAAATACTTTTTTTTTTTTTTGCATGCAAACTATAGCTGCTTAGTCTGAGGCTCTGTGCTGCTTTCTCAGCATGGTGATTTGGGCTGATACACCCCCCCACTCTCCCAGAAATTTGAACAAAAATAGTTCAGTCACTTTCTCAGAATAAGTTGAAGAACACTTCTTTCTTCTATATAGAAACCTCTTCTCTTACAGCTGCCTTTTCCAAGCCCTACAACTATTGTTGCTCAGAAAAACAGCTTGATTTTTTTTTTTGATCAAACCCTCTTCTTGAGAGTTGTTCCATCTGAGAAACAAATTAATTAAGCTAAACAAGTTCAGCTTCTAAGCCCATGAATATCTTGGTAGCCCTTTGTGCTTAACCGTGATTTGAAGACTTTTGTGCCAAGCTACAGACTCCACGTGCAGTGTGCCTGTTGGTTTCCAGTACTTGGGGGCTGTGCCTGTGCCAGATTAGGTAACAAAACAAGATGCAACTTCCTCACGTTCTGAAGAAAGTGGACTAATGGAAGAAAAAACAACCCAAAACCACCCTTTAAAAAAAAAAAAAAAAAGGTAGCTGTCTTTGAGCTCAAGATTCATGAATTTCATCCTTCCTCTTCTGAACACTGACACCTCTAATGATGTTCTAGTGTCCTCTTTAATAGCTGGCCTGTTTTGCAACATCATTCTGGTTTGGCAGCTCAAGAGACAAGAGGTTTGTGGAAGATTGTTTCATGCTGTGTTTTAAACAATGCTAACAAAAAACTTGACACACAGTGTTGCATTATGAGTCTTACGGCTGTGAAGTCAGGATGAGAAATGCAAGAATTAGAGATGATCAAGCAACCTCAATCTACCCCCTTTGTGTTTATGCATAATGATGCTGTCTTTAATTATAAGGTCATACACTTTTAGTTTTCCCCCAGGACACCTTCATTGTTCAATCAGCAGGCTGGACTATGTTAGGGGAGTGAATTGGTATTAGATAGTGAATGAGAAATTTTTTTTTTTTTGTAGGACCTCTGCTTTCCTTTTGCAGAAGTGTTATGATGAGGGGAGAAAAAGAAAAGCCTGTACTTTGGAAAATTGGGTGCCACCTTTATAGAATTGTATTCTGTCCCAGTTTTTTGTCAGAAAGTTTTTGTTTGTGTACCTTGTCCTGTACCAGCTCTTTGTAAGTGTTCATTAACTTCCTCATTTCATGGTTGCTCAAACGGGGGTCATATTTACGTAAGTGAGCACTTGCAACCAAAACAGTCAGTGGGAACTGTGGTCTGAAAAAATAAATGTGTATCTGAAAAATTAGATTTCTGGCATCTCTGAACACCAGGGCTACCAAAAATGGTGAAGATTTTGAACCTCCAGAGACCTGTGTCTGAGTCCAGCAGGAGAGTTGTTCAATGCAGTTGTCGTCAGGCACCCTGACTGCTGGAAGGAGTAAATAAATTAGGGTGTATATGGTCCAACTGTAGACTATGAAACTGTTTTAAAGTATATGGGTGCTGTTGGACATTTTTTCCAGTTATGTTCATTGCCATCGTCAGAGCAGTTTGCGTATATACGGTCTGGACCATGTGCTGATCGGTAAAGGTTAAACAGAAAACTCTCTCATAATCTCATTCAGTGACCATTCTGTACAAGGAATAAAGTGCTAGGATAAAATGTAGTCGTGTCTTTAAATGCTGAATTACCAGGCATGTGCACAAGGGGAGCAAATTGTGCCTGCAATGGCAACTTTATTCTGGCATTTCTCAAGTTTTGAGCCCTACATTATTCTTTGATAATGATATTCTGATACAGCCTTATGAATGTAGTGAGCAGCATGTACCAAAATGATAAAACTTACATGTGTTGTACAAGCTTTTATAGTTGAAATACTAACATCAGCAAACCTTCCTTTTTTAAGTAATGGAAAGCAATTTGATAATGTAGTAATATTGCTAAACTCATGCAGATTGTGCATTTACCCTTTAGTCCTGTTTTTTTAAGGATCGTGTTCAAAAAAGTTTTCCCCATCCTATTGATAAGTGGGCAATAGCTGATGCCCAGTCTGCTATTGAGAAGAGGAAACGAAGAAATCCATTATCTCTCCCAGTAGAGAAAATCCATCCCTTATTAAAGGTAAGTAGTGATGTAGTCTTGCTTTTAGAATGCAATTAGAAGTTGACACCTTTGTTTCATGTAATGTCTGTATGCTGCCTGAAATGTAAACAAAAAGGAATATCTGTATTTGTTACATAGTTTTATTTTAAGTGTTCTGGTTTAGTTAATTGCATATATTTCTTTTTCACATAAAAATTTGTTAATTCTCTATTGGACAAACAAAGCCAAGAACTCATTTGGTATGAATTTGATTGTTCTTGTTTCATTTTGCATGACTAAGAAAATGCTCAAGAAACTTCTGGAAATAGCTCTAAATGTTTAAGTGAGGTTTTTGGGACGGTTGTTGGCTGTTGTCACTTCCGCAGTTAATAGAGCAGCATCTACAATGACAGTTTCTTCTCTAGGCCTACAGACTACTGTGTTTCTATTACTAAAATAGACTGTGGGTATGTGATAAATGTTTATTGAGCAGGGTCTTAAAGTTACTGGGTTTGGTTGTAACCTATGGTGTGTATTTCATCGACTGAGTAACAGCGAAATGCTTTTTTTTTTTTTTCCTTCTTTCAGGAAGTTCTAGGCTACAAAATTGACCACCAGGTGTCTGTTTATATAGTGGCAGTATTAGAATACATTTCTGCAGACATCTTAAAATTGGTTGGGAATTATGTGCGGAATATAAGACATTATGAGATTACAAAACAAGATATTAAAGTGGCAATGTGTGCTGATAAGGTAAGTCTGACTTGTTTCTCATGTTAACAGGAAGTTTTAGTTAAGTTTTGAGAGGACAATGTCTATTCCTTATTGAATACATGGAGTGTTGTACCTTAGAAGAAGTTACTGCCATAAAGTATGGATATAGAGCAAAGCTACCAAAAAGCTAATTGAGCTTACAGAGCTGTTGCTTGTGCTTACTAATAGTTAAGTCTCTCTTCCCTTTCATATCACTTGCCTAATTTCAGCAATGTGTGAATGCTTTAAAAATTATTGTGAAGCAGCACTAACTTAAAAATTTAACATTCCTAAGCCATAATAGCAGGGCCTTATTTTGTAGCTTGAAAAAAGAAGGCTGAAACTAAGCTTGGGTGTTCTCCCAAAATAAGTAAGACTGTATTGCATGTAAAAAGTAGTGTTTCAATGGTCCAGCATTTTAAAACAAAAAACCCACCTGCATTAGCATATCAGCCTAATCCTCCTTAGTGGTCCATATTTTTACTTGCAGGTGGTCTGTCTTGTAGCTTCAGAAGATTAATTAGGTTCAGATAGGAATTGCCTCTCTTTCCAGCAATGATAGAGCAAGGTCCCCTGTCTGTCTTTCAGGTGCCTTTGCACTTCAGCTTCTGTGGCCACCTCATTAGCATCTCAAGTTTTCCATTGTTTAAAAAACAAAGCTTGAAGTTAATCCTTTAAGGGATGGGATTTAAGAATCTTTAATCTTGCTGAAATCTAGGGATTTTCAGATTTATCACGTCTTTTCAGTATTTTGTCTTGGTCTATGTTAATCAATATCTTTGGTTGGGATGGTCTCTGTGTTTCAATGAATGCCTTTGTCTCATTCCTGCTTGCTTTTTTTCATCCTACTTTCTTCACCTTTCTTTGCTCTCTCTTAAGATATCTTGTGAGGTCTTGAAGAGTTCAAGTACTTCTCAGTCAGAACAGTAGTTTTGGTCACTCTTGCTTTTGCGTGTATCTGCCTGGATCATTAGGGCAGGGTTTGAAGGTGTATGTTTGAATATTTAGAATAATAACAGGAACAAGTGCTGTTGCTGCATGCTTCTTTCTATCCTAGCAAAGGTGGTGAGCAGAAGAGCCGTGATGAAGTTGATTTAGGAACTTTCATTATATTACGTTGGAGGAACTCTTTCATATGTTATCAGAAGAAACTTTTGAAAGGCTCTAAAGCAGGCCTGTTGGTTTACTGCCTCAGCAGAACAAGCCATTGAAAGGTGCTCCCAAGGTGTTTTCTTTCCAGTTGTATCGAGAAATTTTATAGTGTATTATGTTCATACCCATAACATGGGTTCTACTTGTTTTTATGTTTTGAAACAAAACAACCAGAACTGTTTCTTGGCCCTGTGTGCCACTTTTTTCTCGAGCACTTTCACACTTGCTTTTGTGCCATGTGTCCATCTGGAAAATTTTACGTTGTCTGCAAAAACCAAACTCCATTAAAATGCAATCTGTTTTTCTTCTTCTATCTGCTCATGCTTCCAATTGCTCTAAATTCAATATCTGGGGTATAGTTACTTTAATTTGTTTCTGTGGATTTCATAGTAGAGAGATACGTACCTTGTGAATACAGCCTGGAATCTTCTAGCTCAAGAATGTGCTAGAACTGCATCCGTAAAGTTAAGTGACAAATGTTGAGGCCTTCTTGAATACCTGCATTATTCTATGTAATTTCCTACAGTAGTGACCCTATAATGTCCCATTCCCCAGAATTAGTTAGGATTCTCCTTATAACCTGAGTTCCATATACATTCACTGGCTTTGAAAGATGAATCACCTTCTATTCTTAGAGCTTCAGAAGAAGTTAGTCTTAATGCAAAGTGTCCATTGTTCTGCTTTCAGAGAAGCTTAAGACCAGGGTGTGTAGCAGGGACCTTTGACTCACTAGGAGAAAGAACCTGCTGTGTGCCCATTTCCCTCCTCACTAGACCTGTATTTTTTTTGAGGAGTGTTAGGACTAGACCTGGGTGAAGAATGACTGCTCTAGGTAGGTGTGTTTCTTCCAATATTCAAGTCTGATGAACCTACCAGACCATCTCTTGAACTTAGAGATTCCCAAGTATTCTCTTGCAGAATAGTTCATTTGTCTAGTATCAGTAGACAACAGCTTGGTTACCTGGCGTGTCTTCTGGAGAAGCACCTGTAACATGCTTTAAAGAAAGACAACTTCTACTGTAAATGCCAGGGTAAATGTCGTGTTTGTTGTGGCTTGTTCAGAAGTTTTATTCTTGATTTCAAATTTCAGAATTATTTTGAAAAACACTTTTTCATTCTGTTTTCTGCCATTTTAAAAACTCTAGTTCATGTTTAATGTGTTAGCCTTCCCTCCTGTAGTTCTCAGATGAGTATTTACAGTTTTGATCCTGCAGGCTTTTCCTCAGTCTTTTCAGTGATTGACAGCAGTCATGTCAGTCTCCGCAGTAGGTTGTCGTGGCTTCACCTCCATCTGTTCAGAAGGGAGGCTGGCAAGCAACACTTAAATTCTCATTTATTTTGAAGATCACATGTATTGTTTGATACACTTCATGACTTCCTGGAAAGAGTGTAGCTCTGGACAGCAGATTTGCTTATAAATACTGTCCCATCTGTCTATCCCAGGACAATGTCATCTTGTATGTTGAACTATGTCTTATGCTGGCTTGTTAAGATTTGCTGTATCATTGTAGATTGTTTGTGGACCCTCTTTAGGTTTTCTTTCTGCTAAAGGTACTTCAAATTAGGATGCCTTTTACTAATTTGCAGTCAACTTACTTAGTTTACCTTTAAGATGTTCTTTGAGTGTTACGGAAACAAGCCAAAGTGTGACTTCTGTTTGCTACTTGCTAAGTCATTGTAATGACTCCTGGCTCAGATACCATGTTTGGAAGAAGTGTTCAGTGATCCACTTTTCTTGAAGTTTGAATTATTAATTGCTTATGTTTGGTAAGCCTTGCTTGGGTATGAATTTGGACCTCTGGTAGTCGTAGTTTTTAGAGGTCCTTTTCTCTATGTAATTCTACAATGTGACTGCCACCTTTTCTGAAGCTGGTGCCCTTCCTTGAGGGTTCATTTTAACAAGAGAACTCAGGAGTTAAGGACAGAAACCAGGCCATGTACAGTGTGTGGGCAGGCCAGTATTCATCACAGATAGAGTACAGGGTTCTAAGCATGATCATGTGTGACTTCCTGTTAAAGCTAAAGCTGAAAAGCCAAAATGTACACACTTTTTGACTTCAGATAATATAGTATCTTCAGAACTTAGATTATGTACAGCTAATTCAAAGTAATAGAATACAGCTAAATGCTAAATGTGTCTGTATTCTTCATAGACCTCTTAAAATTGTAATTGATTTTAGGACCACGTTCTTGGAGAGATGCCTAGATTGGTCCAAATGACTGGGAATTCTTCAGAAATTGCTGCTGCAAGTAATGACCTGCAAATTCATAGCAATGAATATTGCTTTTGTAATGCTCAACCAATTGCAGAATGATAATACATAAATCTTACTGCTGATCAGTCTGACTTCATAGGAATAATAGACTTCCTTTACTGGTAACTTGTAGATCTTGAAAAGAAGGTGTTCTCACTTTGTGGATTTCTCCCTCTTTGCTACCTAGGTATTAATGGATATGTTCCATCAAGACGTAGAAGATTTAAGTGCACTAACTTTATCTGATGAGGAACCCTCCACCTCAGGGGAGCAAACCTATTATGACCTAGTGAAGTCATTTATGGCAGAGGTTCGACAATATATAAGGGAACTAAATCTCATTATCAGAGTTTTTAGAGAGCCGTATGCCTCCAACTCCAAACTATTTTCATCTCATGTAAGTATTGTACAAACCACAAACAAAAATACTGCCTACTATAATATCTATAAACCTAGATGAACACTTCTAGAACTTAACTGTTGTCCAGTTTAACATATCAATAGTAGAGGAAGCACTTGTCTCGAGTTCTGAAATGGAAATAGTAAAGGAGCACTTGTGGGGAAGCACTGGTTTTGTAGGACTGTGGAAGAAACCACCCAATTTACTATATTCACTTGCAGGCCTGTAATTTAAGGATTGTCACCGTTCTTTGCCATGTTGGAATCATTGTAATTTTTTTATATATTTATACACATATATGTAGTCATTATTTTAAAAATAAGTTCTATAATCTTATACAAAATATACAGAAAGTATATAATAAAATATATTATAAAATTTTGTTCTGTTTAAGTGCTTGACTTCCATATCATAACAGTAGCTTTGCACATAATGTTCTTCCTCTTAGAAATTGTGTCCAATTCCCTGTTGGTTTTTGTTGGATTCTGTTGCTTTTTGCAGGATGTGGAAAATATATTTAGTCGTATATCAGACATTCATGAACTTAGTGTGAAGTTGTTGGGTCATATAGAAGACACTGTTGAAATGACAGATGAAGGTAGTCCTCATCCGCTAGTAGGTAGCTGTTTTGAAGACATGGCGGAGGTAAGAAAATATTCATATGTATTTTAATGACTTGCACTTTGTTTAGGTTGAGATCTCTTCTTCCAGCCCCGCCATGATGAATAGACTGCCTGTTTTTGAGAGTGCTTTTACCTTTTTAGTCTCTCAATCTCAGTTTTTAGAGGGCTGTTTAAACTTTAGAGAGCACAGGAGAGGGAAAAAAACCCAAGCCACCTGTGACTAGACTTCGACAGAAATGGATGTTTCATGTAAATCAGCTGTAGATCAGGATTGCTGTGGAAAGCCAAAATGGAACAAGGGCTTCTTTGCCAACAGGCTTGCTAAGCTGGTGAGGAAGACTTTTGAACTAGGCTCATTAGTGGACAAAGATCAAAGCTTGCGGACTGAAGAATTGAGAGGAGAAGGGGACGTGCATAACGGAAAGCATGACAGCAAAAAAAAAGCTCTTACACCTTCCTCCTGAGAAGGTGAAATGACCAAAGGCTCATAATGTGTTTCCCCAGGGTGCCTGTGCTCATGTACAGATAGGAGAATCTAGGAGTCTGTGCACAGTTGCAGAGCTGTCATGTGACTGGAATCAACAACATGGCAGGAAGGGTTGCATGACTGATGGAGGGCTATATGAACAAATACAGACACTCAGGAAGGACAGGTGGGGAAGATGAGGCCAGGATGCTTAACAAAAGATCAGCTCAAATACATGGAGCTTTGTTAACGGAATGAATGATGAGCTGGTTGAATGCTTAAGGATCAGGATCAGAGGAGAAGGCCACCAAAGGGCATGTTGTGATCAAGCTTTTCCTGCCAAGACTGCTCAATCAACAAGTGGCTAAAACCTAACCTGACCTAAACAATTAGGAGTAATCTCCTTATCACAGGCCCTGGTTCTCTTGGGAGAATAACCTTCCCGACATCTGCTGGATGGACAGTTTACTGTGGTTCAAGTAATCCAGAAGATTTCTGGAGGGCACTGGGGACAGTCTTTTGTGGCACATGCTGATGGGCTAACTAAGAAAGGTGCTGCACTTGACCTCTTTCTCATGAACAAGGAAGAACTGGCAGGAACATTGTAGCTAATGGCAGACTTGGCCATAGGTGGTAGAGATGGTAGGATTTAAGGTCCTGGGAAAAGTGCAGGAGATAAGCAGGCTGAAGACCCTGGGCTTTGGGAGAGTAGACCTAGCTTGTTCAGGGAATTGGGAGGCAGGATCACATGGGTGGCTGCCTTGAGAGTAGAAGGGGCTCAGGAGAGCTGGTTTATTTTCAAAGGTGGTGTGTTCAAAGCACAAGGAATATGCATTCCCAGTCCCTAAGAAAAAGGGTAGGTGCAGCAGGAGGCAAGGACAAGTGCAGTTTGGAGTTTCCTGTTTAACCAAACTCAGGCCCCTCACTACAAGAAAGACGTTGAGGTGCTGGAGCACGTCCAAAGAAGAGCAACAAAGCTGGTGAAGGGTCTAGAGAACAAGTCCTGTGAGGAGTGGCTGAGCAAGCTGGGGTTGTTTAGTCTGGAGAAAAGGAGGCTGAGGGGAGACCTTATTGCTCTCTGTAACCACCTGAAAGGAGGTTGTAATGAGGTGGGTATCGGTCTCTTCTCCCAAGTAACAAGTGATAGGACAAGAGGAAGTGGCCTCAAGCTGTGGCAGGGGAGGTTTAGACTGGATATTAGGAAAAATTTCTTCACCGAAGGGGTTATCAAGCACTGGAACAGGCTGCCCAGGGAAGTGGTTGAGTCACCATCCCTGGAAGTATTTAGAAGATATGTAGATGTGCTGCTTAGGGACGTGGTCATGCACAATACAAAGTCCATCTGGTGGCCAGTGGTTATAGTGGCATTCCTCAGGGTTTGATACCAAGGCTGATGCTGTTTAATGTCTGTATTAGTGTTGTGGGAAAAGGTCTGCCTCATCAAGTTGGTAGGTGATGCTAAATTGTGAAGGGACACACAGGAGGACAGGGCTACTTCTTGAGGGGCCTGACAGGCTGGAGAAATGGACCTATAGGAACCTCTGGAAGCTGAGTAAAGGCAAACATGAAGTTCTGCACCTGGGACCAAACCAACCCATGCAATGATCCAGCTGCCTGGCTGAGGAGCACTGCTGCTTGACAGGGCTTGGAGATCCTCGGGGGTCGTTAGTGAAGGCTAACTGCCTACTGGGTTACATTAGGAAAAGTGTAGCCGGCAGGTTGAGGGATCATTTCTGTGTAGCACTTGAGACCACATCTGGTATACTGTGTCCAGTTTTGGTCTTCCTATTACAAAATATGCTTATACATGAGGGTTGCCATGATGATTAAGGAGTTGAGGCCTATGATGTACAAAGAGGGTTAAGAGTGCTGAGTTTATTCAGTCTTAAAAAGAGAAGTCTGAGGAAGGAGATCTTATTGCTGTCTTCAGTTACCCGAAGGGAAGGTGTAGAAAAGACAGGTGGGATCTTATTGGGGGTTCACAGTAGAACTGAGGTGAGATGAGAGAGAGCGTGCGAATGGTAAAAAGGGTTGATTAGATGCAGGGGAGGGGGGGGGGGGAATCTGCAACGAGAACAACTGAACATTGGAATAGACTGCCCAGTAGGGTTTTGGTGCCTCCAGTCTTGGAGGTACTCAGAACTTAACTGAATGAGGCCCTGAGCAATCTCGGCTAGCTTTGATGCTGGATCTGGCTTTGGCCCTAAGGTGGGCCCTGCTTTGAACAGGGAATTGGACCTGTTGACCTCCAGAGATCTCTTCCAAACTGAATTACTCCATGAGTCTGTGCACTCAAAAGTATTAATTCTTCTCTATAGGTGTTTTGGAAAAAGTATGCAGAAAAGTCTCTCCTATGTAGTTAGTGTACGTATTTTCTTTAAGAAATATGAAGTTTAGCTATTAAATCAATTTTGTAAAATTATTCTGTTTTTCTTCTTAGGAACTAGCATTTGATCCATATGAATCATATGCACAAGATATTTTGCGACCTGGTTTTCATGATCACTTTCTAAGTCAATTATCAAAGCCAGGAGCAGCATTTTATTTACAGGTAACTTTCTTTTAAGTAAGCCGTATTATTGATATTACTATTTTAATTACATTATATTGTTGCTTCAATACATTTATCATTTTAAGACTGAAACTTGTTTTGTTTCTAGTCAATAGGTGAAGGCTTTAAGGAAGCTGTTCAGTATGTTCTACCCCGGCTGCTCCTTGCCCCTGTTTACCACTGTCTTCATTATTTTGAACTGCTAAAAGTAAGAACATTGTATCAATCTGATATTTTTTCATAATTGTCAGTGGTGGATACCAGAGCTTTGTGTGCTCAGTTAGGTGTAAAACCTTTTACTAGAATGTGAATAATAAAACTGCTGTGATGAAAGAAAAGCAGGTTATGTGCTCTAGTGTGTGCTATAACTAACTGAATGTTAGCTTGTAATTTCACGGAAGTTTTACAGCAGCTAATGATTTGTGTTGAATACTCAAGTTACTATTAATTTAGAAAGCAATAGATCTAGGTACTTGTATTCTTGGAATGATTGTTTCAACAGGGGTAAGAGATAACGGCAAATGGCTTTATCACAGAAAATGTCCAAAGCTTTCTCAAGCTGTTACTCTGTAAATTTAAAATCCCTTCAGACTTCATTTTATTTTCATAGAAGCTTTGGTGTTCTTGCAGTGCACATCCCATGGTGGTTGTAAAGGTGATATCCTTCCTTCAAAGGGAAGGCTTGGTTGATATATACACTACTTGGGCTTTTTGTAATGAGACCTCACATCGGTAGGGTAACAGTAAAGACTCTGTTACATGCATATGTAAAGAAAATAGCTACAGAATGTTTTTCTGGGGTGTTTATCAGTTGGCATTGAATAATAATCTTTAAGGAGGGTAGAGCATTTTGAGGAAAACTTTCAAGTAGAATCTTCATTTGGACTTAATGGAATCTCATAAGGGATACAGTGTTCCAAACTTAATTAGCTGGGAAAATTTGGATCAGAAGTAAAAAAAAAAAAAAAAAAAAAAAAAAACCAAAAAAACCATCTCTGCTCTTTGGAAGAAATCTGGGTGTGTTTTTCTTGAATGTTTGTTTGGTTGTCTTGGGATAACCCAGTAGTTAGGTCAATTTTGAGTCTAAGTGTCTACAGTTTTAACACCATTTTTACTGATTTTGATCTACACGTACAGCTTTGGCACATAGCTCATCTTGTATAACATGCTTTTTTTGAATTTTGGAACGTATGCTTGATTTGTTCATGGGTTTGATCTGACTTTTCAGACATCTTTATGTTAAGCATTTCCTTTCATGACAGTGCTTTGGAAGGGAGGTATGATACAGCTTGTCTGCATTTTATATGATAAAGACCTGCACAAACATAAGGTTTCTCTGCTCGTGCTTTTATCACACAGTCTCAAAATGTAGTACCTAGTAGCTTTGCATACTTCCATGTGAACATGGTATTGTCTTACATAATAGACAAAGCATGAAGGATTAATGTCGTCTAACACACAGGCTGTGTTGCTTCTTGCCATTGGTAATTTTAGTGGGGGAAAGAGGGCATGTGTGCCTACGGAAATAGGGAGCAGCTCATGTTCGCCTTTTTTAGGGAAAACTGGAGTCTAAGCTAAGCTCACCTCCATCAGTCTTTTTGCAACTCCTGACCTATGCTTTATGTAAAATTCTTGTCTTCTCATTCATGCTCTACACCCACCCCCACCCCCCCTGTGTAAATCTGACATTATTTGGTTGGATTTTGTTCTGTATATGATAACCTTCCAGGTTTTCTTCCCACCATGTTGCTCATCTCACATTTTAGTGAGACGCACGTTGCTGTGGTCTGTCATGTGTGATACACATAATATGCAGTGATGGATAATAGGAGCACGTGAAGAGAGAGAGATTAGCTCTCATGGCAGTAGCTTCATCTGTCAATTAGTACGTACATGTGCACACAGCATATGAATCCCTCCCTCAAGTAGTCTCTACTGGCAATAACATTTTGTTTCTTCTATCTGGAATCTTCAAACAGGTTCCAGCTTGGTTATACTTAAAAATGGCCTGATGGAAGAGTATTTGCTATGGAAGGGTATTGGTAGAATTATTTAGCCTTATAATCCTGACAGTTTCACTGATGGAAGGTTGGATAATCAAGTTAAAAATGCTATGAAAGTGGATCTGTTGGTATGAAGAGACAAAATATTGGCAAAGTAGCATGTGGAAGAACCATTTTATTTCTCTTGACTATAGATATACTTAAGGATAAAGGGGTTAACATTTTTCTTGAGCATGTTGTGTAATCTTGCATACTTTGAAGTTATTTGTTTAAAATGCATCTCAAAGTCACCTTCTAAGTACACAGACTACAAAAAAAGTGAATTTTTATCCACTGATGGTTATCCTATTTAGAAACTAAATCCCTCCTGAAGTTTGGCAGGGCACCAGGAGCGCACAAATACATACTCTATTTTTAGCTGAAGCTCCTTGCTCTGACTTTGTTGGAAAATTAACATATGACTAAGGACTGTGTTTTCTTTCAACCAACCTGAAAGTCCCCAAACTTTTATATAAGAAACTAACTATATAAAGTAGCAGCTTCATGTGAGACTGTGCTTTTCTGCAAATTTGCAGATAATATGAACGGGCTTTTCTAAATGTGGACTCTTAAGTGAAAGGTAGGGTAGTACAAATAATGCAGTTATTTAAGACCTTGAGTTATTGAAGAAAGAGGGTTACAAGACTTTTGGGCGCTGTTTCAAATCCTGTAAATTTGTGTGCAGATGTGATTCTCCTTTCTTTGGGTACATAGAAGATTACTTTAAAATTCTTTTTTTCCCAAGTAAGAATGGCTCAAAGCTTACATAAACTTTGCTTAAATAAAATAATATGTTCCGGAAAACAGGAGAGTTAGACACTTCCCCACCCCCCCTTTTTTAAAAGAAAAAAGAGTGCAGACTTGGCTCCCATGGCTTATGAATGGAAACTTCTTGTCTCTTTGCAATATTTTTTAGTTGGAATTCTACCTATAAGGATCTTATTCTCAAGATACTTTCATTTCATAACAGCATCTAGCATGTTTTATTTATTTTTTTCAAACTTTGTTCTTGGATGATAAATAACTTGCTAGTCTTTACTGACTGGCAGTTCAGCTCCAGTAGAAATACTCCTTAATTAAACTTTTTTTGGTCTTCCTCTTTCACTATGCTAATGCAACTTAAAAAAAAAAAAAAATTCTGGTTTGACAAGATCTTCCAAGATAAGAAACCACCCTTTTCCCAACCTGATGGTGTTAAATTTGTTACGTGTTGCTGGAGAAGGCACACGGTGGTGAAATGTTCGTAGTTTAGGACTAGAGTATCTTGAGTATCTTTAGGTTGATGCTGTAAGTTTCTTGCTGTGTGTTGTGTTAGGCAACACATCCCAAACTATTTTGAGCTTTGACTTCACTTTGATTCTCAGCCTTGTTTCAGCCAGGCTCATGATCCAGAGTGTAACAAATTTAATGAAGCTGGTTTGTGATCCCATCTGTAACTGGTGTAACGCAGCCCAGGGTGGAGAATCACTGAGTCTTAATTAGTTGAACTTTGGCAGTCTGCAAAGTTTTTACCCTATCTGCAATTGTAGATCATTGTCTCAAAACATTGTGTTGCTTGTATTTAGTACAGGCACTGTAATTAACAGGTTATCTTGCTTTAGTCAATTCTTAGTCGTCTTCAATTAATAGTAAAAACAGAAAATCACAGATTCAGACTAGCTATGAATTATTTTAAGAAAGTATTTACTTAGTGTCAGCAAAGGATTTTTTTTTCCGAAATCACTTTGTCTGGTGTGCTTTTTTCCAAACACAGTAACTTGTATGTACAATATTGTTTTGAAATAAAAGTAAAAGCAGAAGTATTACTGTTCTACGTGTATTTGTATATGTAACTGCAGATGAGGGTGTCTTTTTTTACATCTACTGGAGATAATGTGCGATTTTGTCTCTGTGACAGATGAAGGCCTATCTGCTGGAGGAAATGTAGCTTGACCAAAGTGTTGCTAGTGTGTGATAAGGACTGCAAAGCATATGTTAGTGTTTCTTGGGAGAAAAAGCTGGGGTGATGTAAAAATTGGTTTCAAGTCTAAGAAGAGATTTCCTAGCATATGACAATAGGTGAAAAATTTAAGCAACTTGTTCATATGGTTAAGCTATGAAGACTTACATTACAACTGCAATGTTGTAAAGGTGCAGAAGTTGTGCCTTTTGGTAGAAGTTGGAGGTGATACAGCCAGGTAAATGAGGTTCTGTATTTCTTTCTTGCTTGTGTGGTTTCATTGACAACATTTCTCTTGCTTTTATCCCTTAAATGCTAGTGTGTTTATGCTTTAAGTCAGCTGTGTGTTTGGCAGCCAAAGGGAAGATGATAGGGGAAAATAAAACTGTCATACGTGTGTGTGTGTGTGCACTTTTCCCACAAATTTGGTTATTGCTAATCTAACTAATTGGGCTCTTTGAGGTAACTCTTTAATTGAAAAAGTTATACAGAATGTATTTAATTTTTTCTTTCTAGCTGTGGTACTCGTTGATGGATTTCCTGTGTGTTTGTATCAGAGATACATATATGCGCATGTGTATCACTTCATTTGTCAAGGACTTATGTCATCTGTTAAAGAGTTGTGATGGGGCTGTATGTTCTATTGTATAGCTTTTTTTCTTTTTACACAGGATATATCTGGGCTTTTGAGAAGCAGATATCTCTTTCCAGGCAATTTTCTAATGAGAAGTAATTACCTCACAGAATAATTTTTCCATTATCCCACTAAAATTGCTTTTCTGCAAAAGCTGGATAAAATCTAACAAAAGTAAAAGTAAAAAAGTCCTCCCTCCACTTTGCTTACAGTGCTCAGTGACACTTGAGCTGTGCTATTGTCAGTCTGCTGCCAGACCAACAAATGCTGTATTTTGATGCCTTGAAGCAGGGCGTAGGATGGCACAGGGCCAGACTGTTCTTATCCAGATGATGCCCTCTTTGGGGAGTCAAATGAAGCAGTAACTGAACTCCTACTTTTGACTTCAATTATGTGTTTAACTGTAGGGTTCCAGAGCCCTGTATTCTGATCTATTTTCTAGGAATACCTGCAGGGCAAATTCTCCACGGTACTGAGGGAATTAGGAGAGCTGTACTGGGGCAGACTGTTCTCTGGGGCTGGTGATCTGTTTCTGGTTTTCAGTGACTGCTGCTAACGATGGTAGATAAGCTCTTTAGCTTATGTGGCAACAGTTTATGCTGAACACCCAAGGCCAAGCTCTCAGGAAAATAGATGGGTGTTACAGGAACTTAGACAAATTTTGATCCTTTTTTTTCCCCCTCTAAATGAAAGTTTTGACACAAGTAATCCATTGAGGATTGAATGTTAAGAAGCTTATTGTGGCTGAGATTTTCCGCTCCTATAAGACAGCATTAGTTTTTGTGACTGTGGCGGTCATGATGTAGTCCCTGATACACTTGCATTGCTATATAGTCTTTTAATAGCAGTAGTATATTTCCCTGTCCTCCTCTTCTGCCTCCATTCCTGTCATCATCTGTACAAAAGGGAGATCCTTGAAGAGAGGTAGCGCTATGGTTGAGACTTTCATATACTTGATTTATTCAGTGGAAATGTTTCTGGACATGGAGCTGTGGATTTAGTCCCACTAGCAGCATGCTTTCTCTGTTTGCTCTTATAGCAGTGGAGGTCTATATTTTCTGTCAATACTTTGATATCTTCAGTGGAAACCAATGGAAAGATGCAGGAAGTAACAAACATAAGTAAAACAACAAGCTGCATTCATGGTTTCTGTAGACTAAGTCTACAGATGGTATTCTGCTTGTCATCCATCATTTCCTCTGCTGTTTTTTCCTTAATCAATAGGATTCTTCTTAAAATCAACAGGGTTCTACTGTTGCTTCCCAGAATGATCTCTGAAATTGTGAATTCATCTTACGTAGCATTAAAAAATTCATACATTTCTATCCAAACATAGAGGTGCCATCCAGTTGAGCTTACGGCCTTGCAAACTTGGCTGGCAAAGATCAGACTTGAATTGTGTCGAAGCAGTGAAAGTGGATTTTAATCCACTTTGGAAGTACAAAAGAGAAAGGGAAGATGTTTTCAAATTGAATTGTCTTTTACTATGATGGAAAATTTGGGGGAAGAAAATGGAAGACCTCAATTACAAGTGTGGAAGCACATAGGTAAATATTTTGTGATATTTCAAATACTGATCTAACTAAATGTTACCAACTTAATTATGAATTTTAAATTTCTAATGTATTCTGCAGGTCTGCTAATGATGAGACAAACCAAAGTGACAGTCAGAAAGAAGAGAATTTCAGAGCATGAAGGCTCTGGAAGGATTTATTTGAACTTGTACGTTTGTTGCAGAAAGGTAATGAATCTGCTGTGGAAGAGACATCAGCATGTGCAAAAAAAAAAAACAAACCCCATACTTTTGAAGAATGCAGAGCAAATGGTTTTTCCATACTCTGAGAAGACAAGGCCTCCTGTAAACAAAGTAGCCATTTCCCTAGCAATGGAATCTGGCCATATAAAATGCATATATGGCAGCTAGTAGCCTACAAAAAGTCTGAATGTTTAGGAAATGGTTTTATGAGACCATCAAGGAACTTATTTGAAAACAAGGCTTTATTTTTGTATCTGTTCCTTGATGAAGGAAATGTTGATTGTGTAAGCTCAATGAGAGGTGCTCACATACATGAATCCCTTCCCAGTTGCAGGAACTGAGAGCAAAAATACACTCTTTCCTGCTGAGCGGACACCAGTTGAAATACCTAGCAGGCTGCAGTAGCACTTGAGCAAACCTAATCTGAAATACGGTCTCCTGACAGACTATACCCATTCATAGGAATGCTAGTGGCAAATTGGCCACATAAGAAACCTGTGACAGAAAACTCTGAACTGTTGAATTGGTGAAACATCAACCAACAGATGTGTGGTATATATTTCTGAATAGCTCTTCCTGACTTTTCCTCGGTGTCTATCATGATGTGAAAAATGGCACTCACTTCAGAGTGGTGTAACTTATTTCTGAAACAGATTTATTTTAATCTCATTCCCTGCGTCCCCAAATAAGAACATCCACATTGATTAATCAAAGTAGCAATTCCTTAAATTCACATATTTCTTTAGTCCAAATGATGTCACTTTTTTGGGCTCAGGTGAAGTTTGATGTACTTAAATTTTCCATGTATCTTTGAGATCTATTTTATGTCGCATAGTCAAGCTGTGAAAGAACTGGGAAGCTTAAACTAAGTGTCTTCTATGTCTTTTGAAATGTACTTACAAGAGAATGCTGGAGGCTTTTTGTAACTAATTATCTGATATCTGAGGTTTGATTATTTGACATGTTTATGTAAGATTATGTGATTTGATGTAATTTTTTAAAATTAAACTGAGAAGGCATAGCTAAACTTTGAGTGGAGAAAAAGTTTTTACCATTACTTCAGCAATATGTTAAGTTCTGTTCCATTCTTAATGCAAATAACACTCTTAATGTAATATAAATGTAAATAAAGTTATATAAGTGTATACATATTTTTACTGCACTGTGCTGAAGATTGTCTGAGTTTATATGAATACAAAATGACTTCTGAAATTCCAGTGCATTAAAGCTGTGTACGTATGTCCAGGAATACGGCACATGGAGTTTCCTTTCAGCTTCAAGTGTGAAGTGCCTTTTAGACTGCTAGCATTTTCCAGAAGCGTGTAGCGTTCCCTGCAGTTGTCCCCATTTGCTGTTCCAGGTGATTTCCTGATGCTTTCTAAAAATTAAAGTTTCTGTATTTGAGAGCACTTTTTTCCCCAGCATACTGCTGCTTTGGGCTGAGTTTTTTGTTATTTGGAGGAACTGCAAAAAGTCAGAAAGAGTTCTCAGGCAGCTCAATACTATTGAGGCAACTTCCAAGATTGTTTTATGGCAAAGTGCCAGCAGACCTGCCGGCCTGCATTTGTCAGAGGAGAAACCCTGTTTGTTTTTATTCTTGATCGTAAAATAGCCTGTTTCAGGGTTGCCTTTTGGTAGATACTCCATTTTCAGAAACATGTTGAAGAAAATGGTGAGGCGTTAGAATAGAGGCTGGAGTAACTGGTGTCAGTGCACTTCAAGTTCTCGTGAATGTTGCTTACTTATGTAGCATTTCCTTACAGAGCAGATAGCTGGGTCACACTACAGATCAGGCTTGCTTTGCCAGCTAGGCAAGGGTTTTGTTGCCTCGCTGTGGGCTTCAGGATGTCTGAAGAAATTACATAGTGGGTTTTGAAGAGGTTTCTCTGAAGCAGCACTAGTTCAAGCTTGTTGTTCCAAGTACTGCTGTGTGCAGCTTCCACTTGTAACATGGGACCACTTATGCACTAAATTTCTTGGATTAATGTTTTGAGGGGCAGTATGTGTCATTAGCACCTACAATCCAGTGATCTTGAGTTAAGCTTAAGTTAATTAAATTCAATTATGATTCCCCTGCCTCCCATATGCTGCTGTGTCTTTTGTGTATAGAAGCTGAGGTGTGATCTCCTCCCAGATGAATTGGGGAACCTTCAGTTGACAAATTTCAGTGCTTAGATTTAGAATAATCTTCTAGGAAGACAGAAGTCTAGATTGTGATGTAAGCCCTGAAGTACAAGATTTTTATATTCATTGTGACACCTACTAATATTGTTATATTTGCATATTGTCATCATAAGTATAAATGTATTTTCCTGGCATTGTCTTTCTAGATAGACACTTCCCTGACAGCGTAAGAGAAGGACTACCATAGTCTAATTTTGCACTGCATGAGGAGGGTTTCTTTTGTATCTGTTTGGAATTTCCTGGTGTTATAAATATCTAATCCTTGTGTTATGCAACAGGTAGAACAAAATACCTTGTCTTCTACTTCTTGATATCTCTTCAGAGCATGTGACCTAGAATGTAGAGTACTTTTTTTATTAGAAACTTCCATTAGCAGTTTCTTTTCCAAGTGTGTTCCTTGAATGGCCAGAATACTGTGCCTATAGTATTGTGAATCATTGCAATCATTATAAACCAATATTTTCTCATAAGATTATTAAAAAACACGACAACTATAATACTACTGATAATCAGAAATCTGCACCTCCTTCTCATAATAGTATAATATTCTTCACAGGCCATTTTAGCTTAAAAAAAAAAAAGCACACTTCTATTTAGCATCTACCTGATTCGGTCATTAGGGGGCACTGCATAGCTATAGAAGAATCAGTGGGCTTTACAGAGAAACTTGGATGTGTTTCCCATGATGCCATTTCACTTTCCATAACCACCTCTTCCAAACGGTCTGGGGGCAATGTAAGATGAAAGTCATCGCTGTAATTTAAGCTCAGTTCTGATTAAGACTGGTTTTGATAGCAGTTTATGGTAATTATACAATGCTAGAATATAAACTTTCAAATTCCTTTTCTGTGTGCAGAGAAGTGTCGTCTTAGTAGTTCACAGCACTGTCTGATTTGCCATTTGTGTTGGTCTTGCACTTAAGATGCATATTTCTACACACTGCTTTCGAAGTGTTAAATCTAGAGCATAATTACACTCACTGGACTTTGATTTAGTTTGTATATACAGTTGGAAATACGTGTTACTTCCAATGTATCCTGATGGGGAAATGTTTTTCTTAAACAATTGCTTTCTCTCCAGCACTGTATACAAACACGTATTTTGCTTTTAGACATGGACTTTTCTGTGATGAATACCAACACTTTTGCAACTGGAGACAAATTGCTGTAAAAAGCATTTTATACGCTCAACACAGGAGCAGAATGCTTTGCAGCAATGAACACTAATCTGTACCAGTATGTTTCTGAAGAGAATGTACAGGGAGTCATTTTTTTCCCAAGTATTTGAGTTGATAAGGTGCTACATTGAGAAGATTCCTGATTATAGGGGTTTATTTTTCTGTTTGGTTGGTTTAGCGCTCCCCTTATGCATGTTAGCCTATATTTGCACGGGTTTCTTTTGAGATTTTTCCAAATTTCAAAAACTGTTCTTTTGGGATGTGGGCCATTTTTGTTCATGCATCTGTGTTAGTTTGACTGGAGCATTTAGGTTATATAGACAGTATTAAAAATAAGGAAATAATTTCATAAGCTTTGTTGGATGTTGAACCTAATTTTCATCGATTTTGTCCTATGTTTTACGTGCCTTTTGCTCCTTACCCTGTCTCCTGTGGTACCCTTACAAGCAAATGGCAGAATATTGTAGGATCTAATAAGGCTTGTTTTCAAGGAGACTAAGCTAAAAAAATCTTGTCCATTGGTGAAGGGAATGGTCCAGACATGATAGGAAATTCAGCCAAACTCTTTTGATGGAAGTTGGCAGAGAGGCAGTGCGCAAGGCAAAGAGCCTCCTTTGAAGTCTTGTGCAGGAAAGATGCAAAATCTTAGAGGTAGTTACATGTTTTTCTTAGCTTTCCTTCAGGACTTCTGCCAGCGGTGCTGCGCTTGCCTCATTTGTCTGAAGTCCTCTCTAAACCTAGATGATCTGCACAACTGAAGCAAAAGAAGATGATACCTCTGTTAAATCTAGAGAGTAGAGGAATATGACGAGGGTAGTATCTTCCTTCTTTAAGTGATGTATTCTCCCCGAGACCTTTTGGGAAGTAATGCCTGTTGTGGTGCATTGTCAGCCCTATTTCAGTGGCTGTCGCATGAGTAGGTGCTCGTGCCTAATGCCACTTAGGTCAAGAGTATGACAGATTATGCTACATGAACCAAAGCTGCCTAGAATAAACCATGTGGTCATCCTTAGGGCTGAAAACACAAATAAAGTAGTCTTTGGCATTGATAGCTATTGCACTGAACAATTAGCTCTAAAGGAAAATATTAATGCTGTTCTATGACCCATTCAAATGTCAAACATGAGTATGTTGTATTCAGTTGGATTTTGAAGGGCAATACTTACATGTCACACTGGAAGCAAACAGTGCAATTGTACTGTTTCCAAGGGTGTCTGTTATTCTGGTCCATGCTGGCCTGTTGCTTCACTTTTACCACCTCTGTCAAATCTTTGAATTGTGTGGAGCCAGTTCTTGGTATGTAATAGTCTGAAATGCTTGACTCTTAATAACCCTGTAAATAATTATCTCTGTTTTATGTCTAAGCCACAGCTGTAGTCAACAATTTTTTCACTGACTATAATGTGAAACATTTTAATGCTTAAATGAAGATTTAAGATGAAAATCTGAAACATCTTAGGATAAAAACATGACAGATCTTATTTTGTAAAACTTACCTGTCACAGTGGTAGTTAGGCACAAAATATTATTATTAACCCTTCTTGGCCAGTTTTAGTTTATAACTATTGTATTTTTTTGTGCTTTAAGAAAAGTTGAGTTAGTATATGAAGGCATTAATGTAGCTGTGTACTCAGATAGGGACTTACGTGCTCTAGTTTTACAAGCTGGCCATGACTAGATGCGCCCATGTTTTCTGATGAACAGCCAAGCAACCCTCCATGGAGGAAGAACACTTACATCTCTCCACCATTCCTCTGGTTGTTTTTCCCCTTTGCTTTTTTTGCATGAAAAACATCACAGTCCCGGTGGATAATAAGGTGTACACAAGCCAGCAGAACATCCTTGCAGCAACAAAGGCCTGTATGGCTGTATTAGCAAGTGTGTAGCCATCAGGTTGAGGGAAGTGGCAGTGCCTCCCTGTTCAGTACTGGCCAGGCTGCGTTGGGAGAACCACGTCCTGCTTGGGCTTTCTGTTGACACTGGTGTACTGAAACAAGCCCACTGGAAGGGCTTGTCAAGATGATGTGAGGAATGGAGCATGTGATGAAGGAGAAGCTGGGGGAGTGGGCTTATTCATTGTGGAGAAAAGGAGGCTAAGGAGGAGGGGAAACCTTCCTGCTGTCTTTGACTGTGTGATGGGGTGGGGAAGACAGAAATACTTCTCGCAGCTGCATAATGCTTCCACATATTCCACTATGAAAAGTCAATAAGGGAAATCCTGATAAGCTATTAGGAAAAAAAATTCACAATGAGGGATTTCAGACATTGGAACAGATTGTCCAGGAAGGTTGTGGCCTCTCCATCCTGAGAGTAATTCAAAACTCGATATGGGCCTAGGCAACCTGATCTATGTTGGCTGCTGGAGGTTGGATAAGATAATCTCCATGGTCCATTCTAACCTGAATTATTGATTAGAATGTTGTTAGTGAGGTGAAAGGCCTTGTAATCTTCTGTTTATAAATGCAATAAAGGAGTTTTTCTTAGCTTTCGATCTGGCTTGCCTGTTCCAGGAGTGTTTATATGCATTACAAACGTACAGACATCCCACAGATCTGATCTTGTGCTGTAGAATGGTATGTATGGGGATCTCCTTCCTCACTTGTTCCTCTTAGCACTGCTAATGGGTTCTTTTTTTGGAGATGTAAGGTAAATCAAACTAGTTTTGAGGTAAATAGCGTGTGCCTGAGTGCATCTGTATCTGAGGGACTAGTGACTGCTGCTCTCATTTTACTGAGATTAAGCTCTTGGCAGACAGTTGTCTCTCTCACCTGTGTCAGTTAATGTACCTGGTTATTTCATTAGCTTTAATAACAAGCAGGAGCATACAAAATCAGCAGATGGTTGGATTTCTTCTTCCTAGGTCAAACTTCTGGATTTGCACATAACAAAATGCCTGTAACACTACTTGTATTTGACTTTCAATGTTCACAGCAATTGGAAGAAAAAAGTGAGGATGAAGAGGATAAAGAGTGCTTAAAGCAAGCAATAACTGCCCTACTAAATCTTCAAAGCAGCATGGAACGGATATGCTCCAAAAGTCTTGCAAAACGAAGGCTTAGGTAAACATGTTTCCATTTTTCCTGCTTTCTGCTCTTGATGCTTTGCTATAAATCCAGGGCTCCCAGTTTCCTCTTTTAGTAAACAATGAACAAAATAGTTTGTGACAAGCCTGCTTTTTCAGAGGAAGTGACATCAAAGCCAAGATAATTTGTTATTGTTTTAAAACCGTTCTAATTTCTACGTGTCCTTGCATACTGGTAGTTAAGACGTTCTGAGAATTCACTGGTAAGTAGAAAGTTAGGGCATTTGTGGGTTAATTATGCTCGGATAATAAATATCCACCTTAAAAAATTGTAAAAGTACATTTCTGTGTGATTAGAAAGGAATGTTCTTGAATTTGAAACTACTTAATCTGAAGAGTTTTTGTGCAATGGCTTGTTAAAATTACCACTGGATAATAGAAATAGATGCATAGATAACTAGTACTTAGTTGCACTGTTGTGGCAAATTCTTGGATTATACTATCTGCTGTTTGACTTAATGCTGATATTTGTGCAGTTATTTAAACATGTTAAAACTTTGCCTTTGCTCTTAAAATTGTTTCAATATTTTCTTTGCCAAACAAGTTCAGTGCTGCAAAGTGTAATCTTTAGGCTTGGACATGAATGCATTTAACAGCTTATTTTCTCTGAATGTGCTTCTTTCACATTAGTGCAGTC
Source organism: Phoenicopterus ruber ruber (assembly GCA_009819775.1). Lineage (NCBI taxonomy): Eukaryota > Metazoa > Chordata > Aves > Phoenicopteriformes > Phoenicopteridae > Phoenicopterus > Phoenicopterus ruber. Next base: position 12,716,317 of record CM020217.1, read on the forward strand.
TAAAATTGTTTGTTGGCTATGGAAATGAGTGGTTTGTTAGGCTAAGAAGCACTAACAGCTTGCCTACTTCTGCTTGCCTGTGTTTAGGTAAAACATTTATTGCATAGAAGATAAGTAGAAAATTTATGAAATGAGGTACTTAAGAGAAACATTAGTCAAGGCTTGCAATGGTGCTGGTACTAAGTGCTGAAATTGCATTCTCGGAGGAATTCTCACCACTCAGATAATCTTGTGGTTTTGCTGTTAGTGGTGGTTGTAGTTTTTAAATACAAGTATACTAATAGGCTGCCTTTCTCCCATCCTTCACTGAAGTGAATCTGCATGCCGATTCTATACTCAGCAGATGAAGGGGAAACAGCTAGCAATTAAGAAAATGAATGAAATCCAGAAAAATATTGATGGTTGGGAGGGTAAGGACATTGGACAATGCTGTAACGAGTTCATCATGGAAGGAACACTCACACGTGTTGGAGCAAAGCACGAGAGACACATATTTCTATTTGATGGCTTGATGATTTGCTGTAAGTCAAATCATGGCCAGCCAAGACTTCCTGGTGCTAGCAATGCAGAATATCGTCTAAAAGAAAAGTTCTTCATGCGAAAGGTACAAATCAATGATAAAGATGACACTAATGAGTACAGACATGCTTTTGAAATCATCTTAAAAGATGAGAACAGTGTTATTTTTGCTGCTAAATCAGCTGAAGAGAAAAACAACTGGATGGCAGCATTGATATCTTTGCAATATAGAAGCACGCTGGAAAGGATGTTGGATGTAACAATGTTGCAGGAAGAAAAAGAGGAGCAGATGAGATTTCCAAATCCTGAGCTTTATAGATTTGCAGAACCCGACTCTGAAGAGAATATTGTGTTTGAAGAAAACATGCAGCCCAAATCTGGAATCCCCATCATCAAGGCAGGAACTGTTGTCAAGCTCATCGAGAGGCTGACTTACCACATGTATGCAGGTGAGGCACTTCATTTATATAGCCAAAACTCAAGTTGGTGACTACTTTATGCTTCTCTTTGTTAAATACATGCAGCAAAATATATAAAGTGTGTAGAAAGAGAATATGCTTTGCAGTGCACATATTCTAACATGCTTTTTGAGTTAAGGTTTTGAGATCTAAATATGCACCTCTGTAGCAGTTAAAAATACGAATCCTGTTTGGCTGAATGTAGTGGGATATGCATGTGCATAAGGTTATTCTCATGCAAGGGATGGTGGGGTGGGGGCCTGCAGGAATTGAGCTCTAGACAATACTTTTTCCTGTATGCCCCAGGCTACAAGAATTGCCTTCCCCTGAGACTTCCAAAGCTGGGTGGCACATGATGCACCAGCATTGCGGGGAGAGAATCATGGGCCCAGTGTTTTCAGTTAAGGGTTGTACTCAATCAACTATTACCTGTGTCCATGCTGATGTGTAATGAAAGGACCAAATATCAGCTTGCTGGAAGCAGTCACGCATAATTTGGCTTTGGAACTTCTCCTTAATCAGAATTTCAGTGGGGATTTGATTTAAGGTCTTTTGACTTCAGATTTCTGTTTGTGTTGAAGATATATCAAAGGTATTTATGTGATTATCCAGTCCAGCCTCAGTGTGTGGAGATTTCTTGATAATTTCCCAGGATTTTCATAAGCTATGCTGAAAAGCATGGGCTTGGGTTTGGGTGTTGGATCTTTTTTTTGTTATTTTTTTGATTGAATAATGTCAATTATTCTAAAACTTCATACATCTTGGTATTAGTGCTTCTCATATTAAACTGTAGATTCTCCCCCTCTTTCCCCCCCCCCCCGATTATCCTAAATTGTTTTTCTGCAACTCAGTCCTGGATACCCTGCATAGACCAGGAATATTTGTTTGGAAGAAGCAGGGAGTAAGCAGAATATAATTAGTGTATTTTAGTACTTTTGTTTATTTTTAAAATACCTGTAAATGCATCTGTTTATTACTTTTATTGCTCTTCTCCACATTTCCTTCAGTTGAGCTTTCTTAACATTTATTAGAAACCCAAATGCAATATCGCGCTAGCAGTTTTTACTAGAGCAGTTTTGTGCCTGTCTTTATTTTCTTGTAACTTTATAAACTTTTAGCTCTTGGCTTTCAATTTTACAGGTATGATTTATGACATAATTTTATGTCTTTGGAAGTTAAAATAAAACAAGTCAGACTTAGAGAAAGGAAGACACTTTTTTTTTTTTAAGCTAGCATTGTATTTGGCAGAGAATTAGCAAAAATAGTACTTCATTAGTGCCCTTGTGAACATTTGCTTTGTTTTGGCTAACTTGCGCAACATTGTGAATTAATTGCCCTTTCCATACATGCTGGGACTTGGTTGTCGTAGCCTTGGCATTGCTGCAGGTGCTATCAGTGCTCTCCATGTGTTGTCTCTGTCCAGGGAGCCACAAACTACATTCTCCTGTTCCCTAAAACAAAGGCCTTTTTTAAGGAACACATGGCTTATTGAAATATGTCTCTTGTATTGATTTTTTGCATCTGCATGTCTTTTTGGCCTTTATAGCACATAGGACATCAAGGAAGAATTTAGATCAATTGAATAGATGCACCTTTGTCCACAGTCATTTAAATCTCTGCTTGTAACAGCCCCTATTTAATAAAGCTTTAAGTAGGTTTCTTGAAGCCTAACATTGTAGGTATGTGTGACATTGACCAAACTATTGTATGACAAAACTGAGAACGTGGGTACTGTGACATAGGCTGAAAGACTTCGACCAAAAGAATAAAAATGGTTGTCTTGTAATGTATTTAACCTGTCTTTGTAGCCTTTAAGATCTTACTGTAACATACATAGAATCATTGCTAGGTTGCACATCATTTCTCAACACCCTTATCTTTCATTCTATACCTTCTGTTTTATAATTGGGTTTCTGTGAGGGGAAAAAGTCATCGTTGTAACCATTCTGTGCTGTCTTTTCCAGGGGAACAAAGAAATAGAGATATAGTGACTCAGCCAAAAATGCTCTGTTGTACAGGAAATGAGGTCCATTTACTATGTAAATCATTCAGTGGTTTGTTGCATTTTATGAGATGCAGTGAGTAGGGCAACAACTTTCCATAGTAACCCTTTAGCTCTTCTTTCGTACATGTATCAGCTGAGTTCAAGGCTTCTGTTTTGCTTGGAGATGTGGGAAGATGAGTACTCTGGTGATATCTAGCCAGACAGCTACAGGCTGTAGAAATGCTTTTTTTGCCCCACGTAGGATTGTGTATGCATGATTATAATCTTAAAAGAATTTATTGACTTTATATGCATATGCCAGAATAGCAAGCCCTTACTTTTCTGAGGCAATTTTTCTCAAATATGATGTGACTAGTTATGGCAGCCCTTGATCTGACAGTCTAAAGACAGTGTTTACCGTAGCTGTGACTCTTCTCTAGTTTTTATCTTTGTAGGTCAAATACTATAAGGAATAATTACAGATACAATTGCAGAGGTCGTACCAATTTGTTGCAAGTAGCTGAAGAGCAGTTTAGTTAGTTGCATATTGAGGAGTATATGGGCTGCATTCAGACGGTAGTCAAATCAGGTCTCAACTTTTTTGTTGTCTGTGAAGATCCACACAGTCCATCTCATTTGTAGATATGGGTGTTGGACCTTTTATTTTTCTTCCCTCACCTCCCTGACAATGCACAAACCAGCTTATCAGCTGAAATATTTCTCTGTTTCACTGTGGAACAGGGACAGCCTGGTAGCCTAGCTCTAAGGAAGCAGTGCTGCCTGGGGTAGGAGGCATCTAGCCACTGCAAGAACTAGGACAGAGAGACAGCCCCTGATGGCCACCTGGCCGCAAGGTGCAGCAGACTGTCCAAACCATCCTGTGGTGGAGCAGCAAAATAGGGAGAAATCTCCTCTGCAAAAGCAGCTTTCCATGCATTTTTACATGAGAGAAACTGCCTTTTGATTAGAAATTCAGGTTCTGACCCTATTTGCGTATTCTGGTGGGTTTTACTTGTTTTAATGTGTTTGTGTTCATTATCTCCTCCTTTACCCGATTCTTGTTTAAGAGCAGCTGGGTTAGGTGGTACCAAGATTTGAAAGTCGTGGCATTTTTATCATCTATAGGGCAGTGCTCTTCTATTTTTAAAGCTTTGATATGTTAAGAGTGCTTGTGCGTCATCATAGTGTCCGTTTCCTTTCTTAAGGAATTCAAGGGTGATTATTTATAAATCCTTGTAGAACAAGTTATTGTTCTTTTTTAGCTTTCAAATTTGCTGTATTGAAGAGAGAATTATCACATGAGCAGATATCCTGACTAACTAGTGTTGTCTGTATTTTTTTAATGCTTGCTCATATATCGCACACTATTTTGAGTTACAGATTTTGCTAGTAAGGTAACAAGATTAGGTTTGATTTTCTGATCTACTTCATGTGAAATTCAGTATGTATTGTGGATTTAAACACTGAGCCTACCTGTAAATAACAATAGGTATCTGAAAATGTTAATTGCTTTTTCATGCAGACAAAATCTGTTTAGGGTCGATGCTGTGTACAGAATGCAAGCTGTGAAAACATGAGTTACTGTGCTTCTATACTTGTTTTTTAGGACAACAAAAATTGTATTTTCGTGATGAGGATGATGGGGATAGGGATGACATTCTTTGTGCAAAAGGATTTGGCATTTTGCTTTTGGAAAGGATTTTAGACTGTACAGTTTCAAGGAGAGATGGGAGAGGTGTTATGATAAGAAAAATGGAGTAATGAAGGACATAGAGATGGTAAAGCAGAATAGCCAATTGTTTAAGAAGTGAGAATTAGCTTACAACAGAAATGCAAGGAAATGCTGTGTTATGCAATACATGGTTAACCTTGTGCGACACATTACAGTAAAGTGTTGCCCAAATGAAGAGCTTGGTAGGATCTAAGAAAGGTAGAATGTTAATTCAAATGGACAAGATGCTGGTAAATAGTTATGGCGGATTTTTAAAAAGCTCTTAAAAAACCATATTCCAGGAAACAAGTCTAATGGCTTAATATAGTGTTAGGTCGAACAATGCAGGCGGTTTTTTCTTCATTACAGCCTATAGGAACTCCTGCTTTGAGTCCTGTGTGCTCCTCTTCAGCCATTCTGTGTTAGAAAAATTACCAATTGGGGTTTGTTTTTAAAATCTGTACGTGGATTTAATATGTAAAGCCATTGCAACCCGCTTATTAATTTCGTTCAGTGATAACAACATTAACCTTGTTTCTAGTCAGCTCTGTGCAGTGCCAGTGTGCTGTCACTGCATTTCCTCATACTTGAAAACAAATGGGTTTGCTTTTGTAATTAAGGGAGACACTTGGTTTTCTGTTTCAAATACGTGCTTGTTTTTAAAACACATTTGAATATTTTAGATGAACTGATATGTAATTAGTCAATTTAAATGAAATCTGTTGATTTTCTTGAAGTGAAATAAATAATAACCTCAAAGTATAGCTGTCAGCTGAAAAAATATCTAGCCTGCCTTAACCACGACTGGTTATCAGTTGCACCAGTTTAGGGAAAACATTCTCCCCTTAAAGAGGCCATTTCTATCCAATGCAAAGTTACTTGCTGTGTCTTTTGAGTTATCTTGTCCTTATCATTGTCAAAACCAAAGTTGTTTACTAGATGGCTCATAAATAAAATCATCTATTTGTTATTTTCAATGTTGTTGAAAAAGAATCTAGTCTTTTAATAATTGAAGGGAAAGAAAAAGTTACTGTTTTGAATTTTCAATAGAATAAAAATTGTTTTTAAATTCTGCTTTGTATTGCTATTTAAGAGGTTCTGAAATGTTACCAAAGCAGTTTTGGTTTGCATCATCTTCTCTGTAAATTGATAGGCCGGCATCCTTAATTTTAAAGGATACTTAAAGTTATTTTAAAGTTAAAAAAAAAAAAAAAATCAGGTAATTGCTGACATGAGCATAAAATTATTCTTTGTTTTAGATCCCAACTTTGTTCGGACTTTTCTCACAACATATAGATCCTTCTGCAAACCTCAAGAGTTGCTGAGTCTGCTAATAGAAAGGTATGCCACTGTTAAAAATATTGTTCATATGAAGTGCAATTTTTTTTCTTAATTTTTACTTGGAGTAGAGTTTGTAAGAGTCTTGTTTTCCAACTTAGAAAGTTGTCAAATTCAAGGATTGCAAGGATTGCAAATAAAATGTGCAAGTTATATCCAGAAGCTTTAAGATTCTTCAGGTCGCTCCAGTAACTTCCAGCCTCCCACAGTTTTGTCTTTGAAATCTGTATTATTATTGAATTTAGCAAATCTTCCTGTGTGCTTACCAAGATGTAAGATTCTGACATGTGGAAGCATTCTGAATTTCGAGCTATCTTTAATCAGTGTTTTATTCATGCATGCTGTGAGCAAGATTAGTGTGATAGGAGCCTAGTGCTTATACCCATCTTCTGTGCTAGATTTGAAATTCCAGAGCCTGAGCCAACAGAAGCTGATCGTATTGCTATGGAGAATGGAGACCAGCCTCTTAGTGCAGAGTTAAAAAGATTTAGGAAAGAGTATATTCAACCTGTGCAGCTACGGTGAGTATTGCATCAATGTGAGCCAAACTGACTTCCTTTAAATCTTTTGAATTACCGTCTTTTGGATGCAGCAGCTCTTTGTGATACCAGCAGCCTTTCTTGTAGATACTTTGATAGAAAGTGTGTGTGGGCAGTCAGGCATTTTGACCTTGCTACTTGAAAACCTGGTGGAAATTTGAATTCATTGCATGAAAAGCCTTGGGAAAGGCTTGTGCTGAGTTTTAGACTATTAGTGTGCAAATTAATTTCTTACACTTGCCTTTTTTTTTCTTTAATCCATGTTTCTGCAAGGCTATACAGCATAACTGTGCCACAAAGATGTAGGCAGAGAACATTTTAGATAATGTTCTTTTTATGACCAATAGTATTGCTCTGACTACTTTAAATTTAAAGTAGAAAAATGCTTATAGCTGGTTGCTGCTGAAATGCAGACAGTAGAATAATTGCATTTGGTCTGCTGATTCTGGTATTCCTTGTGAGCCCTTGCCTACTAAAAGCCTTGAAATGCTAGACATGAAGATAGACTGTATTGTAGAGTGCTTACTTATCCTTTACTTTTGCAGAGTATTAAATGTATGTCGACACTGGGTAGAACACCACTTCTATGACTTTGAAAGAGATGCTGATCTTCTGCAACGTTTGGAGGAATTCATTGGAACAGTAAGAGGTACTTACGGTTTCTTAAGTGAACATTTATCATAAAGCATCCCTTTTCAAAGGTATGGAATGGGATCACTTTTCCTTTCACTGAGCAGATAAAGAAAAGTAGGACTGACTGCTTATTAAATGGTTCACAAAGAACATAAACCTTATTTAAAAAACAAACAAACAAAAAAAAAAACCCAAACAAAAAAAACCCCAACAAACCCCACTATTATTCAAAGTCTGACCCCTATTCAGAAGAATGACTGTTATTTACATCCTGATAAATAAGTATTGGTTTTTTTATAAAGGGACTGAAATAATGCAAAATAGTAAGAACTGAGTAATGATTGCTTTGATTGTCCTCTTAAACTATACACAGGGGTAATTTTTGTAAAAGTTTGATGGTGGAAGCCACTATTTCTTTGAAGCAAGGGTTTTCCAGCTATTTCACAGTGCATATTAGACCTGTAGGACACCTTCCAGTTGTGATTGTACAGATCTTTCCTGTTCCCTTGTAAGAAAAACTGAGGCAGCTACAGGAGCAGTTTGTAAGAAAATGTTACATTAGAGAAATATTTAATAGTTATTTAGCAATTAAAAAGAGGAGGAGAATGAGCCAGCTAGTTTAATGTGGATTAGTGGTAAATTTTCAATGGACTTGCCATCTCATGCATAAAATTCATATGGTGTAGAGCTAAACAGGCATTTGGCCTTTGGGTTTTATTCTGAGTTTTGATGCTAAATGCTGTTTGTTATTTTCCCCTTCTATGTTATCTGAGATAAGCATGTTCTCTTGCCCAAAGTGTAAAGTTCAGGGTGTTTACAGAAGTGCATTTTAGGCAAAAGAAGGTTAGTTCCCATAAACTTGTTGTAAAGCCAGAAAAGAAAGGAAAACACCTGATTCAGAGCAGGAGCCTAATTTGGGTGTTCTGAGTTGTGCTTGGGCAAATCTGGTGTGCTCAGCATTGGCTTTTGAGGAATTCTTCTTTATATGTTTGAATGCTGTGAGACTTGTGTGAGAACACCACTTACGCACTTCTAAAGAATACATGGTTGCTTTAATTTAGTAGGTTTGGGGTTTAAATCCAAAGATTTCTAAATTATACTGACCTCTTTGGAAAAACAGTATTAAGAGTAACTAAATAGTAATTTTCTCTCTGTGTGCCAGGCAAAGCAATGAAGAAATGGGTTGAATCAATCACAAAGATAATCAACCGGAAAAAGCAGGCACAAGCCATTGGGCCAAGTCACAACATTACTTTTGAGAGCCCACCTCCAGCGATTGAATGGCACATAAGCAAACCAGGACACACAGAGACTTTTGACTTGCTCACTTTGCATCCCATAGAAATTGCACGGCAGCTCACTTTACTTGAGTCAGATTTTTACAGGTAACTTTCCTCCATTGAAAAACACATGACACAAACCAAAATATTCTCCAGCATGAAATTGTTTCTGCGGGCCCCTGCTGTGAAGCCCCACGGTAGGTCAAGGGACTTTACCAATGCTGTATATTAATTGCTATTTTTTCAGAAAATAATTCTAAAAAACAGTATTTGTCTTATCCTCCCCAAGTTAACATGCAGTACATGTGACTGATGCATACTGTTAATTGCATTGTGCTGCAGGTTTCTCGATGTTTTCTGAGTAGATCAACCTGTGAGAAGTATGAACGTTAAATCAGTTTTCTTCATATCCTAGTTTGTGAAGCAAATTATGGACCATGTCAGTTCTCACCAGCTGTCTGTGAGACGTTGTTCAGGCATTGGAAGCTCACATTTTATTATGGTGACTGAGATACAGACTTCATTCTTCATTTAGATGAACAGAGGTGGTTAATAGTCACATAAATTAAGAAATATTTACACGCTAAAAAAGCATAGAAATACCAGTCACTTAGTCATGTGGGGAGCCTAACATTATAGAAGAGAAGTGATACCTTGAGAATTTATTTCCAAATATTAATTCCAAAGTCACTGGAAATAAAGAGGTTTGGGGAAAATAGTATCTTCTTTCCTGCTTTTAATTACATTTTTTGATGCATGCATCTACTTTTCTAGAGCTGTGCAGCCATCTGAACTAGTTGGAAGTGTGTGGACAAAGGAAGATAAAGAAATTAATTCTCCCAACCTTCTCAAAATGATAAGGCATACAACTAACCTCACTCTGTGGTTTGAAAAGTAAGTGACTTTCCTGAATCTGCACCTACTCCATTTCTGGATATTTACAGTCCATTCAGAAGTATACTGTGAAAAATTCTGTTTTGGGAGAATTCCAGTTTTAAGTAGTGTTTAGGTGCTATAACTGATCCCTGAGAGAATTTTACCATAATGGTCTCAACTGTTTATTCTTAGAATATTTTCAAATGTTTATTGTCTAAACATTTTTAAAACTGTGTCTAGTAATTTGATTAACTTTTCATATTTTTTTGTGTTACGACTTAATATTTCATTTTGGAAAACTCATCAATGCTTTAATGCAAAATCAAATATTCTTGTGTATTTAGATGCATTGTAGAAACAGAAAACCTAGAGGAGAGAGTAATTGTAGTGAGCCGGATAATTGAGATCCTGCAAGTTTTTCAAGAGCTAAACAACTTCAATGGTGTCCTTGAGATTGTCAGTGCTATGAACTCCGCAGCAGTGTATAGGTTGGATCACACGTTTGAGGTACAGTGAGATGTTTTCCATTTTTGCTATGGAAGTGTAATGCAGTGTACCTTAGCTACATGAAAAGCCTGTCTTTTCAGTAAGCATGTCCTTCAGAGAAGGAGCAAGGAAGGTAAATCCCCCAACAAACAAATCAATCAGGGTGTAATAGAGAGGGGTTTTTTTCTTGGTTTTAGTAGCAAGAAATCAATCCTCACTTAAGAAAGGCAGAAAAAGGTAGCAAGATCCTGAGGTGGTGGGGCACTGTCCTCATGGGCACTGACTTAAATATCAGTGGGAGACCATTACTCAGTATTGTTGCTGGGCTACACCTTTACCCTGTCTTTCCAAACAACCTGTTTCATCTCTCTTTTTAGCAAATTCCAAGTCGCCAGAAGAAGATTTTAGAAGAAGCTTATGAGCTGAGTGAAGATCATTATAAGAAATACTTGGCAAAACTCAGGTCCATTAATCCTCCTTGTGTGCCTTTTTTTGGTAAGTACGTTTGGTTTGAATGAGCTGTATCATGCATAAACATTTGGAAAGTATTGAGCTATGGCACTAAACAGAGTGTGAACAATAGTGAGAAGTCAGTTTTAACAGGACAGTTGGGTTTGAATTTCAGGTGCCCAGACATTAATTGCATATATGTGAAAGAAAAATTAAAGTGACTATTAATTGCAGATATTATTGCAGTAAAAATAAGTATATCTGTGATATCTTATTTACGTATTTACTTATGAATTTACTTTGAATGTGGTTTGAACTGTGTTGTGACCATAAATGCCCTAAATGGAAGGTGGTCACATTAGAAATATTATTGTTATTGACTAGTAGAGAAAGAAGGACCCCTTTCCCCATCAAGAATTCCAAGAAATAAAGCTACAGGTTTAATTTTTATAGTTTCTTATAACTAGAGTCTTATTTCTATTAAAAAGTCTTATTTCTATAAAAACAGAGTTTGGGAAGGAAGCTTCTTCTTTATCATCAGACTTAACAGTTCTTCTTTCAAGAAGATTGCTTGGAATTTCTGACATTTAGCAAATTGTGAAGTTAAGCACATGGCATTCCTGTTATGTAGCAAGCTCCTTGGATGCTTGCTGCAGATCAGTTCCAACTCTAGACATTGCACTTGTCCAGCATAGGCTTCAGGCCAAAACTGAAAGAAAATAGTATTGATGGCTTTTTTGGCCTTTTACAGATTCGGGAAAGATATACTGGTGAGCTCTGCAAAGAAAGATTAGATCAACTAAGAAACCTTCTGTCCTGCTTCAGAGATGAGTAGAGGTTAGCAGGATCACACATGAATAAATAGCTTCAGTTATTTCTCTCAAGTTATACTTAGAAGAGTCATAATGACAGTTCCACATATATTATCTGTGGACTTGAGAGTGCTCTTTTCTTTCTAATCTTCAAATGATTTGATGCAATTATGAAGCCAGGAGTGGAGAGTGGAACAGAAGAAAATAATTTTTTAGAGTTTAGCTGGGGTCTCTAATGGAGTAGAGCTGAATTGAGGCAGAACAGTTTAGAGAAAGCACTTGAGTTCAGTGTACTCTTGTCTTGCAAAATGCTAATAATGTTCAGTTGTGTGAGCTTCCTAAACAATAGAAAGATGCATAGACTTTGAGATTTTGATGCAATAAAAGGCAGTTTTCTGGAAAAAGGCATATTGAAATATTTAAATTGTTGCCCTTCTTTGAAAATTAGGTGCAATTCTCTTATTGACCCTAACAGAGAATTTTTCTAAATAGTTAGACTGCACAAATGAAATTATTTAAGAATTCTTTGTATTCCGGTCATGTGACTTTCTCCTTGTTTTGTACTATATGTTGAGAACCTCTTCTGTGTGCTCTTTAGGGATTTACTTAACTAACATTTTGAAAACAGAAGAAGGCAACCCTGAATTTCTAAAGCGACATGGGAAAGAACTTATAAACTTCAGCAAGAGAAGAAAGGTAGCTGAAATAACAGGAGAGATACAGCAGTACCAGAACCAGCCATATTGTTTAAGAGTGGAATTTGACATCAGGGTAAGTGGCATTATTTCCTTGAGTCCATGCACTGAGCTACTTTTGTGGTGACTCTGTCAGCAGATAGATCATAAGGATAGACTGAATTCACATAGATTCAATCAAACTGATTCAGAGATGAGCAGAAGGCCTGTCATAAAATCTCTCTCAGGTCTCACTGTAAGAAAGGGCAGAAAGCTCAATGCTTGCAGTTTGGTGGATTGGGGGGAGGGGGGCTGTCCCAGCTATTGGGATGTTGGTAGATAGATCTTCTTACTGATCAGTGTTAAACAGGAACAAAAACTACCAGTTTCTCACTGTCCTTCACTCAGTTGCGTTTATTTGTCCAGTGAGCCCAGTTGTCTTTTTCCTCCTCTGTTACATTGCCTTTATGTTTCCAGGTTTACCTGATAGCACTGTGTTTACATCATGTGTTGGCAGCAATGATGCCCACATTTTTCTTTCTCCTGGCGTTTGTTCTCCTTGGTCTGTGGTGTTCTCTAAGCAGTCCTCTCTGTGTTTGCTTTCCTTTCTCCTTTTTTTTTTTTTTTTTTTTTGTTCTTTTTAAAGTATCTTTTGAGCTATATAGAGAGTCATAGGACAGGTTATCTTAAGAGATTCTGCAAGATTTTCTTTTGTTATTTGTTCTCCTCAGGGTTTGACAGAATGCATTGTGAGAGCAGTCTTCCCTGCATCAGTGTAAAGATGGACTACATACAGCTCCTTCTGAAGGTGTTTGAGCTAACCTGGTCTGAATTTTGCACTGCAGAAAGTATTTAGGGTACTTGCACAGTTGGTTTTCAGGCCAAGCATAGCAGTAGCAATGCCCAGCAAAGGGCTGGCAACAAACAGATTTAATAACTTTAAAATCTATCATTACTTCTGACTCCAGTATTTTCACTCTTCTCTGGAACAGTTGGTACCATTTGTGCAGTAGAAACAAACAGTATTAAGGTACTATGAAGTAGCTTAGCTGACAAGTTTTCTACCTTCTTGTATTTCAGAGATTTTTTGAAAACCTGAATCCAATGGGAAACAGCATGGAGACAGAGTTTACAGATTATCTGTTCAACAAGTCACTAGAGATAGAGCCACGAAATGTCAAGCCTCCACCAAGATTTGTTAGTATTCAATTTATTTTTTAATTTTAAAAAAAAAAATGCTTACATTTGTCTTTCACAGATAGCAGAAGTAATTTTAGATCTCTAACTTCATAAATACAAATCTACATTTAGGTGATCTTGTGGCCTTTTGATTTTGTTTGATATTATCTTTTTTGTCATTTCAGCCCAAAAAATACAGCTATCCTCTCAAGTCCCCAGGTGTTCGTCCCTCTAATCCAAGGCCAGGTACCATGAGACATCCTACACCCCTGCAACAGGAGCCAAGGAAAATTAGTTACAGCCGCATCCCAGAGAGTGAGACTGAAACTACAGCATCTGCACCAAACTCTCCCCGAACACCTTTGACCCCTCCCCCTGCTTCTGCTACTTCAAGTACTACAGATGCCTGCAGTGTGTTTGACTCAGATCCTTCAAGTCCTTTTCATGCAAGTAGGTGCTAATAGATAGTTTGCTAAGAATGTGTGTATTAGATTTTTGTGGTGTTAAACAGGTGAAATCATGTTTAGTCTTCTAAAGTGACTATAGAAATAGTTGCTTTTGTCTCCTTGCAACAGCAAAAACTTTCAGTGTAATTCCTTTTAGTAAGTTTTTATTGTAAAGGGAGAAACTGAACAGAATTAGGTGTGTTACATAGAGTATAACATGTCTTTGAAGAAACTGTCAAAACAGAAGGTAGAGGTATATCTCTAGTGCCCATGTGTGTCCCAAACAAACATTTGTGGGATTTGTTGCCATATATATATGTGGTGAATGTATTCGGTGAGTATCTGTTTGATGGTGAACAATGAGAATAAAAATGAACGTTCTGTGGGTGCCTTATTCTGCTGTCTGCCATTCTGAATGGGTTTCAGTGCACAGGGATGGTTTTCCTGCAGAACTTAAAATCAGTATTTCCCTACTTTAAATCCATCAGGACCCATTCACACCTATTTTTCTTCTGTCTTCACCAACATACAAGGAAGCTCATGTTTTATGGTGTGCTTTCAGTAATTTATAGTGGACATAGCCTCCTTTCATGTATGAGGGCTTTCAAAGAAAGTACAAGGTTAGTTCTGTGTTCGGCTGGTTACTACAAGGAGGTGAAATGACTTGCTAAAAGCAGAAGTTCCTTAGCAAAGCAGTGACATAGCTGAGTGTCCAAGCCAGGTCTCCGGAATACCTCTTCAGAAGAAATATCTTCATTGTTATGTTGGCCCATCGACTGCAGGTTCAGGATATTGTTTTAGTGCTGTTGTAATACAAGAACAACTTTGTGGTGTGGTTTTGGTCCCAAGGATTACTTAAGAATGTGCAGGAACTGATGGCCTCAGAGATGATGGCAGCTCAGAAAAGTAGTTTGTCTGGAAGCTGCAAGTTAGAGGGTTGTTTCATTATCTTTCTTTAACACCTTGATTCATGCTGCTTTTTATGAGCAATTACTTTATTATTTATGACATCTTTATTGGCAGCAATAAAGGAAATATACTGAGTTGAACAAAGGTTCATCATTATCAGGACTTTTTTTGTGTCCCCTAGGATCTGCTTCTGTGTCATCCATAAACTTTACCAAAAATTCAGATGAAGCTCACGTCCCCCCTCCAGTTCCTCCACGAAGACGACCAGAGTCTGCCCCAGCTGAATCCTCCCCATCAAAAGTAAGTAAGGAGAAAAAAGGGCATTTTTTTTTCCTGGGAGCAGAGGGCAGGGTATGATAGAAAAGTAACTCTTAAAGATAGTACATGTATTTTTGAAGAACTGTATGTGAAAGAGTAAGCAGCCATGTATTTCAAGCCTTCACAGCTCTGCCTCATTATGTCCTGATCCCAAACGAGTGAAAATTAACAGATGGGACCTAAATTTAGGGTTAGAAATGTCTACTGATCTGCTATGCCCAGGCCCTCACATTGCCTGTGAGAACTTGAGACTTCAGGCAAATGTTTCCATCTGCGATAATTGTCCCAGGGTATTATTTTGGGGTGTATGAGTGGAGGTAAAGAACTGAAGGATAGTAATGATGGAAAGTGATGTACACACCTCAGTCCTCTGAAAAGGTTCATTAGAATATTTGACCCTGATACTGTGGTGCTCACTGCTTTCTTTCCCTTCTTGATTACGTGTCCTGTCTGCCTGCCTGCTTGAGCCATTGCTACATTTTCCTTTTGCATTTGTCTGGTATTTGGGATCTGATCCAGCCGTTGTTGCAGACAGTGTCAAATGTCTCTTGATTTCAGTGGGAGCTGGTTTGTGACTTCAGAGAATTGTGTAGATTTGAAAATCCCACTCAAAATTACTTCGGAGCCTGCATGTCTTTGACGAGGGCTTGTATATGTCTCTTCAGCAAGTTGTTTTCAGACTACAGGTGACTGTGCTGTCAGCCAGCAGAGTTTAACACTTCACGTTCCTACCAAAATGTAATTGAAAACATCGTATATGTGATAGGGTGTTGGAGACCAATTACCCCGTCACTGTGGTCCGCAGCTTGGGAACTGTTCACTTCAATAATTCTGGCTACTTAATTCCATCTTTTGAGTGTAGTTTATTTTTTCCCTGTTCAGCATCATCTGCCTCTCCCTTTTCCTCATTTTTTTGGGAAATATCTGGTGTTATTACCCACCCCAAGTGCTTGTTACTGGGTAGGTGGTGGAAGATATCCATACCTACTCAGCAAGCAGACCTGGAACTAGCATGGAAATTGTTGCTTTGACCATTCTTTGCCTTGCCTTTGTCCCTCTCTGTGCATCTTCATTCCTTCCATCCTTGGCTTTTAACTGATGTATTGATATACCCCTGCTTTCCCCCTGCACATCCAGTCTCTGTCTCTTCTATCGGCATCACTCCGAGAAACGTGTTTTTCAGGCACCACCACTACCTTTTGCTTCCTTACTGCCCATCTTTATTCTGCACCTGCTTGCTGTGCCTCCTCTTTAACTGGATAAGTGCAGTCTGCAGGGCAGGAGCTCTGCTTCCATTTCACAGTAGGGTCCTACTCTTTACTGCCACACTAAAATTTTATTGAATGAAATGTTTGTGTACCTCAGATTACTTCTGCGCACCTGGACAGCCCACCAGCAATCCCTCCTAGGCAACCAACCTCTAAAGTGTATTCACCAAGGTACTCGGTGCCTGACCGGACCTGCATCTCTGACCCCCCTGAAAGCCCTCCTGTGTTACCACCACGAGAACCTGTGCGAACTCCAGATGTTTTCTCTAGCTCACCACTACACCTCCAGCCTCCACCACTGGGGAGAAAAAGCGAACTTGGTAACACCTTTTTCCCAAACAGTCCATCTCCGTTTACTCCCCCTCCCCCTCAGACACCTTCTCCACATGTAGCACGGAGGCATCTTCCATCACCACCATTGATACCGCAAGATGTGGACCTCCATTCTGTTGCTGGACCACCTGTTCCTCCCCGACAAAGCACTTCTCAACATATCCCAAAGCTTCCTCCAAAAACTTACAAAAGGGAGCACACACATCCATCGATGCATCGAGACGGACCACCATTGCTGGAGAATGCCCACTCCTCCTGAACTATCCCTTGTGCTGGGAATCGCATTTTCCTAGTGCTACGTCTGTTGCTGGCAATGGATGCACTGAACCTGGTGGTGCCAAGGAGTTGAGATGTGTATGCCAAACACTAAAAACTCTCCAAAAGATTGGAAATGCAGTGTACAGAAATGGAATTGCAAAAAAATGACATTCTAGTGGAAAAAACGGTTAACTTGCTATTCTTGTTTTAGTATGCAGGACATTGTTCTAAAGTAATTGGACAACTGGTTGTACCAGAAAATAGACTTGAGGGACTTCTTTGGCCAATGAGCACAGACTGTGTTTGTGTAATGATCAATAATGTCCAGTGCAGGAAGGAAAACAGTCTTGCATCCATCAGTTCCATACAGTGGCACAGTTTTTGGAACGAAAACATTATGCACTTTTTTTAAATCTCAAACAGGGAACTTTATATCCTTCTTAATTTTCCTTTGCTTTACTCCCTGCTTTAAAATACCTTCCTAAAATTATGAGAAGGACTGTGAGGAAGATCTGTGGTACCTAACTGAGCTAGAATTAAGGCAAAGCACTGTATTGCGGTCCTGTTTACAAGTTGTTACCATAAGTAGTAGGGGGTACCTAGGCTTCACCAAAGAGGTACTTTATTATTATTTTCTGAAATATTGTGGTGCCAGTTCAAAAATAAATTTTTGCCAGGAAGCATAATGTCTAATTATTGCTTTCTTTAGATAGAGCAGATGAAAGTCTTACATCATTAAGATGACAGCGATTTGTTGTTTGGTTTTTTTTTTTAAAAAAGCAGCACTATCATCTGAAGTAAATATACTACTACATTTAGAAGACTGTTAATCTCTGCTAGGTTATGTCACATACTTTTTAAGGTTTACTGATAATCCATTTCATGGCTAGTAGCTATTCTTTTTCAGTCATGCCATGAAAACAGTCACTTGTGAAAACGAGCACTCACTGGTAAACTTCCATAGCTATTGTCATGTTTTACTAACAATAGATTAATCAGCATACATAGAATTGCCTTGCAGTTGCATAAATCATGTGTATATAGTGAATGTTGCATAAATATACTTGCAGATTGTTTTTAATTTAATTGAAATAAAGATACAGATCTGTTTGGCTGACACGTTAAATTATTACACAGACAAATGTACAACTCAGTTTTTCAGTTAAGCACTGAAGGGGATAAAAGCACATGTGGTACGTATTTTTCCTAGTTCAGTGTATGTATTTTAGTTACAAGAGTCTAAAGAGAAGTCAGGTTTGGCATGTGTTACAAAGTAGTAATTTAGTAATATTTGAGAAGATGAGTTACTCCCAAAGTGAAGAATTATACATTATAAAACTTCTCAAACCTCTTATATGACACTTGTTAGAAAAATTCAAACTTAGATTAATCTTTACAGTAGCTTTCTATGTCCAAAATACACAATGGAACATGTGTTATAAGTATCATGATGTGGATTATCTATAAACCTGTGTACTGCTCTTCAACTCTAGACGATACTGTGATGGTAATGCATGGCAGTTATTGAAGAAAAGAGGCTCTATAATCTCCATTACAGTATGTATATGAAGCATAAAGTGTCTCATCTTCTATTTATATGGCTCATGGGTCAAAGTAAAATTCTATCACATTTCCTCTTTGGAAGAAGAGTACATTTCAGTGTCTTGGAAAGCTGTGTCATTAGAGATGGTGTTAGTCAAATGATGGTGCAAATCACCTTTTTTAATGCTTTCTGCAATGCCGTTGATCAGTGCCCCTTGATCCTTTAGTATGGTCATTGCATTTCAGAAAGTGTTTTGATTTCATCAACAAGAACAGCAGTTTTCATCATAGTCAAATATTGAAATTTGTCATATTCCTTCTTTGATATCTTTAACAATGTTGTTTTGAAACATTTTCCTGGCAAAAGAAGAAAAAGTGAAGATCTCTAAACCTTGGCTTCAGAGGAGAACATTATATGGGAGCTTTGTAAAAACCCTCAAGTTACAGGAGGTGTAGTTTAGGTTATCAGTTCTTTGAATATAAACATCATGATGGGCATATTGTTGCCAATGTCATCTAAATTATTAGCTCATCAGTGGATTACCAGGGAAAACTCCTTAAATTTAGACTTTCTAATCTGTATCGCTTCTTCTGTACACTCTTGTCTGTGCTATTTTGCAGCCAAGGCAGACCAGGCGGAAGGAATGATCCAGTGGTTAGATTGCTCAGCTCGAAGGAGAGACCTCACATGGATACTGATAATCAACAGATTTCTTGAATGTCAGTAAATCTCTGTTTCCCTTTGTGAAATGGAGAATGCTGTTGTGCATCTTTGTGGTTGAGGATAAAAGTCCTTACTGGTGAGGTACTTGGACAACAGATGATAATGGTCACCATGCAAGAAGCTAACTTAAACATACTTTGGAGTCCAGCAGAATGGGTCAGTCATACAGTGCACAAATCATAGTGTTGACTCAGCTGCAAACAGGAAAGATGGGGAGAATCAAACCTGTTGCATTTAGTATAGGAGTTCTGAGTACAGCTGCTAAGCCACTGGTTTGTCTAATGACAGGTTTATTTGTGTTAATAATTATTTAATCTGGAATGACTTCTTACTTGGGCCACGTTTGCATTAGTGACAATACTTTTCACATAGAAAATGAAATCATTTTAACGATGCTATGTGTCTCCTTGGTAAAATGACCCTGGATGGTCTGGTGTGGCTTGAGATGATGATGTGGCCTGGACAATGAAACATTCTTGTGTAGAGGCTAGGTGAGTTGCTTTATTACTCTAGAGTGCTGATGTATGGCTAAAAGTCAGCCTAAACGACTGCAAACTGTGTAGGCAGGGTTATATAGATCAGCAGAACTTTATAGATGTGGTACTTAACAATTTGTACTGTTTCATCTCAAGGTTTCTGCTTTACATAATAGTCTAGTGCAACAGTGGAGCATAACCTGGGTTCATTTTCTTCCAGAGTGTCATGGTTGTGTGTTAGCTTAGAAAAGCCCTCTGGGAACTTGGAAGTGCTAGGATTCCAAGTTGAAGGTCCTGCACCTGGATCGGGGCAACCCCTGGTGTCAATACAGGCTGGGGGATGAAGGGATTGAGAGCAGCCCTGCAAAGGAGGACTTGGGGGTACTGGTGGATGAAAAGCTGGACATGAGCCAGCAATGTGCGCTCCCAGCCCAGAAAGCCAACCGTACCCTGGGCTGCCTCAAAGGAAGCAATGAAAAGAAGGTCGAGGGAGGTGATTCTCCCCTACTCTGCTCTTGTGAGACCCCACCTGGAGTACTGCATCCAGCTCTGGGGCCCTTAGCACAGGAAAGACGTGGACCTGTTGGAGCAGGTCCAGAGGAGGGCCACGAAAATGATCAGAGGGATGGAACCCCTCTCCTATGAAGAAAGGCTGAGAGAGTTGGGGTTGTTCAGCCTGGGGAAGAAAAGGCTCCAGGGAGACCTTATCGCAGCCTTTCAGTACTTAAAGGGGGCTTATAAAAAAGATGGGGACAAACTTTTTAGTAGGGCCTGTTGCAGTAGGACAAGGGGTAATGGTTTTAAACTGAAAAAAGGTAGATTCAGACTAGATATGAGGAAGACACTTTTACAATGAGGGTGGTGAAACACTGGAACAGGTTGCCCAGAGAGGTGGTAGATGCCCCATCCCTGGAAACATTCAAGGTCAGGCTGGATGGGGCTCTGAGCAACCTGATCTAGTTGAAGATGCCCCTGCTCATTGCAGGGGGGGAGTTGGACTAGACAACCGCTAAAGGTCTCCTCCAACCCAAACTGTTCTATGATTTGATGATATTGCAAGTGCCGTGCATTTATGTCTGTTCAGCATGCTGTATGGAAAGTCAGCTATTGTGCTATCTGGTAACCCCAAGGTACATGCTGTTGTCATGACATTCAGCAGCCCGGGCAAAGTGTTTCTGTTACTGTCTGCTAACAGAGAACATTATCCTGCTTCACAATTGATACTGTGAAAGCATTTGAATGCTCCATCCTCAAGAAGCCATCTCCAGTGTGGGCTAACCTGTTTCTCTAATATGCCCCTCTCAAATCAGGGAGGGAGAGGTCTGTTTCAGTAAGAATATGTTTATGCTAATGCACTGCATTTAGATCCTTCAAGATGTAGATTGACATTGTGGGACATTTAATTTTTTTTTTTTTTTGCTTGTATCTTAAATTAGACTTTCTGTTGAATTGGGTCTGATTCAAGCTTGGTGATGTCACTGAAGGTGCTGCTATTGAAGGTAGTATGTTATTGTGCTTCAGGGAGAAGGTTTTATTTTGTTACATATCAGGAAGTTTCTTTTCAGCCTGAAGAGGTGCTAGAACAAATTTGCATCATAGCAGGCTGTGTGGTGATGCCAGTGCATTATAATAAGCATCAGTTCCCTTCTTTGTGGCTGTTGTCTCAACCTAGTGTGGCATTTTACAGGGGGAGCCTCTACTACTGGTCTTTCTAGCATTGCTGGAATTTAAGCTCAACTAGAAAGAGCCCCTCATTCATGAATGTTTGTCTTACAAATTATATGAAAGTTACACAGAATGTTTCTTAATGCTTTTGCTGCTGTGACCAGTGCAATTAGCTGCAATATGTAAAAGTCCCTCCTTGACTTTCTCCTTGCTCCCTTTTCCAGCCAGCAAGGAGGGACTTGTTCAAAAAGACCGATTCAAGATGATATTTAAAAGTTTGAAAATTCTTATAGATTGTCCCCCCACCTCGAAATATTCTTTTTTAGTTGTTGAATTGTCATTTCAAAATCTAGATGATGCATGGGCTGAAGCCTTTTTAGCTCTGCTTCATTAAAGAGAGAAACCTGTGGCCCAATATAGTTGTAAAAACAAAGGCGCTTTTAACTTACATTGTAAATTCCGTGCCTTATTTTCAATTAAAAAAGTCACTCTTAAGTGCATTTTTCTGTCAACTGTGAGCAAATTTCCCTTTTGCCTTCAGTGAAAATAGCACATTAAGTAGCCAACTGCTGCAGCATTATAAGGCAAGCAAAGTAAAGAGTAAGTCACTTTTTTTTTTTTTTACTGTCTAGCCAGTAAATGTGAAATCCTGTACCAGGTGGCTGAAAAGTTGAAAGGGAAAAATGAAATAAAAAAATGTCCTGGTTCTGGCTGGTATAGAGTTAATTGTCACAGGAAGCTGGGAGGGGACACAGCCAGGATAGCTGACCTAAACTGGCCAAAGGGATATTCGATACCATATGACGTCATGCTTAGGATACAGAGGGAGGACGGCGCCAGGGCGCGGGATCGCTGCTCGGGAGCGGGCTGGGCATCGGGCTCCGGGCAGGAAGCGACCTGTACTGTGAATCACGCGCTTAGTACATTCTGTTATTGTTATTGGTTTTTTACCTGTTTTCTTTTGCTGCCCTGTTAAACTGGTTTTATCCCAACCTACGAGTTTTGCCTTTCTTTTTCCCGATTCTTCTCCCCATCCCACTGGAGGGGGGAGGAGGACTGAGCGAGTGGCTGCGTGGTACTTAGCTGCCGGCTGGGGCTAAACCATGACAAAAACTATATGCCACATGCATGGCAATTTTAGTAGCTGCCAAACGTGCCTTTTGTCAAAGAACATCTGTAATATTTTTAAAAAGAAGGATAGACGAAGGTAGACAATCAGGAGTGCATGTTGCTGGAATTGCTTTGGACAAATTTGTGCGAATCTACTTTGGAATAAGCCTTTTTCTGTTTGTGAAAAGAACAAATTTTAGGTTCCAATAAGTTTGTTCTGGTACGCATGTACATTTGCCTTTATTTGATGGCATGGTTACTTGGCAAAACGAGTAAATATTAAAAGCTATGTCAGTCCAGTTGTAAAAAGAAAACAAAAAAGAGCAGAGAAAGAGAAGTGGTAAACTTTAGCTGGCACATCTGAAGACCTGTGTACGTAACTGTCTGTAGATGATCTTTGTATGCTGTGTCTGCAGTGGTATTCAGATTACATTTAAGTGAAAATTTAATAGTGGCTGTTACCTTTTGGCATTAAAAGATATATGTTCTAATAATAATAAAAAAAAGCCTTACGTATCCCAGAAGTGTACACTTTTGAATATGTAAAATACACTGAAAGGCCTTGTAGTCTGAGACTGGCTTCCTTAAGCTTAAATACTGTGTGCTTTACATTAAGGACAATAATGAGTCTGCTACAGATGTAGGTTTTGCTCAGGCTAGTAAAATACTGAAAGATGCAGTAGCTTGTGAGCAGAGGAGCCGTATGGAGTAGAAGACAAGTAAGCAAGGTGTATGTACAGTAAGGGACACAAAATAGCATCTTTTGACTGTGTTGTTCTCTGCCATAGGATTATTCATTGTAGGTGTTACTCCAGCTCTGCGGTTTTCTGTTACAACTTACTGCATCAAAGGATTTGCAGTCTATAGGTAAATACTGTCTCTTGAATTTTACTGTATGAATTTTTTAGGTAGGTAATTTCATATAAGAGCCTACATCTCGTCTCCTTGTTGAATCACATCACAGTAAATACAGGGACATTATGTTTAATATCTTGTATCTGGCAATAGGCAAAACATCTGCTTTCAAAGAACAGAGTGAATAAATGAAAACCACTTGCAAGTAGAAACTGCATAATATTCATGGTAGCCTCCTCCATCTAATCCACCCCACAAAACCGAACAGTGGCCAAAGACAGTACTACACATGCCCCAGCTCCTCTCCTGTTTACGCGTGAGCAAGGGGCCCTAAGAACTTTGTGTAGACTTTGGAAAAAGCAACTGAATTCCTTGGAACCTGTTGAAGTGGTTTTTGCCCTTACCAAGGAATATTTGTACTTGTGTATGTACGCAAGTTGTACTGAAGTGAAAATACTCTAAGAACTCGTAGAGGAAGCCAGGATGCATTACAGCTCTGGGGAGAAGAAGTAGGAGAAAGTGCGTAAGTTATATAAACTTAGAAGTAGCCTCAGTTATGCTGGTTTAAAGGAATGAAGTGGTGAGAGGATACTTTTGACCAGCACTGAAAATCAAAGGTACCCTTAATCTGAGGAGAGTCTAAAGTGACTGACTTAAGCAGGGAGTGTAGCCATGGAGAGATGATCTAGAAAAGTCACAGCCACGATGAGAGCATATCCTGTTGGGGGCTGTCTCAGGCACTGGCAGTTCCCCAGCAGCTAGCCGATAGGCATGTTCTGCATCCATATGATTGAAAGGGATTTGAGAAGGAAACACCCCAGTAGATTTGCACAGAAATAAAACTGCATTTGGGCTGTTGATTCAAAACTATGCTAGCATACTGTAGTCTCTGAGACCACTGTCCTCAAGTGACACAATGCTGCAGGGAGCTACAGAGCAGTAGGAGGAGTGCTACTACATACACTTGCAGATGTCATGTGGCATGGGGAGGTGTGAGCACTGTGGGCTGAGTTGTCCCTGTTTGTGGTGTCATTGTTTTGGACCTGCTGCGAATGTGGCAAAGGTAAGATAGTGTTGACAGTCAGAATGGGAATTAAATTTTTTTAAAAAGTTGGTATGTGACAGACATTTGTGATATACAGGAAGATACTAAGATCTCTTAGAGTCAGATAGTTGAAATTACCATGGTGTGTATGTCAGTGGAGGAGGCTCATGGGAGGGTTTTTTTTGTGAAAGCTCATGTGTCTGTAACAGAAGCAGCAGAAGGAGTAAAGCAAATGGGGGAAGGAACTGAAGAAATGTTAGTGAGCTGCACCAACAACAGGATCTTGACCAGAAGCCTAGAGAGTGAGTCAGCTGAGTGCTGGGTAAGAGTCTTGGAACCAGGTGTACGGAAACAGCATTCTCATGACTAGGTGTGCAGGGGAACAGGATTTTTTAAGTAATGTTGCCTCAGAAAGAGACCTGAGAAACATGTGTTTCTTCTTTTAATGGGTGCACCCTTATGGTTGATTCAGTGCAAAAGAGAAAACAGCATTATTTAAAAGCAACATTTATTTGGCACAGGAAGAAAAATAATCCAGAGCACACACGTACACTAAAGGTGAAGTTGGATCGGATCCTGCAAGAGGTTGTGTGTTTCTGTGTGGTGCTGAGCATCATTCATTCATTCATTTTATTTACATTTGCAGATTCTGAGCAGGTACAAGGACATCTCAAATACTAAGTATAGACCTGGAAGTAAGAACTCATACAGGATCAGAAAGAAATAACCATCAATTCTGACCATGCCTTAAATCACTAAAACAGAAGCTAAAATCCACATGCATTTTACAAGCAAGGGTCTGCCACTTTGGAAGGATTTCTTCACCTAGGAGATGTTAGCAGGTAGGTTTTCCCTTTTGTCCTGTTTCTGTCCTGGCATCTGCCTGGCAAGTGTGAGGAGCAAGTTTGTTCTATGAAGGATAGAAGTGTCATTATATATGAGACCAAAGACACAAGCATCAGAGCCCTTGACAGCATCAGTGCATTACAGTGGAAACTCATCCATATTGATATAACTCTGGTTCCAAGGACAAACAAATAGGTCTGTCTATGGCTGATACCTTTGCTGAACAAACAGGCTTTGCTGATACTTCAGTGACAAGTATCTGACTGCTCTTACATATTTCTATCCTGGCCCTGGACCGTCTGACTGAAAGCTGCGAAGTCCTAGAAAGTGTCTTTGTGATGCAGTAGCTGGTCAGCCTGGAGCAGCCGTGACTGGGAAGGGCCAGGGAATTTGTAATTTAATGAGGATGTGAGGGAGAGGGAAAGAGAGAGAAGATTTTTTTGTCATTAAAAACCTTAAATTAAAAAAAAATCTTCCCAGAACAGTTTCCAAAAGCTGAGGGGTGGGGTGGGGAAGATGATACCTTTTTTCCTCTTTGTAAGGAGGAGAAGTGGATTTTTGGGAACTGTTTTGGGTCCAGTAAAATGTATGGGGCAGCCATCAGCTAAAACATTTTAATCTCTGGGGTTTTGCTTGGTCACTTTCTTGAAATGATGGGAAAACCTTGATTGAGGTAAAGGATGGATTTTGTCTGTCTTAGGTGGATAACCCTTTTCACACACACCTCTTCACCTCCACCAGAGGAGGAAAAGCAGATGGTAGATGCAGGTCAGTCAACACTACGGGAGAGTTATAGGCCCTGCATCTGCAGTGGGTGTTAGCCACTGCAGGCAAGGACACTTGCTCTGGGCCCTCCCTGTACCGTTGCCGCTGCCAGGAGAGCCATGCAGCATTATGGGTGCTGTTCTCTTGGCACCAGATTCAGTCACCCTTACGCTAGTGTTGAAGTCCCAAGCCCCTAATCTCACAGCCTTGCATATTTTCCCCCGAGGCATTGCTGTTGGCCCCATGGAGACAGTTCACAACCTCTTCAGGTGAAGTTGTTCTTTATGACAGACCAGTGTCCCAACCCTACCAAAATAAGGTGATAAAACCACATTTCCTCTTGAAACTGCCCTCAGCATGCCCCAGCTTCAGCTAACACCACAGCCCTGTACCAACGGTGTTCTTGCTGCTGGGATGCGACATGGATATTGCACCAGAGGGCTGTGTTTCTCTCCGTACATTCTTTTTAACAAAAGCTGTAGTCTTGTGCAGAGAACAGCGTTACTGAGGGTTTGTCATGTCGAGATGTGAGGAGGGTGGCATGTGTGTGGCCTTGTGGGAGTAAGAGTATCCTTGCACGAGAAGGAGGGCTTGCGACTTTGAACGTGGGGCACCATTGACTTTGACCTAGTGCCTCAATTTTAGCTAGAAGAACTGCTCCAAAGCAGGGTGCTCTACATGATGGGGCTTGTAAGGTGGTGTCAGGCCAAAGAGAGTTAGCAAAGAGTATTTCAGGTGTATTACAGACCAGGAGCCAGGATACTGGTTGACTGTGTCAGTGTCTGCACCAATCCACAGTGGGGATAGGATGAAGAGTCTTTGTCGCTTGTGGCAGGCCCTGGGCTCAGCCGGCATCACCTATCTGGAGACACAGGCAATTCTGCCAGCAGGAGCAGAGATTCATACAGCAGGAGGCAGTTCAAGAAACAGCATGCTATATGTGAAGGAGGAATTTGGGGAGTGATGGAAGTCCAAAAGAAAGGATGCTGCTGATTAAGCAGTACAAAGCCAAGTGCTTCAGCTGATGCTTATTAGACCTTCTCAAACCAGCAGGGTAGTGTGAGGTGGCCTCCTGGAAGACATCTTTGATGGTGGTTTTTCTTTTGAAAATGGAGGAAAGAGGGGAATTTCAGACTTCTGGCCAGGATGCCAAGGCTGCAAAGGTAACCCCTCTGTTGTGGGTGAGCCCAAATTAAACCTCGCTTGAATTTGGAAGAGCAAAGATGTATGGCAGCAAATCAAGCGGTGTTGGGGATGAGGGGGAGGAGAAGATAGTGGGATTCGGCCAAAGCTTTCCAAAACTCTGAGGAAAGTTAAGTCAGGCAGAGGTGAAAGCTAAGCAAGTTCCTGTACTTAGTGGACATGCTGGCTGAGCTCCACTTCAACCCATAGTCTGGCCCTGCCCTGTGCTATGAAAAGCAGGATGCATTTGTAAGGCGGTTGTGACAGTCTCCTCTCCCCCACCCCTCTACCTACTGTGTTAGTCAGGGGGGATCTTGGGGCCTTGCTGTCTGTCTCCACCCTCAGGGACCTGGGGAAGCACTGTCATGCTTAGGCTGTGGCCTGCCTTTCTTGGGGCTGCTTATTTCTTTTTGAAGAGCTTGCGGAAGGAGCTCCGGAAACCCCCCTTGGGCTCGTGCCGCGGGTTGTGGTCGCTGAAGGATGTTTGCTCATTGTCATCCTTCTGGCAGAACCTGGTGTTGTCTTCTGCATGGAGCTCCTAAAAGGGAAAAGACAATTTAACCAGCATTTGCAACCTCACATCCTTGTCCCCTTCTCTCTCTCTCTCTCTCTCTCTCTCTCTCTTGTGCTAGGAGGGACCTGGTGAGTGAGGAGGTGCTGGCAAGGCTAGGAGGCAACAAGTCACTCAGGCCTCGACAGCACTGGTACCTCTGCAGAGAGCTTGTTGCTGGCTCTGAGGCTGAGGCAGTGGCAGAGGAGTGGAGGGATAAGCATTGTTAGAGAGAACTGGAGCCTTCCTTGATAAGCTTTTTGTTTAGGGGGAGCTTACTAGCCCCTTTTGCCAAGGAGGGAGCAAGCCAGCATGGGGAGTTGAAGGAACTTCCCACCCTCTCCTTGCTCATGAGCTCTGTTTACCCTAGGGCAGGGAGGCTTCAGGCTTCTTGAGCTGATATGGTGTGAAAGACTCTTCTGTTGGCTCTGCTGCTGCCTGGTTTTATATCTGTGGGGCAGAAGGCTTCATTAGCACACACACCTTGCCGTAAATGTGCTACTAAAAAATCCCTTCCCCTTTCAGGAGAGTGACGAGTTCCTCTCAGCAAAGCTCTGGACAAGTCCCTTTTCTCCAGTTCTGCCCACCACTGCCATGGTGGTCTCCTTTGCTCTGTGGAAGAGAATGTGTCCTGCAGTTCTGGACTAGCCCCACATCTGTACCCTGCTGTGGGTCATAGCTCTGTGCAGGTGAATGCCAAAGAGCTCACAGGCTCCTGTTTCGGGGGGGCTGTCCCCCTATGGCTCTTCTCCCTCTGCTTCATCTCCCCAGCTCACCTGTCCACCACCTCCTTCACTCACTAGGGTTTTTTCTCTTTCTTTCAAGGTTTCCTTGCTGCCTTTTCAGTCAGGCTGTCGAAACCTTCCTTCCATCATCATCTGCATCTACAGCCTCATCTGCATCTTGCCTCATTTTAACAGGAGGGTGTTTTTCCAGGCAGCACTGAGAGAACTAGCTAAGCACCTCACAGCAACCTCGGCCTCTTCCCCAGGAAGTGTGAAGGGCATCTTCCCCCCTGACTGTGACAGCTCAAAGCTGACTCTGACCAGGCACTGCAGACTAGAGAAACATTGTTCCTGGAAGACCTGGTGTCCCTGAAGGGCTAGAGTGCCGCCTGCCATGCCAGTGGTTGTCTGAGGGATGCGGTTGCTGGGCTCTGTCTTTTTTACACAGACTTTAGCATGGGTCTATGATCCATGCAACAAACAAAGGTGAAACAAAACCCATGGACCAGATCCTTGCTGGTGTAAATGGGCTGAGTTTGGCCATGTCATGCTGGTTTACACCAGCTGAGGATCTGATACCAAATCCATTGGGTTTCTGAACTCAGCACTCCTCACAGCAGGTGGAAAGGCACCTTTTTAACTGCATGACACCCTACAGCCCTAATTTCGAACAGCTTTGCACATACTGTGACCCTGATCAGATACAACATTTACTTGTGGGGGAAGCTCAGTGTGAGCTAGAGACACATGAGAGGCTAGCTTGTCTCAAGGGTGTTCTAGCTGTCACTCAGCCAGCTGTGTGCCTCAAGCCCATGCTTGTCCCTGGGGAAGTTGTGTGTGAAAAAGAGCTGTCTTGTCCCTCCTTTGGGCATGTACATGCAGATGAGGACTTTGAATGTGTGGACTTGGAAGCTATTTCGGCATGTTCTGCCCTAACTGTATCTCAGATCTTTCTCCTGCTGCTGCCACTACTTCTGTACCACCATGTGCCTTTTTTTTTTTTCTCCTCCTATTTAAGCCTCCTTACTTCCAAAAAGCTCTGTTTTTCACCCGCTCCTCTCTGTGGGGGGAAGTAGCTCCTTTGGGAGCTTCGAGATGAGGCTGAGATCATGTGAGGCTGGACATTCCTCTCCTGCTTCTGCTGCAGCCGGCTCCCACTGCTGCTCCGTGTGCTGTAGAGTCTGGTGCTCATGCCCTCAGCGCTTCTTGGCAGCTCCTTCAGAGACCTGCTCAGCTGCTTGCCTTTGCTGTGGAACATCTCACGCTTGTAAGTACTGCTGCTTACGGGAGTGCAGCTCTTAGGCAATGGCTGTAAGGCATGATCTGTCCTCTCTGGTTCTGATGTGAAGTTAACAGGCCTAAGGAAGCAAATGTCTAAGCTGGACTCGGAAGAGGCCGGGGAGCAATTCTCAAAAAGAGCGAGGTTTTGGAAGGCATCGTCTTCATAGGGGCCTGGCAGTGTGAAAACCTCCCCAGAGTAGTCGAACTCTTCGTAGCTTGGTGCAAAATTCCTCGCATCCTGCAGCAGCTCCACAGAGGTCCTGATGGCTCTCTCGGTGTTTCCCACCACATCAGCTGGTGGTGCTTCATACTCCATTTCAGGGATGGATTGTAAGGGGGCTGTCAGAGCCTTGAGTTCCTGCTCTGTGAGCTGAGAGGATGCAAGGATGTTCTCTGGCCTCTCATGTTTTCTACTTTCCATTTCCCAGTCAGGGGGCTTTACAGCCTGGATGTTCTCCATCACGGTTGGCTGGGGTTTCTTCATCTGGGACATCAAATGCCTTAAAAATAAGAAACAAAACAGAACAGAAAAAACAGAAGGAAGTAGAATACTAAAGGATGACTGAGAGACAGCGTGATGAGCTCCCCTCTCCCCTTGCTCCCCAAGCCCCATTCTATTGCTTTTAAGGCCAAAAGGTATTTTCATATCTTAGAGAACAGTAACAGAGCTGCCATTAATAGAAGTTGCCTGGCTGGGTTAGCAGGAACAAACCTGAAGGGGTAGAACTGCTTATCCAGTAGCTTTGGCTGACTTCTGTACTTTACACCATGAAATGAATAGAAACTGAGATGAGAAGCCAACTGCTCCATCTCTCTCCTGTTCATCTGCATTTTGGATTTTTACTTTCCTTCTCTTTCTGTAATGTAGGGGCTGTGTCTTACTTTCCTGTGGTCTGATTGTCTTTTCAGGTGGACAAGGTTCCTCTCTTGGGTAGGGTGACTCTGTCCTCAGAAGTGTCAGGAGTACTTGCAGGGCTCCCCTACCCTTTCTGTGTTCCAGGTAAGTCAGCAGAGAGTACTGCATTGGATGAGGTATTAGGTGCAGGGTGTGCACTTCCATGGCCCTTAATGAACACTAGTTAGGAAAGTCCCACTGCAAACCCTGACCTGAGTTGTATTAGAAGCTGCTTGGCCAGCCAGGCCTGGGGAGTTATTTTCCCCCATTCTGTTCAGTGCTGATGAGGTCCCCACCTGGACCCACGTTGGGTCCTCAGTTCAGGATGAATGTGCGGAAACTGGGGAGGCACCAGCTGAGGCTACCAAGATGGGGGCCTGGAGCATTGTGTCTGTGAGGGGAGGGAGATTGGCTTGGGTAGTCTGATGAGGAGGAGGCTAGGGATTGATATAATAACACTACCACTTGAGGGGGACTCAGAATGATGAAGGCAAACTCTTCTTGTTAGTGTCAAATGATGTAAGGAAGCACAACAGCCACAAATTGCTGACATAAGAAAAAAGGCAAGTCTAGTGTGCTTCTCTGGTCACCATCTTAGTTGGCACCTATCAGTAGGCTAGAAATGGCCAAAGATTACTGGGTGCTACCAGTAGCCCTGTCTTTCTTGAATTAGTCTTGTGTCTTTTTGAACCCATTTGTATTTGCATCTTGTAATAGACACTCTCATCATTCAATGAAGTGCTGTGTGGAGAAGTACTTTTTTTGCTAGTCTGAGACCTTGGTCATGTTTCCTAGCTCTTGTAATGTTGACAGTGAATAATGCAGAGTGTTACTATGCACACTGCTGCCAGGCCTACACAAATACATATCCTCCCTGGTACACTGTTAAGACAGCTAGCAAGAGCATTAACAGCCCTGGGTAGAGCTCTGAAATGTTTCCTGCTTGTAAGCCACGTGGTAGTGGATAGCAGGAAAGAGCCAGCCCTTTATCTCTCTGTGCATACACAGGGAGTAGTCTTGGAAATGACAGTCTGTAACTGCCTAGTGTTACTAGCATAGTATGGGTGAGGAGAGAGTTTTCAGCCTACTTTGAAAGCCTTCTACTAGGACAAAAGGCTTACGGGGTGGTTGTGCCAGAGGAAGGTGCTGGTGGGAACGACTGTATTGTCTCTTCAGAGTGGATCCCGCTGTCCCGGATAGATGTTGCACTGGGTGTTGGAGAAACCTCTTGGCTCGTACACTGCGAGGTGAGGCCTTTGTACAGCTTCACCAGGGATGACCTGAGGGAGGAGAAATCCATCGTCGTGCTAAGAAATAAGGCAAGGAATGAGCACGAGCATGTAGAATCACAGAAAACAGGACTGGGAAGGACCTTAATAATCCCGTTCACTTCTTCCCACCCCAAGGAAGGACCCGTTCCATCTAGTCTGTCCCAGTCAGCAGAGTGTCCTGCTTTCTGTCCTGTTCTTAATGCCTCTCCTGATAGCAGTCCCTCCCCAGCAGTCTGCTCCAGCCCTGTACCACCCTCCATATTTGGAAGCTTCCCTTGAAGTTTGATCTTGTCCTACTCCCCCAGTGAATCATCACAAGGAGCAACGGCAACCAGATTTTGATTTTAGTAAAAAGTCTTGATTTCAAGGAACTCTTCTGAACCACAACTTGAGAATTGACATTCAGGGTCATTTCTGTAACAGTTCATCTCAAACAGGTTATGGGAGACTTTTGTTTCTCCCACCCCACTCCCCCAGTAAAATAAGATAACACTGTTCTTTCTCAGTCTTAGCCTCTGAGGGCTTCAGGCAACAGTCTTGGCATTCACCATGGCCCTGAGCTGCCAAAGCAGCTAAGTCCCTGTGTATTCTCCCACTGGGGAGTGACTTTGCCATTAGCTTAAAGAATCAAATATTCCCATGAAACACATGGCTGCTATGTTTAGAAGGATTAAACTGATTTTCCGTCGACTCTCAGAGTTAGACAGAAGAGCCCACCCCAAATCTGACCTCAGTCTGGAGGACAAATACCAATAGTGGGCCTTCTCCAGCATTCATATGCAAAGGGCTCTGTTTTATTTCAACAGAGTAATGTGCCTGTTGATCTTGCCTGGACGTAAACCCCCTCTTTCCAGGCTTCCCCCACACCTCCCTTTCCCTGATGATAGAGAGAATGAGCTGATGTTGTGCTTACTTCTTCAGCTTTTTCCTCTTCTGTATAAGCAGGTCTTCATTGCATTGGAAGAGGAGGCTATAGTGTGAGATGAAAACCCGGAGGCGCTGCACACACACCAGCAACAGGTAATAGTCAGGGTGCTCTTGCTCCGTGAACTTCAGGACATTCTGGGGCACAGAGGAGAGCAGGCTGTTTGGAGGGTGTCCTAACGCTTTCTGGGGAGAAGGTGCTATTGGGACCATGGATTAGTGCTCTGGAGTACCCATGGCACTGCCCTGTGGGAGCTCTTCTAGGCAGCACCAGTTTCTGAGGGACTTGAATGGGGTCTGCCTCCTACTACTCCAGTACAAATACACAAGTAACCACTGTAAATGTAATCATGGAATGTGTGGGTGATGTACTGGTTGAGTTTAGCATTGGATAAATAAACCAATCTCTTGTTTTTATAGGGCTTGCTTTCTGTGTCATTTGTCTTTTCTTGAAATGTTCTAGTACTATTCAGATAACCCTCCTGTGAACCAGAACTCTTCTTATCAGCAAACTCTGTATAGGAAAGGTTGTTGGGCCCTAGGAGCCTCTAGCCCTCTCAGTCTCTGAGCTAACAGGCATGTGGGCCACTCAGCAAAGAGGCCAGCTCTGTTACAGGAGTTAGGTCGGAGCTCACAGTAGACATGCCCCATCTTTGGCCTCCTGTTCTCCCAGAGCAGCAGGCAGCAGAGCTTTTGGCTTTCCAGGCGACAAAAGTTGGTTCTCTCAGGCCAAATGGAGAAACTGGCAAATAGGAGTAAGCTTTAGGTGAAAATGATGAAAATTAAGCCATTCTCAGCTGGCTTTCCCTTTCAAAGGTTTTTTTCAGAGAGCTTACTGGGTTAGCCAGAAGCCCTGTTACCTGTACAGGCCTGAATACCAGCTCCGAGTTAAAAATCACAATGTTGGGATAAGAGTTCAACAAGACA
The DNA here is from genome assembly GCA_009819775.1 of Phoenicopterus ruber ruber. Taxonomy (NCBI): domain Eukaryota; kingdom Metazoa; phylum Chordata; class Aves; order Phoenicopteriformes; family Phoenicopteridae; genus Phoenicopterus; species Phoenicopterus ruber. The sequence goes on from CM020217.1 coordinate 12,749,571, forward strand.
ATTTCCATCCTGGGGCCCTACCTGTAGATGAATAAGGTATTCAGGGATTCGTTGGACTATATGGAAAAACAGAATGTAGAGATCGGACTTGATTTCTTCTTCTACCTAAAATAGAGAAAGCAACTTCAGAGTCTCTTCCACCCATAAAACATGTCTGCTTCCAAATGGTTCTAGGGTTCAATGAGTAGTTATGCTGTAAGTAGTTATAACAGTTGACAGGAGCATGCCAGTCAAGTGGCAGTTGTGCATGACAATACACCAGTCTTCATCTTGCTTCTGGAAGGGGTATTTGCAACTCCTTCCACCAGCAATACTAGTCCTAAGGATTAAATTCCTTAGGTTAGGGATTATCTATGGGGACACTGAGCCTCATTAAATAGGGATGTGTGTTTAAAGTGCACTAGTTAAGTTTCCTTGAAACCCCAGGTAGACACTATTGGTCAGAATGAAGTTCTTAGTTTAGGCCCAAATGAGTTGAACAAAATGAGATTGACTTCTAAATTAAGATGTCTTGGAAGTAAGCTAGTGTGTTTTAGTTGTTGCACTTTAAAACTACCTTTAAAACTAAACTTTCCTAGTTTAAACCAGGAAGCAAGGCTGTGAGACCAAATACCTGAGGCTGAACAGTAGAGGCTGTTTTCTCTCTAAAGCACTTACAGCCTCACTCTTGGTCTCCCTGTTTGGGTGAGTCCTCCATTTTCCAGGAGACACCATTTGCCTGGGACAGGTCTGGATAGCATGTGCATAGGCAAGCTTTCTGGGAGGTTTGATCTGAAACATTATTTCATGTCGCAGTAGAAATAATACCTTTGGTTAGACACACTGTGATGAACATGTTAAAGCTGCCTTTTGTAGGTGCGTGTCAGCCATGGCGACATTTGGGAAACTGGCATTTGGTAATGAGAACAAGTGGATTGGCAGAAGAGTCCTATCGTGGGCAGGCATAATAGGAAGCAATTCAGGCTTGCGTGTTCCCATTATGTGTTTGTGAAGCAGGCAGGAAGCTTACCTCCTTCAGGATCACCACGTGGATCAGAGAGATGCATTCTGGCAGGTCCCTTAGGTAAGCAACATAGTAGTCCAGAAAATTATTCTTACAAAAGGAAAAAAGAAAAGAACAAAGAAACTTGAGAGATTTTTGGTCATAGAGCCAGCCAGAATAAGAAACTGTGGATTCCCCACCATCACTCCTGGGAGCTCATCAATGCAGCAAAGCTGTTAACTGTGTGAATTTTTCAGGGTTTGGGACTTCTCAAGGAAGGCTGTTTAATAAAATGTGTTCAGCTGTTGAGCATAGTGTGTGAAGATTTATAGCAGATGGGAGGGGTAGAGAGGCTGGGGAGGAAGAAGCTTTTCTTATTTGACTCTTAAAATTTATAAAGCATCAGATGAGTTTTTACACATCCTTCCAGGAGAGGTCCCACTGCTCGCCAGGGGTTGGGCAGACCTTCACCCTGAGAAGGAGGTGCTGTTTTACTTGGGGCTGCAAACCACATAGGATAAGGGGCCTGCCCACCTGCTTGTCATAACTCTGAACAAAGTGTATTGGGGAAGGGAAGCATAAGAAACACGTTCTTTTCACACCCTCACTGTGAATACAGACATCCAAGCTGTCAAGGCTCATGTGTAGTTCCTGCAACCAAGTCTAGGTCTCTTGCATTTATTACAGGACTGTGCTATGTGGCTGCATGCCCCAAGGTGGGTCTGGCATGTGGGCTCCCTGACCAACCAAGTACTACAACAAAGGGGCTACCATGCACTGGGACTCTGCTCAAAGGAGGCTGGCTGAAAGGCCTTACCCTAGCCACAGCTTCATGGCACAGCCCCTCTGCTGCAAGGTATCTTGGCCCACTTGTGGGCTATCGGCACAACATCATGAATCATAGCATAAGCGTCCAGGGAGGTCTGTAACATACCTCATCATTTGTTAACTTCAGGAAGATGTCGCCTAGGATCCCTTGTCGTGGCCAGCTCAGGACTCGCTCCTGTAGAGCGTGAAGTAAATCGACATGCTGCTGGACCAGGTACCGCAAAGAGTTGGGGAAGAAACTGAAGGGAGACAATATCAGACTGATTACACAGAGCAGAGGCTCAGCCCTAAGCATATACTGCTGAAATGTGTGTTCATGGGTGGTCAGCACAGGCTTGCTTTAAACACAGGTATTATTAACTACTTTTGTTGGAGTCCTGGCTGCACCACAAGGCCCTGTTTTGGCTGCTAGGTACGTGTAGGTACCCTCTCCACTAGGCTGCTATTACAGTGTTTTGAAGGTTTCTTAGGGTGACTCTCCAGTGCATTGTGTAGCTGACTAGAATTTGCAGAACTAAAAAGCCCAAGGCAATGCTGCTGTGGCTGATGAAGCAGGACCATGGTCCTGAGCCATCCCATAGAGTGCTTGGAGGAGAGCTCCCCAGCTTTGTATATTGTCTCATTTGTCAGGCCCTTTAACAAGCCAACCCTTTGATGCAGAGCTGGTTAAAATGTGCTACTATCTTTCTATCATTTCATGCCAATTTCATCCAGAATCAGAATGAAGACGTCAAATATCAAAATATTTTGCCAGATGGAAAGGTCTCAGGGAAAAAGAGTAAAAATAAAAACTCAGTTTGGACTGTCACGCAGACTGTGTGTGTCATGCAACTGCTTAAATAAGTCCACATCAACCCGTGTACCACATGTCCCACAGTGGACTTCTGTGAAATGACTCCTTGGATGTGGGACTCCTAGGGACAGTGGAAAGAGCCCAAAAAAGGGAGAGCCAGCAAGGACTGGTCTCCACAAATGTGCTTAGGTGCTGGGAACTCCCAGGCCAAACCTGAGTGAATGGGGAGAGCTGTAGGAGCTATCCCATCCTGGGAACTAAGACAGCTGCCACAGGGGATGGCCTTTGCAAAGAGTTGGGTTTAACTGCTAGGTTGGGTCAGTCCCACTGGTCTTGTATCTGTGTGTAAATACGTGTGTATGTCTGTATATATCTATACCTGATGGATGGCAGCCACTAGACAGGGGCTTATGCCCACAGCAGCTTCTAGAGGTGGAGCTGTGGACTGTGAGAAGCAGGCAGTGAATGTGCAAAGCTTTGTTCCCACCCAGGCAGGAGGCATGCAAAAGAAGAATAGGAGACTGATGGGACTCAGAAGGAGACTGAAATGAAGCATTAGTGAAACGGTTTGCGATGCAGGGTGGACAAGATGCAAGGACAGGCAGGAAAGTCTTTAATCACTGCAAAAACCTTCCAGTGCCTCCAGTTTTCAACTAGAAATAAGCTCTAAGTGTTAAAAGATCTCTGTGTGTATGAAAGAAAAGTGGGAGAGAGGATGATGCAGAAAGAATATTGATGGAAGAAAACTCCCCAAAAGAGAGAGCACACTAAATACCTTCTCTCTTTGGTGCTCCTTTTCACATCTGGCCCTTGCAACGTGGCCTTGATCTTCAGGATTAGGGAAAGGTTGATAACATACTTCCTTTCTGACTCCAGCAGCTCCAAAGCGATATTCTGCCTTTTGGCTTCCAGAAGATAATGGTTAAGTTTAAAAATAAGGAAATGCTGACCTCAAGGACAGCTTCATGTTAGACTGGTGACCTGACATTAAATCATGAAAGGAGAAGCTGTCGAAAAGCGACAACACTGTCTTGTCTTTGTGTGTCTACTTTCCACAAAATACAAAATTCTAGCCTGATGCTACAGCATGCCCCAGACGTGACTGGAGCCACAATTTGCTAAGAAAGCTCCAAAGCAAATGTGTTTTCCCCTATGAATACCATTTTTTCTAAGAATAACAAAACAAGCAATCAGGCAAAACAACTCATACCAGGGATTCACATCCAGTTTCCCGCAGAAGGAGAAGTGGTACTTTTCACCCGCTTAAGCAACTACACTGTCACAATCCCATCAGTACTCTGAACCTGCCAGGTCTTGGAAAGGGAAATGGGTGTCCTGGGTGCGGAGCAATTCTGTCAGTAGCACAGACCAGCAAATAGAAAAGCCAGAAGTCTTGGAGACTAAGGCCCTGAGACATTCCCCTGTAGCAGGAGAAACTGGCTTGTGTGTCTCCCTCTGTAGAAGCTGATTACCAACCAGCTCACACCAGATGTGAATGCAGCTTTGAGCCTCTAGCCAGTGTTTTCCACTCTGTCCTTACCAGCCAGAGAGGGTTCACATACAATGTTGTCTGCCGAGCTGTATCTGCTTTGGCCCATGTCTTTCCCTCTCTCTGGTTGCTCTTTGGAAATGTATTCATCTCCCCAGTCCTTGGTGTCCTTGGGCTGCTTCCACACTGTTGACGGCAGATGCACTTTCGACTGCCCCTCTGTTGTCAAGGAAGGCTTGAGGCTGTCATCTGTCTCTATGGTTGCTCCTGCAATGACAAACAGCTGTATGGATCATGACATCTCAGTTGACAGGTTATGCTACAGCAGGCAGCTAACCTGAATTATCATCCATTTGAAGTACTGGAAGGAGAGCTTGAAGCATTCTCTGTGCTTCACAAGGGCTATAGCCTTGTAGCATTAATTTACAAACAGAAGTGCAGTTGGCGAGCATTTTGGCAGAACAAGGTTTGCACTCTTCCAGCCTCTTCCACTTTATTTTCAGGCCAAATAAAGTCCAAAATTAGACACATGTTAGAAAAGAAAAAAACATAAATTCCAAGTATGGTTGCACTTCAAGGGTTTGGGACACTTCAGGACTTGGTAATATGACACTTATTGGCAGGTATTGTAGAAACAGAAAGTATTATTATAATTTTGATTTAAATGCTATTCTTGATGTAAACTGTCATGGCTCTTCAAATTTTTGTTAGTGTGATGTGCACATTTTGTTAGTGATACAGCAGCAGCAGGACTGATAATCTGAGGCTGTTAAATCACAGAGAAGGTAAGGGAGGGTGCAGGTGCATTAGAGCTATTGGGCTGGAATTGCTTTAATACAAATACTTTGAATTTGGGTTGCAGTGAACTATTTTCCATAGCTTTTGTTCTCTCTTTTTTCCAAGTGGATTCAAGCAAAAGAGCCATCCAGAACAGTGAGTGCTTCTCATGAACAGTGCAAACATCTAATGGTTGTTCTTATGTGTCCTTTTGCTGGCCAGGATCCTTTAGTGTCCCCTTACTATACCCTTCTCTTACTTCTGACCAATTTTTATTCTTGCTAGAAAAACTCCTCTGTTACTATTCAGACATGTCTACAAGGAATCTGAAAGCTGGTGAGCGAATAAACAGCTCATCAGTTCTACTAGTGTGTAGTAACTGCAAAGACCATCTCTTCCCAAGTGGCAAAATGGTACTGTCGTTATTCTTTGCCATATCAGTAAGTCTTAATTCTTCCTTTCTGTAAAGGCGCTTAGAACCTGTGAAAGCAGCAGCAGAAGGGCTTTGGCACTTCAGGGATGCAGATTTGCCCTTGTATCTCAACTGCAAGTATGAAAACGGAGGTACATGGCAAAGTGAAAGACATTCCTGTGAAATGCATTCCCTGAAAGCATTTCTTCAGTGCAGTAAAGCAAGCACTCTAATCAAATCATTGTCCTACTGTTTTTTGACAGTTCAATATTTTCCTACCTGGACCTGCTATGACTTTCACACTTCCTTCTCCCATTGGCATGATCCTGGTGTCAGACACTGTTGAAGAGCAAAGGGAAACTTTACAAGAGAAGACAGCTGTAGAGCAGGCTTCCTCCTGCCAAGCCCAGTGAGTATGGTTAGACCCTCCAGTGTTTCACATTTTTGCTATGGAAACACCTCTGTTAGATCCTCCACTAAGGGATCTTTACTGTTGTGGCTCTTGTTGTGGTCTTTGTTTCAGTAGCACCTGCAGGCAGGCTAAAGTAGAGGTCTGTCCTGGTTTAGGCCGGGACGGAGCTAGTTTTGTTTTCAGCAGCTCCTGTGTTTTGGATTTAGTGTGAGAAGAATGGTGGTAGTACTCTGATGTTGTTGGTTGCTGCTAAACGACCAAGGACGTTTTGCAGTTTCCCAGGCTTTGCTAACGTGCAGGTGCAAAAACTTGGGAGGGGCAGAGCCAGAATAGTTGATCCAAACTGGCCAAAGAGAGTATTCCATACCATAGACGTTGTGCCCGGTATAAGTGAGGGTCGGTCGGGCCACTAGGCTTTTGAGACCTTTAACTTGCCTTAATCGTTAAGCTTCCCTTTGGATTGCTTTTTGTTTCCCTATTTTTCCTTTTTGTTTTTTGTTCGTTTGGCTGTTTGTTCCCTCTCCTGCTCTCTCTGGAACTTGCTGTTCTGGGATAGCTGGGGGGGAACACCCCTGCTCCCTGCCTGCTGCTCGGGATGGGCTGTATCGGTCGTCGGGTGGTGAGAAAGGGTGTATTGTTTGTTTTATATATTCTATTATCCTTATATATATTATCATTATTATCATTATTAATATATTCTTATATTTTTCCTTTGCTGTCCTGGAGAACTGTTTTTATCTCAACCCGCGAGTTTTCCTTTCTCTCCGATTCTCCTCCCCACCCCACTGGGGAGGGGGGGGAGTGAGCGAGCGGCTGCGTGGTATTGGGTTACAATTTGGGGTTAAACCATGACAAGGTCCCTGTTGTGCTTGGTGCTGTATGACTGCAGAGGAATGTGAGCAGTCTTGGCTTGTCCTTGCTCAGTAGCTGCACATTGGTGCACAGAAGGCACCCAGCAGGCAGAACAAGAGGCTGGAGGCCTGACACAGAGATACGGCTGCCATTTTGGGTGGAAAGGAGCTTATTGAAGAGTGGAGGGGTGAGATGACTGGAAAGAAATGGGCAGTGGGAGAAGTGGGTGAGAGAGGTGGATGTGCAAGAGGGATGTGAGGGAGAGGGCTATCATACCACCTCAGAGTAGAGCAGAGGGGGGCCCATGACTGGCCAGATTCTGAGCAGAACAGAGTAGAAAACAGCATATAGTTTTCATCCAGTCTCTGCCTTTGTTAACATTTTAAATGTATGTGGTTTTTGTGTCTTCCTATCTGAACAGCAAGAGAGTGATAGACCAGTTTAGACCCCCAAAGTTAATTATAGGGGAAAAAAAAGGCTCTAGTCCATCACCTTTTCTTTGATTCCAACCTTCACAAGTGTTTGGCAGTTGACAGTATTTTCCTGGTCAAGGTGTAACCCTGACACCATGGGCTAGCAGCTTCTGCAGCTAACAAGGGGCAGTGATTCTCCTAGCAGTGTGTATGTGCAAGGAGCAGTGACATCAGTAGCCTAGTGTGTATATGTGCCAGCTCCCATGTCCCTTTGTCAAATCAACCACTGGTATGGCCCTTTAATGACACCAGGTGTTCTCTGTCAGCCCAATCCCTGTGATCCTCCTTTCTGTGCCCTGCTCCCTTACATGGAAACAAATCCACAGGTTGTAGTATTTTTATCAGGGGCTCCTGCTTGGCTCTGTGTCTGTGCCATCAGCATTACAGGGAAGAAGATACAGCCTGCTTCCCTTTCTTTGGAGGAGGCAATCAATGGCTTTTGGGACAGTGTTCACAGAGCAGCATCTCCTGAATCCAGGCCAGCACCAAGGTTGCTATCCTGAGACACTGTGCTGAGGTGCGTGCATAGACCCAGGAGCAGTGCTGCCAAGGGGAGCAGCCAGCCCTGTTCTCTTTTTGTGCTGCTGCCACCTGAGGAAAACTTGCTGTCCTCTTACCCTAGTGACCTTTTTCTGGATATTTTTCCTGAGGAAGGCACTGCATTTGCTTACTCTATTTCTTACCTTTTTCGTAAGTCACGTTGTGTAAGAGACTTGTAAAATCTTCATTTATCAACATGGGTTCTGGGAGGTTAATGGATCGAAATGGGCTGCCCTGGAGAGGTGTAGGCACTGTCTGTGACCCATGATCATCCTTCTGTGCTCTTCTGTACAAATACAAAGAATGAGACAGTTGGAAAGTATGAATGCTACAGCTGAAGCTCCTACACTACAGTTGTGGGAGACACCAGTATAAGTACAAGCACAGAGTCAGAAGTAGGACAACTCCAGCAGAGACCAGGAAAGGAGTTGACTTTGATGGAGTTGGCTTTGATGCAGTTCATGAACAATGTTCTGGAAGTAACTGCCACTGGCTATAGGAGAAGGTTATTTCAGATCTGTTCTTTTGCAGAGCATATTTCATCTAATTAAATAGCTTAATTAGCAAAGGGGCTAGTCTAGATTTGCAAAGTGTTTGCATCAAGGCAGCTGTACAGCCACCATCAAAACTGTTTTCAGAATGAGGCCAATCAGAGCCATCTGCTTCATCACAGCAACAGTGTGGCCCAGCAGTGTGCAAACATGCTCCTGCATGACCCTGCGCAGAGAAGAAAAGGCTGGTGACAGGAAAGCAGAGCATGACTGCATCGTCAGGAGCCCGCTGAGTCCTGCACGCTCGGAAGGGGAAACTACAGTGCTATTGTCTGGATGGGGGTGGCTTAGCAATAGCTTGTAATGGTGAAGGCTCCTGACTTTCAACAATATTCCTGCCCCAACATGTCTCTAGCAGGTCTGTGTGTTTCACCAGGCCCTGGTTCCCCTGAGAGCTGCTGGGGCTATTTTGCTGTTGGAATCCCAGAGAGGTGTTGGTGTTTTTCTGGTGTATTTGCTCTGTGGGGTATGTGTCTAAAAGCCTGTGGTGAACTGAAGGCTAGGGCTTCCAGTAATAATCAGGTTTGATACATGTGTCCAGCCAGGAAAAGATTAAGAAATTAAGCTATAAGGAAATGAACAAAATGGACACCACTGCTAATTAGCACTTCTGGGGCCCTGGAGTTCAGGCCCTTACTTAGCTTTCACTTTCCGTGATTCCCGCCGCTTTTCTTGCTGCAGCTGCTCAATTTTCTGTTGCATTTCCTCCTGCTTGGCACTGATTTCTTCAATCATTGACTTTGCATCGCTGAGCTCCTCCTGAGAAACAGGTAAAAGCACAGCATTCCCAGGGTGCCCATCAGCCTTACATAGCACAGCTTTGAATGCTGGCTGGTGTGCACTAGAGGTGCTTCAGGGTGCTGCGGAGAGTGGCTCTGTGATTAGACACTCTTCTTTTGCAAGTCAAGTGTGTGTAATACATGCCATGCACAGCATAGCAATCCTTAATTCAACTACAGGCAACTCACCCAAGCCAGTGTAATGTCAGATGGTTAAGACACTGGTGGGAGATGGAGACATGGGGCCTCATTCACCACCGGTTGAAAGCACTGGGGGGGACTCCTGCCTTTAATGGCATTTGGAGGTGGGCCTGAGGAAGCACGTTTCCCTCTGCAGTTCTCCAGCATGTGTATCCACATGTTGCACTTGGTTCAGATCCCAGTGTGGTCACTCACATGTATAAGCTTTTGCCAGTCAGGCCTTGGAGCTACTTGTTAGCCTGGTTTCCTAAGGAAATGAGGCCCTCCGTAACCTCCCTGTCAGCACATCCTCCTTCAGGCAGTTTCAACCAAGCATTACTTGGATGTAGAGCGCTCTGATGCATGAAGTTCCTGCAGGTTTCATCAACATGAGCAGCAGGATAGAATAGAGATACTCAAGAGTTTCTTGCGAATCAAAGGAGAGGGATTTTCCCCAAGCAAGGAGGTGGCTTCACTGGGAGCTCAATGTTTGAACGGTCAACATGGGCATGAGGCAGAGGGAGAGCAGCCTTTTCCCCTCCTGTTGCTTGCATAATTCCTTGTATCTGGATTTTAAACCCCCTTTTCCCCCATAACAATATCCTGGATAACCCTGCCTCTGGTTGCTTTGAGACCTCTGCCATGTGCCCTTACACTTTTTATTGTCTCCCTTGCTCATCTGGGACCACAGGGCTCCTTTTGCCCAGTGTCATCCCTCTCCCTGTCACAGGGTCAGTAGTAACAGGCTTTTCCAGTAAGCAGCCTTCTTTAACTTCACGGGGTATTATTCACTCAGCAAAACCCCATGGGGAAAATTTACCATACAAACAATAAAACAGTTCCTCTACCTGCCTCTTCACAGGCAGTCATCCCGTTTCTGCATGGAGATGCTGGCTAGTTTAAAGTGCACATTGAGCCTTCTTGCTAGGCTCTTTCTCCAGTCCTTTGTCTTTATCCTCTTGGGCTGGATTAAACCAGGCAGCACTTCCTCCCAGCTGTGTGGGAATGCAACTTCAAAAGGCTTTAGGGTTTTGTGTTAATTCCCTGCTCCCCAGCGGCTTTGGTTCCAGCAGGAAATGCAGGAGACCTGACCCAGGGAGAGGTATGGCCCAGTGGCAGCCTGTGAACAGGCCATATGCCTGTTGCACATGCAGCTCAGAGCAAGGATTGCTTGTGCCCAGGGTAGCTCGCAGCACTGCCTCATGGCCCATCGAGAAGGCTAAACAGGCCAGGGCATGGGTTACGTTTGGATTGGAGTAGTTGGGGGAGACACAAAGCCGAAGGAAGTGCACCAGATACATCTGAAACAACTGCCATCTCATTTTCTTTGCAAGCAGGAAGGATTGATGGAGGCAGGGGAATGCTGCCCCATGCCACCCAAGCTAATGTGGCAGGTATGCAGCCCCCCTGCAGGTCACACTCCTACCTTGAATGTGTTGAGGGAATTCTTCATCTCGGCCACTTTCTCTTCCATGGCACAGCGGCAGCTCTTGACCTTCTCCTCCAGGGCGTACTCGCCATGCTGGATTCGCGACAGCTCCTGCATTGCTTCTGTGAAACCCGCCTTCAACTCAGAGGCTAATGCCTGCAACTAGAGGAACCACAAACACGGTGGGTTCAGTCCCTCCTCCCAGATGCAGGTGGCTGTGTCCCCGAGGATCACCCATGGTTCAGAGTGGCATGAAGGCTGGGTGTAACCCATCCTGTAAGGTGCTGTCCTCTTTCTCCTCCTCCTGTCATGACTGGGAGACATGGGGGGGTGGGGGTGTTCGGCTCCTGCTGCAGCCTCAGTACAGGGTAGGTGGTGTTTGTCTTGGGCAGTCAATGTGCCCCTTTTTAGACTCAGTTTTTCCAGGCTCCCTGGCAGTTTGTAGCCTGTCAGTCTGTAGAAGGAGAGGACAGCCTGAAACATGCCAAGAAGGTTTGCAATAACAGCAGCCAGATTATCAATCCCCAAAGCAGCTGAGCAATCAAGAACATGTCCGTTTTTGAGCAAGTCCTCCTCCCCCACATATTTGTGGGGCTTGTGCTCTCCCCAGACAGGTCTAACACCTCCTTGCTCTCCAAGGGCTGTGGAGGAGCTCTGTCCTTGGTCAGCAGACCCTTTCCAGGGAAAGAGGCAGCTCTTTAACTCATGATGGGGAGGGAGCAGGAGGTTTTCCCCTGGCATACAGCAACACTGTGCCCACTCTCCCTGTTTTCTGTCCCTAGAGGCCCTAGCGCTGCTGGAAGAGCTCATAACCTAAGCTGGAGGCAGCCGGTTGATAGCCGGGTGAAGCAGGAGACAGACCAGGGCAAGCCAGGTTGGCATAGCGAGCAGACAAGGCAGGTGTGGAGGTGGGCAGTGAGGGGAGGCAGGCGGCCTGCAGAGGGCTAAGCGGGGACACCCTCTTTGGGGGAAGCTCAGGCCGGTGACCCTCAACTCTGCCCCTGCTGCTGTGAGCAAGGCACTCGTTCTGCCTGCATAAAGCCCACGGCGAGGTCGCGGCCCAAGGTGCTTCGGTACCAGTGGTTTTTACCTTTACAACAGAAATTCGGCCTAACATCTGGTTATAAACTGAGTCCAAAACTGGAGCACTGATGGTAAGAGGACAGCCACCCCGGGGAACTCAGGCGCTTGAGTCCTGCAAATGGAGCAGAGATGGCTTCCGATACCTCGGGGCAATGGCATGCACCATCCTCCTCTGATCAAGACTGGCAGCGTCTTTACAGAGGACGTCTGCCTGACATCCCCATTCCTACCCCAGTGCTTAACCCACAGTCCCCAGTCTGGTCTGGCTGGACACACGTTCCCAGAGCTGTCTGGGTAGGAGGAGCGGGACTGACAGGAACTGGGACAGGGCAGAGGGGAGCAGGAGGCTGAGGAAATCTTCCCTCCTCAGGCAATCAACCCTGACTCCCCAAGCCAGCTGGAGCTCCAGACTCCTTGATTCAACCCCTTCACCCACCCTTCCTGGCCACAGGAATTGTCACCCTGTGACCTGTGAGTGTAGCCTGAAGGGTTAGAGGGGCTGTTTGGGGCCATGGCTGCTAGGGGAGGTAATGACCATACTGCTTCTGATATCTCAGCCTTAGGGGGGTGAGCCAGATGGTCTTAGCATCATCAGACATCCTAACATACATGCCTGGAGAAGTGGGGGAATATAAAGTACTGCAACTGTGCAAAATGTTGGTATTCCCATCCCTGCTCACAGGTGCTTGCCAAACTTCCACACTGAGCTGACATTGCCAAGGCAGAGTCTCTCTGCTAGCCTGCATCAGGGCTAGGCATCGCACACTTTCCTCCAAGTGAAAAGGCGTGATTCATCAGATCCGTCCCTTCCAACTGAAATACACTATTCTATTCTATTCTATCCTATGCTATCCATTTTAGAGATCTGCTTCAGGATGAAGATGTCACAGCTGCAAGTCTTGCTAGCAGTGGAGCAGTCTGGAAGCTGGCCCTGGAGATAACTATGTCTGGGGAAAATAAGCCCAAAATGAAATGTTTCTGCCCACAAGCCTGGCCATATTGTCCTTGGATGCTTCCAGAAAAGGGGTTAACTGACAGATTCTTTGTGAAGGGTTCAGGGATGGGAGTCATTGCTGATCTAGAGGTTTCAGAGTCAAAAAGTGCTAGGCAGCAGCAAAAGTCAGCAGAAAAGGACTACTGCGGAGACTTTGGTGTCCATGTGCACTGAAATGCTCTGTGAAAGCAGAGTTCAGGCAGCCAAAAGAAAGATTTGAACTAGAGGCTGGACTAAAATATCCTCTGCATCTAAGAGCAGACAGTCACTTGTAATTTTGGGGTTCACTGTTGGCCAGTCTCTGCTTTTGCAGTCACAGTGCTAGCTTGGTTTCTTTGTGTATCCTTCGCAGTGCTCCAGACCCCAGCCTGGGTCTGTCCTGCCCAGTACATCCTTCCTGGGCCCCATACAGCTTGCAGGGGCTATTTCAGACACTGAAATGCATCTTACACTCGCATTTCCCTTTGTTGCCACTTGATGGATTAAAGCAACCAGCAACACTAATCAGCCACATCTGCCAGGGCTTGTATGGCTGGACATGAAGTGCTGAAACCCTGAGAACTCCCTCCTCTGCTGCCCTCAGTGCTCAGAGCACAGAAAGGAAACACAAACAGCCTTCAGTCATTGGATACACGTTTGATCCAAAATTGAGCAGAGTGGTACAGGAACAACACATTATCTATGAACTCCCGCCAAGCGCAGTGTAGTACTTGAGCTGTGGATTTTAGTTTGAGCTCGTTTCTAATGACAAGCTGTATAAAACCATCCTTTCAATTCCATGGGCTGTTACAACAAATGGAAGCTGTCGAAGCATCAGCTCATGCTTATGTCTTGCACAAGTGATTATGCCTACAGGACCGGAGAGACATTTCACAGGTTTGTGAACCCCTGGAAGGTCAAGCCAATTCAGTGTTTCTAAAGTTTCTAAAGTGCAACACATACCAAAAAAGACCACGGAAACTTGGCAACAGTTTAACTGTAATGTGTTGCCCTGGCTCACCTATTCATGGGAATAAATACAGTTGAAGAGGAGCACCCCTTAATAACTTAAGTTGAACTACCTAATGCCTAGAGGATAAATGAATCTGCATGGTCACAGGGAGTCCTTAGAACCTGTCCAAGAGCTGTTCAGAAAAAGAATTTAGGCATCTTAAATAATTTAGTACGAGATGCACATTTCAGCCCCCACCTGCCTTTGGAGCGTGGCCCTCAAACCTGACAAAGCAATGCAGTGAGGGATCCAGCGCCATGCATCTGTAGCAGATTATGTCTTTCCTGGGGGCCATGACTCCCATTTTACCTACTGCCCTGATGTTTTTCAGCTCTGTGTGGAAAAACCATGCAAGTAAAACCTCTAGTGAGACCAAGTAACTGCACTGTGCTGTGTGGGTAGCTGCCCATGGGAAAATGAAGGATTGTCCTCCCCTCTTTGCTTGACTCTGATTAATAGGACACTGAGAAGCAGTCATTGTGACTCTTGCTTGTCCTGCAGTCCAATGGGAATATGAACTCTTTGTCAAAGTCCACCTGGAGAGGGGAGCAAGCATTTCCCAACATGGAGGGGGGGAACCATGACCATGTGGAGGAAATAATGGTGGCTAGAGGGGAGGAGAAGGGTGAGATCGGAAAACATACAAGGAGCATTTCTCAGCCTGGTTTTGACTTTACTTTGCAGGAGTGGGGCTATTTTTATAAAAAAAATATATATATATTTAACAGCTGTGAAATCTCCTTTGCTGAGTCTCTACTCTTGTGTCATCTGCTGTACTGTCCCCAAAGTGGACAGGACTGGACTGATGCTGCATCCAGGACCAGAGGCAGCAAAACTGCAGAGCCTCCCCATCCTCCCTCGGTGGGTGCCAGCAATTTGAGCCATTTGCAAAAGATAGATAGTGACCATCCCTGCAGTCTAAAGCTCTGTTCTGACTTTGAGACAGCCCAGGGAAGATGGTCATGGCCAGGAGACAGGGATGGCTTATGGAAGGAAGGGCTGGGATGGAAAGCAGAGGGCAGAGCCTCGGTGGGCTGGGTTTACTGCCCTGGCTGCCACTGAGAGGGTGAGAGGGAACCCTTGCTTCCATAAATAGCTGTGTCCCCACATGTCTCCCCCAGCACTAGCCAGGCTGTCCAGGGCTCTGTGTCTCCAAAGGGATGGCTATTTGCATCTGCCACCCTTAGCAGCTGCCTAGCATCCTTACTCCAGAATGGGGCCTTCTTTCATGGACCTTGAGCTTAAGCCTGTCAAAACCAGTAGAAAACAGGCTCATGATGAGAAATACGGCACAGGAATAATTCTGCTCTTATAAATATATCCTAGAAAAGAGCAAAACCTTCTGTGGCCATGAAGGAGTACTGTTTGTGTTACTTCCCCCAGCTTACTTACTGTCCATCACTTTGCACATCTTCTTATGTGGCTGATGTACTGAGAAATAAGTAAATGTTGCATCACCCAAAAGAGGGCTACCTGAGGACACTGCCTGAAACTAATCTGGCACAAAGTCCAACACTTGCCACAAAGCCTGGATCTGATTTTTCTGAGTTGCACGATGTATGCTTTTACCATGGAACAACTAATTTCTAGCACAGCTACTAGCTTCTACATTTAAGGGCAGCACTTCTACAGCCAAGCATTAGGAAGGCTTGCAATGCCTCATAGTGGGAAAGCAGCAGGGCTGTGCTGATTTACAGTGGTAGAGAACTTGGCCCTAGGAGTACATGCAGTATTTATATTCCCAGGCAAGGATGGTAGGAATAAAGGCAGAGCAGCAGGGTAAGGACAGAAGAGAAGGATGGAGATGCTTAAAGGGGGTTGCAAGCACTTATCAGCTCTTGTTTCACATCTGTGCAGTCTTTTTTGGTAACTGCAGTGTCCATAGGGCCCTCGCTGAAGCAGAAGGGGACAGCCATCTGGTAACTTTCATTTAAAGGATTTGTTAGGGTATCCACATCTTAGCTGGGTTTTTCTGGAAAGCAACATGTGTGCATGGTGTTCCCAGCACACTGTCCCAACAGGGCACTAGCTTTCCATGTGTGTTGGATCCACTGTGCTGGGCCCTTCAGCAACCCAGTCACAGCTCCTGCTTGGAGCTGTCTGGATGGGAAAAGAGGATGAGACAAGAGAAGTACTGACTAGTTAATGGAAAGCAGTATCTTCTCCACTTGCCATGGTGCGCTTACAAGCAATTATGGGCATTAGTGTTGCAATGGTGACAAGGGAGGTCTCAAATAGCATTTTCAGTTCAGGGATATGTTTCTCTTTCAGAGTACGGTTCCATATTGAACCAGACCAAGGTTTAAAGTGCTCAAGTGTTGCGTTTCCTGCAGAATGGGAATGCATAGGAAACATCACTGTGGAAACACTGAAACTGCATCTTACAGGAAGGATGCTCCCTGGGCTGTGGTATAGACAATCTTGTTGCATCCATGGTGGCTAATTGCAGCAAAAATGTCAACTCGAAGAGCAGCCACAGAGCTCTGGAAGTCCTGATCACCTTAAGCCAATGTGGGCTCAAAGACAGGGTTTCCAAGCTCCTGCCTGGGGAGCCAGACAGAGACATGCAGCAAGACTCAACCCTCTGGCCGACCCAGCTGCGCTGGATTATCAGGCAAGAAGAGCACCTCATGGTCCAAGGAGCTGTGAGGCTGCCAGGATAACCCAGAGCCCTCCAGGAGACTTGGTCCCCTGCTGGGGAAGACATCTCTACCCCATGTCAATCAACACATCCTTGCTCCTGGGACAGTTCATTGGGTTTGGTGAAAGCTCATCAGAGCTCAGCCATGAAATCTCCCTCTGGCCCAGTGAATTGACTTTCTCTAATTGGTGCTAATGAATGCTAGCTAGTTAATTAGCTGAGCTCACAAATTGCCTGTCTAAACACAACTGGTTGTGAGCAGAGAAATTTTACTGAAGTGTGTTTTAAGATGAGGCCCAAGATGTGATATGTATGACATTTCATGCAGTGTGCACATTTTAGTTGCCATGTTCTTTGTAAATGCCTACATTTTTCCTTCCACTTAATTTAGCTTTTTAACTGCTGTTTATCTATTAGTAATTCTTTAAACTCTTGGAGTTATTTAGGGCATTTTGCTCATCTTTACCTGGGAAATCTGTGTTGCAGGGGTACTCACAGGCACACTTTCAGTCTCTCCTGTGGGAATAAAGAACTTCAGTCAATTAAAATGACTTATTATGATTGCTATAAATAACTGGAACAGAGGGTTTGAAGTCCCTCTTGAGGTACAAATCAGTTTTAAAGGACTCAAGTCTCACTTTAGGAGGTGTGAACACCATATCCTTTGTAAAATAAACTGCAATTATAAAACAGGAATGGCTCACCTAAATCAGACGTTAAATTCACCTCATTTGCTGTCCTGTGTCTGTCCAAAGCTGATCCATGCAAAGAGGTGAGAAACCTTGTATGTGCAATTAGGACTAAGTTGCTCCCTGTGAAGTTCAGTTCTGTGTACTAGCCTTAAGTAACAGGTTTTTTCCCCTAAAGCATTACTGATCCATCTCTCTTCTGAAATTGTGAATTTTATCCTCTACTACATTTGTACATATTTTTATTATATCCACAAAAGGCTGATCTGATCTGTATATTTTAAGCTCTAAGTTATATTTTGTCACAATGCATTCCAAGCAGTAATCATGTCTTTTATAACACAAAAAAAATATGTCTTTTCATCAGTTTTAAATTCCTAGGTTTTTGTGGCATTGTGATCCCACCTGATCTTGTACAATGGAGCTAGACTTAACATTTCTGAAACAGACTTAGCTCATAGAGGAGCTTATATCTATTTTGCAGAAGTGTTCTGGACACTGCAGAGACATTATCTCTAGGCATTAATGGGTTCTTGATTGAAACCACAAAGTCTATATTTATTATTTCCTCTTCTAACATTGTCTTTTCTGTGCAGAAACCTTCAAGTATCCAAAAGAAATTATCGCTGGTTGTGCCGCCATTGCACTTTGAGGGAATTGCAGTCCTATGGCCATCAGTTCCCATGTTATTTCCTATGACAGGCTCCCTGGCTAGCCTTCACTTGCAGAAAACACCGTGCCACCCAGTTTCTGGTCTGGATCGCCTCCCCTTGGCAATGTCACTTCATGAGGTGGGTTTTCTCTTGCCTCCAAGAATTTGCTTCACCCATCTCTACTGTCAGTCACAGACATGACCAGTGACCCCATGCCAAATTCTAGGGGCAGCCAAGCTCCCTCTTTCCATGATGGCTGTAGATACTACCTGAGCCTTTAAGACCACAGAAATTCAGTCCTGCAGAGGCTTGAAAAGGGTGCAGGGAGGACTCTACACAGTCAGCAAGTGCATAAAGTGGAAAGCTGAAGCCTGGAAGTCAGAGCTTTACAAGGCACAGCTACGTTCTGATTTCTTTAGCCCTGAGGGGGAATATGGGTTACTGCCAAGGGCACCTATGAATTGGCCCTGTTTTTGTCTCCAGGATTTGTCCTGATTCAGAGGAATGGGAGCAAATTCCCCAGCGACTCGTGGAAGTGAGAGGCAGAGGAGGAGAGGCTATGTGCCCCTCTCTGCCTGTGTGCCACTTTCTCCCCATGCTGGCTGGTCTCACAGCTGTGGGGTTGGGTAGCAGGGTCAGACACTGACCCTCTGGGGAATATCCTCCGAGGTTCCTCTTGGGGAAAACAAGGGGCAGCAGGCTGATTGGGAGAAGTAACCGTGACCCCAAACTGCCAGCTATTTGGGGTCAAAACTCATCAGCCAGCCCACGCCAAGCCCCAAGTTTCATCTTTTAAATGACAGGTCATTTTCATTTTCAGCTTTGGCTCTTCTGGGTCTTTTTTCTGGATTTTCTCTGCAACCCCACAAACTAGAAACCGACTTTTAGCCTGAAGTGAATGATGAAGCTTTCTGATGATGCCTGGAGTTGAGACTTGAGAAGGCAGCTGGTGTGTACTGTGATCCTCCTGAATCAAGAAAACTGAGGTACATGTCTGTTCTGATGTAAATGTCCCTGCTGGACTCTTACTGTGGGATGGTAATGACTGACCCGAAAAGAGCAAGAAGACATATTTCTTAATTAATAGCACAATACAAACCAGATGCTGGGAGGACAGGGAAGTGCTGTTTTGCAAAGTGGTGGACATATTGAATGCTGAGCTTTCTGAAGGGCTAGAGGTGTCAGGTAGAAGTGCAGCACAGCAAGGAAGAGCCATGGTCTCTCCTCACATTTTCTTTGCGTGTTTTTCAATCTGATATATAACATAAATGGCTCAACCCAAACTCTGCAGAAATCTGTAGGGATCTTCCATTTGGTTTTGGGTATGGATCAGTCTGTAATGTCCTTGGACACACTCAAAGCAAGGAACTGCTCCTGAGGTAAACCAGAAGAGGGGAGAGGGTCCCTGCTACTGTGATTTTTACCTCCCGCCTTTGCCATGAGCATAAGCACTCTCTGCATGTACCTAGTCAAAACCCAGATAATTTCTATAAAGTCACTGCTAAGAGCTGGAGCAGAGGAGGCTCCTCACAGTTGCACTGTGGGAAGCAAGGGGCTTTGTGGTTATCTCCCAATTTCTGCAGTGAACATCTGCAGCCCGTGGGGGCATACCAATTAATTGGAAAAAAATCCCTGAGTTAATTTCCTTTTCAGCCTGCTGTAGTGCAGAGGCCTAGGTACACAAACCTAATTTAGTCAAATTAGAATAATAATAGAGAAATTAACTCTTCAATTATCTATGCCATAAATGAACATTGGCACCACCAAGCATCTTTTAAGATGGAAAGAGATGGTCCAGGCTCTCTCCTGAGCTGACAGTTATAGGCACTCCTATAGCTGCTCCCCCTGCTCCTCATACTTTCAAGAGTTCCTCAGCATATGGACAGAGTCATCTCTGAGGTGGCAAGGCAGAGCACAATGCTGCAAGGGGTATGGGGTGGAAAGCAAGTACCACCAGCCCCACATTACTCTGCAAGAAGAACATCTAAAGCCAGTAACTACTAAAAGCCTGGACCTGAAACCCCTGAGCTTTGCAGACTTTCTAGAAGTTCTGCTGCCTGTAGCAGGACTGATTGCATGCAAACAGTGTGGCCTGGATACATCTTGGTGCTTGCAAGATCAGGACTGGTGCAGAAGTCTGGGTTGTGGCACTGACATAAACAAGAACCCCTTGCAACAAAGCACATGAGGGAGAGCAGCAGATTCTCATCACGGTGCCCTCATGTAAGACATAGCTTTTGACAGTTAGAAGTCTCTGTACATCCCAAGGCAGAGGTGGGTCTGAGGCAAGAGAGGGGAATGATTTCCCACATTGGACATTATATATGCCACAGGGTTATTTTCCAGAGGCGAGAAGGAGGTGTTTCTAAAATAAGAGAGAAAAACTTCAAACCCCAGATACTTCTATGAAACTAAAAAAAGGGAACATTTGCCCACAGCTGCCATGGCTAAGAGGTGCTCTTGGGAGGCTGGCTGGCAGCTGCCAACAGACAGGTCATATGAGAGCAGGTTTCTTCCTCACTGTCTTTCATATTATCAAGAAGTAAAATAAGAGGATGCTTTACCTTCTTGTTTGTTTGAGTCCATGGCTGCTATAGGGTGTATGTCCTTGTAGGGACGCCTGTCCTCACGCTGGAGGGCTCTGGCTGGTCACTGGGAACATCCCATAGCTTAGAGCTGCCCACATGTGAGGCCTGCGATGGGTCAGCTGGTCTGAACCCTGAGTGCAGAAAGATGCAGAAACAGTTTATTGAGCGGAGATGCTCAAAGTTCAGAAAACAGAGGGAGGAGGGGGGATTTGAGAGGGAATGAGGCATCCTGAAGGTTTGTTTGGGTTCAGAGTGCCTCCACAAGCAGAGTGAGCACTGGTACAAACACTTCCCTCCCAGCCCAAGGCCATTTGTGCTTACTTGGACAGGTGATTAAGAGGTATAGAGACTATTTGCTCCGCATGATGCTTCTTGTTTGAACACAGAAGCAAAATGAGGTGTATTCTGAACGGGACGTGAACATCTTGCACAGGTGCTCTGCATCAAAGAACCAGCTTCTTGCTATGCAACTAATCACCCAAAATGTCCTCCAAACTTGTGTTTGGGCCACAGAGATACTTGCCTTCATAATGCTGCTGCACAATCCTGCTGGCACTTTTGGAGGCACTTGTACTGCCGTGCCTGCTTTCTCTGTCAGTTATCTCCCTGACTTCTGGAGGCACAAGAGTGCTGCAAGGCACCTCAGTGTGTAGAGCTGCAGCTGCTCTGGAAACCAGGGCCAACAGAGCATGATGCTGTGCCCAAGTCACTCCCTTGGTAAAGCATCTCATCAGTCTGATAATGGGGTTAGGACCTTGGGAACAGTCTTAAGATAATGCCTGATTAATGACGCAGGCAGAGCCCCAGAAAAATGGATTGCACCAGCTCATACTTCTCTTATCAGTGTGGGCACTGCCCCACATCCATGCTTCCTCTCCCCAGGGTTCAATTCAAGTCTGCTTTTGTCCAGCCTTACTAGGAAACTAGATGTGATTTGCTGATGTGAGTTATCGTTAGCTTTGCTAATGGGATTGGAGGAGCCAGTGTAATTACGGCACAGAGCTCTGTTGACACACCTCTGCCAGGAGGGCTGTGGTGGGATGTTTTCAGGAAAGTACGCACAGAGAAAGGCACATAGCTTTAAATAGATGGGAGAGATGCAAAAGATGGAAGAGCCCTGGGTGGCTTTAGGCAATCGCTATAGAAGCAGTTGCTTCTGGTACAGTCAGCAGTGTAGCTTGGGGGCCACACACTTTCAACCTGACAGTTTTCCAGTGTGGAACTCCCAAGGGTGGAGGGTAGTGGCACCATCGGGGCCCCTGCGATGGGGGCGATGCTGAGCATTTGTGAGCTGTGGCAAGGGATGCCTCTTGTGGTCAGGCTGGGAATGGCGGAACCATCAGCATACTCAGCCAGCCCCTTGCTGAGGGTATGATGTGGACTGAAATGCTTCTAGAACAGTGCTGGAGGGACTTGGGGTTTAGCATCTTCTTGAGATTGAGGATTAATGAAAAGATCTTATTTGTAAGAGAGCTGCTTATGAGGTCTCCACCTAAGAAGATCCGCTGTCTCCTCAGGACAGAGGATCCTTTGGTGACGCATGTGGAAAACTTGAGCAGAGGTGGAGGCACTTTGGATGTGGGCTTTGTACAAACAGGCTGGGAAGGCTTCTAGGTAGACGCCTGGTTACAGTGAGATGAATGTAATAGTTTATTAAATCTGTTTTCTATCAGTTGATAGTGTAAAAGTTCTGTGGGTTTTTTTTTTTTGTTCTGAAGACTCTTAGGCTCATAGCAGAGTTTATATGGGCAGGGACCTCTAGAGTTATCTGACTCAAAGTAGGACTAACCCCAGAGCTAGATCAGATTGCTCAGGGCCACATATAGTCAAGGTCTGAGTATCTCCCAGGCTGGAGTCTTCTCAACTTTTCTGGGCATGTCCCAGGGCTGCACTGCTCCCATGGGGAAGAATTTTTTCCTTGTGGCCAGTCAAGGTTACCCTTGTTGCAGCTTGTGCCCATAGCACTTTATCCTTTCATTGTGTCTGTGAGAAGATCCTGACTGCCTGGTCTATAACCCCCATTAGGTAGTTGCAGATGGCTGTAGGACCCACCCCAGCCTTTCCTTCCCCAAGCTGAACAAACCTAACTCCCTCAGCCTCTCCTCCTATGCTGTGTGCTCCAGCTCTCTTTAGCAGAGAGGGAAAAAAAAAAAAAAAAGAAAAGATTTCTTTTTCTGATAGGTAATCCAAAGAATGGCAAGAATGTTATTTGCTTCCAAAACACATAAATATGCAGTTGTTTTTAAAGTAGCTAAACCTCCCCTCTAGTAGTTTGGGGAGAAGGTACTTAAGTTTGGGTCTCTGAGCAAAACAGACTTTTAACTTCAACTTCAGTAGCAGCTTGTTTAGTAGCAAAGTTGTTAAACTTTGCTCCCAGTTTAGACTAGTCAATGCCATAGCAAATTCCTGAGGCTTTTGTTATTGGGCCATTTAACTGGGACCAGCTTGTTTAACGCTGAGAACTGGTTTCAAAATTCAGAATTGTTTTGCAATTTTGAGGGAAAAAGAATAAATAGGAAAGGCAAAAGAGATATGAAAGAAACATAAACCTCCTCTGTGACAGATATTTTCACTGAAAACAATGAAAACAGCTTTTTGCTGGAAATTCATTAAATTTTTTCTTTTCAACAAAAACACGTACATATTGTTACCCATTCTGCTTTTGTATTATTAATGTTTTACCATGCCAGTTATAGCAATATAACAGTATATAATTGTTAACTATTAATAATAATAATTAACAAACATCAATTAGTATGGCATTAGTTATATTAATATACCACTAAATACACTAACTGCATAGCCTGTCTTAAAGATTTTATAATTTTACTATCCACTTGCTGAATTATTCTGGGGACCCTAAATCTCCAGTGACAATGTGACATTCATACCTCTGGCCTTTGCAAGGCAGGGTGACCATACCCTCTCGGTACCAAGAACATTTATTGTGGGAGCATGCAAAAATGAGAATCTCTAAGCCATACTGCTCCACAGCTTTAAATGGGGGAGTCAGGGGACTGTAATGCATGAGGAAACAATGTATAAACAGGTTGCAATGGCAGGCATCCAAGGTGAGTAAAACCCAGAATTAAAGCATAATTCAGTTTGACCAAGTGGTCTCTACTTCCACTTAGACCAGCTCTTCCCAGGCATCTGAGACCTCAAAATGCTTGTGTCTCTGTCTAGGTCCCACTTCGGCAGGTTCCCCTGCCCAGCACATCACCGGGGCTATGCCATCAGTCTCACAGATGGTGATTCAGAGTGAAGGATGCAACACAAAGAGCATCTGTGGCTGCCCTCCACTAACAGCTGGAAACCTGCAGTTGTCATGAGGGGTGATGCACCTAAGAGGAGAAGCTCACAGGAGGGCATTCCCCCCTCTGCTATGCTACAGGTGATGACATGAAATGTCTTGGGTCCAGTACAAAGAAAGAGGTTTGTCTGATATGGAGAAAAATAACTTATATGAGGTTTTAATGAAAGAGGGGTAATACTTGTAGAAGAAGGACTCGTATGAAGATGTGTCATTGCCCCTTACCTATCTTCTGTTCTCATGCACTTTCAACTCAGGGCCACACAGGGCTGGAAGGGAGTCCTTTGGCATTGTACCTTATCTCTCGGGTTGTAAAAATGCTGTGGGTTCCTGGTATCAGAAGTAATCTTTTCCTTCTAGAGGGAACTCAAACAATACCTATACAGCATGAAGATTTAACTGAGGAGCTTCCACATTGCTCATGCAGACAAGGACAATGTTTGAGAACAGTTTCTATCCTCTACAGAGCTCAGGAGTTGAGGCTTTGAAACTGGGACACCAGAGATGCTACCATCCCCTCCTGCTCCAGGCACCACCAGGAGCTCTGCTATATGACCGCACTGCAAAGTTGGTTGACCTTGGTTAAGTGGGTCCAGAAAATCTTCCCTGTTTTACCAGAGTAACTGTCTTTTGTGTGTCCTCTAGCTGCAGCATGCAATTTCCTGAGTCACCCCTCAGTTCTTTGTTACATTAAATAATTGCATTACATTAGCTACTTTTCAGCATTTAGGGCTCACTGCTGGACTCCATGAATATATAACATTGCCTGACTGTCCCTGGTTCTTCTGAGTTGCCAAATATATGGAGCAAAACTAGTCAGTCCTTCCTCATCACCAAAACAAACAAAATGGGCACTTCACCATGGTTTGGAGTGAATGCTTGTCCTCTGTTCCCCCCTGACTGCCTGGTGGGGAAGCTGTTAACACTGTCCTCACCAGGGACAAGGGTTTCAGTCAGCCTGAGTTGGCTGAACAGTGTCTGGGTTTTTCCTAAAGGATGCAAAAAGGGCTTGGAAAATAGGACTGATATTTGGCCCTAAGACCCTGGATGCGGGAGAAGGTATGGATGGACAGGGAGGTCCCAGTGGGTTGCCTTCTTTAGTTAAGCCCCAGGCACAGGGTTGAAGACTGGAGCGAGGTGCCACTGAGGCAGCACAGGGGTGGGATTCTGCACGAAGCTCTGTGTGTGGGAGGGATCACGCTCACCCTTCCAGTGCTCCCCCCACATGGAATGGCACAACTGGGAGAAACGATCAACTGTGCAGAGGTCACTTGTTAAAAAAGACCAACCAAATATCCCAAGCATCAGCATGCAAACAAGCAAAGTTCAGTAAAGCATTTACAGCCTAGCCTTCATGGATAACAGTTACTATTTGTTCGGCTTTCTGTCCCATTCTGCTTCTGAAATCATGACATGGATAACAGTGCAGGGGAATCCATATGCATTTTTGCTGCTTCAGTTGTTAAACATCCACAGTTTTCCTAAATAAGTGAATGTGGTCTTCCTGGTGACTGTCTCAATCCTGCCATCTGAGATTCCTGGCTGTTTTAAATATCCCACTTGGAGAACAACCTCCAGTCCTCTAAAGAGAGCAAAAAATCAGTGATTTACTCTCATCACTCTCGCGCTTTGTCTCCAGCTAACTCTAATGCAGCTGTCATTCAAATACTTCAATTCAGCATGAGACCTCAATTTAGCTCTTAAATGATAAGAGCAAAAAACATCTTTTCAACCTGGTATTTTAGAGACCTTACTGTAAATGCAGCCTCATAAGATTCTCCAGCACACTAAGAAGCTAGATCTGCATACACAGTCTTAGAAGAAATAAGCTGGAAGTAACTGTGGGCACTGAAGATGCAAAATACTTTAAATAGCATTTTATGTGCTGCACATGCAACATTAAATAGCTATGGCTCTAGCTTTTTTCAATAATATGAAAAATGGTATTATTAATCCCAGTCTTCATCCTATGCCGAGTACATTTTAAACTTACCCCAGGCTAGTTGAAGATCCTTCAGCACTGGCGGTTGCCAGAGTTGGGAATTAGCACTGTGCAAGAAAAGAGAGAGAGGAGAGCAATGGTGGCTTGACGTTTCCCAGGATGGGACTGTCACATGCTAATCACTGATTTGAAACACAAGCATAACAAAAGCCTTCTGATTATGTAATCTTCAGGTCACATCCTTGCATCCCCATGCAAAAATCAGGACTGCGCGCTTGGAAGAAGGTGATACTTTTTTTTCCTTTTTAATTAGAATTGCACACTGCTGCAAAGGGAGGGTAAGAAGCCTTGTGAAGTGATGGGGAGAGGGGCTCGTGTGGTGAGAGCCGGGTGCCGATGTGGTCTCTGCTACTTCGCCGAGCTCAGAGGCTCTTAAGTACCTCCTGTGGCACCCAAGTGAGGCAGCCTGCAGTTGCGGACAGGGAGACGGGACCAGCTCCTCCCCGCTTTTCTCTAGCACCCTCAGTCTACTACCATGCATGACTTAATTAGGGATGCTGGGGCCAAGAGCGCTCCCCTTCTTTCGTTCAGGGGCCAAGAGCAAGGTTGCCAAAGTAGCCAGGGCAAGGGAGCAGCAACCACCAGCACTTGTGTATTTTCTGTTGCTTGATAGGTCATGAAAAATTACCTTTGAGTAAAAATAAATAAGGGCTTGGAGGGAGGTGAAAGAGTGGGAGGCAGCAGCCCTCCACGCCTGCTCCATTTCTTCACTAAGGTCCTGCAAGGCTTTTTGCTCTGAAGGGCATCAAGAAAGCATAGAGAGAATGCAGGTAAAGCAAGGCCAGGGGTGTCAGGAAAAGGTTTGAGCCAGTCCAGTGAGTTACTCCGAAGCCTAAGAGCAGGGAGACATAAAGGAGGAGGGACAGTAACAAAAGGCAGACTAATTTCTCCCTGAAAGACAAAGATCTGCTTCAAAGATACCCTTCAGGCAGAAAACCTGAAATGTAAAACTGCACAGCCTAAATCAGTGTAATTGCTGTGCAGCACAGATAAAGGTGATGATGTGGAGTCCTAGCAAACAAGCTAAAAGGACAGGCTCATAGATTAACAGAAGCTCTGTGGAAGATGCTGCTACCTCTGAAGTCAAGGACTAGGGACAGAGGACACTGTATTTCTTTTTTGGAGCTGGCTATGTCAGGAGCAAAACACAACAAAACTGAACAAAATAAAATGATAATTCTGAAGGAGTTTGCTGGAAAGTGCATTTTTGGTGGGTCAAAGATACCTGTGAATTCAACAAACAGCTCAAGCTATGAAAGATTTTTTTTTTTTAATAAATAAGGCGAAAAACATTTAGCTTCACAAATCTATGAACAAAACATTTCAAATAGAGATTTTCCTACAGGCAGCTTTAAGAAAAAGGACTGAAAATCATTATATTGCCAAATGATACATGAGCTGCTTTGTTTCAAATGGCCTAGTATGTTTCAGTCTGCTGATAATGTGCTGTTTTTTCATTTTGCTAAGAAACCACAGGGCCCAAGATTTTTCTGAATCCTAGCAAAATGAGTTGAGTATTTGAAGGCACATCTGAAGAAACAGGATTTGTACATTGTGTCTGCAAATGGAGGCAAGGACAGGTACTTACTAAAACTCCATTAAATACCTGGCAAACAAAGACTCAATACACATTTCTTCCTGACAGCACTGGTATATTGTGTGTTTTGTTTTTTTTGTGGTGGTGGTGTTTTGTTTTGTTTTGTTTTTAAACTAGATAGCAGTTTTTCTGCTTTGTAAACCGAAGTATTTAGATTCATAGTGCAGAGATCTTTGATGACCAAATGCAAACAAAAATAGAAATAGATTTTTCATTGCATTAGACTTTCTGATGGGACAGTGGCAGTGATCAGTCTCCCCTGTGCGCCCTCCTGTGTACTTCCCTTCCAGAGAAAAGCAGCTGTGGTGCATGGCAGAGGTCTGTCCTTGAGCAGTCTGGTACCAGAGCCTGGGGTTTATGGGCTTGACCTGTGAGGATTAACTACCATGCTACAGCTGCACTTGCTTTCTGCCCTGACCCCCTATGCAACACCTGGCTTAGGGTAAACATGATGATACAAGCACTGTGTTTGCAGAAGCTTCTGTGTGTGGCGAGGTTTGTTTTCTGAGGAAAGTTAGAAAAGTTGAGCATAAATTAGGCTTCATTTGTTGATGACAGGTTTTTTTGAAACTCAGGGAGAAAGACGTTCCTAGGGCAAGTTAAAATTAAAAAAAATTCTAGTCATCAACTGCTCCACTTAAAAATTCACCCTATCCAACTTCATTTCTTTAAGGTTTTCACTTAGAAGACTTAAGCTGATCAGTCTGAAAAGAAAAATAACAATTTTATTTACTATTGACATGCATCCTCAGGGGTTATTTTTAATAAATACATGAAGAAATCAATGCCTGTTGAAAACTAGTCACAGCTGTTGAGCCCAGAATGCAATCAGAGAGCTGCCTTTAACCTGTGATACTGTCTGTGCCAAATAGCTACATTTTTAACTTCTGCTTCAGTGCCACTGCTGTTGAGCCATGAAATGTGCCACTCCACTCCACTCCACTTTCATCTACAAAGTCTCCTTCACCTTCCATCCTATAATGACATAAATGCAGCCTGGTGAGAATGCAATCAGTTTGTGGCAGAATGGTGATGTTTGCACTACCCCGTTAAGCAAATTGCCAGGAATCGGAACCTTCCCAGTGTAGTGTAAATTACCTGCCTTAACTTTCTCCCACATTGTAGCCTGTAAAAGTTTTGACCTACAAAGCACACAGGTTAGACAGCCAAGAAACATATTCCTTTCTTTGCAAAACTGTATTTATACTAACGTCCTCCCAGCATGTAGCCTCTACAGGAAAAACTTCATAGTCCCAGTCATGATTTGAAGTTACCAGGGATTAAGTCCTATGAAGTTTATCCTGACTTTCATTAGGGCATCTTAAAGATGTGTGAGTGTATGCAGCCAGTTACTGTGTGATCTTCTTGCTGTAAAAATCTATCCTCTCTTACCCTTTCCCCATCCTACTACGTGCTGTTATGACGAAGTGCAAGGATTTACAGCCTCCTGCGGGAAAAAAAAAGTACCTGCCACATGAATTCTGTCCTCATAAACCACGTATTTCTGCTGATCTTTGAAAGCTGTGATCAAGCTCATCATTATACCTGAAAACTGCTATAAAGAAGAAATGTCTATGCATCATCATCCCTTGCAAATGAGGGGAAAATAACTTTTAAAATCAATTCCTGGAGATTTGTTTCCCTTAAAAAATGAATCCACCTAGCAGTCACAGCAAGTTGCTATGGTGCTGCCTATCTATGTTCTCTCATGAAAGCCGCAGTGATCTGGTGAACAGACACCTGTCTCATGTGAGTAGGTGGAAACTAGCAATTGTTGGCAAAATAGCCTGCATTGGGCTGTCAAGGAGTGGCGCGTATTAACAGCCACAAAACGGTATCAAAAAGGAGAGGTCTTAATTCCCTGGTGAAAACGGCAGTGGCTTGCAAAGATTGGGTCTCTGCTGCCAAGGGTGTATCTACATCAGCATTTTAGTTGAAATCACAAGTTCAAATCAGAACCAGCTGGTTTTCTCTATAGATCAGCTACTAGTGGCAAGCACTGTGCTGGCCCCTTTGCGATGGGCTGTATTTTCACAGGAGAGTAGAGGCATCACCCTAAGATTTTTGAGAGAAAATGCCTGTAAAGCTACCTATGTGATCTACTGCTCAATGCCCTCACTGAAGTGATGAGTACTCACAGGTTTAGACTTCATGCAGAATTCACATCTGTCATTTAATATGACAGCAGAAGACAGAAGGTCTGTAGTGGATTTTAATATGCCACTGTAATAGAGGCATAACTTAACTCAATCTGTTCTAAAGCATTGAAATAAATGTCTTTAATTTTTCCTCAAACATTTGAGTTTGTCGTACATGTTCCCAGTTTGTATCCAGGTATGTTCTGTAACATGTATTTCATTTGGTGTCTGATCATTTAAAAATAAATTGGTCATCATTCTAGTACTATTGTGGCTATTATTTTTGGTCACCAGGGTAAGACAGAGCTTTTTTTCTGATGAAAGACCATATATTAACAAACATACATTTTAGATTTGTTTCAGATAGTGGACTGGGGAGGTATTTAAAGAAAAATTAAACCTAAGTCAAACCTAGCAAATTTGACAGAGAAGTCATTTAAGGAGAATAAACATTAATGTTCTCATGTCATTTTTTACGGTTAATTTGCTCATTAAATCTGCTTTGTGGATTATGAAGTGTGTATCGACTTCTTGTTTTAGAACAAGAAAACACACACCCTTATTCAAAAGAAATGAACTCAGCTGATGTTTATATAAGTGGCACTAAAATATTTTATTCTGAGTGATGAAAATAAACCTCCACATTTTCCCATCTCTCTGAAATCTGTACTTTCCCTCAAAAAATAAGTAACCACAAACTTTGCAAACTATCAGCACAAATCAGCGCTGTATTTCTGCATGCATCTGTAGGCAGACAGCTTGAAACAACAGCTCTGAAAGGGATATGAACTGTTCTATTTCTGTGAATTCTGCCTGAGGCCAGACACCTGATAACAAAAAGTGGGTGGCTGGAATAACCATCTTGAAAACTGACTGGGAATGAATCACAGACTTTTGACTGATTTCATGGAAAGGATACAACTGAGCTCAGCAATCTCAGATACAGAGTGCAAGTTTCCCTGGTAGCAAAAGAAACCTACTCCCACGCTGGGTGAATTTTATTTGGACTTTACAGCTTATGAAATCAAAACTAATAGAAAAGACTACATGACTCTTCCACTTCAAACATACTTGTTTTCATTGAATAGTCCAATGTACTTTGCTCCTTTTGGAAATATGTAGGTTCCAGCCCCATGAAACATATTGTCTTTGAACTCGCCTTCATAAACTGCCCCAGAAGGATGTTCTAGCCTTCCAGTACCATTCATCTGCATTTAATGAGAGATGAAGGATAAAGAAAATGGTTAATGTTTATGCTTACAGTATTATTTCCTTTCATTACAATATCCTTTCAGATTGCTCCTTTTGAGTCTGCTATCATATTCAGATATGATAATGGAGAGGAAAGTGACTATTCTTTCAGATTTAGACAGGTTCCTGCTTCTACAAGGATTTCAGGTAAGAGCTTAGAAGTTTTTTGCCAGCCACAGTGTCCAATAAATCCCTCCTCTGCTGGTAGTCCCATGGGATCTTAACAATTTATGCAGCACAGAACTGCTGTCCCCAGCTGTGCAAATAACTCGTCTACCCTGACAGCCTGAGGCGTTACTTAAATTTTCCAGAATTTCTTTCTGTGGATCAAGGGAGAGCAAGTCTTTGTTCAGCCTAGGCTACTAAGCCATGCCTGGCAATTTAAATCTGTACCATAAAGCACTTCTGTACCATAATCTTAATTCTTATCATTGCACCAATATTTTTGTAAGAGACTGTAAAAAAGGCCAGACTAGATCTAATAAAGCCACAAGATGCTGTTTCCTAATTGCAGACCCTTATTTGTCTCATTTCAAGGACTGTCCAGCATCAACAAAATAAGCAATTTTCCTGTACTTACTAATTTCTGGGGAACTCAGTAACCAAGGGCAGCCAAGCAATGGTGTATCTGTCGATGGCCAGAGCTCCCCTGTTTCATTGTGGGATATGTGTATGGCATGTATACATGTGCAGGAGGGCCATGCCTAGTCCACTATGTGTGCACAGCCCATTCATGCAGAGCTTTCACGGCTGTGCTGTGCTGGGCACTACTGGCACCACACTGCCTGGGTATTTCACCAGGGCCTGCCTGCCAGCAATGACCGGGGTGTTTGCAGGAGTCTTGGGAGGCAGCAGGACATCTGAAGACCCCAAGTGTCTCAAGTCTTCAGATTGGGCTGTAACAAAACTCCCAGGTGGAAGAAGAGCCTGCAGCATTGGTCTGATCCTTCTCAGGTTATGACTTTCCTTTCTGTGTCTTTTTAAGGGTGGATATAGTGAGACATGCTCCATTCCAAACCCAGAGAAAGTTTAAATGAAGGAATGCTTAAAATTACCTTGTCATTTTTCCAGCTGCCGACGTACGTTGTTCCATTAGTGCCAGTGTGGACTCCATGACCATTCCTCTCAAGCACACCCTCAGGTGTCCTTTTGCACTCGCCCTCTAGAAAATGAGAGTGGTGGAAGACAGGTGTTTTCACTTCAAGATAGAGAGCATCTGAGAGGCAAAAACCTATGAGATCGTGCAATGCATTTCTTCTGTTGCACAGAGCCATTTCTCCCAGAGCTGACTTTCCATCTCCTGTGGACAAATTGCTCCCAGAGATGGGTCCCTGGAGCACGCAAGCCCCGCTGGAGGAGGCGTCTTTGGGTGGCACACACAGAGTGTGAGTCAGCAGCAGTCCTGTTACCCATTCTTCCACCACCACTGAGCCTCACTGTGGGGGTGGTGGGGAGCTGGTGTGGGGCAGAGCAGAACCCAGTGGACCATCAGGGCGGTGGCTGTGGCTATCTGCAGGAGGACCCTGAGGAAACACCCCTATGTCAATTTCTGTGTGTCCGGGGGCTTCTGTTCTTACACAGCCAAAGCAGTGTGTTACTTGGGTAATAGTCCATTTTTGCTGGTAGAATTTTTTGCTTTAAACTCCAACCTGGCACTGCTTGCCCAGAGGGGTTGTGGAGTCTCCGTGCATTAAGATATTCGAGACCCGATGGGATGTGGTCCAGGGCAGTCATCGTGGGTGATCCTGTGTGTGCAGGGGACCAGGGATCTCCAGAGGGCCCTCCCCACCTCAGCTGCGCAGCTTTGGTGTCACTTACGTAACTCTCACCCTGAAACCGGTATGTATTTCCTCCATTTTAATCCCATACACTCAGTTTTGCAAAGGGAATTAGCACCTACCAAGATTTTCTTACCATACTTGTCTTTATTTGGAAATATGAAAGACACTTTAAACACCACAGCATCTGTTGAGAAAGAAACAGCCAGTGTCACTGTTATAACTGTTGGCTGAAATTCAAATATATATACACAAATATATATTCAAATACACAGCAGCTTGAAACCGCACATAATTATCAGTGTTCTGCTTCAGTGTGCGATTCGTTATAGGGGAGCCCTCAGTCCTGTCCGCGGGGCACCGCGTGAGGGGAACGGGGCGGCCAGGGGGAGAAAGTGTTACCGTCCATGGTTGCCAGGCACAAGTGTCCGCGGTTGCTAGGGAGGCCGGCGGCCCGGAAGGGGAAGGCGGGCGCTTCCGGGTCAGGAGACGCTGCGCCGGGCTGGTGCGGAGCGGAGAGGTGGTAGTGGGGCCGGGAAGGCGCGGGTGTCCCCGGGGGTGTGGAGTCCCCAGGAGGGCGTGATGGCGCCGTGGAGAGCAAGGGTGGAGAGGAAGGGGGTGCGCGAGAGGTCCGTGAAGGAGGCTGAGGGGAGGTGGGTGGACGGGCAGGGGATGGGATCTCGGGAACGTGGGCAGGAGGAGAGGACGGGGACCCTGCAGTGAGGGAGGGGCAGGGCCAGGAGAGGAGGTTTGGGGATTCCCTGATGTGGGGTGCTTGTGACCGGACACCCCTAGGAGGTGTGCGAGGCGGGGGGCGCGGGGAGGTGCTGGAGGAGTCGGCAGGGAAGCGACCCAAGGGAGCAGAGCTGTTCTGTGCCGGGGGCTCCGTGCTGTGTGTTGAGAGGAAGGAGACTGAAACCCCGTGTGACCGCGTCCTCGGGGACGGCTGCAAGTGTCTGTCTATGTCTGGTTGCCGCGCTTACCCTCTTAGCCTCCCTCACTTATGCCGGGCTGCTCTGAGCAGAGTCAGCTTGTCTGTTAAATCCTGTCTAGTCCTGGTGGAGCTCCAGTGGGGAGAACTGCCACAAAAAGGGAAGTTTGCTTCTTTCCAAGCCCCAAACTGTTGTTGCTCTCCAAGCCCTCGTTTGGGCTGCTACTCATGCATGGCCATATCAGTTCTTGTCCTGGCTCTGGAGATGCCAGCGCAAAGACCCAGGTAATAAGCTCCTGCCAGACTGTCCACAGCTGCTCACCTGTCCCTGCAATAGCTTTCCATTTGCAGGAGCATGATGCTGAGGCATGTGTTAATGTTGGTCCATTCTGTCACTGACAACAACTACTTAATACTAACGGGCTTGTTGTGTCAGAGTTGGTGAAAATCCTACTGTGAGAAGGAGAGGAGGGCTTCTGTTTTTCAAGACAGGTCCATAATCATTCCCCCGCCCAGGCTCCACAGAGCACTCAGCCATCTGGGCAGCTCCTTGCAGAAGGGGATGGGTCAGGAGCAGGTTAATGTGGAAACAAACTGTATCTTTGGCTTCAGCTCCCCTTCGACCTTTTACTCTCAGCCCTGCAAACCCCAAGTCAAAAAAAGGCAGGGCACAGGCTGCTTTCTGCTGTGAGAGTTCCCCTGAAGGTTTGTCCTGTGGGCTCCCACGTCCAAGAAAATTCCATCAAAGGGACAGAACTGGAGCTCCCAGGCTAGGCAGCACTGCTGGTAGGCTTATCCTTTTGCCAGAGATCCTGCAGTTTTTGGTTCAACAGCTGTGAGGAATATTACTTTTATTTTCTAAAACCACAGAACTTGTTTAACAGTGTTCTAGAAGAATGTGCTTTGCTTCAAGTGCATACAAATACACCAACACACAGGTAATTAACTGCGGTTTGAGAGGGTATCTTCTCTTGTCACATGGAAAAACAAATGTAATGTGTACCCAGACATTTGCAATGTGCTAAATCATCTTCATAATTAAGGGCTATTTTTTTTCTCTTCCTCAGCAGGACAATATGAGTTCAGCAGGGAGGAAAAGAGGAAAGCCCAACAGAGGAGGAGGAAGAGGGAGAGGAGGAGGAAGAGGGAGAGGAGGCAGCAGTGGCACTTCGAACAAGTCTCAACTTGGTGGAAGTAGGAAATGTTCAACCAAAATTTGGGACGATGGAGATGATTTTTGTCTCTTCGAGGAACAAAGGCTGGAATCCAGGTCTTTCTTTTAATTTGGGGAGGTTTGGCATAGAGATGTTTGGGACAGGTTTTTGGACATGTTTGAAAATACAGAAGAGTGAAGGGGTGATGAAACTGTTTCACTATGAAGCAGTTTTTACATGTCTTTTTTGATTAATGTGTTTAACATTTTATAGCTAGGAAAGTGGTTTTCTATAAAAAGATTAGAACCTCTGATTTTCTTCTTTGATCATAAAGTAATTTTAGAACATCTTTGATCAGAAAACACTAATAAACACAGGATATTCATTTTTGTGTATTACAAAGCAGAAGCTAGGCCATGGAAAATAAGCAATTTAGAATGAATTTAGTATCCTGAATGTATTCTGACCGGTCTAGCTTAGAAATACATGGTTGTACTGTAGTCTGAGAACAGCTTTTCCTAGCAAACTGTTTATTAAATCACTTTGGATTTGACATAGGATAAAATACATATATGCATGCATGTGTGTGTGCAGATACAGACACACATATTCTGGTCACATAAGAATGAACCCAACTGAATAATGCTTAGGTGATGGACTTGTCTTATTTTGGTTTTCCTGTTTTGAATTACAGGGTTGGGTCCTAACACATCCCAATTCAGTCAAGATCATTTGAGCCAGGAAAATAAGTCATTGCTATGTTCTTTTTTAATTTTTAGATCAAATGCCCTTGCCAGAAGAATGCAAACGAAACAGACACCTGAAGTGACAATGCCTCTGCAGACCATACACATGACATCGGAGAATCAGAGAAGAGTGAAAGAACTTCTTCAAGAGCTTCAAGGGCAGGAGCTGGCTCCTGAATCAGAGTTAGTTTAAACAGAGGCACTACTTCTAGCTCTTCTAGATGAGCACACTTTAACAGGCACACTGTTAGAAATGAAAACAGTATTCTTTTTTCCCCTTAACTTTTAATTTGTTCTCAAATCCTGTGGTTTTGAGTCTGCTTTGTTCTTCTACAGTATTAACTCTGGGAAAGGGGTAGCAGAATCCTCCATTTAAATAGAGGACTTAAAACTGCAGAGGCAGATTTTTGTGTCTACTCAACAGTATAATTTTGTTTCATTTTAAATTGATAACTCTCTTTATCAGAGTAACTGGTTCTGGTGAAGATGATGACGAATCTGATTACCTTGATGATGAACAGTGCTGGTCAACAGATCAGGAAGTTTCTGACATAATACCAAGGTCATCTGCTGAGCCAGCTGAGCACAGAATTGTGGAAAGTGAAGTGTCTTCGTTTGCTGTGCACAAACTCTCCAGGTGATGCTTTTCAGTGAATAATTTGTATCCTGAAGAGGTAAATCACTAGTCTCAATACTGTAAGTCCGCAGTGCTTGGACTTCCTCTTGACTCCAGAGAAGTTCTCTGTGCAGAACTGATGAGTTTGTATCTCCTACAAATTTAATCCTCAACTAGATTAATTTAAAATAATGATTTTATGAAAATAAATCACTCCAGCCCTTTTTCAGTGAAGTTTTCAGTTCTTTCTCCAGGAAAATGAAACACATATTGGGAAAGCTTAGGGAGCATTGCTGTTATATGTGTGTTTCTTCCAGGTAGGTAATGTTTCAAAACCTTGTAAGTGTTCTTCATCTATTTTGCTCAGATATGAGTATTTATGAACTATTTTTGCTTTGTTTAAGAGTATTTTATATGTGAGAGGACTCAGCTTTTTCTGAAGAGTTTAATTTATATAGTTCAACTGGGAAATCTAATCCTGTAACTATTATGTGTTACTTTCTGAGGCGTGAGATAGTTGCCACATAAACTAATTTGTCGCCTTATCAACAACAGACTAGCATTCACAGGTACCAAATTACTGTCTGCCACTGTCATTTAAAATAGCATAAATATTTTGGTGGGGTTTTTTTCCCCCAATAGTAGTAATAGTATCTCATGCCATACATGCTTCCTTACTGTAAGCCTAATCAACCAGATCTGTGGTTATTTTGCTTCATACAAGTGTCTGTCACTCCGTTGTTGCCATGTTGTCTCTGTTTTGTTGCAGGTATGGTTTTGACAGTGAACGTTGTAGGACAGTACTGAGATCCTGCAATGGTAATATTGGGGCATCATTGGAGTATTTGCTATTGCAGTGCTTTACTGAAAGATATGGAGAGAAGATGCAGGTTTCTGCAACAGCTGCTGAAGCTAGTCAAGAAGAATGTTTAGAACAGAGACAAGAAGAGGCTTTTGCCCTCCGGTCAATCTATGGAGAAAAATTTGTAGAAAGAATTCAAAACCGAGTTTGGACTTTTAGTTTGGAATTGGAGTACCTAGCAAACAGGCTCAGCAAATCTAAACAAAAGGGTGGTTGTACTAGGGACACAGCAAGGCAGACTTCAAAGGAAATATGTAAATTTTATCTCCAAGGAGGCTGCAGATTTGGTTCAAAATGCAGATTCGGACATGAATTCCCTCCAAACCACCCACTTAAACCAGCCAGGAACTCTGTGGATGATGCTCATCTCAGACTTAACAGTGATGCTCCCATATATGAACTTGAAGTAAGATTTCCTCAAGAAAACAAGTATCCGCTCCAGGCACCTCTTGTGGCATTTTATTCCACTGACGAGAATCTGCCTCTTGCTTGTCGTTTACACATTGCTGAATTCCTCTTTGGAAAGGCCTTGATAGCTGCAGAGTCTACTGAACCAGTAGTGTACACCTTAGTGACTTGCTTAGAAGATGAATCTGAAATAAGCGAGTTACTTAAAAATACTCACCACAAGTATAGCATTCCTCCTATGTCACTGCTGGCAACACCTTCGGTAAAGCTACAGACAGAGAGTACATCTGGTTCAAATCGAATATCTGAAGGTACACCAAATTTCCCTCTATGGTTTCTGGGCTAAGAATAATCAAACACATAAACAAAAAAAAAAAGAGAGAGAGAGAGAGAAAGCAGCCCAATTCAGGCATCTGTTCCAAATCTGTTTCTGGAGATTAAGGTCATGTGGTGAGCCAGATCCATAATCTATCTGTACCTCAGGAAGTCACTTCCATAATAAAGCTGCAGCAGAGAGGTTTTCTGCTGGCAAGAACTGAGTTAAAGGAGCACAGAGCTAATGAGTTTGGGTTGGCAGAGTGAACGATGCGTATTCCCACACAATCAATAAAAGCCATTGAGACATGTGGTGTGAGCTCACCAAAACTGACCAGAGAACTGTGCTTGGAAGGGAATGGGGAAGGTTATTTGCAAGCTTTGGTGCATCTGCTACTCGTCAATTTAGAAACATATTTTAAAAAAACCCACAACTTAATATTACCAATCTCTCCTCAAAATTAATTTTGTAAAGGTGGATTTAAGGCTAAGTAAATGTTGCAAGCCGTTCTAGAATGTTGTTCAAGGTATCATCCCTTTTTTTGCATGCAAGTGCAACTAGGTTGATCTCACAGGCGGGGAGCTGGGACTGTGTCACTTATGGCGGGGTGACAGCAACTCCGTGGCACAGATGACCTTCAAGATCTCAATTCCAAAACTGTTTTATCTAAGGCAAACTTTCTTCAAGAGAGTTTTCAAGAACAACTGCATCACGTTTTAGAGCACCTAAATAGTGACAGCCTATTTTTTTGTTATAGTAAAACAAATTATTCCATTTTTTTAACAGCTCCACAGAAAGACAACTTTGTTCCAGAAGTTGAAATCAGAGATTCCAAATAATCCTCCTTATGTTATAAAAAACCCAATTTAGATAAATGTAGCCTTAAAACTTTCAAGGGCTGGCTTACTGTCTGAGCAAATCCCACTTCAATTGACAGGCAGTAGGCACCAAAGTACCTGGTCCAGTTTCAGTCTTGGTTTAAAAGTACTTGGCAGTGGCTTAACACTTGATATTACAGTGTAGTTTTAATTAATTTAAGCTGGTGCTGCTGTCACAGTCTTGTGCTCCATAGAAGTGGTCGTGTGGTGAATTGGAGAGGGGAGCTGAAACACATGAAAAACGTTCAGGAAGGCAAACCAGTTACCAGTCTGGTTCACCGTGTGGCCACCCAGACCATCGTGTTGCAGAGCACAGCTGGTGCAGGGGTAGTGAAAAGTAGGTTGGAGCTGGAGAAGTTGTGGTTTGTTTGACGGGGTGAGGTGAGGTTTGCTGGTAGTGTTGAACTAAATGCATGTCAAAAACAGTCCTGCAGACCCTCAGCTCCACTCTAACAAGGTTCTTTGTTGAGAATGTTCCTGGAACATGTGTGTCTGTTCTGTAGTGCTAATGAGGTCCTGTTCCTTAGTAACAAGAATACCTAACTGTACATTCTCTGTCTCAAGCCTCAACAGTGTCAGAGCCTCAGGAAGAAGAGGAGGAAGATGAGCCTGAACAAGTTGTTGTGGAGAATGAGAGTTATGTGAACCTCAAGAAAAAGCTTTACAAGAAGTATGATGTGCAGGCAAAGTCTCTGTATAACGAAAATGTTAAAATCTGCACGCAATTTCGGTTGAAAAAGGTATAATGTACAAAACAGAATATCTGTTTTCATGCTTACTTTAGAGAAATAAATATTGAAGCCACAGGCTGCTGTTTCAAATGGTTCTGTTCCACTCCAGTGGTGTTCTTACTGCCATGCTGTCTGGTTTTGTGCATTAGTCTTCTAGGCACTTCCAGTCCATGTTGTATGAAAGACAGAAGCTCCCTGCATGGCAAGAGAGAGAAACTATTCTTGATTTGCTGAAGAGCCACCAAGTTCTTGTTGTGAGCGGCATGACGGGGTAAGAGTATGATTGCACATACAGACTTTATGTGTCAAAGTATACAGAGAACAAGGTGAAATATGTATCCGTGTCCGAAAAGGTTAGGGTCGTGGTCCGTCTGACAGTAGTCCTAGGTGAACTTCATGTGAAGGATGACACTAATGAGACAAAGCAAATTTCAAGTGGAATGCAGTCATCTTAGTTCACATGGATGGAAGGTGTTGGGTTTGTGGGGTTTTTTTAATTAATCCCTGATTTTGTTGTGCAGATGTGGGAAAACCACTCAGATTCCTCAGTTTATTTTGGATGCTTCATTGCAAGGATCTCCAAGCAGAGTTGCAAACATCATCTGCACTCAGCCTCGCAGGATCTCTGCCATTTCTGTGGCTGAACGTGTAGCTAAAGAAAGAACAGAAAGGATTGGACTCACTGTTGGATATCAGATCCGTCTAGAAAGTGTAAAGGTATATATGCTTTGCTTGTTCGTTTTCGTTTAGTTCTATTAAAATGTGTTTAGTGCTTCTCTAGCATACAGAATCTGTGTCCTATATCTGCCATGTAGTAAGATAAGCAAGTCTGTATCACCTACATTTTATACTATATTATGAAATATATTCTATAATTTATTTCATTTCAAGTTGCACAGTCCACTTCACAGAATGAGAGTGCAGTACTATGGTCTTGTATTGTTGTTTTGCTTTCTGTTGAGACGGGTGAAGGGGTCTGAGAGTATGAGTAATACTTCTGTCCTCTGGAAGGCTTCATTTCCACTTGTCTGCATTTCCATTTGTCTCCCAAATGGAGATTGAAGGGTACAGCTTTAGTCAGCCAGAAGAGGGGTTTGAATTCAAACTGCTATCTTGGAAGTGAATTTTGTCTATGTTGCAGCTGGTTGCTTTTTCCAAGAACTGTGTTAAAAAAAGAGATTCACTAAATCTTTCTAGGGACAGAGATCTGAGTTGTTTATCAGAAAGCAACTTCCACAGGAAAAACAGTTCAGATTTTTTGTTTACCCCTTATAGTTAGCAATGCCCCTTGGTAAGAAGCAGATGCTCTTAAGTTTTAATCAAGAAAGAAAAATTATTCAGCCTGTCTCCAGCAGGGATTGCTTGTTCCCTTGCTGTCATACCTGGCAGTCAGCTGAAAGCGCATGCTTTAAAGCAACACATACTCTCTTTGCACTATGTTAAGTTGCACAAAGTCAACTGAATGCTTTGTCTTACTGTTCAAGTCCTCAGCTACCAGACTCTTGTACTGCACTACTGGTGTGCTGTTGAGAAGGCTGGAAGGAGATCTGACTTTGCAGGGAATCACACATGTTATTGTTGATGAAGTTCACGAAAGAACAGAAGAAAGGTAAGTAATCTCTTATCCTATAAGCAGAATGAAGAAACGTAGTCAGAAGGATAAAGGTGACTAAGGTGCAAGTAACTGAAGTCAGACTTGTTGATCCTGTGGCAGTAATGTGGGATGGTGGAAGGAGTCTGGTTTTAGGTTCTTGTCTTTGGGCAGTAGGAAGTTGTGTTGCAGCAGCCTGCAAAGAAAGCACGTCTCTTAAATTTCAATGCCTCCAATCTGCTATCGCATTGCAGTGGTGTTGAAAAGAGGTTTTGCATGGCGCTGGAGCGTTAAGTAACTTTTTAACCCCAGTTGTCTGGTTCTTACTCTTCCCTTGTTTCAGCTTTTACCAAATACCATAATTCTTCACATGCCCTTTTGGGAATAATTTCTCCTGATGCAGCCTTCAGCAGAGCACCTGCAAGGGCCAAGTGCTCACATTTTCTTCCAGTCTATAGATTTTACTAGTTTTACACTGTGGGCTTCCAGAAGGCTTTGACTGTGACCCATTATTCTACAGCTCAGATTATAATTTAGCCTCATAAAAGGGCTTGTATCTCTCAAGGATTCTTTTTCCTTATCATCTAAAATGACTTCAAGCTAGTCTTCTAGGCATGCTGCAAAAGTTATAAATATGTAGGGAAGAATACAGTGAGCAGGGAAGAGTGGGTAAGTTTGAATAACTCTTCCAGTGAGAAAGAGGAGCAAGAAGGACTCATCTGTTACTTTGAGTTAACTTGTTATCTAATGTTCTTGTGTTGTCATTAATGTAACTAATTTATAAGGTAGCTAGAGCTTTTTGTTGCTTAAATGAATTTGCCAAGTAATCCTGACACTCTAGTAAGCGACAACCAAGAAGTAAGCAGATTGCCTTCCATTAATTTACTGCACTGTTAGCCTCCAGCCATTCTGAGAAGCTCATGCGTCTGTGATGGTATTGCTGTGGTATTGAAAACACCAGGAAGGTGGACAGAATGGGGAGAAAAAAAGACTCTGAAAGTTAACACTGAAGAAATTCAAATGTCTTTTTGCTTGTTTTCTTCAGTGACTTCTTGCTGCTGGTTTTGAAGGATATAATGGTTCAGAGGCCAGACCTGCGCATTATATTAATGAGTGCCACCTTGAATGCAGAGCTTTTTTCTCAGTATTTTCACTCCTGTCCAATTATTAACATACCAGGTGAAAACTATTCATTTTTATTATCTTGTTACATTCATTGTTTTAGGGGTTTGTTTTCAGTATTTCTGCTTGCAAAGTGTTTCTCGATTCAAGTGCAAGGGGCTAATTTGTAAAGTGGCAAGATGAGGATTTATACAGGAACTATGATTCCAGGGGCTTAGAAGGAAAGACCAATGAGAT
The DNA here is from genome assembly GCA_009819775.1 of Phoenicopterus ruber ruber. Taxonomy (NCBI): domain Eukaryota; kingdom Metazoa; phylum Chordata; class Aves; order Phoenicopteriformes; family Phoenicopteridae; genus Phoenicopterus; species Phoenicopterus ruber. The sequence goes on from CM020217.1 coordinate 12,791,378, forward strand.
TTAGGAGAGAGAAGACTTGGAAATGGAGCCTTTTTTTGTGCTGCCTCTATGCCAGCAGAATTTCCTTCCCCAAAAGGCAAAAATGACATGGTGTGCATGACATGGTTCCCTGAGCTAGTTTCACCACAGCTGAAGACTCTTCTCTGTCCTTGTGAAAAAGAAGCAGTGAGAGGATCCAGCTGGATGTGTACACATTTAGCCAAATGTGCCTTTTAAATTGCTAAGTTATTACATAGAGCATGACAGAAACACGTAGCCTTAAGGATATGTTCCCGTAAGTGTATCAGCCCTTCTCTGACTGTGTAAGTGCATGTTACCAAACCATGCTTGGAAAACATCCATTGTTTGTCCTAGACAGAAATTGTGTTGAAGAGTGCAGTATAGATGAGAGCTGTGAAGCCAGTGTATGACATAATAACCTGTGTGAAATGATAGCCATCTTCTGTCTTTTTCCTCTTTTCTGCACGTTGTGTGGCATGTGGATTTGTTCTCATGTTTCCTTTTAGGTCAAACATTTCCTGTGGATCAGTTTTTTCTGGAAGATGCAATTGCAATGACAAGGTATGAAATTGCCAAACATTCTCAGATGTATTTGGCCTTTGAGGTTGCACTATTGACCTTTAGACTGCAGTAGTTCTGTGCATAAATTTAAAAATTAAACACTCTCAAATCTCCCCCATCACCAGCAGTCTTGGAGTTCTACTAAAGCTCTGACTTTAAACCATACTTCTTATACTGCAGTGGGATCTAGGATCTCATGCCAGAACAAGCCTTTCTGCATTAGATACCACATAAGTACTCACAAAAAGGTGAACTTTGCCATGAAGAGTTTGTCAGTGCTTGTGCTTTACTTGTTTCAGTGGTAGTAAGATATTGGCAAGCAAAAGAAATTTGAAGGTAGATTTCAGCACTGAAGGTGAAAAATGCAGGATACCAAACAATTCCTTTTTGTAAGCCCTACTTTGCAACTCAGGTACCATGTTCTGGTTACTATTTGTAGTTACTGGAGAGTCACGACAGCTCAGATACTCCAGATAGATAGTAAATTGATCAGCTATTGTAAATTACTTGTGGGTTGTTGCTCTGAGCTGCCCGCTTAGCTGTCAAGGTCAAGTTTGTAGTCCTAGTCTTTTGCATCACTGCTTTTAAAAGACTAGAATCCCAGTATGGAAGGACACTTTGACTTTGATACTGTGTATGATTTTGCAACCCACTTATACAAAGTTCCTCTCAGATTTATATATAAATACTTTTGGTACTCTATCTCTGTAGCTAATTATTAGAAGGAGATTGTTAGGCTTCTTTTCACGCCACTAAACATTCTTCTGCTGTTCAGGTATGTTTTAGAGGACAGTAGTCCCTACAGGCGCAAGACAAAGCAAGAAAACAAACAGAATGGAAGACACAAAAGAACTGCATTTGAAGAAGTAGAGGAGGACCTGAGACGTGCTGGCATTCTAGAAGGCAATGACACAGTTGTCAGAGATTCAGACCCAGACCAAAAATTAACTCTGAAGCAGCTCTTTACACGATATAAAGGTGAGCTCCTTCTTAAATCTAATAAATTGGTGTATAACATTTGCCAGCCAACGTGGTAGGTTAGCATATAATATTGTATGTTGAATGCATGTATATAATTCAGAGTTTTGTACTTGTGAAGTTAAGCAGGTCACTACTTCTAGATGAGATCAGAAACCTCCTGTCAGCTTTAAAAAAAAAAAAAGAGAACCCATTGTTCTCTTAAACTAGAACAAACATATTTGCTGAAAACAGTTCTTAGCATCTGAAAATGGACAGTTCTCAGCTACTATCTGTTTCCATCCCTTTTCAGATGCCTTGTTAATTCCACTTTCTTCTCTGTATCTGTTCTTGCTGGAGCAGCTTTACTTAAAGCACAGCATGTTTAGATGAGGCCCTAAGGGATATGATTTAGTGGGGGACTTGGTAGTGATAGGTTAATGGTTGGACCCGATGATCTCGGAGGTCTCTTCCAACCAGAACAATTCTATGATTCTATGTATCTGCCACTTTTGGCTCCTCTTGCCACTAGTATGTGTGCATGTTGTTCTGCTAGTAGATGAATCCTGGTCTAGGCTGTGCACAGGGCGGGTATGAGCCCCAGTAAAACATGAGAAAGGAAGGGAAGAGCTAAAACAGAGGAAAGCATGGAAGGGGGAATGCAATGCATTGAGTCACTTACGGAACTACCTCTCTCTGGTCTAAGCCAGATGCTGTTTAAACCAAAGTGTGGTTGGTTGTGCAGCCACACTGTTTCAATGCATCCAGCAGATGTTTTTTACAAGAGATGGACTTACTGTATGTTTTATTTCTTTTTCCACAGAGGTTAACAAGACAGTGTTGAAAACAATGTCTGTCATGGACTTGGACAAAGTTAACCTGGAATTAATTGAAGCCTTGCTGGAGTGGATAGTTGCTGGCAGTCATTCATACCCCCCAGGTAATTTCACTGTCCTTGAGAGATACACAAAAGTAGATTCATGGAGGCTGTGCACTTATAGACAGCCCAAAGCTAATGTTTTGCATGCAGAGTTTCTGTGGTTACCATTTTTGAGAAAAAAAAAAATATATAGCTGCGTAACAAAGTCCCTGATATACATGGGATGGGGAAGGTGAGAGAACTGTCTACTTTGGAAAGTCTTTGGTGAGGGACTGTTGCAGCCTGTGTGGTTTTTGTACAATAATTGCAAAATAGAGCTGGAGTTTTGACTTGGGCCTTCTGCACATTGATAAAATATCATACTGTCCTTTCTGTTGAGTGGTTTTATTTTTTTTTTTTTAAATCTACCTATATAGGTGCTGTGCTGATATTTTTGCCTGGTCTAGCAGAAATCAAGATGCTTTATGAGCAGCTCCAGTCTAATGCTCTTTTTAATAACAGGCACAGCAAGAGGTAAGGCAGAAAAGCTCCAAAATTACTGGTCTTTCCCCATAAATAAAGGGTAGATTCCTGCACAAAGCCTGCCTTTATCCAGGGATAAATAAAGGTTATTAAATGTGTGAGACAGCTTGTAATATGAAGATATTGACTCCAGCCAGGGTAATTCCTTTTCTACTGTCTTATTGGCTTGCTCTTTTTGTTTTTTCTCCTCAACTCAGGAAAGTTAGTTGTTGAAGTTCTTGGAGACCCTAGTGATGAGTGTTCTCCATTTTCTGCTCTGCATGATCCAGTGGACTGTTGAAAACTTCACATCAGCCCTTGTTCTGTTTCAGAATGTTTGCTGAGACACATTCAGTTGTGGTTGCATTAGATTGTTACATGGAGATGTAATTGGATCTCCTTGAATAAACAGTTTTTACAGATGTCCATGGCAAGGTTAGCTGGAGTGATTTCTTCCAGTCTGGCATTATAAATGGCAGATTCTAGACTCTTCAAAAGAAGCAGAGTTTTTGCTCAACTCTGTTCTGAGACCGGTCCCTTCTGTAAACTTCTCCACCTTCCCTTAGAACATGTATCAGAACTAGTGTGGCCAGCAGGACTAGGGAAGTGATCGTCCCCCTGTACTGTCCCCACTGGTGAGGCTGCACCTCAAATACTGTGTTCGGTTTTGGGCCCCTCACTACAAGAAAGACATTGAGGTGCTGGAGTGTGTCCAAAGAAGAGCAATGAAGCTGGTGAAGGTTCTAGAGCACAAGTCCTATGAGGAGTGGCTGAGGGAACTGGGGTTATTTAGTCTGGAGAAAAGGAGGCTGAGGGGAGACCTTATCGCTCTCTATAACTACCTGAAAGGAGGTTGTAATGAGGTGGGTATTGGTCTCTTTTCTCAAGTAACAAGCTGTCCTGGTTTTGGCCAGGATGGAGCTAATTTTATTCCCAGTAGCTACTGTGTTTTGGATTTAGTATGGGATTTGGTATGTGAAGAATGTTGATAACACACTGATGTTATTAGTTGCTGCTAAGAGATCAAGGACTTTTTCCAGCTTCCCAGGTTTTGCCAATGTACAGGTGCAAAAAGCTGGGAGGGGTATAGCCAGTATAGTTGACCCAAACTGGCCAAAGAAAGAATTCCATACCATAGATGTCATGTTCAGTATATAAGTGGGGGTCGACTGGTGGGCCGGGTGCCTTTTGTTCATTCATTCGGATGTTCGTTCCCTCTCTCTCTCTGGAACTTGCAGTTCTGAGATTGCTGCTGGGGAAATTGCTGTTCTGAGATTGCTGCTCGGGATCATTCCGAGATCATGCGTGGTTTCGCTGCATGATTGGTACTTGGGATGGGCTATATCAGTCATCGGGTCTTTGGGGGGTGAGAAATTGTGCACTGTTCATTTTGCATAATCTGTTATCATTATATTTTATTATTAATAATATTTAATATAATGATTATTATCATCTTCTTTGCTGTCCTGGTGAACTGTCTTTTATCTCAACCCATGAGTTTTCCTTCCTTTCCAATTCTCCTCCCCACCCCCGCAGTGGGGTGGGGAGGAGTGAGCGAGCGGCTCTATGGTATTTGGTCGCCGGCTGGGGTTAAACCACGACACAGGTGACAGGACAAGAGGAAGCAGCCTCAAGTTGTGCCAGGGGAGGTGTAGATTGCATATTAGAAAAAATTTCTTCACCAAAAGCATTACCAAGCACTGCAACAGGCTGCCCAGGGAAGTGGTTGAGTCATCATCCCTGGAGGTATTTAAAAGACGTGTAGATGTGGTGCTTAGGGACATGGTTTAGTGGTGGACTGGGCAGTGTTAGGTTAACAGTTGGACTCGATGATCTTAAGGGTCTTTTCCAACCTAAATGATTCTATCATGCTGCATCTGAATGGAATGGTGATACGGCAGAGAGGTTTGCTGGTTTTATATTGCTTTGAATAGCTGTGGGCAGTGTCTAGTACTAGTGGGGCAAAAGTGTGTGCAGGCAGATTGTTCCCAAGAGGGAAAAGACTGGAGATGCACTGAGCATGCTGTCATATTCTCATTCCAGGTGTGTTGTTTATCCGCTTCATTCTTCCCTGTCTAGTGAAGAACAGCAATCTGTATTCCTCAGGCCTCCTGCAGGAGTTATCAAAGTCATCATCTCTACAAACATTGCAGAAACATCTGTCACTATTGATGATGTGGTCTATGTGATTGATTCTGGAAAAATGAAAGAAAAAAGGTACTGAGATTCATTCCTTGAGGCTTTGTAATCTGGGAAACTGCTCTAATGCCTTGAGCTGCATGCTTTAGCTTTCCAAAGAGCTGGGAGAAACTTGAAGGAACTTGATCTGCAGAAAGCTGCTGCAAGGTGGAGGAAGCTAGTCTAGACTCAGATCCAACTGCAGGGGTGGGAATTGTCTCCATACAGAAGTTGGCAGCATCTGCCTGCTTGACTTCCAGCCTGTTCACTCTGCACTCGTGACTATAAGCCTGTTTCTTGCTCTCCTGTAGATACGACCCAAGCAAAGGAATGGAAAGTCTGGAAGACACATTTGTGTCCAAGGCCAATGCTCTGCAAAGGAAAGGGCGAGCAGGCCGTGTAGCCTCAGGTGTCTGTTTTCATCTTTTCAGTAGCCATCACTATAACCATCAGCTTATAAAACAGCAGTTACCAGAAATACAAAGAGTGCCCTTGGAGCAGCTTTGTCTAAGGTGAGCTGTTGTTGCTGTATTGCCTGAAAAAGCCAGGGTGCAGAATGTCCTTCCTCCACTGCAGGGAGCGCTTGGAATGCCATTACCAAGGTGTTTAGTTTCCTCAGTGTTTTCTCACATTGTGAAACCAAGAAAGTTGCTCTGGAGATCTAAGGCTCTGTTGGCTCGTTGCTTTGATCTTACTCTCACATTGCCTCTGCACCCAGAGACCTCCTAATCGCACCTTCCACCAATTCTCCCTGTCCTTCTTCACATTCCTTAACTCTCATCTGATCCTAGGAAAAAGATACCTCTCTCAGATCTCTCATCACCAGAGAAGACAGTTGCATTCCTGTACTCCAGATCCACAGTAGATGTTTGTCCCTTTACGCTGTAAACTCTCCTGCGGTCTTTCTGTACAGCATAATGCAGTAAAGCCACAACCTGGATCAAGCACCACCATCATGTGAATACTAAATGAAGAGGCCCTCCTATCGCTGCTGCACACTGTGCACCCCTTTGTACAAAAAGGAAACAAAACAACACAAATAATTTTTTACAGTAAAAACTTTATCTTAAACCCTACTGTGCTAAATAGGAGTCTGTTCTTATGGACTCTGTGAGGCTGGATGAGGTACACTGCCCCTCAGCTGTTATTTCACATTGCTTCCTGATGTGAAATACACGTTACAGGCCCTCTTCTAGAGAGCATGTTCTTAGAAGCATATTTTCTGTTGGGTTTTCGTTTTGTTTTTATAAAAGCTTGCTTCTTTGTCCTGTGTATGGAACTAAGCTGCTTTTTTTTTCTTTCTTTTTGCTTTTTAATTTTTTTCCCTCCTTAAGAATTAAGATTCTTGAGATGTTTTCTGCACAGAGTCTTCACTCTGTCTTATCACGACTAATTGAGCCCCCTAGAACTGAGTCTTTGCGGGCATCAAAGCTGCGACTACAAGACTTAGGAGCATTAACTCCAGATGAAAAGCTCACCCCTCTGGGATATCACTTGGCTTCTCTGCCTGTTGATGTCAGGATTGGCAAGCTTATGCTGTTTGGCACCATCTTCCGCTGCCTGGATCCCGCACTAACTATAGCAGCCAGTCTGGCCTTTAAGTCGCCTTTTGTAAGTATTCTTAACCATGTATCCTACTTTGAAAGTGGTATGTTTTCAGCAGCAAAATGCTGTTGTAACTTGCAGCGTGCTACACTTCAGTATTTCAGTTCTCCTTTTTAGCCTGCATTGTTTACATGTTAATGCAGTGCTCATTAAAAAAGTCCAATTACAAGCAGAAGACCAAAACCATGCAGCAGTGACAAGATTGTTATTTATATTATGAGTGAAAAGTAGAAACAAAGTGGATATTAGTTTTAATTTGAACTAAGAAGTACAGCCAGTCCATTTTGTCCAAATTTGGTGTAAAAATTGAAAATGAATGATAATATAAGAAGTAGTTCGAAATAATTGCAAAACAGTGATAATGATGAAGTTGACATGTCTGAGCTGTGAATGAGAGTTCAGTTTGCATCTCAGTTTGTGTGTTCACTTTCACTTTGGCTTTTTGAATCAGCTGCTGTACTTGCAGGTGCTCTTCTATTGCAATGTACAAACTTGCATGAAAAAGACTTTCTTGAAGTTTTGATTGCTGTCATCAGTAGTGCAAATAGTTTGTATTGAGGATAGTTGTGAAAGAATTGGAAATAGATTGTTCTAGTTATCTAATTGCATATTGTTTTCCATATGCTTATTGGGCATTTTCTACAGTATTCTGACTTCAAGTGCTTTAAGTTTCTATATGCTGATACAGAATAACTTAATTTCAGCTTTTTGAATGTCCTGAGTTACTATCGCCGCCTTTCACTCTCAGACCCAAGTGGATTTTAGACTTAGAATCATAAAATTATAGAATTGTTTAGGTTGGAAGAGACCTTTAAGATCATCAAGTCTAACCATTAACCTATCACTACCAAGTCCACCACTAAACCATGTCCCTAAGTGCCACTTCTACACGTCTTTTAAATACCTCCAGGGATGGTGCCTCAACCACTTCCCTGGGGGGCCTGTTCCAATGCCCGACAATCCTTTCAGTGAAGAAATTTTTCCAAATATCCAATCTAAACCTCCCCTGGTGCAATTTGAGGCCATTTCCTCTTGTCCTATCGCCTGTTGCTTGGGAGAAGAGACCGACCCCCACCTCTTTACAACCTCCTTTCAAGTAGTTGTAGAGCGCGATAAGGTCTCCCCTCAGCCTCCTTTTCTCCAGGCTAAACAACCCCAGTTCCCTCAGCCACTCCTCATAAGACTTGTGTTCTAGACCCTTCACCAGCTTCGTTGCCAGCACCTCAATGTCTGTCTTGTAGTGAGGGGCCCAGAACTGGACACAGTACTCGAGGTGCAGCCTCACCAGGGCCGAGTACAGGGGGACAATCACCTCCCTACTCCTGCTGGCCACACTATTTCTGATACAGGCCAGGATGCCGTTGGCCTTCTTGGCCACCTGGGCACACTGCTGGCTCATATTCAGCCGACTGTTGACCAACACCCCCAGGTCCTTTTCCACCAGGCAGCTTTCCAGCCACTCCCCCCCAAGCCTGTAGCGTTGCCTGGGGTTGTTGTGACCCAAGTGCAGGACCCAGCACTTAGCTTTGTTGAACCTCATACAATTGGCCTCAGCCCATCGATCCAGCCTGTCCAGGTCCCTCTGTAGCGCCTTCCTACCCTCCAGCAGATCAACACTCCCTCCCAATTTGGTGTCGTCTGCAAACTTACTGAGGGTGCACTCGATCCCCTCGTCCAGATAATTGATAAAGATGTTAAACAGAACTGGCCCCAATACTGAGCCCTGGGGAACACCACTTGTGACCAGCCGCCAACTGGATTTAACTCCGTTCACCACAACTCTTTGGGCCCGGCCATCCAGCCAGTTTCTTACCCAGCACAGAATACACCCATCGAAGCCATGAGGAGCCAGTTTCTCCAGGAGGATGCTGTGGGAGATGGTGTCAAAGGCTTTACTAAAGTCCAGGTAGACGACGTCCACAGCCTTTCCCTCATCCACTAAGCGGGTCACCTTGTCGTAGAAGGAGATCAGGTTGGTCAAGCAGGACCTGCCTTTCATAAACCCGTGCTGACTGGGCCCGATCACCCGGTTGTCCCGTATGTGCCGCGTGATGGCACTCAAGATGATCTGCTCCATAACCTTCCCCAGCACCGAGGTCAGACTGACAGGCCTGTAGTTCCTCAGATCTTCCTTATGGCCCTTCTTGTAGATGAAGTCACATTGGCTAACCTCCAGTCAACTGGGACCTCCCTGGTTAGCCAGGACTGCTGATAAATGATGGAGAGCAGCTTGGTGAGCACTTCTGCCAGCTCTTTCAGCACCCTTGGGTGGATCCCATCCGGCCCCATAGACTTGTGCGTGTCTAGGTGGCGTAGCAGGTCACTGACCAGTTCCCCTTGGATTATGGGGCTTCATTCTGCTCCCCATCCCTGTCTTCCTGCTCAGGGGGCTGGGTGCCCAGAGAGCAACTTCCCTTGCTGTGAAAGACTGAGGCAAAGAAGGCACTAAGTACCTCAGCCTTTTCCTCAGCCTTTGTCACTAAGTTTCCCCCCGCATCCAATAAAGGAGGGAGATTCTCCTTCGCCCTCCTTTTGTTGCTGATGTATTTATAGAAACACTTTTTGTTGCCTTTTATGGCAGTAGCCAGACTAAGTTCAAGTTGGGCTTTGGCCCTTCTAATTTTCTCCCTGGATAACCTCACAACATCCTTGTAGTCCTCCTGAGTTGCCTGCCCCTTCCTCTAAAGGTTATAGACTCTCCTTTTTTTCCTGAGTTCAAGACTTGCTGTACTCTATTATAGGCATTCTCATTTGAGCTTCAGCTCCATTAACTTGCTAAGATTTGTCAGATGGTGTTTTTCATGGATCTTGGAATTCTGCAGCTGCAGAGAGGTCTGGCCCCAAAAAAATATTTTCTGTGAGCTGGTCAATCACAAATCCACCTTTGGATCTCTTGTAGTTAGATAGGGCTTAGGTGCTCTGCTGTTGACAAGGCATTTTTTGAATGACTGATATTTTCTGTTAGCCATGGAAAAAATTTGCATTCTGACCTGTGAGCTGCTGTGAAAATACCAAAGATTATGTGCCATGCAGCTCTCGCAATGGCTTTTCTAAGTTGTGAGGGGAAGAACATGCTTTATCTGTTACTGCCTGTGTAGGTGTCACCATGGGATAAAAGGGAAGAAGCAAACAAAAAGAAGCTGGAGTTTGCAGTAGGAAACAGCGACTACCTGGCTCTTCTCCAGGCCTATAAGGTGAACTAAAATTCAGAGGTTTGTGATGTGCTTGAGATTCAAGCTGAAATGCTTTATTAAATGTTTCCTCCCATCCTCTCAATTAGGGATGGCGTTTAAGCATCAAAGAGGGCTCTCAGGCAAGCTACAACTACTGCAGGGAGAACTTTTTGTCAGGAAGAGTTCTTCAGGTAAGTCAGTTTTTGTAGCCTTGTACAGGGACTGGTTGAGACACTGGCAGAGTCCTAGTGACGAAAATAAGCAAGTAGTGAAGAGTCTCCTCACTCTGTGTGGCACCTATCGTAGCCCTTTGTCTGTTTGTAGGAAATTGCCAGTCTGAAACGGCAATTCACAGAGCTGCTTTCTGACATTGGGTTTGTGAAGGAGGGATTAAGAGCCAGGGACATTGAGAAGAAGTGGTCCCAAGGAGGCGATGGCGTGTTGGATGCCACAGGAGAAGAGGTAATGCACAGCATTTCAGTGCTCCAAAACAATGCTGCAGTTTTCCATTTGACTTGGGTGACTGGTAGGCTTCTTGCCACAGCCTGGCTTTGTAATCTCACACTGGCAAGTCACCTCCTACCTGTTCTGTTCTTGCTCCCTATACATCGTACATGCTGGTACTAGCTTTGATTGCATGAGGCCTTATGCGCCCAGGAAGAACAGGCCCAGATGTGGAAGTGAGCTGAAACCTGCTTCTTTGAGACAGTGAAACTGCTGACTTGACAAGTTAAAAGTCAGCAAGTGGTAGAAAGGCATGGGTCTGACTCATGACCTGGCCTGAATTCTGGGATTAGTGCTAACCTTATTTTGGGAACAGAATTACATTACAGAGCAGGCAGTGAAACATTTCAGCATTGCAGACAATCCTCAGAAAGCAGTACCTCTGGAGCCAGAGATCTCTTAGGGCTACATGATGAGGTGGTAAGGGTTTGGTAGTTGTAGAGGCTCACTGTACATTGGGACAACTTGTGCTTGCCTTCTTTTGGGGGCAAGCTGCTTTGTAGACAGACATTAGGGAACAATTAGGTTCGGCACTAACTGCGTCAAGATAGTTGGTGGCCGATATGCTCCATTGATAGTGGGGGGAACACAGCTCAGGTCTAGCCCAAGACCTTAGGAGCAGTAACTGGTCCTCCCATAGCAGTGCAGCTATAAAAGTAAATGAGTTGCAGGAATTCAGTCACTCCAGAGGCAGGGCTTTACCTTTATAAACTTATCTGTAGACTACCTAATGCATGAATTCATTTCACAGGCAAATTCGAATGCAGAGAACATCAAGCTGATCTCAGCTATGTTGTGTGCTGCACTGTATCCCAATGTTGTCCAGGTAAAAGAATGCTTTTTTCATTTTCCCTTCTGCTGTTTAGCATATCCACACAGCCTGCTTTCAGTCTGGGCTGATTGTGCCAACCTTGAGCCTGGCTTAGGTTGCCAAAGCTTGCTGCTTACGTGTTAGAGCCAGGCAGCTGAGCTCCAGTTTGTATTGCTTGAGACTGCTGCTGTTTCTGCAGGCTGATTTTAGTGTCACACAGAAGCAAATGTTTTTAAGAAGCTACTTTAAATTACAGCTTTTTAGAAGGTTGAGGTCACAAATGAAGAGTCAGGGTTAGACAGCACCCGGAGTGTAATATCTGTCTCTAGTGACTCAACATGTTACTACTTGAGAATTTCTGGTTTTGATAAAACATAAGTTAAAGGTTTTCTGGTACAGCAGATTTTTATAACTTTTTATCATACCATACAGGTGAAAAAGCCAGAGGGCAAATACCAGAAGACCAGTACAGGAGCAGTGAAAATGCAACCAAAAGCAGAAGAGCTGAAGTTTGTTACCAAAAATGATGGTTATGTTCACATTCACCCTTCATCTGTGAATTATCAGGTCAGGATTCTTTTTTTATGCAAAACATGCTTTTTTTTATAAAAGAAATCACCTTTGCTTGAGCAATTGAGATTACAGTGAGGGTCCCTATTGATATTTAAAAAAAATCTTCATGATTGAACACTCCCATTAGAATTGTAAATAATGGTGCATTCCTGAGTTAAGAGCGTCCTCTTGGGCACACAGTTAAACTCCAGCCTCTGGAGTGGAATTAGCAGTTGCAGTAATCCCCCGTTCATGTTTTCTTAAGCTGCATCTGCAAAGCTGCACACAAAAATGTTGCAGTTGCAATGGTCCCCTGGCTTCTCCTCGGTATTGACTGAGATTGCATGCACATGTATAGCACCTTCATACATGTAGCTGACTTCTCCCCACCACCCCCTCCAGGCTTTGTCTCTTCAGCTGAAATATTATCTATTGGTAAATAATTCAGGGACATACTCTGGTTTGTTTCTTCGTGGATCCTCAAACTCTAAAGTTAATTTCCTTTCCAGCTTAATAGCTAATAGATAAGAGCTCTTCTCTCTCTGCCATGATATATGGTAAATTTGTCTCATGATGTCTGTCTCCATATTTGATGATACATTGCTTTGCCAGGATATACATTACTTGCTTTGAGAAAGAGGTTTTTTTAATCATTAACCACATATTTGGGTTGTAAAGGCTTTGAACTGTTCATCACTCTTGCTTTGAAAGAGCATAACAAACATGGACGTGAAAATGTCCTTAGCATGAAATGGAGAACTTGGGGCCTTGAGGCAACATTGATGAACTAGCTGATTTCTCACATGCTCACTGCAAAGTGGGAAGGAGCAAGGAATAACTGGCAAAATCATTGGCAGCTCTTACGGGTCAGAGAGAGTCTGTTAGTGATGTGGACGCATTTTAGGCACATTTGCTGTTCTTCGCAGCCGTAGAAGAGGCAAGGGAGGCCTGTGTGGAAGAGGCAGGCAGGCCTATATTTGCCTGAGCAGGTAGGAAGAGATGTGACATTTTAATGAGGATGTTGTCTATGTGTTCCAGACTAGGCACTTCGAGAGCCCCTACCTGGTGTATCATGAGAAAATCAAGACCAGCCGCGTGTTCATTCGGGACTGCAGTATGGTGTCAGTGTACCCACTGGTCCTGCTTGGAGGTGGGCAGGTTCACATGCAGCTGCAGAAGGGAAAATTTGTCATTTCTCTTGATGATGGATGGATACGGTTTGTGGCTGCCTCTCATCAGGTAAGGAAAAGGAGGGGTAATCCTGGGAGTGCTGCAGAGCTGAGCTTGTGTTTAGAATGCAGGAGATGATACATTTCATGAGCCTTACACTCACCTCTGTGTTTTACCGTGTGTGTTAGGTGGCTGAGCTGGTGAAAGAGCTGCGCTGTGAACTAGACCAGCTGCTGCAGGATAAAATCAAGAATCCCAGCATGGATTTATGCCTGTGCCCCCGTGGATTTCGGATCATCGATATGATTGTAAAGCTTGTGACCACGCAGTAACATGAGAACGGCTTTCTGTAAAGACTCACTCTTTGCTACTGCCTGAGAACAGATGAAGTAACATCAGTGTCTTGATGTATATTTGTTGTCCCAAAATATGGTGCTGATCTCTGGAAGACCAAGTTGGCAACTGTACTATTGACAGGGTTTTGGGGTTTTGTTTTGGTTTGGTTTTTTCTTTGTTTGCAGAGAGCTTGCTTGTTGAAAGTAAAAAGTGGCTTACAGTACACTCTAGGAAATGCAAAAATGGCAAATCTCCCAGGGGGACTAGAAGCCTTCAAGTAAAAAAGCAAAAGGTTTCTTCATGAGGCCATACACTGGCAGTAGTGTTTTCTGGTCACAAAAATACCTGCTACCTAGCTGCTGCTTGTAATAGTAATGTCTGGAGGCAGCATGTGACATCATAAGGTGCTCCCAAATTGGTTTAAACCTCTACATTTTGGCCAAGACTTTACTGAGGTAGTCAGTCTTGGCTGACCAGGGATCGATTTGCTTACTGTTCAACCCAAAGCCCTTAAAGTGAGCACCTTTTGATTCATGTCAAGGGGTTCTGAAATGGATTTAGAGCGCATCCTCTGGCAAGGAGACTGTACCAGATTAGTTGGAGTAACTTGTTGGATCAGTGCAGGCTGTTCTGGTTACAGTGTAAAACTGCAGGAGAATGTGGCCATTTGCCCTGCGACCTGGGCTTTTCAAGCACCACCCCTACCCCCCCACCCCCACCCCCCCCACGCTGTGAAAAAGTAAAACAGATGAGATGGATTGCTGTAGTGCATTAAAATTGGATCCTTGGGTGAATGGTATTGCTCACTGTTAACCTCCTCGGGTAGGTGGTAGTCCTGCCACCCTGCATGGCTGGAAGAAAGTCCCACTTTTGGAAACTTTTAGCCAAACTTCTGCTCTGGGGAGTGGCCTGCTACAGAAGAGTGTGATGAAATGCTACAGTAATAATGAACTATTACTTCTTCCCTTTGATGTTGCTTAATTGCAATGCTGAGCATTGCTACAGCTGAGCTGCTTGATGTACTTAGCAATTGCAAATAATAGCAAGTGCCTTAAGTGAAATAACTTTGCTGTCATCTGTAATGGAAAAACCACAGCAAACATTGTCTCTGCCTCCAGCCCTGCGTAGAAATAGCCTTCAGGCTGATGAATGATGAGCAGAGGGAGGCACATCGTTTGGGGGACTAGTTTGATTTTCAAAAAACATGCTTGAATGTTTGTAGAAGCAGTTTCACAGCAACACACCCTTGCATGAGGAAGAAGACAGGAGTACCATGACCAATATACCAGTGCAGTAGAATGGTCTCTGCAGGTATGTTGAACTGCAGAAGGCTAAACTGTTCCCATAGCTTAATGTCGGTCAACAGGAGCACCATACCCCTGTAACTGTGCATTTGGATGCTTGGGTTTTGGGGTTTGTTTTTTTTTTTTTTTTCCCTGGGGTTTAGTGAAGAGCTGGTAAGGTCTAGGAATCCTGGGGCAGGGTATTAAAGCACTGCAGAGGCATGCAGAGTGTGTTGTCAGCCATTAGCTGTGTGTGAAGCAGGACTGTTAAGGTATGGCATTGCTTCTGTGTGTGCCTGGCAGCCATGCCAGTAAGGGTAGGCAAATACTGTTTCTGTTCAGGTGGGCTGTGGTGTGAAATAGGAACAGCTTCAATTTTTCACCTCAGACTTCCATACACTTTCAAATTGGTATCCTCTTGAATAAATGACTTCTCAACCAGCAGGGAGTGTTGTGTTTTGGATGGAAACTAGTGCTCAAGCAGGGTCTGTGTGACTCTTCCCTCAAGTATATGCTAGATTCCACCTGAGCTAGCCTGAAGTGGAGGGCAAGGACAGCCAATGATGTAGCAGGTGCTAATTAGCAGCATCGACCCTGCTGGAGGGAGGACTTGTGAAATGTTCTAGTGCCTTGCCTTGGTGGCAGAATCACCAGGTCTGGGATACAATCAGTAGATGACAGCAGATACTGAACTGAGCACACCCCTCATCTCTCAGCACCTGGGCTGCAGTGCCAGCTGTTACTTTAGGAGGGTTTCTACATAATAGTGCCATAACAGGCTGACTTCCCAGGAACTGCACATGCCTAACTAGGCACAGTGGTTTTATTACTTGCATCCTTCAGCAGGTACATTCAGCCCTCAGTGCAAGTCCATGCAACAGCTCCCCATCCACACTTCCATTTACCCTTAAGAGTAAAGGCAGTGCAACCCCACAGGTGTCACAGATGGAGTGATGCACTTCACTCATAAGAGAGAAGCAACAATGTAATTTATTGATATAAAACAGTGAGTTAACAGAGTTCAGTGGTAAATGTGACAGTCTTTAACAAGTTGCAATGGCAAGGTACACAGGATTATTTACTGCATAGAGAAGAGGGTCAGACAAAACTGTCAGGGAGACCCTCCCATTGAGTCATGAGGTTCAGAAAGGACCCCCTTGCTTTCTAAACTTCTCAGGAGTCTAGGTGGGGCTGGATCCAATCCTCACACGAGACTTAGTCAACAGTTTATGTCTAAAGGGTTATATATGCACAATCAATCCTTTGTATCACTTAGCTTAAGATTTCAAAGTTTAGCATGCTATTAGTCACTTACCAAGGATCTGTTGCAGCAAGGAATCTCGCTACCTCAAGGGAGTAACCTTGAGGTGTCCCTGCTCAAGGGGAAATCCTGCCATGCAGCCCACTGCCATGCAGGAGAGCTCAACAGGCCCTGAGCTGTCCACTATCTATAGAGTAAGATGATTGGCCTATAGTCATATTTGCATACCAGTAAGACATCTGGGTCTCTGCTCCAGACACGCCTTGGCTACTGTGTTGCCATCCATGCTCAAAATCCAGTGTAAGCTGGATGCAGCCATCACAACCCCCACTGGTGGTTATATGGCTTGGGGGGGGGGGGGGGAGAAGCACATATAACACCAGGTAAACAGCACAGGCAGCTGTGCTCCCTAGTAGCACACTGCAAGTCCTCCACAGCACAGCTGGAACTGCCTTTGAGACAGTCTCTAACAAGAGGACAAGACCCACATTAAATACAGATGACAAGCACCAAACGCAGTGGCAGTGCTACTATTAGTGACCACAGGCCTCCCTGTGAGGTATGAGAAGAGCCACCCCCACCTCCAGCAGCAGCTGAAGAGTGGTCCCTTCTTCAACCTCCTCCATGGATGTAGTCCCAACCTACACCTTTTTCTTGTAATACTCCAATGAGTGGAAAGACTGAAAAAGAAATGTATCACTAGAAGAGCTTTAGACTACAGGTTTATTGTGGAGTCAGCTTGCTTCAGCAGTACAGAGGGAAAAAAGAAAAGGAAAAGCTACCCCTCCTTTAAAAGCACTGTTGCATGGGCTCATTTTACCATTGATGCAAAATGCAATCAAACTGCAATGGGGCAGGGGGGAAGGGAACCCAATAAATACCCCCCAGCAGTGTTTGGCAATGACTTTTGGGTCACCCTAGTTTAATGCTGTTGCTTCCAGCTCTCTCTTCTGCAGCTTATAATGGACTATGGTTATAACAAAGTATTAATTCCAGCATCATCAGCAAGGAAAGCCACTTATCCTAAAGCACCAATGCACCAAAATGTACAGACATGGGGAAGAGAGAGGAAAGGAGGGATAAAACAAACACATGCTATAGTAATGCAAGAATAGTCTTTGTGAAGGCATGTATAGGGGCTCATTATCATTCTTTTAATACCTGGACATCTTGTAAAGCAACAACGACCAAAGTTCATCTGAAAACCTGGGGCTGAGTGCTCATGCACTAACAATAGAGTATCAACCCACTGCTGATAAATTAGAAGCCTCAAGAGAATTATTGTTCCTCACTAGCCTGTAAGACACAGCAATATAGGCCAGAACATAATATAAGGAAGACTTGTAGGTCAAAATTATCTGGCACTCTGATTTCCTTAGTAGTCTGATCATAGCCATTATCAGCTGCAAAGACAAATCAAACTGGCAAATACCTTGCATTGGTTTATCATACTTATATTAAATCCTTCAGTAATCTAGCTGTGGTGAGATGGGGACCACCTGTGTACACACAGCTACAGTCCAGTTTCCCAAAGCAACAACTGATCAGAACAGCAACAAGTCCCTTGATTACACTTTACTGCCAAAGAAGATGAGACCAGGCAGATCAGGTGTAACCTGAGCTCTTGATTCTCCAAATGTACTGCTACTTAAACATGACCTGCAGGTTCTGCTTGTGACCTTCAATCTGTAAGAAAAGCCTTAATTTCCTAAAGAGTATCTAAATGTATTACTCTTCTGCACCAGAACTGCCAATTTATCATTAAGTATCACAAAGAAGTAGTACTATTTGGACAACCAGAACATAAAACAAGATTTCTAAAAATATTTACTTCAATAGTTTACATTCCAGAATTATTTCAAATACCTTCAGGTGAGAAGTTCACTGATCCTTTAATCAACAGGACAGACAGACCAGGAATCACACATTCCTTGTTTTTCCCATCTGTTAATGCCCTTTGTAGACATTTTTGTAAGTCAAATCATCAAGTGTATAAGCACCTCTAGACAGGTTTTCAGCTTCACTGAGCTTTGAGGAGGTGCAAATAAAAACACAAGGTACAGATCACCATAACATTCAAGACCAAATAGTAAGAACGACAGCTGGCACTGGTAACTCTTCACTCTAATCAGTGCTCTGTAGGAATGAAGTCCTACAACAGGCACACACCTGCAGGACAGCCATTGACCAGCTGCTGCACTACGCTCAACTCACAAGTGCCTGTAACAGCCTGCCTCCTGCTTTTCACCGCAGTAACATGATGTGCTTCTGCTACCCAAATATTAACAGAAACAGCAGGGTTATCACAAAATATTTCTTAGTTAGAAACGCACAGTTTATTTCAATGTGCCAATAAAAAAAGCCCAACATTTCCAGATCACAGAACATTAACACAACAAAATAGTTTTGCATTAGTCTACTAATAAGACTTTTAAAAGATCCTGATTCCTGCCAATTGTTAGTCAATAGAAACAGCCTTCTAGGACTAAACCCTTGCATTTATAAAGACACCACAAAATCCCTTATAATAATGTAAACAAAATAAATTTTCTTCTTAAACTTTTTAAATTTGAATCCATTCTTTCAGGACTTGCACTCCTCCTTCAAGGGCTTCCTGATGGTGAATGACTGAAAGGGAAAAAAAAAGATTAAGAGCAACTCCTACAGCAAAACTAACAGAACCTGTGCATGCTACCCCAGGTTTCATCTGCTCAGGAGCTCTCCCTGCCTCATAATGCCCCTCCCCACACTGTTTTCATTTACAGTTCATGAATAATAAGAAAAGTGTTACATATAAAGTAAAATATAACAACTGCTTTAAGTTTGAAAAAGGCAGGCAAAATGAGAGACAATCAGCTGCAACAGCTAGATGGGACATCAAACCTGCTCAGAAAACACCTTGGAGCCTGCACTCCAGCTGTGCAGAGCAATTCATACTCTGCCATCACCTACACGGTTCCAGTTTAGGGCTAGCCATGAGGCACTATCTCAGACTATGTAAATTCAAGCACATACTTCTCCTGCTACATAGGAAAACTTGCTTCTTACTTCAAAGTGCATAGCAAAACTTGGCAGCTGTGCAACTGAGCAAGAGCCAGCTGTGAGGAGCCACCAGCAGGAATTTAATCCTACCAGATTCATAGTTTGCTCCATACCTTACATTACTCACTTCTTCCCCAAATTCTAAATTCCTCAGGAACTTCAGAATAGTTGATTCTTATTTGCCCACATTTTCTGTTGTCCTTTAAAATTTCATTGAAGTAGGTTACCTTAGAGTTATTATCATGAAGTTCTGACTACTAGCAGTAGGAAGTGTCCATAAAACTTCATCTTTTCATAGTAGGAAGTGCCCATAACAATTTATCTTTAAATAGTTCACAAATTGAGACAAGTAGAAAACTTTAAGCTTTTATCCTTGTACAAGTTAACTTCTATAGCAACCACTCCAGACACTAGTTCTATGTAACTGTATGGCACACTCCAGTTTTAAGATATTCCTACCTTCTCTTTGGAGATGGTGATCTGGACTTTGAGCGACTGTTGGAAAAAAAAAAACCAACACAACAAACCCAAACCAAAACAATCAGTGTGGTAAACTTGTATACACGTCAGTAACCACTTTTGACCATTTAAAAAACAGTAAGAACAGTTTGATGTTATTAAATACATTAAAAGACACCACCCTTAATGCTCCTGATAGCAAGTATACCCAATTACTTTAAGCAGGAAGCTGCAGTTGAGGAGGAAAACTACTGAAAGCCAGAGCCCTTGGGGAAAAGAGCAACACACAGCTTCAAAGCAGCTATAAAATGATCACAGTAATCCTGCAAGGCAGGAGCAGCGAATCAAGTAGAGGAGTGAGGAAGACTACAAACAGCTAAGAACAAAGATAGGGAAAAGATATGCCCCAAATCCTGTCAAAAATACTTTGTCACAATCATGAGAGTTAAACAAAAACCTGTATCCACAATCCTTCTAGAAGAATTGCCTACTAGCCCACAAAAATCGGCTATTAAAAAATAGCCCCCCCCCCCAAACCCTAACCAAAAAAACCCCCAAACCACCAAAAACTGAGTGCTACTTGTATTTATACGCTCACCTTTTAGCAGGTAAGCCAGATTTAGATCTACCATGGGACCCAGACCTACAACAGGAGAAAAATAAAGCTCAGCAAAGCAGCCAGTGGCATGCACATACAATGAAAGTTAGCTAAACCAGCAACAGCAAATTCATACTACATAGCATCACAAACCAGAGAGGAAGGCTTGGGTGCTGCAGGCTTTTCTTGTGACATTTCAGGAGAATCCTTTAGCTCTTATTCCAGAGACCCCACTTATCAGAAGACAACAGTACAAGCACAAGAAGCTGCCCAGCAAAGCTTCAGCTACCACTTTCACAAAACAGAAGACCTTGTACCAGGCTCCCAGACTTTTTCCCCCCTCCACCTACAAGTATCCCTTCTACAAAGGGAAGAATAGTTTCAAGTGTCATCTTAGAAAATCTTTTAATAGCACATTAAGAGCCTGGAATCAGTCACAGGTGAGCATGTGTTCTGAAGAGCTGATGCATTCTCCAGATCAAGTTCCCAGTGCCACTTTTATTCAAATGTAATGCAGCTTTTTAATCAGTTATCCCAATGAAAACTGCATTTCAGTTTTCGCTTCGATATCTGGCTACTAACATGTAAACTATTCCCAGTTCATCTCATGAATTAAAAGCTACTCAAACAGGGAGACTTTCCTCCCACATTCATCATTTACCAACTCAAGTACTTGCTGTTACTTAGAAAATATTTGTCCTCCTAGAGTGTCAGAATTCAGGCATGTAGTATTACTGAATATCAGAAAGCCCAGTGTTCAAGACAGTTGATTGTTTAATAGACTTGGCCAAAAAAGTAAGAAACTTTTATTTTATTTCTGCTCAGAACTGTTTTTGAAGGGTCATCAAGATTCACCTTTACCTGGCCTTACAGAAATACTACATGGACACTGTTGGCGCAAGTTAAACAGAGAATTACGTGCCACTGCTTTGAAACCTTCCTGGTAACTATGCCGAGCCATCATCTGTCACAGTTCCTAAAACTATAACCAGTAATGTCGTTACTGTATCACAGTTACACAGGATGAAGTTGAGAGCAACTACCCAGAACTTGTATTTTGTAGCATGAGCATGACTTCCTTTGGTAATACAGTAAGGCAACACACAAGAGCATCATCTTACTACAAGAACTGCTGGCAAATCCTCCTTCGAGAGGCACAGCAACAAAGCAGGACTGTGGATCAAAAGCTCTAGAAGCAGCACCAGTTACATACTAGTGTTTTGCTGTAGTAGCAGAGGACCGGCACTGGTTAATACAGAACAAGAGTTTTTGCAATGCTTCTTTAACTCCAGTCCTGAACTACCACTTCTCACCGCTGCCGTTGCAGACCTATGCAAAGTCAGCATTCCTCAGAAATTTCAATAAGAGTATCAAGTTTTTCATGCAGGAACATGACTGTTCCAGAACTAGAAGTCACCAAGGAACATCAGCAGTAATCCAGACTCTTCCACAGTAGCTGCATGCAATTTGAGCCTGGCTAGTGATCTCCTGCATTACAGGCCTGTATGAGTAATAAGTCAGGACAGCTCTAGTAATCATCATCATCATCCCCTTAAAGGCTCAATCTGCAAGTCCTGAAGTAGCAGGCACACCCCTAAAAAACACTTCTCTTCCCTTGTTCTAATGCAAAACAAAAGACAAACTTCCTCCAACTTATAAGCTCTAATGTCCATCACATTTTTAGCCTACTCTTTCACCCTTCTTCCAACTAAGATATCACAAAGGATAGAGGAAATGCAGGAGCATTTACTCTATACCCATTTTCTTCAACTTCCATTTCAGCATGGAAAACATCCAGATCCACAAAACCAGGGCTACATGTCAGAGAAGTCCTTCAAAACACTACCTGTGCCATTAGGACTCATGGTCCTGTTCATTCAGCCCTCTAAATCTCTGAAATCAAGCATCCTACCCCATGTAATGTAGTTCTTAGCACTACAGCAATTTAATTTGATCTAACTCTCAGAACTGGAACCAACAAAGCTGAAAAGCTGTAAGCAAGAGTTCAGTCAATAGCAGTAACCTTCTCATTGCTCTCCCTGCCCCCCAGCATTTGGGATTTACAAAAAAAAACCATCCAAGAAAAACCTAAGCAGCATTTCCTGCAGGACACAAGGTCAAGCATTCTCTACATGCATAAGCATTAACTAGTTTTCAAATCTTTTCTCCACAGATCTTAAATCATATATATGCTTTGTTTATGGCTACATACACAATATATAGCAGCCACAGACCAAAACAAACTCATGTTTATTACAAGAAATCAACCACTACTTTAGTCTGAAAAGGCATAAGTTACTAAGTGTGAATATTGCCATGCTGCACAACCTTCTAATCCCTTTCAGCAAAACTCCCCTGGGGAAGAAAAAAGAAAAAACCCCACCACCACAAAATTCAAACCAATAATAGTTTTGGGGGAGTTAAAAGGAGTATCTTACCTGCTTCGAGGCCATACAACAGACCGGGACCTTGAGC
This sequence comes from Phoenicopterus ruber ruber, assembly GCA_009819775.1. Classification (NCBI taxonomy): domain Eukaryota; kingdom Metazoa; phylum Chordata; class Aves; order Phoenicopteriformes; family Phoenicopteridae; genus Phoenicopterus; species Phoenicopterus ruber. The sequence continues at coordinate 12,813,724 of CM020217.1, forward strand.
GTGATCTGGACCTAGATCTAGAAAAAAGCAGTGAAAGCTCAACTACTACTACATGATTCATACAGCTGATATAGTATTCTTTGACTTTTATGATACTGACCTCAAGATAATTTTGTTGGAACTATTGGTTTTGCAGAAGTAACTTTTATTATTACAAAGCTGTAGTACATTTGGCCAGTGCTGCCATCCACATAAGAAATCCCACTGCCCTAGTCAACTAAGCATAATTACGCTCTCTATCCTTGAAGCTGAAGTAGGAAACCTTAACCATAGATCAAGGCTGTAACTTAGGTACAGTATGAAAACAGCTCAGAAACAGCAGTTCCAAAGTTATATGCTTAAGTTTTTAACTTCAAAGAAAGCATTCAGATTAGCTCTCTGGGATGTAACACCATGAAGGTTCCTGCAAAAACATGGACTGCAAAATATAAACTTAATGTTCACTCCAACAGTTATGTTCGTGTCAATAACATTGTGGGCTTAATAGAAAACACATACCTTGATCTCCTTAAAGAACCAGACCGAGATCTGCGCGGTGAAAATGATCTATACCTACGAGGAGAGATTGACCTGGACCTGCGGTAGGAAGCTGACCTTGATCTACAAAACAAAGGGAAAACCAACCAAAATTACTGCAAGGTACTTTTCACAAGGACTACAGAAACAGGTGGAGCAGAGGAAGGAGCAAGAAAAAGAATGAATATACAACAGGCAGAACCCTACCTCCTACCACGACTCCGACTGCGTGATCGAGAATACCTTCTTCCTCGAGACCTTGAACGGGATCTAGATCGGGACCTGGTTTTAGGTTAGAGAAAACAGGTATCAGGAAACAGCTGCAGCAATCAGTGCACGTGAGGCCCTGCTGAAGTCAAAACTGATTTCAGACAACTAAAAAGGAAAAAAAAAAAAAAAAAAACAAAAAAACCCCCACAACCAAAAAAAACCCCAAACAACACCAAAACAACAAAAAAAACACCACTAGCATCTGTCAGTTGGAAAAATCTCTGGGCCTACTTGCCTTGAGCATTTTACTACCTAGAAAAATGTTAAAAGCTGAATTACATTGCAGAATTACATTAGAATAGAAAACACTGTAATGCGTATTTAAAATAAACCTTGCAAGTTTGCAGGTCGACCCTCTTTGGCCCAAGGTCTAGCAGATCTAGACGATCTAGAAGTATCTATAGCCGATCGCTGCATCTAGGTGTTCTCTTCAATCTAACGACGATCAAACTGACAGCCCAATGAGCCAGGGTGAGGCTTGATTGACGCAAGAAGATTTTTCTAGGTGGGAATGTGGTCAATCTGATGTTCCTCTTTCTAAACCGGAGGGGGGCCCCAATTGAAAGCCAAATTTACTGTTACGGCGATCACCGTCTCAAATTTTCTGCCCTTAAAGAATAAGGTGAAGCTACGTGTAGATGGCTCGAGGGGATCTGGCCTCTTATGCTGATCACCTCAAGGTCTAGGAGGATCTTAAGTGTCGGATTTGCAAGGCGCCTCAGCATGAAATCTTAAGGCTCGTGACATTCTGAATCAAGGCGACTGACTCAAACGAAGAAACCTGAAAGGTTTTGACCAGGTTGATTATTAAGATATTAACATTTGATATGTATTAGCAAAAAAAAAATGTGATATATACCTGTTGACTTACAACATTAAGAGTTAAAACTGGTGTAACATTCTGTTCTTTGCTAACAAGAGCTACACAAAAGTGAACTGGCGAAGCAACCCAGCCACTCTGGCCCCACACATACCTGCTCCTCCTTCGGCGACTATAGCGGTGACAATCATAAGCATAGTGGCCTTTCTCACCACACTCATAGCATCTGTCATTAGGGTCAAAGGGGCGCCGTGCAGGAGGCCTGTCGTAACGGGAGCGACGAGGCATCCCTGTTGACACTTCCACTCTAACCCTGGAACCACATATTATCCTGCAAGACATAGTATGCATTAATCACAGGAATACTTTTCTGCCCTGTGCTCGTTACACACAGAATGGATATTGATGATTGATGCAGGCTGAGGAGGTCAGAAACTGCAGTCAGAGTAGTCAAGGAGGCATGCACATACTTCCCATCGAGGCCGAGCACAGCATCTTCAGCATCCCTCGGGTCTTCAAACTCCACAAAGGCAAATCCCGGCGGGTTCCTCGCGATCCACACGGTTCTCAGGGGCCCGTAGTAGCTGAAGGCTCTCTCCAGCTCGCCTTTGCCCGCGCCCGTGCCCAGGTTCCCCACGTACACCTTGGTCTCTGCCGGGAGGGACACCATGTCAGGACCGGTGCCCGGCCCCGCACAGCGGCCGCGGCGCGAAGGCGCTGGACACGTGGCCGCGCGCGCGCGGCGCAATCGCCGCCGCCCCTCCCCCCGCAGTCGCCGCCATCTTTGACATCTCCTCCATTTTGGTGCGCTCCCGCCGGTGCCGCGCTTTCCCTCCCCCCACCCTCATCAGGGCACACTCTTCGCCGGACCCGTGGCCACGGCCCCAGCAGCTCCACGGCGGCGGCCTGCCCGCAGCGTCTCCCTCCTGGGCCCCATCTTCTCTCACAGTCGACCCCCCGAACCAACGGTCACCTTCTCCCATCCTCAGGGCGGCGCGAACGACACACCGCCGCCCCGCCCAATGGCAGCCCCCACCCGCTGCCCGCAGCTCCCGCTCCCGCTCCCGCTCCCGCCCTACCGTAACGCCCGTAGCGCGACATCGTTCCAGCTACAGGCCGAGCCCCGCGCGCGACCCTTATATAGAGGGAGCGCCGCTGCGACTGCGCGCCGCGCCCCGACAGCCGCACGGGAGGGCGGGGCTCCGGTCGCTCGGCAACGCGGGGTGGGACAACCCCGCTCCTCGGGAGCGGGTAGTTCTCGCGAGAACGGCGGGGAGCCAGGTGCGCCTGCGCATTATGGTGCGGGACCGAGTTAGGGTAGGGGTCGGAGGGGTGCGCAAAGCGTGGCTCGCTGCTCCTCTCATTGGCTCCCCGTAGGGCTGCTCTTTTCCTGGTGGTTTCCACCAGGGAAGCTGGTCATGCCTGCTGTGCAGGTCCCACGTCCGTTGTGGCCATAGCCACATGCCTCCCCTGGGGCTCATGTCATCAGTGAGGCTCCTCACGGGCACAGACAACCGCTACTCGCCCCTGCCAGCCCTACGCAAGAGTTCCTGCCCATAGCATGCCTGGCTGTGAAGAAGGCACAGTGGTACGAAGAGGGAGCAGAGGAGATGGGAACCACTTGTTCCAGTCATCACCCCTCACATGAGACCAGTAACTCAGCTTCTGGCCCTGCTGAGACTGGAGGTGAAGGAGGTTACTAGGCTCCTTATTTCCTGGCAAGGGGATGGGAGGTGTTACCTTCCTTGTAACGAGGTATTCTCAAGTTGTTCTTAAATCTCTTGAGCAGAGTTTGACCTGACACTAGCTCCCAGGCTGAATACATCCCAACTAACCTTGGGTGCCCCAGAGTTCAGGTACTGATCGATCTCATCCAGACAGGCAGCTGAAGCATTCATGTGTTGGCATCTACCAACCTTTTCAGGGAGACAAACACAGGAGCATATATGCAGTAGAGGATTTTTAAGAAAAATCAGCGTGAACCTGACCAATCCGACATAATTTTAAATAAACCACAGCAGGAATGAGGAGGGTCTTTTATTAACAAGAGTTAGACAGACTTTTCAAATGCATTTGAGCACACGAACGTGTTTTGGTGCTATCTCATAGTAAGACAGAACAAATCAATACGCTAAGAGATAAATGAGGGCTCTAAAGGCTCCTAACTGGATTAATAATCTCAGGAATAATCACATAATGATTCTTGCATTGTGTGTTGCTTTAAACTAGAAACAAAGCATCAAGAAACACAAACTTATTGAATTGCAAGAAATTCTCTTTCTTGCAATTGGAGGTCTTCCAATCACTGCTTCTCTAAAATAACAAATATAGATAGGAAATGTTTTTAAAACCTGCTATTTGCCTGCTAACTTTCCCTAATAATTTTTACAAACTTGGACCTACATTATAATTCAGGTTCCAAATCAGGAGAACAGTTGGGGAAAAAAAAAAAACACAAAAAAGCTTTCTGAACAATGGATTTCCCAAACCAGATGAAAACAAGTGTCACAATTCTCCTTCTGAAAAAAAAAAATTCTAGTAAGCAGTTCAAATAAACATGCCTACACCACTACATAATTAATTAAATTAATTTTAAAGACAGAGGAAAACACAGTTTAAAATTATCATATATCATCTTTCACAATACTGTTACAAAAATACTTATTAAACTGATACATCATCATTATCCAATGGCTTGCTTTTAATAAAAAAAATATAGTGCATGGAAAATGCTTTGTGCTTTTAGTTTATAATGCTTGTTTTATCCCTTTGTTAACATACAAAAATCAGACAAAAGTACCTAAACCGAGCATTTTTGCAAATAGTGAATAAAACAGGGTGGGTAGACCCATTCCTAAAGACAACTGCTTTGAACAGCAGACATCACTGTTGTTTTTCAAGATAGCCCTGTATCAAGCCTTGAACCCGAGACAGAATAATCTCATTGGAGCTGCTGCACTCTTCTGGGCCGTATGGCGGGTCAATAGTTAATACCCCCGCTACACATAGTGTTCTTCCCGATTCACCTTGCTCTGTTACAGGGATGTGGTTTGTTTCTAGCCAAGTCTTCAAGTCATTTTTCCTCTGTTCAAGTTCCTCTGGGCGGTAGGCTTTGCTTTCTTCAGGTGCAAATATGCAAGAAAGCCGTTGCTTCATTTCATCGTCCCCTTCTTTCAGTATTTCAACCTCCTGGACAGCATGGCCCAAGACAACTGATATGGACACTTTTTCATTCTCCAGGAATGTTGCAAGGACAATACTGCCAAGGAAATAAGGATGTATGAGTCACTGTACTTAACCGAAGACTGAGAAACACAGGCCAAGATTCTTGGAGATGAGTGCTCATTAGCATCAGCATAACCCAGCTATTTAGGCAATATCGAGTACCCAGCATTTTTCTTGAAAAATACTTACTTAAAATACTGAAAATGTGGGGCTTTGCGGGTAACTTCTGGCCTTGAATTTGAAACTACTCTAGATACTATCAAGCAGAACGTTATTTTAAAAAAGCAAAGTGCACATTAAAATCAGGGCTGGGAATCTAAATATTTTTGTGCAGCATTCCCAACCTTGCTAAAGAACCTTAGGTCTTCCAACATTCAAAAACAGTGATACCTTCATACATTCAGCACTTTGAATGCTGAAGGCAATGGCAGCAGCTAACAACATCAGAACCTTTAATGACAAATTACTAATATTTAATTATTGATCATTACTAAAAGATATTTTTTTTTTAAAATGAGTGTTGCTAGTTTCTTAACTGAAAACTATAGCTTGAGTATTACAATGGGAACACACCACAGCAGGTTCAGGCTCATGTTGTAGCAGCCTGGTCTTTTCCCAAGGGCACTTACATCTCAGAAGTCCTAAAATACAGGTAGTGAGGCAGCTTGTTATATTTCTAGGATCTCTTACCCATATATCAGCGAAGAGGATCAGAAACCATTTTATTCCTCTCATGGGAAGAAAAATTCCAGAATTTGATGCCAGCACTTTGCTAATCTACTGTTGCCACCATTAGTAGAAGTAATGACTTTTTGGGAAATGTGCAATGAAATATGCCTTGATTTTAGCCTGGACCATCCCCAGAATCACTCACAGCTGCGTGCACCTTTCCTACCAAGATGATAAGCAACTCCAAGAGAACATTAATCAGAGCTACTCCAGAGTTGAAGCAATAACCAATTCTTCTGAAACACATCAGAAGCTAGATGTTTTAGTTTCTAGCCCCCATCGTGTGCTCACGTGGGACAAGGTCACAACTAAAAAGGTACAAAAAAGCTCTGGCAGCAAGGAGCCAAATTTCTGCCTATTCCCTGGTGCGTTCTGCCTTTCAAACCCTGTCTGTTTTCAAGTTACTCACTTGAGATACTAGAGACCTGTGGTACCACTTTCTGTCCAATGCCCTTGCTGATCTTTACTGCTTCCTCTCCAAAGCAGCCATTACACCCTCATGGGTGTCCAGCTGGAGAGGAAAGCAGGGCATCAATGTGAGAACTCTGGACAGAGGATAAGGATTTCAACACCTAAAGCATTAAAAACATTCCTGCATTCCTGCTCTCTTTGTGAAGCAGGGCTTAGTATATTATTAAAAGTAGTCCTAAATGCATGGATATCATTAAAAGTACTAACCTCAGGTCCCCAATAAAGTCAGCATGAATCCAGGTATTATCCATTTCCCAAACATATTAGTCCTTTGAATGAGATTAAAGTAGATTTAGGTGAACTGGCCTCATCGACTACGATACTGCATTCTCTTAGGCCTTGCCAATTAAAGAAACAGGACACACAGCCCCAACATGCGGTTTTTGCTCCAAATAAGTTTTCTTCAGTTTTCTCTTCCTGAAAAAATTATTTTCTCTTAGCTTTACAGAAACAAAACCTTTGGTACTTACCTGGCAGAAACTGGATCAACTGTTAAGACCCATCCTTCATATTCATGTTTCTCAATTGTAGCAACTTTCACCATTTTGTTCACATACGTTTCCCAGTCTAGAGGGCTTTTCCTCTGCCAGTCATTCATATCTCCTATATCCAGAACCTAGAAAACAGCCAGAGCAATCAGCAGAAGCAATAAATCCTCTTACTTTGCTCTTCACATCAGAACTGAGTTTGCCTCCAGGTAAAGATCTTAATTTCATCTTAAGCACAATTTTCTTTTTTAAAAGCAAATATTCACACAAGTGGTTTGCATACTGGTGCAGTTCTGTAATTTCCCACTTGTTTTTAAAGACACACAGCGGAAGCCTCAAAAATCATCGTTCTGCTAACTTAACACTTTCCCATTGCATTAAACATTCCATTATTGCTTAGCCCTCTTACAAAACCTTCGGGATCCCTGCCCTTGAGGGCGTAAGTTTACCACCTTTGCTCTGTGTACTGGAACATCCCTTGTGTCCAAGCCCTTCCACTGTCTGTGGACGAGCATTATCCACCCGGATCCCAGCTCTATCCTCATCCCCTACGGCAGGGCGAGCAGCAAGTGCGGTTCTACTCTTTTCCCCCATACCAGTTGCACTACTGGTAATGACAGCAAAGCCACCCCTGTCTCAGCTTGGTGCCACACAAACATTTGTCTCCATCCCAGTATCCCTCCGCGTGAGGGGCTGGACAGAGAGGGGGTCAGCGCAGTGCAGGGAGGAAAAACGGCTGGAGGAAGCTCCCGCCTTTGTTCCCTCCAGGCTCCCTGGCGCTGCCACCCCCCTCAATGCCTGCCTGCTCCCAGCCGAAGCAGCACGCGGCGCGAGCTGGACCCGGCAGGGAGAGCCGCTCGGCTCCCCCGCTGCAGCAGCCAGGCTCCACGGGGGCAGGAGAGGGGAGCATCCCGGATCCCCTCGGCCCTGCACCCGCATCGTCGCTCACCGACTCGGTGGCCGCCGACCGCTTGGTTCCCGACCCCGCCGAGGGCGCCTGGGAGCTGGCCCCGGCCTGACCCAGCCCCCTGGCGGCACTGCCGCTTCCTGCTGCAACCGAACACCCGCCCCGGCGACAGTTTAGGGTTTTTTTTAAGCACGAAATTTGAGGCTTCTGAGGCAGGGAAATGCTCAGATCTGGAGTGTTTTATAAATATGGGTGTGCATATAAATGAGATATAGGTTTATATATATGAGGCCAGATTGCAAAACAAGGAGGAGGGGCATGTAGCACTTAAATCCACCTGGTGTTCTGCCTTCTGCCTCACTTGAATTGGGTTTGCTGATGCTCGTGCTGTGAGATTGCTAACTTGAGTATGCAAAATCAACTCGCTTCAAGCAATCTGTGTGCATAAATAGGTATAGATGCATGCTGTGTGTATGTGGTCCATAAAAATATTTTTGCTCCCTGGTTTTGAGTTGTCTTTACAAGCTTTCCTGTGCAACTGTGAAGGTAAGAAACTTGATCAGCTCCCCCCCACCCCGCAAGCTGCTTTAACACTACTAATGAAAAGCTTACTATGGATGAAGCAAACAAGATGCCATCATTTCAGTAATTTAAGTGAAAGCAAGCATGCAATGATTTTGTGAGTGTAATAGAAAAAATATCAAGGGTATAAAATGAGATGGTCTTATTTTGCAGGCTTAAGGAGGCAATTCCCTTCTTTTCGTGACGTTTCAATCCGACATCCACAGTGCTATGGGAATTATTTATGAATAGCTTATGGTCTTGTATTCAGCTACTGTTTTCTTTCAGTTATAGTTTATTAGAAAGCAGAGATTAGCAAATCTAATTGTTTTTACTATAAGAGCAACCAACACAATGGGAAATCTTAGCTTCTGTTTGAAAGAAAAGTGGTGGAAAGAAGAAGGAATGTGGTTTGGTTTTATACATTTATATTCATTACACATTTTAGTTGTTTACAATCTAAATAGCTTCCTAACTGGTCCCCTTCTGGATCACAGACCAGATGGCAGTTTGTTCAAAGTCTCTTTTGGGCAAAATACTCCAAACATCTTCGGTTTTAATTCTTGCTAGTCTCAGTCCCTACTGATTTTTTTCCTCCATTGTTGCCAGTGTAGTTATTTAATTGTTCTGAACCATGACACCTTTAAGTATTTTTTTATCCTATTATCTAAGCTATATCTTATAGCTACAGGTCACTATCGTGGGCAGTTACTACAGCTCTCCCACCACAAATTTAACCTTAACCACGGTCACAAAGAGGTGCAACTCTCCCAACTGAAGTAGCCGTACTAGTGCAAGCTCCTGGTGCAGATCAAGTCATAAATACCCAACTGAGGAGAGAAAACCCGCTTTTCTGGTGAGAACAGCTCTGCTGGTATTGCTGCACCGCTTTCCCAAGCCTACAGCGTCCTTTTGAGAGGACTGGCACAAGCCTGAAGCGTTTCCCTCCGCCCCGGCGGCAGGCCCAGGGGAACGGTGCTTCTCAGGAGCTGCTGGCTTCCGCTCCGGAGGCGGCTTCCCGCCGCACTCCCGTTCGCTCCTCCCGGTGGTGCAGCGGTTACCGGGGGACCCCCGAGGCCGCGATGGGCGCTGGAACCCACTCAACGCCGTCTCCCGCGCCGGCCCTAGCGCTCCCCTTCTCCGTCCCCCTGAGGCGCTATCGGCCGCACCCCGCCGTCACGATGGCAACCGGCATCCCGCTGCCCGCCCTGCCCCTTACCGCGCGCCACCACCCCGCGCGCATGCGCGCCGCCTCACGCCGCAGCCCCGCGCCGCCTGGGGGAGGAGGGAGGGGAGGGCAGGGGGCAGGCGCGGGCGGCGGCGCGTGCGCGTGGAGAGGCGGTTGGTGGAGCCGTTAGGATGTCGCGTTACGGCCGCTATGGAGGCGGTGAGTTCCCATGGCGTCGCGAGTGGCGGGCGGCTGCGCGGAAGGGAGGGTGAGGAAGGTTTTGTGGAAGGGGTGATTACCGCGGGGAGCGGAGCGGCCGGTACTCGATGAGGGGGGAAGGAAGGCGAGGCGGCCGTTGCTGCTGTTGTCGCCGCCGCCATTTTGCGTCAGCGGCCGTGGGGGAGGGGGTGCGCCCGCGCGTGCCGCTGCTCGTGGTGAAGGCGGGAGCGGGCCGCGCAAACAAGATGGCGGCGCCCGAGGGGGGCGGGGCAGGGGCGCCGCTTCCGCGCGCCGCGTGAGCTCGCTCTTGCTCCGCCGCTGACACCGGCTTCGCTCCCGGCAGAGACCAAGGTGTACGTGGGGAACCTGGGCACGGGCGCGGGCAAAGGCGAGCTGGAGAGAGCCTTCAGCTACTACGGGCCCCTGAGAACCGTGTGGATCGCGAGGAACCCGCCGGGATTTGCCTTCGTGGAGTTTGAAGACCCGAGGGATGCTGAAGATGCTGTCCGTGGACTTGATGGGAAGTACGTGTGTATTTCAAATGTTTGCAGGAGCTACAGCCTGTTGGAAGACCAGAGAGAGAATCAGGGTTTTCTCTCTGGTTCTCCTTTTTGTAGTTCTGCCATAAACAGTAATGATTAACTTAGAGCCATGATGCACTTGTTGCAGGGTGATATGTGGTTCCAGGGTTAGAGTGGAAGTGTCAACAGGGATGCCTCGTCGCTCCCGTTACGACAGGCCTCCTGCACGGCGCCCCTTTGACCCTAATGACAGATGCTATGAGTGTGGTGAGAAAGGCCACTATGCTTATGATTGTCACCGCTATAGTCGCCGAAGGAGGAGCAGGTATGTGTGGGGCCAGAGTGGCTGGGTTGCTTCGCCAGTTCACTTTTGTGTAGCTCTTGTTAGCAAAGAACAGAATGTTACACCAGTTTTCTTTAAACTTTAACGCTAGAATAAATGTATAGGTGTATATTACAATTTGTTGCTATTTCTATCAAATGTTAATATCTTAATAATCAACCTGGTCAAAACCTTTCAGGTTTCTTCGTTTGAGTCAGTCGCCTTGATTCAGAATGTCACGAGCCTTAAGATTTCATGCTGAGGCGCCTTGCAAATCCGACACTTAAGATCCTCCTAGACCTTGAGGTGATCAGCATAAGAGGCCAGATCCCCTCGAGCCATCTACACGTAGCTTCACCTTATTCTTTAAGGGCAGAAAATTTGAGACGGTGATCGCCGTAACAGTAAATTTGGCTTTCAATTGGGGCCCCCCTCCGGTTTAGAAAGAGGAACACCAGATTGACCACATTCCCACCTAGAAAAATCTTCTTGCGTCAATCAAGCCTCACCCTGGCTCATTGGGCTGTCAGTTTGATCGTCGTTAGATTGAAGAGAACACCTAGATGCAGCGATCGGCTATAGATACTTCTAGATCGTCTAGATCTGCTAGACCTTGGGCCAAAGAGGGTCGACCTGCAAACTTGCAAGGTTTATTTTAAATACGCATTACAGTGTTTTCTATTCTAATGTAATTCTGCAATGTAATTCAGCTTTTAACATTTTTCTAGGTAGTAAAATGCTCAAGGCAAGTAGGCCCAGAGATTTTTCCAACTGACAGATGCTAGTTCTTTAGTTGTCTGAAATCAGTTTTGACTTCAGCAGGGCCTCACGTGCACTGATTGCTGCAGCTGTTTCCTGATACCTGTTTTCTCTAACCTAAAACCAGGTCCCGGTCTAGATCCCGTTCAAGGTCTCGAGGAAGAAGGTATTCTCGATCACGCAGTCGGAGTCGTGGTAGGAGGTGTGCTTAAATTTGTCTTATTCCTATTTGCTTCTTTTGCTTAGAAAAAGCTACACTTGTACAACTCTTTAATTGACTCCTTTGCAGGTCCAGGTCAGCTTCCTATCGTAGGTCCCGGTCCATTTCTCCTCGTAGGTCTAGGTCTGTGTCTCCCCGCCGGTCCCGATCAGGTTCCTTGAAGAGATCAAGGTAATTAGTAGTAATTTTTAGTAGGTAGTGTGCTTTGTTTTTGTTGTTGTTTTTCATTTTAGTTAAGGGATTCAAAAAGGTATTGGATAGCAGCCTTCGAAAGGTGTTGAGCTCTAGAAAGCAGACTTTAGCATGCTTTAAAAAGTTTCTGGTAATCCTAGTTGAATTTACAGGCATGGTAATACGACTAGTCTTGAGACCTTACACAGCTGCGTATCCCATGATGAATTTTGGTGTCTAAAACGTCTAATGATCATGTAGGTTTTAAGTTCAACATGTAGACATTAGTCTCAATAGTGTTGTAATTGTCATCACTTCTGGTTGAATTGACTTCTTTGATTTTGTTTTAATTTGTCTTAATTTTTTATTTCAGGTCTAGATCGAGATCCAGATCTAGATCCAGATCTGTTACATGGCCCCGAAGCAGGTAAGATCTCTTCCATGACTGCGGATACTTACAAAAAGTTGCTTAAAAGTCTGTTTAGGCTTTCTAACAGCTGTTAACATTTTCAGAAAAAGCTGTGTTTTCTCTGGGTTTGTAGTTTTAAAAAGCAGTGCAGAAGATTGTTACTTCTCTTTTTATTGTTTTACATATCACTGATATGCAGGTCCCCATAGTCATCACAAGTACTGTTTTGATCAGGTTGCTAACGTAGCAAACAAATTCAGAATTAATCTGAAGAGTTTTTTTCTTTTTCTTTGTGTAGCACACACGAGACTGTGGATTCTTCCCATTATCTGTCAGAGAAATCAGGATGCCCTTCCAGTAGTGTGTTAAAGCATTAATGCGTATGGCCAGGCAAGTCGTGAAGGGCTTGCTAGTGCCATGAGTGTTACAGCTGTTTCCAGCTCTGTTGAATACAAAGTGTCAGTCTGCAGGAGCTGAATTAAATTTGAGATAAACACCTGTCAGAATTAGTTTGTACCAACAAATGTGCCATAAGAGTGACAATCAAATTTTAAAGGAACGCAGGATGTCATTCGTTCTCTTAAGTTGTAGTTTAATCCTTCCATAGTAAGTGAATGCAGCTTGTGCTTTATGCAACCTTGTCCAGGCAGCATGGCTGACATAGGTTGATTGGATGTCCTTGGTGAGCTGTCATAGGAGAACAAGTGTAAATTGAAGTTCTGCTCTGAAGGAGATGGTACTGCTCTTGCCCAGCCCATTCCCAGGCCTACTATTACGGTTTGATGGCTGCTCTTTGAAATAAATAACATAATAGTAGTCCATGAAGAAACACAAAAAGACAAAGGGAAGCTTTAGCTGAAGGGAGTAAGTGGAAAAGCCTACAGCTGAAAATGGGAGATTCAGTGCTGAAAAGTGGTGGTATTTTCTGAGAGTAGTACAGCAAGCAATTGCAGGGGTTTTTAGGGAATGGAGAGATGAAGACCAGAAGATGGCTTAGTTAAGAGCAGAAACTCACACGAACAGTCCAGAAGCTAGTAAAAAGAGAAGGGAAATACCCTGAGGCAGCAGAGCAGTGCCTTTCACTGATCAAGTACGCTTTGTCTACCTGTTGCTAAAATATGTTGAATCTTAATACTGGTTGTTCCAACTTAATCATGGCTCATCAATGTTCACTGTCAGTGAGGAGCAGAAAACAGCTACAGTCAACAGGCTCTCAAAGAGAAAAACATCCTGATTTTACCACCAGTGTTTTCTTTTTTTAGTACCAGGATGGGTTTCTGCAGTGTAAAGGATGCTATTAGTGAAATTTCTAGACTCTATTGTGTGACACCTTTCATTGTAAGTAGAGATTAAGTGACTGAGGCAGAGGAAATTACAGACATACAGTATAGAGAAGTGGCAAAATATTGGTGCTTAACTTTAATGAAGTCACTGTTAAACTTCCACATAAGGCAATTGAAAGATGGTTTCTTTACAGAGGAATCCAAGGAGTGCATAGCACCCAGAGACAGGCTCTTGATTCATAACGAAGACAGACTGAATAAGTATTACATCATGTTTGCTGGTTTGACAGCATCAAAGTGTTCATCTGGAAGTTGTTGTGGAAAGCCTTGGATGTGGAAAGTAGAACACTTCCTTTGGCAACCTAAAAATTTCAGTTATTCTTTTAGGCAGTATTAGTGTTCTTATGGTGCGGCAGTCTTATCTCAAAGACTGACATTTTTGACAGTCTTTTCACAAGGGTTAAGTTCAGACATTTAAAAGAATATTTTGAGCAAGCACATTTATAAGATGAAGTGTGCTGAGGAGAAGATACTTGTAGGAGCATGCTGCCTGTAGCCAGTTTCAACTATAGTGGTAGATGTCACTCAAGCCTAATAAAACTTGCAAGTTTAGAATGTGGCTTTTTATTAGCTTTGTGAAAATACTGGTCAGGATTTGGGTTGTTCATGTATTCCTGCCACCTGCATCAGCAAAAACCAGTTTTCAGCCAGGGACCAAAGTACAGAGCAACGTGTGCAGCATCCATTTAAAAAGCTTTCTTCTGAAACTTCTCAGGAAAAGCCCTGGAAACTTGCAGGATTCTGTCTGTTCAACATGACAGTTCTTATATATTTAGTGTGAATCTTGCTGTCTCAAATGTGGGAACGTGCATGCTACCAGCTTCCCTGCTGAGCTGTGTTTTTTCTTCTTGTTGTAGGTCTAGGTCTCATGGCAGATCAAAATCTGTCTCACCGGCTAAGAGGTAAGCATACAGAGATAAAGCCCGCAGTAGTATCTAAAATTCCATATTGGGTTTGCATGATTAACAGAGCCTGGTCCTTTAGAAAAAAATCCCCCAACATGGGTGCCCAGCTAATCTGTTTGTGATATGACTAAGATTATAAAATTTCCTCTGAAGCTATTTGGAATATGTTCCTTACCTATATCTTTTTTTTTTTCATTAACTCTTTGTAGTTTCCAACATAGTACTGATTTTTTTTGTGGCTTTGTGCTCAGTTCTGTTAAATTTTTCTATCCATCAGATAAAGGGCTTCAACTTTATTAATGCTGTTGATAAAAAAGCAGGAATCTGTGACGATGTTTCTTTTCTCAAAGCCTCACCTCAGTACTACTCCTTGTTTTCCTGTTTTTTCTACTGAAGACAGTTGCTTAAAATTAATCTCCACGCTAAATGAATTGAGAATCTCTGTCAGAGTAGAAGTTGATTTGAAAACTTTTAAAGAGTTTCTGGCTAGATTCCCATAATAATTCCAATTGAATAATAATTTGCTAAGATGCTTATTTTTTGAATATAAAAGTTCCATTTGACCTTTAAGCTGCATTGATGATATTCTGTTTTGACAGTCGGTCAAAGTCCAGATCACCATCTCCAAAGAGAAGGTATGTTGATCTCCCTACTAATAACGTAGACTCCGTAGAGCTGGCATTTTAGTATCTGCAGTGATCTCTGCTGAGGAGTTTGACTGCTACTTGTAGGAAAATACTGGAAAGGTATTTTGCTGAGATCTCTTCAACAGAAATAATGTTGTGATTGTGGTTTTATATATGGTAATATGTATGTGGTAATAATTCCTCGGGATACTGGTTACATAGCAGTGTTACGTCTTGCCTTTGCTCCTGTGTTCATTTCAGTTTACTAACAGTTTTATTGCACAGACACTTTCTACTGGTGAGCTTAAAGCACAGAATCAATGTGGGAATCAGCTTTGAGTCTCATTAAAAGCTACAGTGAGATTGGGGAAGATAGAGTGGAGTAACCTGGCATAGCAGTGAGGAATGGAAGATCGAGCCTGTTAGAGTTACTGCTGTTACTCAGATTATTTTTGTTCCCAATAAGTTGGTAAATAATTGTGTGTGTATGCATATATATATGTAGTGACAGAATCAGCAGCATTTTTTCCCTACTTTGAATTCTTTAATAGTTCATTTTTACAACTTCAGTGTTCAGGATTTGTGGGGAGGGGATATATCCTAGTAAGAATAGCTGTAGACCTGCCAGGATGTGCCCCTTGCCTTGGAAACTTTCTGCCCTGCAAGTTGTTTGGGTGGTGGGTTTTTTTTTGGGGGGGGGTGGGGTGGGTTTTGTTGTTGTTGTTGGTTTTTGTTGTTGTTGTTTTGGGTTTTTTTACATAGTTTTAGAACTTCTACACTTAGGTTTGCTTTATTTAAAAACATGGCTGTATGTAGTGTAACCTCACAAACAATCACAAGGGACCTGAATAAATGCTGAGTGATCACCATAATAGGTTTTGACAAGCTGCTGTATCAGAACAGTGAAGAAGTATCCTGCCTCCATGAAGGTCACTATTAGCATTACCCTTCAGATGACTTTACAGTGATCACATTTAAATTGTATTATAAAAATAACAGTAGAGAAATGCAAAAATGTGAAAGTAAAAAAAAAAAGTATTGTCTCTAACATTAAGTCATCAACCCATTAACTTTGTCAATAGTGATTGGTTATTTTATTAAAAAACAGTGCTTAAAGGATGCTGGAGTAGTCTAGGTATCCTCCTCTTGCTTTTTCCTGTCTATTTGTGAATCCCAAATGATTACTGAAATGTTAACTGTGGATTCTTTTCCTTTCAGTCGTTCACCATCAGGAAGCCCTCAAAGAAGTGCAAGTCCTGAAAGAATGGATTAAAGTTATGAAGTTAATCTTTTAGGAAGAAAGTTATTTTGCTTACATTATTATAAGGGATTTTGTGGTGTCTTTGTAAATGTAAGAATGTAGATAGAAGAGTATATCAACTAAAATCTGGCATGATCTGGGTCTTCTGAGTTAGTCACACCAATAGACTAGCGCAGGTCTCTTTTTATTGTATGAATTAACTTCCTGTGATATGAAAATGTGGGACTTTTTTATTGGCACATTGAAATAAAATGTGTATTTTTAACTAAAACTTCACTGTAGTAACCCTGCTGCTTCTGTTAACATTTGGGTAATTTTAGCTGTGTGCCATGTAATGTGGATGAAAAATGTCTAAAATGGGAATGACTAATATCGGTGTCTTCTCAGACTAGTCACTTTTCACATGTATTGTTGAATGGTGTTT
Organism: Phoenicopterus ruber ruber; assembly: GCA_009819775.1. Taxonomy (NCBI): domain Eukaryota; kingdom Metazoa; phylum Chordata; class Aves; order Phoenicopteriformes; family Phoenicopteridae; genus Phoenicopterus; species Phoenicopterus ruber. The sequence goes on from CM020217.1 coordinate 12,830,059, forward strand.
GGTGAAAGGATCAGTTTCTGCTTTCTTTGAAATGGAATTTAAAATCCATCTTTGTCTGCAGATGGCTGAAAATTTGCATACGCCCTTTTTACTCCTTTATGATATTTAGCGAGCATTCGTTTTTTTCCTTGATCTAATTATTCTGCAAAGTTTACTCTGGTAAGCTTGATGAGTTGTGATACCAGATGCCCAGAAATTTAAGGATGAGTTTTTATTCAAAACACTGACATCTTTTAAACTAATAACAACCGCAGAAACCTCTAAACATAATAGAAATCATTAATAACTTGACTATTGCTACTTTTGCTTGTTGCATTTTTTAGTTCTTTAGGCTATTAACATAAAACTTCTTAAAATGTCTCAAGGCATGTTTTCCTTTTTTGAGGGAAGACATAGACATCTGACCTACTTTCTGATGGACCTTAGGAAAATGTGTTTGAGGCAAAAGAAAGCTGTTAGTAATCTTTCTGCAGCTCACTCAAACTTTCCTCCTTAAAGATTCTTACAGCTGACCTCAGGAATTCTAACCTGCTTCACAGAAATTGGTATGGTTTTAAAGTAGCCCAGATCCTGGAGACGATTTTGTTGAATTAAGCTAATTTCTTACAGCAAATATACACCTGCAGGATTAATTACTTGTGTATAGGTATGTCAAACTCTGTGTTTGTCCTCATTCTGTAGGCAAGAATTGCATGATAAGGCACTTAGTTGACACAAATCACAGCAAAAGACCGGAAACAATGTTAGACTGTGAACAAACAAACTGGTAGGTGGAGGGGAAAAAAACAAACTTTTTTTACTGCAGTGGGATATCTAGCAGAAATAAAGGCCAGTTTTGGCAGTAAACAAGCACTGAAAGTGAGGCCTATTTGGGCTTCTTACGAAATCTGTCATGGCAGTTTGCTTCCAATGTGTAAACCACAGCAGAGCATCTTGAAAAATATTACAAGATAAGCTTTGGTCAGACCTTGGATAACCCATGATTTTCAAAAAACAGATTTCCTGTTAACAATGACTTTATGGAGCTTTTTCAGTGTATGAGTAAAGAGTCCAGATTCTGAACATACTGTCATGCTGCAGCATTGTCTGGCCTTGATGCCTAGTCCTAACTGCTGTGGTGCTTGATGTCTACCTGGACACTCCTGTGGTGCTCAGCAATGGGCATTAGTGTTTCATCTCCCAGGTGCAATGATCAATATTCTGGCGATATCCATTAAATTCCACCATCACTACAATGGGAGAGTGGGGGGGGGACATGCATGTTTCCCTGCAGTGATTTAGCAGAAATGCCCAGAGCCTATGACTTGTGTTTGGAACATTTATTGGTTGTGCATTGCCTGCCTGGTTTATAGTGTACCTGGTGAGAGGCACACGTACGCCGCTGCTCTGGAATTTGATCAGCTTTTTTCTCTTCTGTACTCTTAAGGCAAACCTACTCCACAATAAACCTGCAGACTAACACGACAGCTGTACTGGTACCTGTTTTTCAGTACCCAGAGACACTGTGGTAGAGGGAGTGGAGGAGCCTGGGTTTCTGTAGGAGACTGGGGTTCCTCTAAACCCAGGCTTAGGAGCAAGAACTTGAGCAAGGAGGCAGGGCCATACCTGTGGCTGCGGCCACTACGAAGGACAGCCAGCACTTACGAGGTGCAGAGAGGGAGCAGTGGCAAATCTGGTGTCCATGCTTCTGTGTAGCTGTGGTGACCAAAATTGAGGGTGGCTGTGCTTCCTCTCTCAGCTACAGGCGTCATCCTTGGAGCAGGCTGTGCAGCTTCAGCTCTCACCTGAGTTTGGTAGGATTTCACCAGAAGTCTCACAGTGTTTGTGAACTCTTGGAAAAGATGCCCAGACAGGGGTGTGTTTGTGTAACTGCTGCTGCTGCTGTGACCCTGGGCCCTGCACCTCGGCGGGGCGTGCGCACCCTGCACAGCCTGGCTAGGGGTGGGCAGCAAGGAGACGTGTTCCGGAGGCCTCTAGTGCGGTGGGCAAACCCCACTCATAGTGGTGACAGTGCTTCCACCCCTGGTTTGCAACCTAGCATTTCCCAAGCTTGGATCAGCTGGGCTTTATTCTCCAAACGATCCCAGCCCTTACATGGTATGAACTGCAGCCACGTAACGTGACCGCTGTGCACATCCATGCACGTCCATACACTTGGGGCATCGCAGGAGTAGCAGAGTGCTCGTTCTGGGGATCGAGGTGGCAGAACTGACTGTCACGGGTCTGCCGCGTTTGCGAGCCCAATGGCCAGGCACTGGGGCAAGGTCGTTCCTGCAGCTCTGCAGCTGAGGAAGCATGCTGGAGTGCTGTGGGCCCCGGCCGCAACCTGCCAGCGGGAGCCAGGGCTTGTGCGGCCCCTTCGGTAGCAGGATGGCAGGAGAAGGTGGGAGTCAGGCTGCAGTGCCTTGCACGGGGTACCTGTCCCAAGGGCTGGCTACCCCTGTGTCCCTGGGAGAGGGGTGCCAGCTCTCTAATATGATGGCACCACCATCCCCTGGCTTGTGCCAATTTTTTATGAAACCTCAGAAATGTGGAGGTTTTCATCAGACAGGCCCCTATTACAGGCTTCGGGGGATGATACATATTTCACATGGAAACACAACATTCAGATGATGGTTTTCCTCCTGCAGTTGTATATTCAGGACTATCACCCGCTTCACTTCAGTGGCCAAGGCATAGCGTGGAAGATGCTTTTGTGCAGCTGTTGCTGCTGGCTTTGAAATAGGAGTTAAGCCAGAGGAGCCAGGGCGGTCAACTGGGATAATTCCAGCACACCATTCTCTGCAAAGCTGTTCTGTGTGACCACTGCATACCTGTGCCATCACAATGCTGCTGTCAGACCTGGCAGCTCCAGTCACGAGGGCTGCCCTGTTGCCCAGCATGGGAAGGGCAGGGCACCCTTTGATGAGCTGACAGGGAGCTGTGTGGTCAGGGGTGGGAAGAGGGCAGCAGCCAGCGCAGCTCAGGGCACTTTGCTGGGAATAGCTGACGTTGTAATGAAAACCCACAACTTCATCATCAGCCTTCCCACATGCTCCACATGAATATTACCAGATACTCCCCTGTTGTAGTTTGAGCTGCGCCATGCCATGTCCCTAAACAAGGTGTTTTCAGTGCATTTTTACTGCAAAACAAAGCCTAATGCCCAGGGTGAGGCTGAACAGAGGGTGATAGCTTTGCACAGATCAGACAGCGGCAGAGGTGGTGACAGGAGTTAAAGCCAGCAGAAGCCATGGGTGAAAACCACAGAGGAGGAAAAATGTTCCCAAATGGGATGCATCACCCAGGGTAGTCTGAAAGCACTGTTTGGTACCTAGCGGGATTTCTGGCTAACCTGCTCGAGACACTTACCCCTCCTGGTGGTAGGAGTCAGCATCCCCTTTCCTTAAGCGGCGCTGAACACGAGCCAAGTGGTGTGGTTGTATTCCTCACCAGGCCGGAGCAGGGCATTGGGGAAGTGGGGCTGGGAAGAAGCAGCAGGTCAGTGATTGTGAGCACACACCACGGGACCAAAAAGGGTCATGAGCGCACAGCTGCATCCCCTCAGCCTTCCTGGGGTGGCATCCCACAGCTCCACCCGGGCATTTCCAGCCACATTGTTACTTGCTGGCTGGCTGAGTGGGTGAGTCCTCGCCCTGGCTGAATTCAGGCCCTGTGGGGAGGACATGACAAGGCCCTGGTGAGGTCTTCTCCCACGCCCTTGGGAAGCTGGATTGCATAGGGCTGGTCTCCACTGTGCTGGCCAACCCCTGCCTAACGCCACAGGATGCTCTGACCTGTGCCTGCCTCAGTTCTCATGTCTATAAAGTGTCCCCTTGCCAAATGGACTGCATTCATATATTTAACACCCCAGAGACATGGGGGGTGGTGGTAGTATAGTCCCCTGCCGCAGGGCCCGAGCAGCTCCCAGGGGCGGGGGGATGGTTCACCTTGTTGACAGCGTCGGGCCAGTTCTGGGTTTCGAAGCAGAAAGCAGAGTGCTTGAAGTACGCGATGGCATCTTTGCCCTTCAGGGAGCCGTCCAGGTTGTTCCCGGTGTAAAACTGGATGCCAGGCTGGGTGGTGTGAACCTCCATGGCTCTGCCAGTGGGTGGGTGGTGAGCCCTGGGGAGATGCCGGTGGAGGATGCCAAGGGGCTGGCCAAACAGGCGCCCCACAGCTCCAGGGGTGGGGGACCACTCCCAGGGTCCAAACCTACCTGGCCACAAGGCGTCGAGCCTGCACCTGCTGCAGGCAGAAGTTGTGGTCGAAGCCGTCCAGGCAAAACTTCTGCAAGTGCTTCCCCAGCTCCACAGGCTGACGGAGATCAAAGCTGGTGCCCTGCACAGCAGCCACCTCCCCTGGACAAGGAGAACAGCAGTGTCAGCTGCTCACTCACATGCCAGCAAACACCCACAGTTCTGGTCCCTGTGCAGGGTTGAGATCCCTTGCTTTGGTGAGCTCAGGGTTTTAAGCCATTTGTGATCCTTGTCTCGTTTTGGTGCCTTGCTTCGAGGAAGCTTGCCTTGTGGCCACTGTGACTCAGGCTGGGACATCACCACCTTGTCCCCCAGCAGAGCTGGCAGCCCCGGGGGACACTACTGTGCTTAGCTGGGACAAAGCAAAGCCAAGGAGCCAGAAAACAAGAGGGGGAGCTTGTATATGTAACTATACAAGCTAATTAATATAAACCCAAAACTTATTGGCTATTAATATTTATATATGCATAAGATTTATATACATATACTCTCTGCATCTCTCTGTAAATAAATGAATCCTCCCAGATCTCTGAACAAACACCCACGAGATGGCCACAAAAGCGGCCCACCTGCCAGGATGGTGAATATGGGCTGTGTACTGGGACCAGTCCCCTCCTTCCTTGGGATACTGTTTCAGGAAAAAAAGGTTTAGGACCATAAAACCAGCATTTTCTCTCAAGTCTTTTTTTAAGGCCTGATGTGGGAACACAGCATCCCGTGATCACAGAATCACGGAATGGTAGGGGTTGGAAGGGACCTCTGGGGATCATCTAGTCCAACCCCCCTGCCAGAGCAGGGTCACCCAGAGCAGGCTGCACAGGACTGCGTCCAGGCGGGGTTTGAATATCTCCAGAGAAGGAGACTCCACACCCTCCCTGGGCAGCCTGTGCCAGGGCTCTGTCACCCTCACAGTGAAGAAGTTTTTCCTCATGTTCAGGCAGAACTTCCTGTGTTCCAGTTTGTGTCCGTTGCCTCTCATCCTGTCGCTGGGCACCACTGAAAAGAGTCTGGCCCCATCCTCTTGACACCTGCCCTTGAGATATTTATAAACATTAATGAGATCCCCTCTCAGTCTTCTCTTCCTCAGGCTGAACAGCCCCAGCTGCCTCAGCCTTTCCCCAGAGGAGAGATGCTCCAGTCCCCTCATCATCTTTGTAGCCCTCTGCTGGACCCTCCCCAGTAGTTCCTCACCTTTCTTAAACTGGGGAGACCACAACTGGATGCAGGACTCCAGATGGGGCCTCACTAGGGCAGAGTAGAGGGGGAGGAGAACCTCCCTCGACCTGCTGCCACACTCTTCTCAATGCACCCCAGGATGCCGTTGGCCTTGCTAGCCATGAGGGCACATTACTGGCTCACGGTGAATTTGTTGTCTACCAGGACTCCCGGGTCCTTCTCTGCAGAGCTGCTTTCCAGGAGGTCAACCCCCAACCTGTACCGGTGCATGGGGTTGTTCCTCCCCAGGTGCAGGACCCTGCACTTGCCCGTGTTGAACCTCATGAGGTTCCTCTCCGCCCAATGCTCCAGCCTGTCCAGGTCTCGCTGAATGGCAGCACAGCCTTCTGGTGTATCAGCCAGTCCTCCCAGTTTCGTGTCATCAGCAAACTTGCCAAGGGTACACTCTGTCCCTTCATCCAGGTCATTGATGAATAAATTGAACAAGACTGGCCCCAGTACCAGCCCCTGGGAAACACCACTAGCTACAGGCCTCCAACTAGACCCTGAGCCACTGATCAGCTCCCTCTGAGCTCTGCCATTCAGCCAGTTCTCAATCCACCTCACCATCCACTCATCTAGCCCACACTTCCTGAGCTTACCTAGGAGGATATTGTGGGAGACAGTGTCAAACGCCTTGCTGAAGTCAAGGTAGACAACATCCACCGCTCTCCCCTCATCCACCCAGCCAGTCACGCCATCATAGAAGGCTACCAGATTGGTCAAGCATGATTTCCCCTTGGTGAATCCATGCTGACTACTCCTGATCACCTTCTTTTCTTCCACATGCTTGGAGATGGCCTCCAGAATGAGTTGCTCTATCACCTTACCAGGGATGGAGGTGAGGCTGACTGGCCTGTAATTTCCCAGGTCCTCCTTCTTGCCCTTCTTGAAGACTGGACTGACATTGGCTTTCCTCCAGTCCTCAGGCACCTCTCCCATTCTCCATGACTTTTCAAAGATGATGGAGAGTGGCTTGGCAATGACCTCTGCCAGCTCCCTCAGCACACATGGGTGCATCCCATCGGGGCCCTTGAATTTGTGGGTGTCCAGTTTGCCTAACTGATCTCTAACCCGATCCTCCTCGACCAAAGGACGGTCATCCTTTCTCCAGGCTTCCTCTCTTACCTCCAGGGTCTGGGATTCCTGGGGGCCAGCCTTAGCAGTAAAGACTGAAGCAAAGAAGGCATTCAGTAACTCTGCCTTCTCTGCATCCTTCGTGACCAGGGCACCCACCTCATTCAGCAGAGGGCCCACGTTTTCCCTAGTTAAAGTGACAAAACTCTTGCACTGAGAACAACCCTAAGACATACTAAACACAGTGCAAAACACAGCCATCCCAACCCAAAGGCAAGGGGTTTTGCATGGGGGAGGTGAGAGAGGAAGGGCAGGGGAGGGGATTTTTCCCTAAAGTCACATTTTTCTACCCCTCTCTAAAGGGAGAGGTTTCCAAGGGTCAGCAGGCAGCTGCCAGTGTTTGGGATGGCAGCGCACAGCCCTGCTGCCAGTCCCATGTGCTGTGCTCTGCTTGCTGCAGTCACGCACCCAGCTCGGCTGCAGCTCTGCAAACTTTGAGAAACATCAGTCTCCACCTGACAACACATTCTGTGGCTTCTGAAAGGAGCTCTAAAAGGAGCGCATTTACTGAATTCGCTGTGGGGCGGAAAACCACCTTAAAAAAAAACACAACATTTTGATTTAGGCACTTAGGTAAAACAGAGCAGCCATTGCATGCAAGGGCTCTATCTTTAATAGTTGCACAAATCTCATCTTCACCCCAGGGCTAAGACTATACACAGTTTTATCAACTTCAAAGGATACATTCACCCAAAACACCCAGAGGGAACTGCAAAAAGCAGGGCCAGCAAGCTGCCCACAATTAAGATGTGAAACAGCTTCATGGTGAAAGCAGTGGGGAGAAGCAGGGCAGTGGGTTTGGTACAGCCTTAAGCTCTTCCCCGGCTTGAGCCCAGGCACGACACACCAAGCTGAGCAAAAGCCGCCTGGACTGGGAGACCCACTGCTGCAGGTGCAAGCTGATGCATGCACACACAGCAGTTTTGGTTCATGAATGTAACTCTGGTTTTAGCAGACACTTGAGCTAAAAAGCTTTCTTGCTTGCTTTTTTTTTTTGCCTTTTAAAGCCTCTCTTCCTCTCCCTCCTGAAGTCAGAAGGTACACTCAGCAAAGCAGCCCTGCAAGAGCATCAGGGAAACAAGCCCTGCCATTTCCAGCAGAGCTTGACGAGCCTACGCTTACCAGAAACCGCTCCGCAGGCTCATACAGCCCTCAGGCACACATCCTGCCCCACACCTAGTTTCTCTGCTGTTGATGCTAGCTGCACGCAAGAGCACACCCTGCCCAGCATTTATGCCCCAGACTGGCTGCTTGGTGCTCCCATCACTACTGTGTCCTCTGGAGACCTACGGCACAGCACGGCACGGCACCATCCCACTGCCCTTGCCTGCCGTGGCTCAGCATCTGCGCTTCAATGGCCTCCATTCCCCTAAACCAGTCGGGCTGGATGAAAAGCCATCATTTAGGAGCAAATCTGGAAGTGTGCTTTTTTGATTATTTTACTCTATTTTAGATTTTTCAAAAATTAAGCCAAATGCAGCTTTTTTTTTAATAAAGCTTTTCATTCTTAAAAACAATAAAACTTGGTATCAGATTAATTTTGCAATTAGATCAATGCTCACAATCAAGTGACTCAGCACAGTCACTTACGCTAAATGAAAAGTGGGTGTTGGAGCAGCGCAGTGGGAGGGTTGGAGCCAAGCCACCCAAAGCAAAGTGCCCCCTTGTTAGCAGTTGGACCACTGCCAAGTGCATGTGTTCAGTGCTTGCTCTCCTGCGGGTACGGGAAATGTGTTCCCTGTCCCAGCTTGTTCAGATTATTTAACTTAGCGGCTCGATCATTTATGGGGAGGAACAGAATGGAAGTGGTGGGGGAAAAAAAAATGGAAAAAAAGGGAAAAAAAAGGACTAGAAAGCCCTGTTTTCTCCTTTTTACCCCCTGAATCAAGACTGGGTGCGAGAGGCTGCCAGCTCACTTCTCTGTGCTGAGGCTGGAGACAGCAGCAATACCATCTTTGTTTAATTAACCTGCTTACCACGCAAAACGTGCTGTTTTCCTTAACTGGCTTTCCTCTTTTAGCATACAGGACATTAAAGACAGGAAAGAAAAGTGTTGGTTTTGTGTCTTCAGCCTCCCAGCCAGTAGCACCAGCTCTCCCATCCCGATGAGGGGACTGATGGCTCAGCTCTTGCAGGGAAGGAGGATGCTGAGCTCCTGAGCACCAGAGATCCCAACAGCTCTAGAGCTCAGCACTGGGCCTGGGAGCTGCCCTCCAGGTCAGGGAGTCTGACCATGTCCTGGTGTGCCATCTCATTTATTGACAGTAGCCCTGTGCCCGGAGTATGCTGCTTGCATCTCCCACATTTTACTGAGGCTTAAGAAACAAATTCTCCTGCTTTCTGTGCACTTTTGAGCATGGGCTGATCTTATGGAAATAACATCTGAGGAAGTAAGACCTTGACATCATGTGGAAAATCCCAGTAGAGAAGTATGATAAAGCCGAACACTGCTGGAGGAAGCAAAGCAGGCAAATCCCAGGCCAATCCCAGCTCTCAAAGTGCTGAGTGACCCTCTCTGGTGGCCCCACTGGCCCTAAGAACAATGGATTGGCCTGCAGGGAAATGCTGGCCAAACAGATCTGGAGGGACATGCTTTGGTCCTGTGTCATAGGTAGCTTGTCTCCTGGATGGGCCCCTTGGACCCACATTGCAGCCTCGCATCCCACTTGCCTCTGGCTCCATTTCCTGCTGCTCCTGCCTGCACCCCCTGGATGTAGCCTGGTCCACCCCCTCTCCAGGTCCAGGGCTGCTGATGGACCCTGTTACCAGCACCTGGCTCTGCCCTCTTTGCTAAGCTGCTGTGGGACTGTGCCCATGGGTGAGGGCCCTGCTGTGCCTGGGATCCCCTGGGTTCTGGTGCATCCCCCCTTGCCAGGCAGTGCTGTTCCCCGATACCCGCAAACACTCATCTGTAAAACCTTCTCCACCATGTGCCGCAGGTGTCGCACCACCCACCAGTAGGGATCTTTGTGTCGTCCACAGGCAGGTAGGAATCTGCTTCAATAGAAATCTCGTGGTCGTAGATATCCCGTGAGCCCTGCAGGAGGATGGGAAATACTGGGATTCCTGCTGTGGCCCTTCCACCATTCGAGCAGCCCTAAGCACACCCTGGAAGTGACTGCCCACGGTGGTCTAGCAGTGCCTGGGGGACCTCCTGGCCGTCATCCCACCTTAACCCTGGGCACAGGACAAAGGTACCAGCACAGGCAAAAACTTGCATGGGACCTGGGAGCTGTAAATCCTGCAGGGAGAGAGACTATCAGTCTGAACTTGTACCTCACCAAGCACTACCACCCTACAGATCGACTAGCCAAAACATGCTGGTTGCTGAGCACACAGCAGCGGGTAAAAGGGGAAGGAAGCAAATGTGTGGAAGCACAACCCATCCTCCTGGCTCATTCCTGCAGCGTGGGGGGTTGCGCTCCTCTTCCTCTCCTGTAGCCTCAGGGATGCTGACAGGGAACCTGCTGGGCTGGAAAGAGAGCAGGATCAAAGCTGATCCTGCACATCACTGTTTAATCTGAGCAGCAATTGCATGCCCAAAGGTCTCCCGTTCCTCTGGAAACACACCTGAGTTGCATGCTGTAGGTGTTGATATTACTGTACCATTGGGAGGACAAATGGAGGGCAAACTAACAACTGCACAGCCATTATTAGGGCAGTAGCCTGAGCAGACCTCCTGCACAGAGGGGCCGGGATGTCTCTCACTAACACTTTTAAGGGTCTTTGTCGGATGTCCAAGTGTGACTACACTGTCCCATCCTATTGCTCTGCCCAGCAATATTTTATTTCCCAGATCCTTTTCCTCCAAGCCCAGTTATAAATAGGGTGAGACTAAAACGCAGCTGCAATACAGTGCCTGTCTAGTTGGCAGGACCCTGGATCGGTGTGTGGGAGCCCTGTGCACGCTGCTACTGCCCCGCTCTGCAACCTTGGCTGCCTCACATCCCCATTCCATGATGTTTCTCCTCCCCATTTTGACCTGGGTATTTTGGTGCTGCGCTGACTCTGTCTGGCACTACAGGTCCTGATCTCAGCTGCACCATCCATGCAAGAGTTCAGTACGTTGTCTCAGAAGTGCCAACAGAAGACAGCTAAGAAATGCCAGTCCATCACTAGGGCATGCCAGTTCTGCACCTCCTCTGTAATCTTCCCGAGGGACCAGGAGAGGCTGAAACTCCCCAGTTACAAACAAAAGGACAGTTAACATTCCTGATGGATGTCTCTGTTCATGATGCACTGGGATAACACATCCTCAGTTGAGGTTTATGTGATTTAGTCCTGTCCCAGCTCATAGGCTGCATGCAGCCTATGATGCATGGAGACAACCCCCATCGCTGTGTCCCCAGAAGTATGCTGTGTCCCCATACCAGCATGCTGGTCCCAATGATCCCATGGGAAGCCCATGGATCATCCCATGGATCCCCAGGCTTTCTTCCCCTGCACAGTGTCCCTCTATGAGGTTCATCTCCCCATGCTTACCTGCCCTGCGAGGTTGAAATACGCATGGTTTGTCAGGTTGATGGGTGTCGTCTTGCTGGTCTGGGCTCGATAGTTGATGGCCAGCACCCCACCGCTGAGTGTGTAGGTCACCCAGACTTTTAGGTCACCAGGGTAGCCTTCCTCACCATCGGGGCTGAGCCGGAAGAAGCAGACACCATTCGGGAGGACGTGGGGGGTCCAGAGAACCTGCAAGGAGCGTGCCATTGGTGGGACAGTCATTGGAAACACAGTGCCCTTCTCTCCCACCCCAGGCTGGGCTGAACCCAGGGACAAAAGGTACTCAAGGAATGATGCACTGAAACAAAGGTTTTTTCAATCATCTTTCCTGCTCTTACTCCTAGGGGGAAAAAAAAAAAAAAAAAAAGCCCAATCAATCTTTTTCTCCCTATGAAGGACTAAAAAACAATATTCCCTTGCTGAAAAAGAAAAAGGGAAGTGGGAGAAAACATAAGCACCAGCCTGCTCTTGGTCAGCCAGGGCCAGCAGCAGCGAACAAGTTTTCCAATGAGCAGGCAAACAAACGAGGCAGTTTGCTCTGATAGGAGTCTGTACCAGCCTGCGTTACTCCATGCCTAAGAGGGTCCACACATTTGATTTTTGCCCTGCAGCTGGACTTATTCCCCCTCCCACGGATCTCCTGCTGTGCAACATCACCTCAACAAGCTGCCACCCTTCCCCTCAGTTAACTCGGGGCTGGCTTCTAGGACAATGTAAATACACACTGGGAGCTCCTGCTTAGGGGCTGGGGTTGGGTTAAATAGTACCAGATATATTGCCAGATACATCCACATGTCAGTGCTGATCCAGAGAACTAGGACCTCTCCATTTCTTGCCCCTGCCAGAGACCAGGGCTCTGCTTGGAGCCGAACCTGCTGGCGAGCAAAGCAAGCCAGCACACCATAAATTTAGCTGCCCAGACAGCCTGTTTGATACTGGCCGTGGACCTGATGCTAAGCAGATGTCTCAGCCCCTTGCAAGATAGATGTGTGACAAGAGGTGAGGCGCCCAGTCTCTGGAGCTTTGCATCTACCTAAGGAATAGTTACTGTCTAATCAAAGAGGACAGATCTAGGGGCAGAGGCCAGACAACACTTTTGAGATGACCCCTTTCATGTCCTATGCAGAGATCACAAACTTGGGGCACTTGACAAAAGCCAACATTTTCACAAAACACAGGAACTGAGGGTGCCAAACGTGATAACCAGGCTGCAGAGCATGTCCTTCCGCACCAAGTGCGGTTTGACTGCAGCTCCCACTGCTGTGAGACACTGTGGTTTTATATATGAGTTTCCACTTAAGTTCTTCAAAGAAAAAGCTTCTAAAGGCCAGTAAGCATATAGATATCACTACTTTTTAAAGCTAAGAAGGTTATTTTCTAAAGTCCTCCAGTCGCCCAGCAGCATGGATGGTCAGATATTGCTGCCATGTAAGTGTGGCTGCAAGCTTCCTTGTCATCAGACCATGCGCTAACCACAGCACCAATGTCTGCAAGATCAGGAAAAATCAACAAGATGGCCAAGATAGTCACAGCCAAGAGCTAGCGTGTCTTGGTTTTGTTAGGCTGACCACAGGTCTCTGCACAGTGACCGTTACCTGCTTGGAGGGGGTCTTGAGCAGGTGCCCGCATGTGTCTTGTGGGCTGGAGGACACAAAGCCCTGGCTGGGAGGTGTTGCTGCCTTGTCCCCACCAGGTGTGGGGGGGACCTTCAGCAAGCAACGGGAAGAGGCAGGAGAAGAGACTATGTGCCCCATCTGCAGAAGGCAGCCTGGAAGCCCTGGGTGCAAAGGAGTGCATGTTTTCAGCTCCAGCTCACAGCGGGTCAGGGCATATAAAGAAACTTTAAAACAAATTGTCCTCTTTTCAGGTACAACAGCCAAGTCACTCCAGTACTCCCTTTTTTTCTAAGGCTGCTGAGGAGCATTTGATCTCGATCTGATGTCAGTTCACACTGCGTTGCCCAGAAGTGAGCTTTTTTCCAGACACTCTGACTTTTGCCCCGTCAGCCTGGATGTCCTTTCATGAAATAAAACATTAACCCAGGAAAGCAGCTGCACCAGCACATTAACATGAGTTTCTCTAGGGAAATGGTGGATCAGCTACTTGCTGGTTACAAATACATTCGATCCAACAAAGCCCAAGGCTTCAGGAAAGCAGAGATTTCCGAGCCTACTACTCAATCAGTAGGGTTACCAGCAAGGCTTTCAAGAGAAGAGATTCTCTGCTGCTCTTATCACTTGTAGCACATAGATGATATCTGGACTTCAGCAGCAGCTCTCGGGAGAAGACAGGAAGGGTTGAGTGCCCTGGGGCCAGGGAAAGGTTATTTTATCTCAGGAGGTCATAGGGAAGGGCTGGGAGGGGACACAGAGATGCTGGGGCATTTTGCAGGCCTGATCTAGTCACCCACTGCTGTGAGTCAGAGTGAGAGTCTAGGGTATGTTGTCACTGGGATGAAAGTGGCACTGAAGAGGGTAATGCAATAACCGCACTGAACCTGCAGCACCACCCGGCTCTCCCTGTACTTGGGAGCGCTGTCAAAGGCAAGCAGCAATGATATTCAATTTCTGCAAACCCAGGACCTTCTGACTCTGGGAGGAGCTATGGGCAAGTAACAGCCTTGACACCACAGGTGCAAATGAGTCTGCATGGATCCCTGTTCCCCAGGAAACTTTCTTTGGGCACTGAGACAACTACAGCACCCGCTCCAGGGTGGTGTGGCTGGCGCATTGGGAGCCTCCATTGTGCATGAGGCTGGGTCCTCACTGTCATGTCCCAAGCCAGGCTCTGTGGGAGCAGCACCTTGCCCCAGGACAACCCTGTCAGAACTGGGCTCATGAGGCCTCAGGGCTCCAGTAACATGGAGGAAGCACAGCAACCGTCTGCATGGCATCCAAGGATGACACAAGTGAGCCCTGCTAAGCCACCCGGGCGAAGACAAGCTGACACAGCAGCTCACAGGGTCTCACTTCCCCCTGTTCCTGCACTCACAGTACTTTCTGGGAGCTGATTCAACTCAATAACCACCAGAAAACCCTAAAGGGTCAGGAACGAAGACATTCACAAGACATTCAACCCCACAGACTGTGTACCGGAGGATACTGAGACCCGCCAGCCTGATTTTCACCTTGTCAAATCCCCTGGCTCCTCCATGCAAGCTGTTGGGCCCATTATTGAGGAAAAGCCGATACTCCTTCCCATCCACAGTGAACCTCCCCTTCGCAATCCTGTTGGCAACACGCCCCACGACGGCACCAAAGAAGGGGTGCTTCCTTGCGTAACCTGGCCGGAAAGACAGCATGCGGTCAAACGGAAGGATTGGGACAGGATGGGTGGTCTCCAGGTGTGCTTATGGACTCAGAGGTGTCTCTCCTTCCCCCCAGTACTAAACAGGTGACTGCAGTCCTGGTGTTTTACAGGACACACAGCTCACTAGTCATGCACATCTTTGATTAAAACAGCCTGATGGGATCTTGTATTTGCAGAAAAGGCCTCTGTCACTGCTGGTCAAAGCATGACACAGAGCCGCCCCATTAGAGGGACACACTGCAACCTGGAGCCACCAGTGTCCCCGTTTCCCATCCATCACCGAGCCCAGGACAGGCAGCAGGAGTTGTATTTATTCAGCCCATGATTTGGAGAGGACCCTTAGAAGCAGATCATGCAGTGAGGCAATAAACCAGAAAATGCTGTTTAAATTGCCAGATTGTTTTTTGATTATTATTTTTTTTAAAAAGAAACAGATTTAGACCCACCTTCCAAAGTGTCAAAGCCTAGGACAACATCTGAAAACTTTCCATCCCTGTCTTTTGTCTCCAGAGCGGCGATTATGCACCCTAAGGACAGGATCTCCACTTTCACACTGTCTGACTTTAACACGAACTTTTCCACCACTTCTCCTCCTTCCTCCTGGGGCATCTGCCCGAACACCTCTCTCTCCACTTCTGTCATTGCTCCCCAAAACCTGCCCTCCAGCACCGCCGGCAGGAGCTGCAGCCCCGCCAGGGAAGGACGCGCGGGAGTGGCCGGAAGCGGAGCAAACACGGGTCCAGCGAGCAGCCATAACGATCACGTGACCGCCTTCCCGCGCGGGGAGGCGTTAGGCCGCGCGCCGGCGGCTCCGCGACAGCCCGGCCCAGCGGCCTGTGCGCCGGCAGGCGGCCGCGCAGCGCGGGGGGACGCCCTGGGGCGCGGAAAGGTGCTGAGGGCTTTCACCTGAGGGCGGTAGCCCTCTGTGTCTGGTCGGCTGGAGGTGGAGGTGGAGGAGAGAGGGAGGGGTGCTGAAAGGAGGGAGCAAGGCTGTGCATGCTCAGACTTGGGTTGCCGGGGCCAGGCAGAGTGGCTGCCAGCCTGCACGTTCGGGCTCTCAGAGGACAGAGCATCACCGCCGCCAGCTCTCCTCCCCCACTTTCATTACACTGTGACAGCTTTCAGGGCTCTTGCAAAGTATGACGTTACAAAATGCCGTTTTCTCCCATTATGCTGCCCCTTAGCCCCTCTGCAAGAGGCACAAGGCAGGTCTAGCGCTTCCTGACGGAGCTGTAAATCGGCATCGGGGCATTTGCTGACCAGGTGTTAAAGTCACATTCACATGGCCCTGACCTGGACTCCATTAAAAATCATCATCTTTTGAAGTACCAACTTCTCCTGTTTATCTCGGGTCTTTGCAGGCAATTTCAGTCTGCAGGAAAATCCTAGCAACATTTAAGTAATGTGTGGGCATGTTTTTGACATCTCTTGGCAAGGCTCAAGTGCAAGGTGAAAGAACTTTACTACCATTTGATATTACTATATTTTTATGAGGGCCTATTTTCAGAATTTGTTCAAAGAACCAGTAATTCCAAGAACTGCCGACAAAAAAATGCAATCAATCAACCAGTGGTTGCTAAATATTAATTTCCAACACAGCAATCACCTTTAGACAAGACAAACTACGGATTCCAAGCCAACACAGAAACAAAACCTCCCACCCGGGCCTAAGCAGAAGTGGTTTTGAAACCTGTACTTCTTTGTTAACAATGGCCTTGTGTTTGCAGTGTAACACAAACAGCTATTCCTGTGTTTCCTTCTGCATCTTCACAATTAGTGCTCTCTATCTGAAAACAACATTGCAAGTAAACGTGCTTTTTACTGCTCATCAATACCACCTCCTGTTTGAAACAGGCTGGGGAGCAGCACGAACTTTGGAGCAAGGAAGGCTCCTGGCAGGTGAAAGAGAGGGCAGCTGCATTTATAACCGATTCATGAAGTGTTTTCACATGCAAAGCATTCCCAGAAGCTCACTCCTTAGCACCTTGGCTCCCTCAATGCCTCTCTCCTAACGTGCTTCTCCAGACATAAGAAGCATTTCTGCTTCACAAAGACAGATTTTGATTAAGGTGTGTTTTTTTAACACGACAACAGCTGCCGTTTTGATTTACTTCTCTGATTCAGATCAGAGAAGGTCCAGATCCAACTCTTCATCTGATATAATAGTCATGCACACTCTTTCATTTTCTCACATACCTTCACAGATGCAAGATCACTCAAACCCCAGTGATATCTAAGACTGTGCAGGTGCAAAAGCAATACCACAGACAAATCTATTCATGAACCATCCACCCAATTTTCAAGCTGACAGATAAAAGAAAACAGCTTGCACAAGACTGAATCTTGCACAAAACAGTAAGGGCAGTGGAGCAATGTCAGCTTCAGGATTTGAACGAGGTATTTCAAGAGTTCTGCTTCATTACCTAGAGGATTTCTCATAGTTCGCCTTTGCGTGTGTCCTACCTGTCTACCTCTGGCGAATGGGGGAGGCAGACAAGGGGAAGAGGCAGGATACAAGTGAGTAGTGTTCAGCATCTCACTACACTGGATTTTCTTTTTGGTCATTCCTATTCTTAAAAGAGAGTTTGTTTCAGGCCTTATTCACTGTGGCACTGCGTTTTGCTTACAGTGAAGGGCAAATGCAAGCTCCTTGCATTTTTCTCTTCTTTCTTCCCAGAAGAAAACCGCAGTACCAGGCCTGAACACGCCTGCCATTGGCAGCAGGGCACTTCCACAGCCGGTGAGTGTTCAGAAAAGCTTGCTGCACATCTCCAAGACTTTGGTTTCACTTCTCTGCCTTGCGGCTCTGTACAAGTAGCTGGGCGGTGCACCAGCTCTCTTCTCCCTGTCTCCCCTTGCTCTCACCAGAAAGGTACTGCAGCAGCCTTTTGCAACCCAAAACCCAAAGTGTTTGTGAGGAACAAGGATTTATCTGCTCTACTACAGCCAGTGACCTTGCTGGTATAGCAGAGGCATGCCATGAAGGCAGGTTACGTGCTGCCCAGAAGCCTGGCCCCAGCTCCTCTAAACCAGGCAAGAGACTTCTGTTTAGTAGCAAAGGTAAACTGGGAAGTCAGCCTGTAGGTGAACCGTCCTGTCTTTTCCCCACCAAAAAGCTAATAAAAAGGCACACTGTGAAAAATAATAGTTCGGGGTTTATTTTTGAGAGCGTGCCATTTAATGCACTGTCAACTACTGTCAGAAAATAAACTTGTTATGAGAAAAATTACAGAGGATAATGTATTTCCCTGGGCTCGGCAGCTTGGAAATTCTAGGTGCCTGTGGGGCAGCTACTGTTTTGCAAGGCAGAAGCGAGGCATCAGATTTTACGCATGCTTCTGCTATTTTCTTATGGATACTTTATTTTTGTGCTTTTTTCAGATGTTTTTCTTTAATCCAAAATAAAGTGACTTTGCTTAAAAGGCTACAGTCAACTAAAACTCTTATGTCGTGCAGTACCTGCTATCACAAGATCCTCTTTTGGTTGGTCCTAAGGCACTTCTGTAATAAATTACATCACTACACTTCCTTAATTTTGTCTTTATTCTAAACCCAGCTGTGATTTTCAGTTTATTCTGGACCCAGAGCAAGACTTTAGGACTCAACTGATGAAAAAAAGTCTTAAAAGGCAATTCAGGTTTGTGAAGGGACGTGTTGTGCTCACATACAGGATCCAACTTTGTTCTGAGTTACCCAGATCCATAACCCCCATTTTCAGTAGAGCTGCCTTGTGTAACAAAGCAGGAGTGTGATGTTAATGCCACTCACTATCCTTGAGATAGGTGACATGTCTGTATCTGCCCTGTGGGGAATCTTTGGACAGTACTCCTGGGCTAGGTTGCTTGGACCAGATCTCCTGTTTTAGGGAACCTACGCTGTTTGTCTCAGCACCATGAAGTGGTGCAGCATTGCATGCAGAGCCCAGAAATGATCAAGCTGTTACTACACCGGAGGCATTTTGATTTGAAGGTGACAGAGACACTCCAAATGCTGTAATATACTTAAGCAATGGCCAATGATTACAGTTTGCTGTTGCCCAAGAAGCTTCCTTATTCATTGATAGCAACAGTAATGTACCCAGCACTGCAGCTGGAAATGGGGTCTGCTGGGGCTGGTTGCTGCACAAACACATAAAAGAATGCAGACATCACTTGTTACACCCTCCAGCATTACAAGGGGTAATTAAATCCCCTTTTTCCAACAAACTTCGTGTAAACCCAAGGGGACGAGCTGGCACTAAAGCCTGCAGGGAGTTTGCATTGGTACACAGAACAAAAAGGGAGACATTCCCCCCACCATTTTATTGTCTGTTTATTGAATGTATCTTCAGCTCTGCTGGGTACTTCCCAGCACACAGGCCTGCACTTTTTTTGCTTCATCTCTTCGGCAGTAAATACACTGAGCCATTAATTACGTTATTTTAGGATCATGGCACGGTACAATTGCTTGCTGTTATTCTGGCAGCTATTTATCAGGAGCCAGTTACGCATGTTTTATAAAGCTCTTCAAAAAACACAGCTACCCGAGAACACTTTACACAGCATGTTTCAGATGTGCCTTTGCGCAAGTTGTTTGTGTCTCAGTAGCAGCCAAAGAGCCATTCGGATGTGTTGGTTGCTATAGTAATTACTTGCCTTGAGAGCTAAAATAATAGCTTACAGCTCCTGCAGCTTGCTGTTGTGTAGGCTGCCTTGAACCAGAGACCATTTTGTTTTGGAGGGGGCTGGGGACTATAACGTACAGAGAGACAGACTTTCCTTTCTATGCTCATGCAGCTAATTTTGAATTTAACCTTTGTAGAGGATGTGTCACAGGTCTAAAGGTTCAAAAATAAAAGCAGCATATGAAATGGTAGGACAGCCTTGCAGGTGAGGTTTCTGATAGGGGTGAAGATTTGGATTTGTTTTTCATTTCTGTTACTGAAAACTGGTAGGAAAGGGGCTGAGGGTCATGCTGAGACTGATTTTCAGTGCTGAGGGCCCTACAAAGCAATGGGTAGGTGGCTCACAGGGGTTAAAAAGGCACCTAAGCAGGTCAAGCAGGAACGTGAGAAGGAGGACAGCTCTGCATCTTTCAACATTTTTTTCACTGGTGACAGCACTGATGAAGTAACTGCTGTATGGACCTGCAGCTCTGGAGAGGGTAAGGGGTCTCACTGCAGACAAAACAGCCTTTCAGAGCAATCCCACAGCTGGCAGACGCCAGCTCCCTCCTCCACCTGTAGGCACAGAACATTTCTGAGTGACATTTTAAATTGCAGTCCTGTGGGCTGTGGGACTTTTGCTTGAAAGGGCACTGTGCAGAAGCATTTCCCAGCAGTAGGACAAACCCCATGCTCATGGGTCTGCATGGTCATGAAGGAGGCACTGAATGTGTCTGTAAGTCATTTTGGGCTCCTGGCCTGCCGAGCCAGGGATTTTTGTGCAGCTTTCAGCCAGGTGGGCTGGCACGGCATGGCATTTCTGGTAGCTGCCAAGGAAGCAGAAGAGAGGCAGGGGCAAGTGGCACAAGAAATTATCAGACTGATTACTCTTCTGCATCAAGAAGCAGCTGCAGGGCCCCTTCAGCTCAGATTCATGACTCACAGGAGTTGACCTACATAGGGTCCCAGCACCAGCAACAAGTACCAGTTTGGTTTTGCAGACAGAGACCAGCAAAAGGAGAGGAGGATGCGAAAAAGGGC
Organism: Phoenicopterus ruber ruber; assembly: GCA_009819775.1. Lineage (NCBI taxonomy): Eukaryota > Metazoa > Chordata > Aves > Phoenicopteriformes > Phoenicopteridae > Phoenicopterus > Phoenicopterus ruber. Next base: position 12,850,141 of record CM020217.1, read on the forward strand.
TCAGAGAAGGGAGCAGGAGGAACTAGGATGAAAGGAGAGAGAAAACAAATCGGGAGAGTGTTTTGCCTCACAGTGCTGTCCTAGAAAATTTGCTCTCACATGTGTACACGGCTGCATTGGCAACTGGCAGGGAGATGCCAAAGGGAGATAAAAGAACTGCATCATCTGGTAAAGGCTGCAAACACAAACAGTTTCTGTTTGAGTAACAGCAACATACAAAGATGCAGGGAGGGAAGGTGTTTGGGGAGACCACAGGACAAAACTGGGCCTTCAGATGTGACGAGGGTGCGCTTGACTTGCAAGCAGCAGGTGATAAGAACTTATTTCACATGTGTAGATGTGCAGATCCCCTCCTCCCTCCAAATTTAGGTATAGCATACACACAGGTTTTGTGCCTACACAGCTTTGCTGCTGAAGTGTAATGCTTTACCAACAGTGTTAAAGCAGCCTTAGCAGGGAGTTATATGAGCATCCCCCTTCTCCCCAGGCAATGCTGGATAAAGCACCCTTTGGCATGCCCGCATCTTTCTATATGAGGCTTGTATCTAATGACACTGGTACAACTAAAGCCAGGTGACTTTTTTATGGAGGGATAGCCCCAGAAAGCCAAGGGTGATGCTGACCTTGCAGTGAACAGCAGTCCAGGACTGCTCTGAGGACCAAGCCATGGCCCCTGCGCTTGCATGTATGCCCCAAAGCCCCATGGAGGCAGGGAGAGCCTGGGCATGCTGGGCATGGGGGGCTCAGCCTGCCCACCTGTCCCTCCAGCCCGGGGCAGACACATCATGCCCAGCCCGCAGCTGACACCAGGCTGGTTGGAAGTCAAGAGGTCATGGTTTTGGTGTTCCCAGGCCCTCTTCCTCTCCCAGTGTGGATGTAGCCAAGATTACTTGTGTAGTGCCTCTAAGGATGATGCCTAAAGATCACGGAAATGCCAGGGTAAGACAGGATGATAGACTTTGTCAAGGGAATCCCTGAAAAAAATGATACTGGAAATCTGGAAATGCTTCATTGTAAGGACTCACGACTGTGTATTTTTTTACCATTAGAGAGCCATACTTTTAATTCACAACAGTCCGATTGTGCAGGCTTCAGCTATGAGAACATTTAAAGTGTCTGTTCTGTATTAAACTTGTTGTGATGTTTCAATTTTTTTAATCTGAGAATTTCCTATGGCCTTTTTATAAAGCTCTTGGGCTAAGTTTTCTGCTATTGTGTCAGAAAATTTGGCTGCATTTTTAGCCCTAGTGGATTGTGGTGTACCAACATCTTAAAATTGTCACTGAAGCACTACAGTAGAAACACTATTTAACATGCAAAATCCTAAATGCAAGAGGAAAAAAAGTATTTCTCTGGCAAAAAGCTTTATGAAACAAAAAAGTAAATCAAAAGACATACAAAGAGAAAATGTCACAATAAATCCTATGTATTACCTGATTCTATAGATTATTGGCTGTCTTTGAAACATACCAGCTGTATTCACTGTGGCCAACACCTGCAGTTTTAGCAGAGTAACAAAATTTGTTTCTTTTCCATTTTTCCCAAAATGGAGTCAGGTGTGGGAGAATCCTGGCTTTCCTTAAACAGGAAATCTGCAGCTGTCATGGGGACTTAAAATCATAATTAAAAACATGATCCAAGTATGAGATACAGTGTCAAGTTAGCACAAGATGAACAAAATAATTCAGACTGTCTTTTTTAACCACAAAAAAATTACTTCTGATTTTTAAGCCATGGTTTGGAGGGAGCAGGACAGGGCTAATTCATGACTTTTGATTTCTAGGATGGGCAGTACTGGTCTAAAGAATGATTAATGAGACTATTTCTGGACCACTAGATTTTTCTTTGGGTTAATTTGGGAGTAAATTTTGTTATTAATTTTCTGATATTTGACATTTGTAATGAGCTGCTAATGACTCCAAATATGCACTTTAGGAAGCCTTGTTATATTAAAAGCAAAAGCTGCAGCTACGTTAAAAACTCGGGGGAGGCTCCAAAAAACTTCCTCTACTGGAGAACTAGTTTGTGCTAGATAAGTATTCTTGCTGGCATAATTATGATTTCTTCTAAGCAGCAACTCTTCTTCAGCACAGACATCATAAGATGAAAAAAAAATCCTGAAAGTTTGCTCACACATATCATTAAAATGACTTATCTTGCATCAGTGTATGGTAGGTAGACTGTCTAAATGTGTGGCTCAGCTGGACAATGCATGAATGCTCCTGGGAAGTGGAGTGTGAAAAGATGAAGTGTGTCACCCAAGAAAGTGTGTCAAGGACACCCTAAGGACATGCTTCATCAAGTGCAACTTCCTAGCCAAGTCACTGGAGCTCTTAAAGAGTCAGCAACGATGCTCCCCAGACCTTATTTGTATAAACAGCATTTCCTCAGGCAGGGAGAGCGTGCCAGCTGAAGGAGTAGCCAAGAAGTAGCTGAGGTGGTGAATTGTATTGCAATTGCATAAGAGAAAGCTGACTGCATATAGATACCTACCATGCATTCACTGAGCCTGATTCCACCCCCACCACAATGTGTCATCTTTGGCTGCCAGCAGCAGCCATTTAATTGACACAGGTTTAGATGCTCTCAGTTAGGGCAAAGTGAAAGTGGGATTTTTTTTTTTTGTCCTTGTGAAAGCAATTGAAGCAATACTTGGGAACTCACCTCCTTTGTTGCAGTCAAAATCCTTGTGCTAGTGCTCTGCTTGGGGAGTCTGGGAAGGTGGCAACAGTTATGCTTTAGGGAAATCACAAAGGATTTATGTCAAGGCTATTGCAGCTAACTAGGTGAAATAGTACAAAATGTTTTATTTGGCTTTAGCCAGCAGAACGTTCTTTGTAATGGGCAAAAATAAACAGAGACAACATTTTAATGACAATCAATAAAACTAATCCTCATGTACCACATACATCACAAGGACATTAGTAAGCAGAACTGCTTTGAGCTTACAAAGTGTTTGTGCTGTACAATGTATGTTAAGCCATTCTGGGAGCCCAAGCAAAGGTATCTATAAGACATCGGTTTGTGCTCTGGGAAGGTAACATCTCCAGCCAGCACGAGGGTGGGGAAACCTCTGCACTGTACCCAGTCTCATCCTGTAGACATTCTTGCTTACCAGTCAGTTCCAAATCCATCAGCATTCCTGCCACAGCAAGCAAAGTAGTCTAGTGGCGCTGCCCCATCCTGGATGGAAAGAGACAAAGGAGATCAAGATTAGAAATAAAATACAATAACTTGTAGGAAAGCACCTGGCTCTCAGACATTCTCTCACTTAGATACTGAGCCTTATGCTCCAGTTAAGTTTTCACCATCAAAGAACAAGACGCAAACCACAGAACATCAATTCAATTTCTATTTTAGAAATGCATATCCTTTCTGGTAGCTCTTCTTCACAGGTGCTTACCAAATGGTAATTTTGGGAAACAACCTCTGCTTCACAAATTGATCACTGCTCATTTTTAGGAACTGTTGCCTAACATAAATCCAGAATTGTGACCCATTCCTCCTTGGGGGATGCAACACTCAGGAACAAAAAACACTTCCAAAATCTCTGTCTTTAAAATGGAGCAGCTATTTTAAGAGGAGGAGGACAGTCCTGGTGTCTGGGTAACCATGCCTACAGATGGCAGTTCAGGTTGTAAGCAAGAGTCAGAGCTGACTTAAGAGCATGATTTGTGTCCATGGGATGGGAAAGGTGTCTGCCACCTCAGCAGGAGAAGCTGCCCCAAGATTGTTTTGTGTGAGCAGCCCTGAGAGCATTATACTGACAGGTATCCAGGGCCTCTTACCCTAGCAGGCCATGTTGGTCAACCCTCTTTTCTCTCCGCACACTGGGAGTCCTCAATGTCCTGCTCACCCTCACGATTCTGTGTCCACATTTCCTGAGCCAGGCAGGACAAGGAAGCTGCCTGGGTTTCTTTCAGAGCACTTTGCTATGCACAAGGGCACGGCAAATGAACTGCAGGTACACTGCAAAGTCCTGGATTTAATGGGACCAGGGATGTGTGTAGCAGCTGCAGAACTGACTTTAGGCATGGGCAAAGGTAGTTTTCTAGGACAGCCAGACAGCCATGGCTCTGCTGCTCACTTCACCTACACCAGAGCCCTGGAGAGATAAGCTAGCCCTGCTGCCAAGAGGGGGTGTGGAATGACCACTTTGAGACACAAACAAAGCACCTCTGTGTGGCACATCTATGTGGCACTGGAGTTGTCCACCTCTTCTGGACTTGCCGACAGATCAGCAACCTGCCAGCAAAAGGAAGAAATTTCAGAACTGCAGTTATTTTATGCCACAGCCCAGAAGAAGTAAAACCAGCCCTGAATGGGGATGTGAAAGTGCCATTACAGTGTCTTGAAGAACAAATGGTGTCTAGTATTTATGCAGAGAAAGGTGATCTGAACCAGAGAGAGGAAGTACTGACTAGACAGATATGTCACACTGTCCATCCAAGAAAGAGTGCTGGTAACCGACCAAACAATAAAGGTAAAAAACCAAACACGACCACCCCCCACTCCCTCTAGGGGCCCCATACCTGGGTAAGAGCTGTCACACTGGACCTTTTATCTTTGCTGTGGCTGCACTAGCACAAACAAGTGTAGTGGCTCTGGTCTGCTGGTGTCTCTCTGCTATACTCAGGTCTGAAAAATACTACAGGATGACCCGTCAGGTTGCCTTTTTATCTTTTTAACACAGGGAAAACACACATGCTGTACATTACAAAGAAAAAGAATTAAGCAGGCAAAGTCAAAAACATACATAATAGAAAATGCCAAGACGAAAATTGCAAATGCAGGCTGATTTTGTCCCCTCATGCCTAACTTTTGTGATAAGGACTTTAATTTTACAGCCATCGATTCATTTGCTCATGGGGCCTCAGCCTCACTTGGTGCACTGGGCAGGCTGTGCACAGGTAGCAAGCAAGTGCTCAGTCTTTGCTTTCCTCCCACTCATGCAGGGAGCCCAGGCCGTGCCCAGAGCATGCTCCTCAGCTGTTCCACTGGTAAAAAAATGACTTGTTTTCTTCTGAGTATTTTTCACTACCATAGGGAAGTGCATCACTGCCATGTAAGGTGAGCAGGTGCTGTAGCCTGCTGCAGAGGTGGAGGACTGATATGTAGACAGCTTTGGGCCAGATGTATTCTTAATTTTCAAGGGACCATTTGAAATGCTTAAGGCCTAATTCCACAGATAAAGCAATTTTATTTTGCACTGAGTTCTCAAAATTAATTCTGAGCTTGTCAGCTTGGGTGTAAGAAAATGAGGAAAAAACAGTGAGTGATTGTCAGCAACTGGTTTAAGTGACTTGCCTAGTATTACATTGGTCTGAGGAGAAAGAAGGCCGTGTCATCGCTTTTAAACTCTGTGTGTGTGTGCACGCACGTGTGTGCGCACTGACTCTGTATATACAGAAGAGCAGTGGTAATAAACTCAAACACTTGAACACTTAGTGTCAGGACATCCAAAAGAAAACCTGAGATTTGCTTGTGAGATTTTATGGATCATGTACTTGCACTGACTACAGTTGGGTTGCCCCTGGCATGGGAGCATTTAAGAATTATGTTTTTCAGTTGCAATCAAAGGAATTAAAATCTTTTTTCAGAAGTACTGGCTAGACAGGGGTAAACTTCTCTAAGTTTACTTAGAGAATTAAGCTTGGAGTTACTTGAAGTCTGATGCTTTAAGAAACAATAAATATCACAATATTTGTGATCCTTTTTTTAAGCGCTGGTAATAGTGCAAGGCTTGCCGATTCTGCTATGCAAGGCAATGATTTTAAGTCCTTACTGGTCAGTGGATCTGACCTCTACCACAGCTGTTTGTCGACCCAAGTGCATACCAATTTAGGTATTCAAGCCAGTGTCAAACATTCTGAGCAGTCATAGTTTCTCTTGCCAATAACTGGTGTATTGCATGCTTAGTACTTCTGTTTTTTGGCTTCGGAAGTCTTGTAATGAGTACCTAAATGTAGGTGTCTATAAACTGCTGGTGGATTGAAAAGAGTAGCAAGCAGCAAGGAGCTGTAAGTGCTGTCCAGCCTAGAGGAGATTATGGATAAATCCAAATCAAAATAATAAAAAATAAGAACTGAGAAAAATTTTCCCGTTCAGTTTGTCCAGGTATGTTGGTGTTTTCACCATCCCTCTGTAGTTGAGGTAGTGATAACTTCCAGCAGGAGGGTGGTCAGAGCACTAATTTCTTAAGCTGTTGAGACTAAATTCAAAAAAGGAACAAAAAACCTGCACATTCATGCCTCAGCTGTACATAATGGAAACCAATGTAACCTTCCTTCACATTTCCACATGCCAGACTTCACATTCAACCTGCATGCTACGTGCTACATGTAATTTTGTGATTCCACTGACTGTCGGTGGGCTCCCGAGTTTTTGGTAAAAGGAGATGAGTCGAAATGATTATTGTGGGAAAGCCACACTAATCAGCGCTGTTGAAAGGGAGGCCTTAAGCCTTGAACATGCAAACTCTAGCAATGCAAAACTTCCCAAGAGCTGTCACCCACCCCTCCAAGTCAAGACCCCATCATTGGTCAGAATAGCTGAATTTTGGCTGAGCAAGAACTGCAGAATGAAACCCTGCAGCAGCAGAGCCTCCCTTGCCACCAATGTATACTTACATGAGCCACTGAGGCACCTTTACTGGTAGGGGTCAGGAGGTTGTGCTCCTCCCATCCTATCCTGCTGGCATCCCCCTGTGGCATGCCTTCTGCATTGTACTGTGGCAGGGACGCTGTGCAGAACTCTCCATTTATACTGATCTAGCCCTCTAGTGAAATTACTTTTCCTTCAAAATGGCATTTTCTTGGTTTCAGTCCTTGACTGAGGCTTCTGCAGTTGTGCGCCCTCAGCTGCAACAGCTTGTGTCAGCAACAGACACAACACGCCAGTGGGGGAGAACGGTGGCTAACAGCCCTCATGTCAATGTGTTGAGAAATGTTCTGATATTTTCCCCACAAGCTGCATGTCTACTTATGATTCTCCTCAAGCTCCAGGAAAGTCCCTGGCATTGATTTCCATCAAATGTGCATGTGAAAACATGCAACCTGGGGGTGAGACATAATGACATCAGAGAACTGATCACTATAGGAGAACCTTTAGGGAGGCAAAAAGTATAAATGGGAAAAAAAAAAAAAAAAAGACTAGGCAAGAACCAGCTATAAAACAGAAAGGTATGGAAGCGGCTTCTGCCTCAGAAGATCCTTAAACTGCTGATGGCTGGAAACTGGAAAGTATACCTGGGAACGCTCACTCTGTGCATTCCATTTTTTATGTGTTGCTATATGCACCCACTGCTGGCAGCTCTCCAGTATAGGATGCTTTGGTACTTTTGGTCTCACCCATTTTTATGTCACCTCTTGTTGACTCAACTGAAAAGGGTATATCAGGTCTTAGTGTAATATCACCCCTAACACACTCAGCACAGTAATGTGCAATGGCTAAAGGACTAGTTTCACCTCACATTTGAAAGTTGTATGAAGACCATTTTTAGATATCATCTTCTTGTTAACATCCCACTATGAATGTGATTACTGGATCAGCTCATGCTAATTATTTTTCCCTTATGGCCAAGCGAACTAAAACCTTTTCCTATTTTTATTCTAGCTGTTACTTGCATTCGCATGGTATCTAAATACACTGATCTGAGCACTGGTAGTGTAATGTGTTAGCATGGTAAGAAACATTCCTCGCTACAATGAGCTAATAGTTTAATGTAATATAAATTACAGTAAAGGATGTAAGAAACACAAGGCAGGAAAGGAAGAGGAGAGAAAATTGTACTGGTAACAACATGTACTTCCAAACTATGTGCATAATTAGGTGGTTTAAATTTCTACCAGGTTTGCGGATTTTTCTTCATGTCATTGTTCTGCTCTTTATGTAATTATGTGGTTGTACTTCACTGCACGGTAGTAAGTAAATAACACTAATTGCTTTTCTTATTGGAGGGTAGTGGACTGAAACCATGACTTTGGTTTATCAGCTCCAGGTAATAAAAATTGTATGAAAAGAACAATTTCAGGCAGTATTAGCACGTTTCATCTCTCTTTTAAACAAAAGAAGCAGGTCTGATAAGCAACATAACAGTGAAATCCTTCTGCTGAGTCAGATGCTCAGTTTCAAACTTACATAACTGGGATGTATTTCCATATTCCCTCCCTCCTTTCATATGCATGAAGCACAGACGGAAAGAATGACTGCTCCAAAGCTGCTCACAGTACCTTAGTGCGGAAGCCTCAATGTCGCAACTCAAACATGAAAAATATCTTAACATTTCCACTGTGGAATAATTAAATACTGCATTAAGTCAGCAAAGCAGGGTCTGCTACCAAGTGACATTGGAGTCCATATGCTGCACAGAAGCATGCTGAAACTTTTCTGTTTCTTGGAACACTCAGTAAATAAGAATTTGGTCAGACAGTAAGTCATTTCCTCATTTTCAGAAAAGTAATTTTAAATACATGGGGGGAAAGAAAATTTAATTATTGCAGAATATCTAATTATTGCAGCATTTCAATGCCATTTTCTGACTATAACTCTGGTATGTTCCGTGATTTCTCAGGCTGTTATTTTTTGCAATGGTATGGTGTAAATGTCTGCTAAAATCCCAGAGCTCTAGCACATAAAACTAATGTACTAGAAACTTCATCTAGCAAGTAAGCATTTATGTCCATAGCAGAAATATCAGTAGTATATTTAGCAATAAGTCAAGTGCCAAGAAAAGTAAGTTTAATGCTCACAGATGGCATGTTCCTCATTGACTATTTGAATTTACAACAGATGTATGTACAGCTTCAGCCCTGTGGACTGTATGCTCTTGAAGTTGTAATGAATTTTTGTTAAAAATGAAAAATATGTACAAGTATAAGAAATACTGAAAGAAAAACATAAATTAAGAAACAAAGACCAAAGAGAAAACAAGAAGGTGAGAAACACAGCAAATTAAGTTAAATCAAATGTATGTGTTTGTAGATAAGATGATTAGATAAACTACCTGAGAGATGCAGATTCAAATCATGTCAGGCAGAATGGGAAACTGAACCTCCTCCCACTTCTTGGAGGAGTGCCTTTATCACTGGGTTTCAGGATAACAGAAAACGTTTAAACAGCAAACCATTTGCTTTCTTTTCTAGCTTACAAGTACCATTTCAGCTTGAACAACGTTTTGTTTGATACAAGCGTGGGGTTTTGTTCCCCTCCCCCCCCATCAGAACAAGAAGAAAAGAATAACATTTATTTTGGCTGTCTTCTGAATTACTTCCCTCCCTCTTATTTGGCTGTTCACTGAAAAAGCAATTACTTGCACAATCCTATACCCATTCTCCATTGACCTATTTTCAGCAGGGTTCCACTCCACATCCACCTGGGTTTGGCAGCCACAGCAGCAGAAACTAATTGAGCTGGAAAATCTTGTAAGCCCCTTATAACATCTAAAGTCGTCTTTCTGTGCCTCTATTCATGAGGAAGCCTTCTCCTGGACAAACTGGCAAGATACAGATTGGATAGGTGGTCTGCAAGATGGGTAGAAAATTGGCTAAGAGGCTGCACTTAGTGGGTGGTGATCAATGTTTTTCACTCGGGCTGGCAGCCTATCACAAGTGGGGTCCCCCAGGGATTGACACTGGGCCCCACGCCATTCATCTTCACAAATTATCTGGATGATGGGATTGAAAGCACCTTCACCAAGTTTGCTGACGACACTAAACTAGGTGGCAAGGTAGACACATGAGAAGGGAGAGCTATCATACAGAGAGACCTGGACAGGTTGGAAGAGTGGGCTAGGAAGAATAGTATAAAGTTTAACAAAGACAAGTGCAAAGTCCTGCACATGGGACAACATAAACAAAGAGCCCAGTATAGGCTGGGACCTGTGCGGCTGTGGAGCAGCCTTGCTGAAAGGGACCTGGGGGTCCTGGCGGACAGCAAGCTGAACATGAATCAGCAGTGCACTGCTGCAGCAACAAAGGCAAATCAGATCCTGGGCTGCATCTACAGGGGTATTACTAGCAGGGATAGAGACGTGATCATCACACTCTATTCAGCGCTTGTCAGACAGCACCTGGAGTACCGTGTCCAGTTCTGGTCCCTACATTTCAAGAAAAACATGGGCAGACTGGAGAGGGTCCAAAGGAGGGCCATGAAAATGATCAAACGGCAGGGCAACCTGCCTTATGAAGAAAGACTGAAGGAGTTAGGTCTTATCTCCCTGGAGGAAAGAAGGCTCGGGGGGGTGGGGGTCATCACAGTATTCCAGTACTTAAAAAGTGGCTACTGAGGATGGAGGCTCGCTCTTCACAAGGAGCCACATGGAGAAGACAAGGCGCAATGTGAATTTTTTTACAGTGAGAACAACCAATCACCGGAACCCAGGGATGCGGTAGAGTCCCCATCGTGGGGGGTTTTCAAGATGCAACTAGACAGGGTGCTAGATAATCTCAGCTAGGCTCCCTCCCACAAATGGTTGGACCAGATGATCTTTCCAGCTCCCTTCCAGCCTGGGCTGTTTGATGGTTTTATGATTCTATGCAGACAGGCATGGGCTCCAAGACCCACCTTCAGCAACATCTCCCTGAAGAAGCAACCCTGAGCAGACCCATCTACAATTTGCATTGCCAGCAAACAGACCTGTATGCAATGCAGTTGCAGTCCTATGAGCACACATTGGCACTGTTAGAAACGGTAGTGCTAGTAAGAGAGCCCTGGGGGGACAGAGACAACTAACTGTCCAGGCAGCTCTTCATGCTCATCGAGCTTGTAGAAAGCATATTTTGTGCGGTATCTTTTCTCACCCGATGAGCACGGGACCCCGTCGGCCCACGTGAACAAGTACGCGAGCTTCCTCTTCATGGGCCAGGGGGTAAGGGCTAGGTGTGGAGCTAACGGCTGTGCGTGAGGAAGCGCCTCGGGAGCGGCCTCATGGCTCCCTGAGGGCTCTGTGACCTTGGCAACTCACGGCTGCAGCGCGACGCGCCGGGGCGCTCACAGCTGGGAGACGGGACACACGGCCCGTGCCGCCGACCCGGCCGTTCCTCGCGGCCCGCAGCGGCGGGGCCCGCGTCTCGGCGCCCCCCGCCGCCTTTATCAGCCGGCGGCGCCGGGAAGGAGACAAAGGCGGTGGAGGTTGCGGGAGGAGGGGGCCGGCGAGGAAAAGGCTCCCAGGCCGGGGGCGCTGGGCCGGGGCCTCAGGGGCCCTTGGCGCGGGCACGCGCCCCCGCCGCCCGTTGCTCCGCGCCCCCGCCACCCTCCCCTTCCCGAGCCCTCAGACATCAAACAGCGACGGACGGGAGGGTGGAGGCGGTGCCGAGGCAGCCTCGCGGCGCGGTGACGGACGCGCTCGCCGGCCAGTCGCCGCGCCGGCGGCGCCCGATGGGCAAGCCTGCTGGCCCATCGCCTCGACGTCTTCGCCTCCTCTCCGACTCGGAGCCAATCGTGGTGTCGGTGGCCGGCGGGGAGGCGTGACCCGCTCCCGGCGCGGAGAGGGGTGTGTGCGGGGGACCGAGCGCAGAGCATCTTTGGCGTTCGTCGCCGCCGGGCTTCGTCCCCGCTTCCTCGTCGCCCCCCCCCCCCCCCCCAGTAGCCGGGCCGCTCCATCCTTTTCGCAGCCATGTCGTCGCCGTCGTCTGGAGAGCGGTACGAGGAGGAGGAGGAGGAGGACGGCGCCTACGAGAGCCAGGCCAAGCGGCTGAAGCCCAGCGCCGCTGCCGAGGAAGGCGAGATCGAGTACAGCGGCGCGGAGGAGAGCGAGAGCCGGCGGGACAAGCCCCCCCCGCCGCGCGGAGGGGGCTTCTCCGGCGGGGTGAGGGACGCGGCGGCCGCCGGGGTGGGGGCGCCTTCCGTCAGGATGCCGGCGGGGGGAGGGGGCCTGCGAGCCGCCCGCCCCACCCCACCTCCTCCCGCGGGGCGAGGCTGTGACACTCCCCCTCCTCTGTTTACCCGGCGGGAGGGCCTCTCCCCGCGGAGTGGCGGGAGGTGGGCTTCCTGCGGGGGTGGGAGCCCCGGCCACGCGGCCTTCCAGAGACTGGAGCCCGCTGGCCCTTTGCCCCGGGCATGGAGGCGCTTCCGGTGGGGGTGCACTTCTTCTCCCCCCGTGGTCGGGGGACGGGAAAGGCGGGGAGGGAAGCAGGCTGGGTGCTGTCCTCTCCCTTGTCGTCGCGGCAGGCGTGCTCAGGGTGCGCGGCTGGTTGTTTCTCACCGTAGTTGCCTGGGGAAAGGGACTGAGCTTGCAGTCTGCTAGATATACGTGATTTGGGTTTTCCAGTTCTGAGATTGTCTCTGTTCCGTGGGCAGCTTGTTGCCTTTTGGGATATTGCCATTGCAAGTTTTGTGCTTGCCGTGTTGCTGAGTGTAACTATAGAAACGTAGAGCGGGGGAAGAAAGCGAGGCACAGGGTTTCTTTCATCCTTCTGTTATACCTTTGTGTCTGGCAGCGTACGGTGATAAGGCTGATCATAAGTGATGGCCTCCTTTTTAAATTCACTTGTATTTTGACTTTATCCGTCCCCCACAAACAATCCTAATAAGCATGCTGATTCACTAAATTTTTTGCTATGTATATTCTTCGTGAATTTATATCTAAGTATCAAAATAGGCCTTGACCCATAAATTTGGGCTAACAATATTTTTGTGTCTACTGTTTCATTTCTTAGCTAATTGTCCAGCTGATTGTAACCATTTTTCTTCTTGATGGCTCTTCCTGTTTCTTACTTGAAAAAGTAAGATCAAGAAAACATTGATTTAATGGCAGACCTTGAAATTTAGAATACCTCTGTTTCATGATTTGTTAAAATGAACTTGCTTAGCGCTGGGATAAGTTTACGAGAGCGCATTTGCTGTTACCATCTCTCTGTCAGTTAAACCTCTTGATGGAGAGGGTACCTGCTAAATTAGTACAAAAGTTCCCCAATAAACTGCAACAAAGATACATCTCTGAAGAGAACTATTCTAATTCTGTAGTTTCTTGTGACAGTGTTGTATCTGTCGCAGTCAAGGCTTAGCAATGTACTCTGTCTTAAAGGCCAGTTCTGAATGAAATCCATACGCTTGCTTAAGTTATTTTGAAATTTTGTCATGTAGGAGAGCTGGACGTCATGCAGTGTTTCAAGTAGGAACAAGATACTGCTCTTGCCTTTCCTCTTTTCTGCAGTATTTTATGAAATCAGCTAGTTCTTACTTTTTTCTTTTTTTCCTGCATTCTGGGTTCTGGCTATGATTGTCTTCATGTTGACCTCCGTATCTTGGTTTATCCCAGTTAATGTGCAGGACACACTGCCCTGCCCCTTTAGGTAACAAGAGCATGGAGTATGTCTGTAACTTTACATTTTGGATTTCAAGAATGGCATGTGCTGAGTCTCCTGAGTAAAGAAAGTGAAACAAATGTGTAGCAAGTCAAGAACATGAGGATTTTTAGGCAGCTTGTTGCAGAGTTGTCAGTTGCAGAGTGCCTCGAGGTGCATGGTCACTGACTCTGATGATTTATTGGCAAAGCTGTATTCACAGGTCCACTATTGGAGAGGCAGAAGTTGTCTTGATAATAGAGATCGAACTAGTTTCTTACGAATAAGCTATAACATCAAGCGGACATGTGAAAAATGAATGACTGAGTGCTTTTGTTAGTAATTTCATGTGGGGCTTTTAATAGCAAAATGCCAGCATCTATTCATTAGAGTTAGTTAATGTAAATTTTATTTTTTTTCTCTACTAGATTAAAAAAATGTGCAGGAAACTTATTTATTCTGTGATGTATCTTATTCCTTTCTCTCCAGGGAAGTGTTCTTAGCTTATAAAAGTTGTATGTGGTTCAGGGCAAAGACATGTAAGATGAAGGTGGGCTGAGAGAAGGGAAGAAGTGTAAGTATCCTGGGTTGCTCAGAAGAGAGCAGAAAAAAAATAAGTGAAGATGAAGTCGCAGGAACTATAGGGAGTGGGGAATTAGAAGGAGAAATGGGAAAATGGATGACCGGGGTAAAAAGAGTGGTAGGAGTCTGGTAGCCTCACTGTGTTTTTGTTTGGTTGGTTTTTTCCCCCTAACATGCATCCTAGAATATTAGTGAACTGTGCGCTCATATGGATTATATGCTCTCTTTGTATAAAAGCTGTTTTGTGATAGGACCCTGCTAAAGGGTTGGTGGTGTCTTCCTGCTGGGCTATATTTATTATTGTGGCATTTTCCCAATCCTTCGAGATTGTTTCTTTGGGTTGAATAAGCCCTTCATGCCTATAAGTTTTGTGGGGTGTGGGTTGTTGTGGTTTTTGTTGGTTTGTTTGGGGTTTTTTTGGGTTTTTGTTTGTTTTTTTTCAAATGCGTGCCTAAAAGTCTGTATGTGAGGTCCAGATGGGGAAACCGAAAATTTATTTTGCTCTTTTTTTTTTTTCCTCCGTTTCCCACTCGTGTGGACACTCCTTATAGCCCAGAGGTGTAATTTCTTCCTCATGGCTCATCTCAAGGCTGAGGAGCATGGAGAGACAGGAACAGATTAGAGTGTTGACCAGGGGAGGAGTAGGAAGCAGTCTTGCAGAAGTATTCTGTGGGGGAGAGTATGACTTGGAAGAATGACTTTTACAGAGGCAGTGTTGAGTGGTAGTGAAGTCTTGGCAGAGGAGTCAGAATTGCAGCGTAGCACTGGGAGAATGTGGTTTAAAAGAGCTGCGTTTGAGGGTGTTTGGAGGGCCTTTCAGCTGCATCCCCTCTCCTTCCCTTAAATTTCAGTTTCATTGATTAATGTTGTATTTTACAACCTGTATTTTCTGTAGCATCCACCTGCCTCACTGTCTCTGACATACCTATACTTAAATATTTCTGTGAAGTAAGGAAGATCTATTATCCCTGTTCTTACAGTTGGGGAAGTGAGATGTGGTGTCTAAATACACAAACGTAACTCCAAGCTACTGCAAGGTGAGATAGGGATGTGTGCTTGCAGCTTCTCAGCCGCTCTGCTGTAACTTCCTATATGTAGTGTTCTTGCTTTGTGGTAAATGGAACTTTGCAGCTCATTTGCTTTGTGACTGTCACAGGCAGTTGCGGTAACAGTAGCTAGATGGCAATGAGTTCAGATCTTGACCTATTTTGCAGTGACTTGTTCATATACACATTTCTTAAATGAGGTACATACTAGAAATCGGTTATGGAGTAAGTGTAAATCATCCTCCCTCCTTTGTCCTCCATCAAAAAAAGTAACCATTACCTTCAGGCTAGTTGTTCTTCTAGCACCTCAGGTTGAATCTCCTGATGATGCTGTGTGTTGTGTGGCGTTTTGTTTTGGGGTATTGTTTGTTTCTTTTAAAGGGATATTCAGATTGTGCTGAGCAGAGAGGAACATAGAGTAGAATAGAGTATTTCAGTTGGAAGGGACTTAAAACGATCATTTAGTCCAACTGCCTGACCACTTCAGGGCAGATTCAGAATTAGGAGAAGGGGGTAGAGTGCAGGTATTCTGTTCTGTAGCAGTTGTAATCATTGAAAGGACACAGTGGTAGAGAGTGCTCGGAAGAGGTATGCATTAAACAAGAGAAATGATACCCCAAACTCCACATCCAAAACCAAACTAAATTGCCAGGTAGCCTTCCAGAATATGGGAGACCTTAACCCTCTTCTGCCTAGCCTCTCCCCCAGCCCCCCAAACCAACCAACCAACCAGTAACAACAAAAAAAATCCAGGATATACAAAATTGGTATATTCTTCTACTGCCATGGAACCTTAGCTTTGTCTTGTTTGCTTGGTTCTTCTGAGACACCGTGTTACTTCACTGTGTACTGGAAATACTGTTGTCACTGCAAAGCTTCAGAAATTCAAGGTGGCACAGAGAGGTGTCTCCTGTACCTCTGTTTGGAAGAGACAGAACTGCTCAAATCAGGCAGGTGTGATCAGGAGGGATGATGTATGACAGGGCAAACAGCTTTAAGTAATGCCATCACCATGTAGTACAACTAGCAGCTGAAGAGTGTGCACGAAATACTGCATACCTGTTTATGAAAGCCTTTCCTCATCAGACCATCCCCAGTGGGCAGAGCTGAGATTATTGGGGAATGTGTTGCGTACCTTCACCTTGCCTTTATAGTGTGGTCATTTTGGCTACTCTTGACATCCTGCAAGGCAGTTGGATGCAGATCAATCCATAGTTAGGCATTAATGAAGTTCTGGACACCTAATAAACAACCTTTTGGGACTTTCCCCCCCAGTTCTGTCATATTTATAAAAGCAATTTCAGAGCATTTAAGAGGGATGCAGCGAGAGGAAAAAGTTGAGAGTGAATAAGATAATCTGAATGATGAGAAATAGAATAACAGCATATTTAGGTATCTGGGGGAGAGAATATGAAGGAGGAGTGCCATCCTTTTGCAGTAAGGAGAAAAAGAGAGATGGTGGAGGTAAGCAGAGAAACGGTAAAGGAGTAGGTGGTCCAAAAAAAGCATACAAACTAATAGAACTAAGGTGAATATACTGACTGGAAAGTGTCTGGAGAAAAGATAAAGGACATTTTTATGTGCAAACAGTTAGTGAAAAATTCTCTAATTTGGAATTGGTGAGCAAGAGAGACATCATCCTACAGCCCACGATGACTTTCTTCGTTTTCAGAATGGCAAATCGTAATTAGATAGCAAGGAACCAGTGATACATTTAGAATGTTGTCTAGAGCTACGTAGGTCTGCAAAGAATGGATGTTGAAGTGCTACAGCTGTTCTTTGAAGCTGCTTCTGTTGCAGTCTTATGTATGTGAAATAACTTCTGCATGCTTCATCTGCTTGGTTATGTCAACACTTCCCTTTGTGCCTCAGCTCTTTACAGAAGCTTGGTTTCAATGTTAAGCATTTTTATGTTTCTAGCTTCTTTCTTGACGGAAACATTTTCTGTCCTTGTTACCAGTCTTGAGAACTTAGAAAGGGTGTCTGTTTCCATTATCTATTTAATAATTGCATTTTTTGTCCAGCTAATGATTTTTCAAGAAATTGTTACTGAGCTTTTAAAAACCCTTAAGCCATATATATTAACGGGGACAGCAGTAATGTTAGCTGATCCGTTCTCCTGACTTCGGTGGAGTGCAAGTGCTGTGTTGGAGTTTTGCATGGGGCTTTTGTGCCATTGTGGGAGTTGGAGTTACTGAAAGACTTCTTTGTAAGCAGAGAAATACTGGTGGTGGTTAATCTGTATGTGAGCAGATGCTTTGATGTAACCTTTGTCTGTGTGCCAACTGTAGCACGTGTAGTTTTCAAGGTACAGTAACTGTGAGACCTTCATCAAAATCCTGTATTTTTCATCTCTGGGAAGAAATTATGACAGCAGTTGGATGAGTTGTATACATTCTGACCTTAGCTGTGAAGATGCTTTACACTTACAGACACGTTTGATTTTTCATGTGATCTAGTGGTTTTATTTCTCCTTCTTTTAGAGGAAATCAAGAATCATTCTAGATTTCCTTGATACTGCAGCTTGGTAGCTGCAAAACTTGTTTGATGATAATATGTGTGTCTGCCCATGGTGAAGACTTCTTTGCACTCAAGCATATGCCCATGGCACACGTTCATGTCTTTCACCGATATGCTCTGTGAATGTTAGTTTGCAGCTTCCTGGCTCAGGACTGACTTGGTTCTTGTGCTGTTTACTGCTGCTGGTTAGAAACTATTTTGACTAAAGCAGAGGCCCTCTGATGGCCATTTATAACCTCAGTTGTTTTATCTGTATAAATTAGTTTCTGAAATGCTGTGTAGATAAGTCCTTAACTTCGTGGCAAGTGACTGAGATTTCACTGTTTTGGAGTTGTTTTGTTTTGTGGTTTGTTTGGGGTTTTTTTGTTTGTTGGTAGTGTGGTGTTTGTTGGTTTTTTGGTTGTGTTTTTTTTTTGTTGTTTGTTTGTGTTGTTTTTATTCCATGCTTCTTGAGCTTCTGTGCAAGTTACTACAATAGCAGTGATGTTACGACTTTCGATTCTTGCTAAATCTCCTACTGTACAACACCCTACTAAAGGATGCTTTCTGTGTGGTGTTACGGGAGAAGGAAATTTGACTTGGAAAGCCAAGTGTTGCTTTAACTACAAAAGAAAGCAAAATTTGTATTTGCTGATGGTTCTGAGAATAATTCCAGTTGCAGATGTGCAGACACCTGTATATGTGTGTATAACTCATGTATAATGGATTTGAAGATGCAAGTATAAAAGTCTTAATTTTTGAGAGAGTTTGTACTATTAGAAAGATTTAGATCTTCAGTAGGCAAGCTTAAATGGGCAGCTAATAAATAAAATACAAAGGACTATGCATGACAAAGAAACATGAACTGAAACTATAACTGAAGGTTGAACTGGGACGGGGAGGGAGAGAAATACTGTTTGGTTATGATCCACTCTGGAAAGCTTGACTTGATGTATGGGGGTGCTATTTAAGTAAGGTAGCTCTTTGTAGTGTGTCTTTGCTTCATTGAGAAAATCATTGTTTATATTTGCCATCTGATTAAACAGAAATATTTTTAGGTGAGATTTGTTGAATGCATTAAAGAAAAGAAAATGCATACCCCTAGCATTAACTGGTATCTTGATATAGTAACAAATATGCAGGGCAATGAATAATTGATTTAATAACTTCTGATTGTTCTGTAGACTGTAAAAGTAAAGGTGCCTGCTATCTTAACACCTTGGAGTACTAGACTTTGCAGGAAAAACTGGTAATTATTGTTAGTTTTCTTTTGAAGGTTTCCTTAGGTGCTTTTTTCAGCTTTGAAAAGTGTGAATGTGGGTAAAGAACATATAAGCTGAAAATAAAAACCTTTGTGTAGTTCTGTTCCTTCTGCAATTGCCTAAGTATTTGCAGTTCAAAATATTAACCTTTTATGACTACTTTGATCGCTGCTACAGCTGTAGACCTCAGCTGATTAATTCAGGATATATGGTATTTTATGCAAATATCACTAGTGGTGTTTTCCCACGATTGTCACAGCTCTTATTCAAAGAAATGTATTACCACTTAAAATACTTCCATACTGCAAATGAATATAACATAAGATAAGCTTAAAAAATTACACCACAGAGCGTTCTGATGCCTGACGAAGTCTGGAGTGCTGGCTTTTGGTTCAAACAGAATGGTCACATCCTCAGTTTAAAGAAAAAATACATAATCGTTTTGGGAGAGCTGTGTATGGAACAGGAATTACACACGCAAGACTGAATTTGTAATTATCTGGAATGTGTTTTTCCCTTGAATCTGTAGTTCAAACAAATAGGGAAGAGAGGAATGTCTGTAGCAGTAGCAGCAATCATTGTGGTTATTTAATTACTGGAGCTGAATGCTCCTTTGTGCTACAAATGAGAATCTCTCTCTGGTTCCAGAAAATGCTATACTACTTTCTATGAAAAAGTGAAAAGTCAACAAGACTTGATCTGTTAGGTCAAACACATTGATGTAGTTGCTAAATTTTAATACATCAACTTTACACTGCTATTACATGTATGAAATTTGTGTGCTGGTAACTACAGTGTATTTTAGTGTGCCCTTTATTATCTCTAATCTTTCTTTGATTATCTCTCTTTATTGGCTTACATCGCTTCACTCTTTTTTTTTTTTTTAATTTTATTTTTACCCCCCCATGTCTTAGAATACATAAGGTAAATTTCAGCCCTACTTCAGGCTTTACGTGCAAAGGTGAGCTGATTCCAACCCGAATTCTTCAGTCACACAGAACCAAGACTCTCTGAAGCTATGGCAGTAGCTCTGAAAAATGTTCATAGGGGGAATTCTGTGTGCTAATGTACAATGGCTGAATCTGTTAATGGTAGTCAACCTTGGGGTGAAAAGAGAGAGCATGCCCATATGTACAGAAATTGCGAGTTCTTTAAAATATGTATGAAGAGTGTTCAGAATTAGAAGGGAGGTTGGGTTTATTTCAAGTATAGTATAGAGCTGGCATTTTCTTGCATTGTGGGGCACAGCTCTGTGTACATTAGGAAAACAATAAATTTTCATTCAGTTTACTGATGGCCCTTGTTTGTTCTTGCTTTTTTATCCCCCCAGCCTGTCTCAAACAAATATACATAACAGGCATAAACAAACAGGAAGAGGGTCAGAAATACTTCAGCTATTGTGCATGTCCAAGTATTTTTTTTTTCCTATGGTTTTAACGAATAGGGTGGAAGACCTCCTGCAATTCAACCAAGTGTTAAATAGGCTTTATTTTATATTACAAAAATCTTGCTTGTGCAAACACATTAATTAAATCTGCAAAGTATTTTATTTTAAGTAGACTTCAGCAACTGAACTTGGCAATCTGTTGGGAAGGAAAAGTTAAATTATTTATTTAAAATATGCTTGGATTGTACATTTAGATGGTTGCTTCTGGACCCAGTGTAGTGTCTGCCAAATATTTAATTTTAGTTAATGACAGCAGTATTCCTTGTTCTGTGTTGAATTTTAAAATGTCATTTCGTTGCTAGGATGCCGGGGGAAGTCATCACAAAGTCTCTGTTTCTCCTGTTGTGCATGTCCGAGGGCTGTGTGAATCAGTTGTGGAAGCAGATCTTGTGGAAGCTCTTGAAAAGTTTGGAACCATATGGTATGTCAAGCAGTATAAAGTTGTGTCTCTGGACAAGTTGGGGGCATTATTTAAAAGTCTCTTGGACCTCTTTAAATACATTATGATAGCCATTTGAAATCCAGAACTTAATTAATAGTAAAGCATAAAGATTTCCTAGCTGTGTGAAGATTCTGTGTTTCTGTACATGGCAAGTCTGGTCAAGCAGAGTTACACTGTTTGCATGCCCTAGTGTCTGCTGTCAGACTTCAGTAGCACAGCTAGTCCTGGCCTTAATATGAGCTGTAGCTAAACTGAATTGCAGAAGTACACAAGGGTGGTTGTCTTGATATAAGTGAATATACCAAAAATAAGGATGGGTCACAGAGCAGATGATGCTTTTGCCTGTGATTTCTTATGGGAGCTTGTGTTATGGTAGGACCTTGAGAATGAGATGGTTATTCAGAGAAAGCCCTTTCAAAGGTCATATAGCCTAAAGATTTCTCATCTGTGAACAAAATAGTAACGGTGAATGGGTAGAGCCGGCTTATTCTGAGTTTTCATAGAATCATAGAATTGTTCTGGTTGGAAGAGACCTCCAAGATCATCGGGTCCAACCATTAACCTATCACTACCAAGTCCACCACTAAATCATATCCCTTAGCGCCACATCTACACGTCTTTTGAATACCTCCAGGGATGGTGACTCCACCACCTCCCTGGGCAGCCTGTTCCAATGCCCGACAACCCTTTCAGTGAAGAAATTTTTACGAATATCCAATCTAAACCTCCCCTGGTGCAACTTGAGGCCATTTCCTCTTGTTCTGTCGTCTGTTACTAGGGAGAAGAGTCCGACCCCCATCTCTCTACAACCTCCTTTCAGGTAGTTGTAGAGAGCAATAAGGTCTCCCCTCAGCCTCCTTTTCTCCAGACTAAACATCCCCAGTTCCCTCAGCCGCTCCTCATAGGACTTGTGCTCTAGACCCTGCACCAGCTTCGTTGCCCTTCTCTGGACACGCTCCAGCACTTCAGTGTCTTCCTTGTAGTGAGGGGCCCAAAACTGAACACAGTACTCGAGGTACGGCCTCACCAGGGCCGAGTACAGGGGGACAATCACCTCCCTACTCCTGCTGGCCACACTATTTCTGATACAAGCCAGGATGCCGTTGGCCTTCTTGGCCACCTGGGCACACTGCCTGTTCATATTCAGCCGGCCGTCAACCAACACCCCCAGGTCCTTTTCCGCCGGGCAGCTTTCCAGCCACTCCCCCCCAAGCCTGTAGCGTTGCCTGGGGTTGTTGTGACCCAGGTGCAGGACCCGGCACTTGGCCTTGTTGAACCTCATACAATTGGCCTCGGCCCATCGATCCAGCCTGTCCAGGTCCCGCTGTAGCGCCTGCCTGCCCTCCAGCAGATCAACACTCCCTCCCAATTTGGTGTCATCTGCAAACTTACTGAGGGTGCACTCGATCCCCTCGTCCAGATCATTGATAAAGATATTGAACAGGACTGGCCCCAATACTGAGCCCTGGGGAACACCACTTGTGACCGGCCGCCAACTGGATTTAACTCCGTTCACCACAACTCTTTGGGCCCGGCCATCCAGCCAGTTTCCTACCCAGCGCAGAGTATACCCATCCAAGCCATGGGTAGCCAGCTTCTCCAGGAGGATGCTGTGGGAACGGTGTCAAAGGCTTGACTAAAGTCCAGGTACACAACGTCCACAGCCTTTCCCTCATCCACTTTTCCCCATCCATTTTTAGTGCTTCTTTTTGGAAACATGCATTTCCTTTCAAGTAAATGCATGTATTGAAGTCAAATGGGGTTTTGTAAATAGTACAGTAGTATTTTTCACTCCCTTAGTATTCAAATAGTTGAATTACACTTGTACCAGTATCTTAAATAAATAAAATGAAGTGAGCACAAGGTTGTTCAGGAATACAAATAGGTACATTTAGCCTGAGAGTTTTGCTTTTCAAAAACTTAATCAGCTGACAAAGCTTCTTGAGTTTGTCTGTGTCTGAATTTGGCTAGCTAGAATACTTCCTCTAAGGTAGTTTTGTGTCAAAAATAGTATTTTAAATTTCTTCGCAACAGTAAACATGTTTAGTGTATCAACTTTGAATGTGTTTTATAATTTGCATTTACTTTGATCCTTTTCATAAATAGCTTTAGCAAGGTTTTTTTTTTAATATTAATTGTAGTTCTAGTAAGTTAGTAAATGATTATCTGTTTGTTGTAGTGGTTGAATGTTTTATGCATTAAATTTTTTCAGGAAAACAACTGCTTATTATTTATTTATCTTATAGCTGCATTTCTTTGTTCTGTGCAAATGCTTTAGAAATGTATTGACCAGGTTTGGGAAGTGCGAGCAGGGAGACCTACCTTCCTTTTATGTCCTTGTTAGGAATTGTTTAGAAAAAACATTTCACATATGACAGTTACAGGACTTCGGAGTTGTTTTGAGTAAGCATATAGGAAAACTTACTGTAATGTTTCTCTCACCAGCTATGTCATGATGATGCCATTTAAGCGCCAGGCTCTAGTGGAGTTTGAAAATGTAGAAAGTGCGAAGAAATGTGTAACGTTTGCAGCAGATGAACCTGTATACATTGCTGGACAGCAAGCCTTTTTCAACTACTCAACAAGTAAGAGGATTACTCGGCCAGGGAACACTGATGACCCATCTGGTGGAAATAAAGTTCTCCTGTTGTCAATTCAGAATCCTCTCTACCCGATTACAGTGGTATGTTTTTTCCTTTTTTTTTTTTTTCTTTTTTTTGTTTAAATAAAATAATAAAAGGCAGGGAGCAGCTGTCTCTGTTACATTATTTCCACTGTGTACTATTTGTTAAAATTGTACGCTGTTAATTTGAGTCAGGAATTAAGTTCACCTACCAAAGCTTTACACCATCTTCACATAAGTAACATTATGTTCTGGAAAAATCGTTTTTCGAGATGATTCAGTCTCGTTGTACAGATATTTTGCAATACATTTGAAGACTTCATTAGTCAGGATTTTGAAATGTTTAAGTTGCTACATGCTTCTGAAATATTGCCAAGAGTGTTGCCACAACATCAGGAATGTCATTTAGCTTTTAGGCTCTGAGTGGTGTGTGTTTAAATAGCAAGTAATTTTTCCAGTAGGAGGGGTTATTTTATTGCAGTCCTTCATTCTTAAGTATTTCCTTTGTGGAAAGTTGAAACCTTCATCTGTTGATGATCAACTCCAGTTTGATGGAATCTTCCTCGCTTTTATTTGCGCTGATACATTTTACTTTTCAGTATTTCTAGTCATACCATATATACAGTTGCTTCCTATTTTATTGTCATCTATTTATGGCACACGTGCATGTTTTTTTTAATGATACAGATATTTTTTGCTAGTATTTAAGAATGCATGTTTTCTCATGCATTGAATGCTTGTATTTTTCATAGAGATTTTATAGTACATGTTGAATTGCACAGAAATATTTCAGGAAAAAATTAAAAAGTCTGCTTTAAGCACACTTGTAATACTGTGATACAAGCATAAGTTACTTGTTCTTAGGGAAATACATGGGATAGTATGGATCAATCAAAGTGTTTGGGTTGTGTGAAACAATATAACTTAATGCAAGTATTAAGTTTTGTTTAATGTGCCATATATTATGTTAGCAAATTGATTGAAACGTAGTATTCCTGAAATTACTTCAAGCAGTCAGTTCCATATCATGCTTTTTGCTTCACTGTAATGTGAATATCGATAGGTTTTTGCCTGTTGATTCATTAGTAGATGATGAATTTTCTTTCTCCTGTCAGTTTTCTTTATAGAAAAGCATGGCAAGGTATGAGTTGCTTTTTCATCAGTGTTTAAAAATATACCTGCTTTGAGCTGTGTGAACAAATCCACTGACTAAGTAAAAGTATTCTTTGCATGTGACTATAATACAAATTTTGGAAACTGTTTCATTCATGCATTTTAAATTTAGCTTGCTTAAGCAGCTGAGTTGAACGTAGATGCTTGAGGAAAGCATCTGGTAGCAGAAGCATTGTTCTGGGCTAGCAGAGTTTCACGGAAATTCTGAGGATGAAGCCTCTAGCACAGCACCTCCTTCTTGAAAACAAACACCCCCCCACCCCCTTCCTTCACGCTACCCCTAACTGTTTGTCTAGAGTATACCAATGAGCACTAGAAGCAGACAGATTTCCAAATTTACTTGCAAGCATCAGAGCTCATTGAAGATAGTGTAGACAAGTAAAGTCATAGCAACTGGGAAGAGTAATTGTACCTATAACAGCTAGGAATGTGATGAGAAAAATAAAAATTTTGGCCAATGGGTTAAAGAAACAGTTAACTCAAGAATGCCTCAGGCAAAGCCTGCATTACTAAAAAACCAAAAAACCAAACCAAACCAAAACCCCCCAAAACCACAAAGCCCAACACCATCTCTTCCTCTTCAACACTTTTCTCTCCTTAAATTTGAACTACAGCTAGATGAAAAATTGCAACCAGTTTTAAGTGGCAAGTCTGAATAACTGCAATAAACTGTTCTGTAGTTCTTAAGAGCTTTTCTTTCAAAACAAGATACGTTTTTTGCAGAGAAATTGGTCTGCTCAAGGGCATCTTGTGGAAGAAACTAAATTGTTCTAAATCTTTGCTGCAGCTTATTTCCTCCGTTACAATTGACCTGCTTCTTTCCTAGCAGAATTTTTTTAGAGGACTGTGGCAGTGAAGGGCAAGAATGGCAAGTTAACTGTATTTAATTCCTAATTGCTTTCCACCCCTTTGTGATGGGGAGTTGGTGTTTTGAAAAAGTTTTGCCTAAGGTATCATATATAGGTCTTTGAAGTTCTGTTTCCCCGTTTCCTTACCTGTGGGCAGAACTTTGTCAGGGATTTGTCTGTAAGAACGGACAAATTTATCTGTTCAAACAGACCTTCTCAAAGTGACCCCTGCTGCCGCAGTCATTACTGTCTGTTCAGCTATACCTCTGCTGTTGCCTCTTAGTTCTCACCTTCTAAACCTTCTGTCATGCATGAGGAAGGTGTGGTATGCCTTGGCAATAGAAATGTTTTAAACTTAACTATCAACTTCTGAGATTAGGTTGCTGCACCTCCTCTTTTATGATATTCTAGTATGTATATAATGCTAATGTTAATTTTTTATTTAAAATAACCCACGTTACTGTATCTTGTGAATCACTTCTTTGATTTGGTAGTCTAAAGTAGCCGAATTTAAAAAAAAAAAAAATCAAGCTGTGTTCATGCCTGTTGGCTAATGACACTGATGGCATTTTGAGTAGAGCTTACATTTTGAAAGACAACTTTTTTTTAATTAAGTGGCTGTGAAGAAATCTTTTGAGAGACAAATTGTGAAAGAAAGTCATATGCCTGAAAATTAATGTCATCTGGAGCTGGAAAGTTTTCAGGATTCTTGTGTCTCAGATGAGGAGATGGAGGGCAGCTGTTTGTGCTATTGAGTGTGCATAGAAAATATAACCTGATCTCATAAATCTTATTTTTTAGGAGTTCAGGCTGCTTGAATCCTTTCTAACAATGTTTGTCCATCTTCTGAAAAACTTAAGGTTGACAATCTCCTCTGCTTGCTTCATTTAGCTATGCAAAACACTCACTGGAGTGTCTGGAGCAAGGCCCCTGAGTATGGACAATGTTTTTGGTTTGTTGGGTTGTGGTGTTTTGTTTTTGTTTTTTGTTGAGTGGTTGGGGTTTTTTTTAGTGGTAATATGCCCATGTATTAAAGTTTACGGTACTTTATATATGCCAGGAGTTACACCACTGCAGCTGTAGCCAGCATCAAGACATCCTCTTTTTCTACTTTATTGTTGGGGGGTGTGGGTGTGTACATGGGGGTGTGTTTGTTTTGTTTTTAAGAAAGCCAGCATGCCCCCCATCCCTTTGCCTCCCAATTGCTCTGCTATTCTGCAGAACATAATAATAAATACTATACCTACTTCCTTTCCCCCTTTTCCCTCTTGTCCCCTAAATAAACCTGAGGATGTTCACTAAGATATTGGAATAAGCATTTTGGAAGTATTTGGTTTAGATATAAAGAAAGGAAGGGAAAAATAGTTTGTGGTAGTGTTTCACTGAGATGTCAGTGCCTTTGCCTGCTAGGGTTAGCTTTCAGCTGTTTGAACATGGTCTAACAGGTGAATTGTTTCAAGAAATCACAGTTACTGTTCAGGTTCTGAAGCCTGAGTCTTGGGAATTCTGAGTATGGGTTGTGTAATCACTATAAAATAAACTTACTTTTCTTGGCCAGATTCATGCTGGAGACTAGTTTCTGGTACCATGATGTCTGAATTGTTATATCTAATCAACTGTTGTTTGAGATACCCCTAGCACCACATCATTAGTCTGGCCTGATGTGTAGTAAGGCAAGCTTTTCTCTGTACTGTTTGGTTCCCCTGCAGTACTGAAGATGGTCTTGAATTTTATTGGTTCCTTGTAATATAGACAAATGCTGGTGAGCATTAACAATGAGTTTTCATGAATCCAGTGTTTCCTGTCAGAAATTTTCTCTTCCTTAAGTGGAGAAGCACAGCAACCACTTGCAGCGTCTTCGATTCAGGTGAACATGTTTGAAATTCTCCTTTTGATAAGCTACCTAAGCTTACATCATGGACTACCCTGGGTTACTCTTCCGAAAATGAACATGAACAATTAAAAAACCCTCAGCTGCTAGAGTCTTATGAAATGAAATGTGCTATAACTACGGTGTCACTTTGTCTCTCTTTGCTTTGGTGAAACTGCTGCAGCGCATGCTTAAAAGGGAGCACATCTTGAGACGTGGATGCAATTACTGGGTTTTAACACAGTTGAAGATACGTTAAACTAATGTTTGCATGAGTAATTCTTGTAGGAGTTTTTTGCTGTTTTTCAGATTTGACTGCTTGTGCTGTATTGATCCATAAAAATGCTAATCATGAATGTATAAATTGTATAGGGAAAATTATAAATGAAAAGTTAACAAGCCTTTCCTTTGATCTTTGGCATTTAAATGCCAATGCAAGAAAATGTTCTGTGGACCTAAAGTATATGAAATTTCACATCTGACGAAAATATTTTTTTTCTTCTTCCTTAGGATGTCTTGTATACTGTGTGCAACCCTGTTGGAAAAGTGCAGCGCATTGTTATATTCAAGAGAAATGGAATACAAGCTATGGTTGAATATCCTTTTTGAGTGTGATTTTCCCCCCCCCCCCCCCCCCCCCCCCCCCCCCCCCCTTGTAAGTTTTTGACTGCAGATGGGATTTGACCTGAGGATATCAGAAAAATACTGTGTAATTTTTAGACTAAATTATTTTTTAATTTCTATCTAAGACATGGTAATTTCTAATTTCTATATGTCTGTAAGACAAATAGCACTTGCATATTTCGTCTTTATAGGAAAATGACATTGTCAACAATGGTCTTGATAACCATGTTTATAGGTGACTCTAAGGCTAATATTTGCAGACATGAAATATGTCATAGATTTGACAGTGCATTATGCACAAAAGTTTCATGGCTTCTGCCTGTATTGATAAGAAATGGGTAAGGGATTGCAGAGGTGCAGTTTTGACTTCTTCAGACTCTTCTAAAATAGTTCTAATGTACAGTGCTTGTCTGACTATTCTGACTTTATTAAAGCACAAGACCAACTTAGGCCTCCTTGACCTGTTTATCATGTGTTGAGGAAATTCCTTGCTCTGTTATCCTACTGTTTACTGTATTTGTAGCATTAAGTTGTACATGGGATGAATGTTCAGAGTTGTTAATATGTTACTGTGGTTTGCAAAGTCCAAAGTCTGATATGATTATGCCTTAGTTTATAAAACTCTGATAGCCCTCTTCCTAGAGACTGATTATCCTCTTTCTGAGCTGTTATCTGGAGAAAATTGTACCAAAATCTCAGAAATTCTTCTGTGATTTCAGATGCTACTGATGTGGCAGGCTTTATTAGTGGGTCACTTCTGTAACATATTACTTAACTGATGGCTGCATTGATGATTTGCCAGGCAAAAAGAATTACCCTGACTTCCATGAAAGCAAACTAATTGCTGTTTATCTATGTAGAAGACTTAAACTTGGTGTCCTAACAGACAGTAGTTTGACTTACTATGATAGTGTGTTGAGTTTGTGGTAAGCGGTGTTGCCTGGATCAGATGACTCGTACAGTTGGGGGTTATTCTTCATCTTGTGAAAGATTAGGGAAATTGTGGAGAGGATTCTGCATGTACTCTGAAACTACCATACTTCTGCCCTTTGAATTAAATTCTGCAAGATGCCTTTTATTAAAACCAAAACCAGCCAGCAATTGAAAGAAAACTCACAAATATGAGCAAAGTAATGCAGCAGCGTAGGTAAACAGTTGGGGGGGGGAGTGAGCTTCAAGACAAGCCTTGTCTGAAAAGTTCAAAAATGTACTCAAATTTCAATGCTAATTGCAGTACCCATTACTTTTGCAGATGTGCTCCCACAGTTCTAGCCAGTGTCAAACAATTTCTTAGAGGTCTGGGAAGCTTAACTTTTCTCACTCTTAGATTCCACGGTGAACCTACATCACCTTGGAAGAAGTTGAGCTGCAGGAATGTGGTAAAACACAAGGGATATGCTATTGATACAGACTGCTTCCAGAATTTCACTAAACTGTCTCAAAGGATGGTGCAAAATGTCTGGTCTGCTGCAAGGTTCAGGCTTTCTGACACCATATATAATTGAGTATGTATGAGATCATGGATTGCCATGCGCTAAGGCTCAGGTACATTTTTCTGCTAGTCATAGAACTAATGTTGGAGAATGTAGAGGATGTGAAATAACCTATGTGTTGGAGCCTGGTACATGCATCTGCCTTGAGCAGTGGATTTAAAACAATGTTTGTTGTATTGTTTGATGCAAGATGATTATTTATTCATTCAAAGTATCTCTCTTAGTTCTGTGGTTTTATTTGGCTAACAAGCTAAAAAGGGCATACTCTTTCTTAGTTCTTTTTGCTGTACTACTGAGTTCTTGTTCTCCCTACCCACAAGTCTCTAGCTAATGCTAGCTGTGAAAAGGGATGCATTGTCTTAAGTCAGGCCTTCTCGCCCCTGATCTCTGATGCAGCTTTAACTTTCCCTTCAGATATTCTCTAGGCTTGCTGGTAACTTTCTATGTCCTGTGATGAAAATTACTAAATCCACCAGAATATCTCCTTCCAAACAGCATTAGCTCAGAGCATAAACAAAGCTTGGCATCTATATAATCCACACTGAAGAATTTACTAATTTATGAATGGTCTCATCATGTGCTGCTTATGTCTCAAAACCAGATGCTTAATATAAGTTGAACCCATATATACTTGTTGGTAATTTTATATTAAAGTCTATATAGAGTTCTTGTAAGATATACAATAGTGAAATATCTACAGGCTACAAAAATAAAGTCATATCAGAAGAAAAGTACATGAATGAGACACCTGGGGGAAAAAGTCCTTAACGCGATGTGTATGTTTGAGTCAGTGTTTTGTGCCCAGAAGGCGAAGGCTGCACTCAATGGAGCAGATATCTATGCAGGATGCTGCACGCTAAAAATTGAATATGCAAGGGTAATGCTTGGACCTTCTCTTTTAATTTTACTAGAAAAATATATAATCAAGACTTAACCTTTTTCACTTTTACTTTGTTTGAACAGCCAACTCGACTTAATGTCATTAGAAACGACAACGATAGTTGGGACTACACTAAACCATATCTGGGCCGACGAGGTAGGTTCTCCTATGTTATAGCTGTAGATGTTTGACTTTACTAATGACAATCCTTTATACATGGTCAGGCTGTATTGCAGTAGTCATTTCAAAGCAAGCCAGTGCTGCTGAAGGCTGTGTTCACAAGCCAGGAAATTAACCCTGAGCCCTAGTGCCCCCTACTGCCGTGTGCTTGAGCCATTTAGTTCAAGAAGGAGCCCACACCTGCAAGCACCTTCGCAGTTCTCAAGGACTTGCATTTCTCCAAGCAGCTCTCTCTCTTTGGAGGAGAGGAAACCTGGTACAGACTATTCCTTACAAACTACAAACTTGCACACTGCTTCTCCTTCGAAAGGACTCTTTTCCCCTATGTTGGACAAGGCATTAAGAAGGATAGAGGACTTCAGCAGGCTGACTCTACACTTCATCATGCACCACATCGGCATCAGCAAAAAAAACCCAAACCAAACAAACAAACAAAAAAACCCTCTGAAAAAACTCAGACTTGCAATTCACCTTGTCTGCATACTGCATGCACCACCACCACAAGTGTTTAAAGGAGGACACTTTCAGTACTTCAGAGTTGTATGGGATGAATAACATGATAGACTGTACCCATTCTGTTCAAGTTTGTATGTATGCTGGTCTTATTTCCCTTAAAATTACAACTGAAAAATTGAGAACTTCCAAAATTAAGAACCTCTCTTGTTGATATCATTGACGTTGTAATCTTTTTATTACTTGCTGTATGTGAGAGTTGCATTCAGTCTTAACAGTGTAAATATTGTCTAGTAGTAGGGAAATTTAATCCTTATCTGTAGATAGTTGGAACTGAGCAGTGCAATATCAGATAGGTCCCCTCAATTATATTTAAGTATTAAAATAGGGAGATTCATAATTGGAACAGGCATACTGTCTCTTAAGTACTCAGCTGTAAAAATTAGCAGAGCTTAACTCATGTCAGTGGAAACTATGACTATATATGTAAAGACAAACTGCTGTGTAGCCTAACTCCTGTAAAGTGTTTATTTAAAAAAAAAAATGTAACTATTGAGTGCAGTGTTCAGTAACTTATGTACAATAAAGTGTGCAATGTAAAGTTAGAAAAGTTAAGACAATGTGTCTTGACTATCTACTTATCAAAGGCTATATGAGAACCAGGACTTTGGCCGTCTCAAGTGATATGCACTTTCAAAGTAATTCTGCAGAGACGCTGGGCTTGTAAAACTGTTGTACAACTAAAAACTTAGGGCTTGAATTTTCAAAATGAAGTTCTTGTAAAAAGTTAACAAGGGAGCTACATTATTGGTTGCATCTTGCAGATAATGACTGTTTGTATCAGGGTTCAAGTTGTTTTTTTTCTCAAATTCCCAAGTTAAAAAAGGGATTTTGAAGAAACTCAAGGGCAAGAAAAAAATCTGAAGGTTTGAATTTGAAAAATCTGAAGGATTAATTTGACCTTCATATCTTTTGATCATTGCAGTGTTTGGAGGCTGACTTGTAACATTGTGCATCTAATTGCATTATGTAATTGGTCTGCAGATATATATGGCTGTATGAACGAAATGTTCCCCAAGCTAAAGAAAAAACAGTGGGAAATGAAAAACTTAGGATAGGTATGGCTTGCTTTTTCTCAAGAACTCTCACTCTTTTGTTTTCCTTTTGTTACTTTGATAGTCTGTCTCTATTTTCTATACATCACTGTACTACACATAAGAGGAAAAGAATTAGACTTGTTTTCTCTCTCTCTTTCTCTCATAGCATGATTTTTCATTTACTGTGGCCCACATCTATTTATCTAGAAAACGGGAACATAAATTGTTGAATGAACACTGAAATGTACTTGAGAAAGCAGGCATCTAGAGCAATTTTGCCCATAAAGTAATCCAGGAATTTACTTACTTTTGAGAGAGAGTTTTTGTATTTGTGCTTCAACTTACTCTTGCAGCAGTGTTGTTTGGCTTTTGAACTGAATGTGACCCGAACTGTAGGGGTCTGACTGCAGCAAACAAGATCTTAACCCAAAGGAATTTCATTCTGAGGACAGGCATGCTAATACATCCTTTTAGATCCGCCGCCGCGCGCCCCCCCCCCCATCTTAGAAAGGAAATGCATTTTGCTGGTGATTTTTTTTTTTAAATTTTATTGGTTTTTGTTTTTGTTTTAAAGAACTGGTTTTAGTTATTTATGGTAGCAAATTACAGACTTCCCCATAGTATTTCTCCGCTTAAGTAAACTTCCTAACAAGTGCTTGCTGCCATGAACCCATATTGCATTAGATTGAACTGAAAAAACAACTGACTTTTAGTATTCTACTTGCTTTTAGCCAAAAAGTTCAAACTGTAGTTTGGAGCATTTCTTTTGGTGGTACTACCAGCATTATGCAGTGACTCAAGGACCTGATTTAAAAACAAAACCAAAAAACAACAAACCCCAAACTTAAACTAGATTATAAAGAATATTTCCTTTCAGAATTATTTTTAACATAGATAAATTCTCATGTTTCAATGCCTGTTTGCACAAGTACTGGCACAATTGAAGGACTTTGTTCAAGGAAGGAACAAGTATGGGACAAGGAGAAAGCAGTGGACTACACCATCACGAGGAGGAAATACTTGTCAAACTGTGTCCTCCCAGAATTCTTTATTTGAAGAATATGATCCTTTACTATATTACTGTGTGCAGTTTCAAAGGATTTAGCTCCACAGACTGGAATTATAAACTTGATTTTTCTGAAAGATGATTACTGCATGCAGTTTAAATGCTCAAAATACTTGATATGACTACCTATTTGTTTTCTAGAGCCAAGAACCAGAGCTGTTACCCTGAAAAGGGAATGGAAAAACAAAACTTGACAAAAGTAATCTTTCTTCTATATATTTGAAGGCATTCAGCGCTGTTCTCTCTTCAGGTTTTATTGCCAAAGTAAATATCTGACTTGGAACCTGTCCTCAAAATCCTGAGCAGAAAAGGCACATGTGTTTTCATCTCCCACTGTTGAGTTGTCTAATGTGAATAATTCCTGTTTTTCAGGGGAAATCCCTCCAGCTGCATTGGGCTGGAGTTGCCATTTTCAGCAGTCATACTTAAATTTCCTGGGAACTGTTGTAAACGATTAAATGTCTTGTCCCATCTTTTCAATGTGGCTTTTTTAATTGTGAGGAATCAATTGTTGCTTGCCACAAAGAAATTTGGAAGTTTAGATTTTCTTTGTCATGCAGCATGGATCTGATTAGAAAATATAGCTTTGGCTGTGATGCACTGCTTTCCTCCAGTAATGTAGACTCCTTGCTTAACTTTATATCCTAGAGAACTGGGCTTTCTTAAAGGATTGACCATTGATTAAGTGCATTATTCAGTGATGTTTTTCTTAAATTGAACTGTTATGTGCTGCTGATAATGCAATAATGTACAATCCTTTCAGCACGCCCATAAATCAGTAGGTGTTCTGTAAATATATATGTACACATATGTAATGCTCTCTGTTTACTGATTATGAAACCATGTAATACAGGTTGTTGTTGGCTTATGCTGAAACTTCTTGAAAGAAGCCCACTTTGAAAATGTGTTGCTGTTGAAGCTAATATTATGATTCAGGTACTGTCTTTCAAAAGTACTGCATTTCAAATTTGTTTTAAGACACACATAGGTAAATCCTGCTGTATGGTGTTATCTATACTAATGTGTGGTGTCTGTTTAGGAAAGCTATCGGATATTTCCATAAACTTTAAATGTCAACATCTCCTCATTGGGCACTGCCCCCAATCAACTTAAGTGCAATTTGTTATACAGATGGCAGTGTTTTTATTTTGGTGTCCCAGGGCTACAGCTTGTGGTGTTAGACGTATAATGAATGAGAAATCGTTTATAAAATTAACAAGGACTCAAATTACTTTTTTGCTTCTTAACTAGAAGCTTTGTGTCTTAACTGGAGAAATCAAGTGCATACTTGTCCATACTAAACTGTTTTCTTTCCCTTCCCACATGTTAGACAGAGGGAAGGGCCGCCAGAGGCAAGCTATTTTGGGAGAGCACCCATCATCATTTAGACATGATGGTTATGGTAAGTAACATAGGATGACAGGTCATTAAAATTTCTTTACATGTTATGTGGAATTCTAAATATTCAGTCAATGCTTAACTGTGGACCCCTACAGCATGAGTAGTTCATTATTGTGCTGTATGTGCGGTGCTGTCAGTCCACATTCTGAAAATGCTAGTGATTCACTGAAATCTATGTGCATTTGTTGCTGTACCTCTTCCTTTCACAGCGAGCATCCGGCTCTACAAATGTATTCCTTGGAAGAATGTTTTCTTTCAGTTGTGATCCCCCTAGCAATGGATAAAAAATGACATCTGTACTGGGAAAGCAGTTTTCTTCTAGAAAATGGCAGCATAGCTTGATCAATGGTTTGATGCAACACAGAGCTCTTTGATATTCTTGCATGCAAAGCTGTGAATTGTGGGCTTTGTGTTTCTTCTAATTTAGCTAATTCTGAAAAGGTGTAGCTGTGTGACTGTATAAGAGTGATGTTTTGGAATTAGTGCTATAAAGTGCTGAAGTTGTTACCAGTGCTATCTGTAAATGAAGATCTGCTGTCACTTTCATGTGTTGGACCAAGATCTCTGGGTTGAGAAACTTATGTCCTCAGTTAGTTGTGACTTTTCTACTTATTTACTCTCTTGACTGTCAGATGCAATGTGATTTGTCTTGTCTCTTTCTTTGCAAATGTATTTATGATATTATACAATGTAGGCTGACCTTCTACCTACTCTTTCCAAAGGTTCTTCAAATCTCCAGAATTTCCAAGTTCCACTTTGTTTTCACTGGTGTTCTTTTTTCATTCTTCTGATACACCCTTCTACCTTAAGTAACATGGCTGTCTCCTCCTATACCACTGCCTCTCTCTCATTACTACTTTTTGCTGGGGAAAAAAGGACAAAAGGTTTCTTTTATACTTGGCTTACATGAATTTCACATTATTTTTGTCTTGGAAGAACAGGGATCCTCTCCTCGGTCTGTAATACTGATGTTTTCTATAAACAGAAGTATTGCATACTAGTAATGTCTCTCCATTTAAAAAAAAAAAAAAAAAAAAAGTTTATTTCAATGAAACTTGTCACTTCACCTGTAGCGGAAAATAGGACAGCTTCATTTTGCATTAATGCAGGGTTTTAAGTATTCCTGTTTCTTCCAAACGAGCTGTTTGTAGAAAGGCAGTATTCTGACTTTTGTCTCAGTATTCTGACTTTTGCCGTATTCTCTTGTCTCTGGAGAAGAGCTGTGTCATCTCCTCTCCTGACCTCTGGCTAAAAGTTCACTCCTTCTGGCTTGTTTTCCCTACTTTGTAATATTCTTTCTTGGTGTCATTTAGCTCTACAAGTAGATATGGCAATATGACTGAAGGTTTATTTTAAATATTTCTTTTGATAGGTTTCTGATAAGTTTATGTTCAAATATTTTGTATGGTGCAGGGAAGATAGAAGAGGTAGTTCTGTGGGGTTTTTTTGTGTTTTTTTTTTTTTAAATTGGAAAAAGAGTTAATGGAAACTGCTGTAACATTGTTCCCTCACCCTCCTTTAAATATGCATTACATATGTGGGCTTTAATGCATGATTAAGTAGTGAAACTTGTTTCAAGCAATATGAAAGCATGGTCTTTCATCTCCTTAGGGTCACATGGTCCTTTGTTGCCCTTGCCGAGCCGGTACCGAATGGGATCTCGGGACACTCCAGAGCTTGTTGCTTATCCCTTGCCCCAGGCATCCTCCTCTTACATGCATGGTGGAAATCCTTCTGGGTCAGTTGTCATGGTTAGTGGGTTGCACCAGCTAAAGATGAACTGTTCAAGGGTCTTCAACTTGTTCTGCTTGTATGGAAACATTGAGAAGGTAAGGCATAATTTATTAGAAACTTGGAAACTACTATAGTCATTTTAATTGTTTTGGAAAAAGCCTGGCTGAGATGGTCTAAAAATATTTCCTGACAACTTACAAAACTCTTGGTTGTGCTGTTTGTTGCAATGTCATTTTTTCCCTTATTTATCTTAGGTGAAATTTATGAAGACTATTCCAGGCACGGCACTGGTTGAAATGGGTGATGAGTATGCTGTGGAAAGAGCTGTCACACATCTCAACAACGTCAAGTTATTTGGAAAGAGGCTTAATGTCTGGTAAATATGTTTTATCAGATTAATAGTCTACTAGTGGGCAGATGGAATGAGGTTGCAAACAGATGATATCCCATTGTTCTGTTATCATTGTTGGAGTTATGATTTCCAATTTGCAACTTTTATTTATTTATTACTATTTATAAATTTATTTATTATTATTTTATTTATATAAATAAAGCATATGGGCATTACATGGATTGACTGTTAATAAACTGTATTCCTTAATGTGTCTTATCCATCCTTTCTACATTTTTTTTTTTAAGGAAGATGTCAAATCCAACCTATCTTGTTCTCCTATTTCAAATTGTCGTAAAGAAATGCCAGCTCTGTTCTGGTTAGATCAATAATCTGTGTGCAAAGTATGCAAGTCTTAATTATTTAAGAAACTTTATGTATCCTTAAATTCCAGTGTTTCCAAACAGCATTCAGTAGTTCCAAGCCAGATATTTGAACTGGAGGATGGCACAAGTAGTTACAAGGATTTTGCAATGAGTAAGAATAATCGCTTCACCAGTGCTGGCCAAGCCTCTAAGAACATCATCCAACCACCCTCTTGTGTGCTGCATTATTATAATGTTCCCCTGTGTGTAACTGAAGAAACGTTTGTAAAGGTAGGTAGTTGAAATGACTGTGACATACAGTGCTTTGGGGTTCTATCCTAGCTTTATGTTGCGCTACTTTTAAAAAGAAATAACTGGGATAATTACAGCATAGCGACTGGAAGAGAACTGATTTTTAAAATAGGTTTGTAGCCTCTCTGTATGGAAGTTGCTATATTTTTGCAATTCTGGCATTCTTTTTTTTTTTTTTAGTGTGTGTTTTTGGTTTTTTTGGTTTTTTTTAATGTGAGAAACAACATCTTGGACATAAAGTGGAGGAACTTAATGTGGGGTGGTTTTGGAGGAAGGGGAAAAGACTCACGCAAAGCCAAATACAGGGAAAGTTAAGACTACAATTCGCAAAAGATTTACTGACTCCCTAAGATGGTTACTGTAATGACTGCTAGGATGTTTTGGAATGGAGAGAAGCATGCACCTGGAACAGTTTGCACAGGTGAGTCCTAAATGGACTCTGGATGCTTAAAACATGCAATACTGGGCCTCTCAAGTGGAGGCGGTAGTAAAACTGATGACAGTTCAGTGGGTTCTTTTTCAGTTCAATAAAAATATTTTTTTTTTTCCAAGGTCTGTCTGAAAGTTACCTCTGGTTCATGAGTAGTGTGCTTGTATGTACAACTTCGGAGCTGCTGTATTGAAGTGGGAATGTAAAAAAGAAGAACTTCTTTTTATTTAAATATGTTGTTTGAGGTAGTAGTGATGTCAGTACTCTAACAATTTTTGTGCCTATAAAATCATATTTGTCATGGGAAAGCACAGATATAGGAGCCTTGGTTTGGATACTATAGAATGGTGTTCTAAAGAGTTACCAATCTAAACATATTTTAAAAATAAATTTGCCATAAATTCTTGGAAGCTCTCTTAAAGAGTCAGTATTTTCCTTTTTGTATGTCTCTTCCAGGAACTTGGAGTTTTTGCTAATGTGTGTATGTGCATTCTTACTGGCGTTTTACCTCTTTCTTTATTTTTGTGACAGTTATGTGAGGATCATGAAGTTCTCAGCTTTATTAAATACAAAGTGTTTGATCCAAAACGTAAGTAAACTTTGACGTGTTTGGGGAGTTATTTGAATTCCACTTTTGATAAGAGCATACACTGTCAGGAGATGTTACTGATCCCCTCCTCTTTTTTTATTTCTCATTTTGACAGCTTCTGCCAAAACACTGTCTGGTCTGTTGGAATGGGAATGTAAGACAGATGCAGTGGAAGCTCTCACTGTACTTAATCACTACCAGATAAGAGTCCCAAGTAAGTCAGTTTTACTGATCTTACTGCTATAAAGTTTTTTCTTGTTTTCTTTCACGTTGATACTGTCTTTGTAAAAGATAAGGCTTCAGCAGCTCAGTCTGCAGCTAAAAACTGTGTTCTTCTTATATGTATATATGCTGTATTTTATATGTATACACATATACTGTGCTATATATATTACAGTATACAAATACTGTTCATATTACAGTATTTAATCTCTAGGTTCCATTAGTTTCTGTCTAAATGGCATTCTTCCTAGATTTTGTGTCAACCTATAGAACTCAAAATATGCTCTGCAACTTTGAAGTTATGGAAAGATGGGGAAAAAAATTATTTTGGATAAAAAGGCAGCAGGCAGGAAAAGCATTAAAATCCACTGTCATCAATATCAAACCTAACGGATAATGTCTTACTGAAGCTTTTTATATCTTTCACAATAAATGCAAGAGAAATCTGCAATATCTCTGGGCAGAAGATTCTTTAAGTTACACAGCTTACTGCTCTGAATTAATTGCTCCTGTAGTGGGTTCTCTTTCAAATAAGAAATTGTGAGGCCAAGATGAGTTTAGCTCTGAACTAGTAAGAATGGAGGGGGAGTTCACCTGCTACATAAGTACACAGTGGGCCAGATCTGCACTGGACAATTAAGATAGCTTACTGGATTAAATGGAATTATTTCAGGTGTTCACAGACATAA
This sequence comes from Phoenicopterus ruber ruber, assembly GCA_009819775.1. NCBI lineage: Eukaryota > Metazoa > Chordata > Aves > Phoenicopteriformes > Phoenicopteridae > Phoenicopterus > Phoenicopterus ruber. The sequence continues at coordinate 12,889,082 of CM020217.1, forward strand.
CTTTGAATCCGGCCCCGTGTCTAATACTATTTTAAACTACCTTCTCCAAACTATTATGAATTTGTCTCTCTGTCAGATGTTAATAGTTTAAACCTCCCCCCCCCCCCCCCCTTCTCAATAATGGACTGAGATTGCTTCAGGGGCAGAATATTTTTTAAGATATTGTTGATAACATACTGTTCACAATTTCATATTTATTTCAGTTTGGAGAGGTGATAATAACAGAAGAACTTACTCTTTCAACATGAAAAAGGCAAACCCTAATGTATAATCAAATATAGCTACTGCAGGAAAAGACAGCATTTTAAAACAAGGACTGCTGGTTAAGACTTGCTGTAATAAGATTGTCTGAGGTTGGCGGCTGAACCGGGTGGACATATCTTCCATTACCTGATCGGCAAATGTGTGCTGCCATCCATGGGCCTTGGCAGCCTTTCCAAATAGAGGGTTGTTTTATGCTTTGCTTTCCAGAGAGGCCTGAAGGGTGTGCTGGACACCCTACTGTTCTTTTCTCAGTCGAACACATGTAAATACTGTCCAGTGCCACTCTGTCTCTAATAGAAATGCTGCATTTTAAGTCTTGACTTCCTTAAATATCTATGCCTTTTGTCTTTGAAATTGCCTGTTAAATATTACTTTTATAAATAGTTCAGCTAGGAAGAGGGGCAGCAATAATGGTAAAGTCTTTCTTGTGTATAGTACAACATTTGGAATTCTATCTACGTTCCCTTGCAACCAGATCCATCACTTTGGTCCTATGTCTAAAAAATGCTGGTAGACTATCAGTAACACCTACTTACAGGTTATCTGGTGTCTGTGGGCTGCTGGCAGGGGGGTGGGGATAGGTGGGGAGATGTGAGCATTAAATCTACAGAATTGGTAAACTTGTCACATTATGCAAGGTAATCTTGGTCAGCAGGTCAGCTCAGTAAAATGCCCTGAGTATGTTGTATGTTGTCTCCTGACAGATGGCTCCAACCCTTACACCTTGAAGCTTTGCTTCTCTACTTCATCCCATTTATAGAGAAGAGGACAGCATGTTAAGAGCTACGTTCACCTTGATTTGCAAGTTTAAAAACTACGCTTAGTTCACAAAGCTCTAAAGTGGTTGTTCTAATGTTGCCTTGTTTCAACTTAATTCTAATATCTTTTATCTTGTTTTATAATAAATGGATGTTCCTTCATAAATACAAACCAGATTTTTTTTCTTCTTGCCTCTGAGAAGTACATGTTGTAAGCTTACTACAAAGTTTGTATTTCATTAGTGTAGTATCTTCAAATGTCTAAAGAAGCACCAGTAGTATAAACAAGATCGTTTTCTTCCAAAAATGAAATATATTTGCATTTTCGATAATGTTAAAGATTAGCAAGTATTTTTCCATTTGTAGTCTTAATTGGCAGATAGAACTATTACATCAGAATTTTAAATGTAGAACTTGTTTTTCAGTATGTTAGGTAGCGAAGTATGTTGCAGTACTAAAAAGCTTGTATTTATAAAATGCTTTAATCAAGTTAATGTTGCACATAGTGAATATTTAGTAGTATAGACTTACTTGATTTATAGTTCAAACAAAGCTAACATAGAAAATTATTAAGTATGTACATGTGTATGGTGTGAATTCATACTTATTTAAAGTAGGTTTTTTTTTTAAAAAAAAAAACTATTTTCCATTTACATTAGCATGATCCCATCTTTAGCTAGTCCCACCGTAGGGGCCTTTTAAAAATTAAAATGTCAAGCCTGTATCAACGTGTTCATCCTCATTTTTCATAATTTAAACTTAAATCTTTGGTGTTTAACATACCCTCTTGACTTTTTTTTTAATAGTGGTTTTGACATACGAAATGTTAAAAGTTGGATATGTGAGAAGATTAATCGCAATAGAAACCAAGGTGGTAAAAATAGTTAAAACAAAAAGCAAGCCCCACCATACTCTCTCATACCTGGACGGTTAATTTGATGTTTTCTTTTGTATGATTTATCTTACACATCTGTTATGACCATGAAAGAATTCATAGGGTGAATAGACTTGGCTAGCCTCTCACTTAAACTGAGGTAATCTAGGTGGGATTCAGATAATGTAACTAATTACGTGATGTGAAATTAATGAGGCGAGAAATCTTTCACTTTGGGGAAGATGATTTGTTTTGTCCCAGTACTTTGAAACCTCTGTTCTGTCTTCTAGAACTGGAGTTATGTCTTACTTGGGCTAAACCCCCAGAAATGGGAATCCAAGCAGGGAAGTCTGGGATCAGTTGTCCTAGGCTCTGTGTTTGTTTCCCTTTCTGAATTTGCAGCAAAGTGTTTAGGGCTTCTTTTAGTTCTGCTCTTAGTGATCAGAGAGAAGTTATTTTATCAGATATTTTATATTTTATCAGATATCTTATCAGATATTTTATATTTTATCATACAAGTTCTTTGTTCTGTCTTTATGGATTTTATCCATATCCATACTTTATGCAAGATTATTTGTGCAGTATGCTTGTCCTTGAGAGATTATGTTGCAGTATGTTTACAGACTGTGGGCATTGCACATGTCTTTAAATACAGACTGGATTTTTCCCTATTCTTAATTTCAAGGCAAATACACCTTAACATAGAAAGGAAAATGCCAGCTGTCCTTCACGTTTTCTCATCAACAATGATTCAGTTTTGCCCTGTCTACCTCCATTTTGTTCATGTTTCAGGTAATGAGTATTTCAGGTATTCAAATCAGGCTTCTAGTATGTCTGAACTGGGAACTGAAGGACAGCTGCTCTTTGGCAGCTCTTGCTGCATAGGTGTTGTAGTAATACTAGCCTCCCATCTGGTAGGTGGCAAAGTGACTTGCATTTTAGGGGCACTGCTAATACTCTTTCAGCCTCAGTGCTTTTCCCCCAGAAATTGCTTCCAGAGAGCTCCAGCATAGAAGGCTATGTGCCATATCTTGCTACTTGCCAACAGAAATGCTGGATACTAGTGAAATGTTCTGTGCTGCCTAGTGTTTTAACTGTAAAAGGTCTCTCCCAATCATTCATTTCTCTTTCATCAACTTGAATGTTCTGTGGAAACCTGTTTCTCCTGTCATAACTTGCATTGCTATTTGTATTAATGTAGTTTCAGAAGTCAAGTTGTTTGTAGTTGAGCATTAAAAATAGTATGTTATCTGTTGGTCCAGTTTGGGATGTAGGATGAGTGACCCTTAAAGCATTCAGGTTTTAAAGAAAAGAAAAAAGAAAAAGCACTTTAATGTTTCAGTGTCCTCGGTGGATCACAGCATTCAGTGCCTAAGATGTTTGGGTGAAAGGCATCTTTCCTGTGGCTGCCCAGATCAGAGGACAGACTAGTTCCAGGTGTATCTGAGAGGACTTGATACCACCTGGAAGTCCCTATATGCAAAATGAGTAGCCTGTGCTACATGGGGAAGAAAAGAGAGGAGACTGAAAAATTGTTCAAGCTTCTTTCTTCTTAAAATAATCATCTTATTCATGTAAAAGTTGAGAACAGGAAAGATTCCTTGTTGGTGTTTTGCTGTAAAAAGAAGATAATGTCTTTTCTTGGGCCTACAAGGATGGATGCTTGTCCTCAGGGAGGAATGAGGTTGGTCTCCTCCTTCCACAAACAAGGTCTGTGTTCACCTATAATCTTGCTCTTTAGAATAGAGCCGAAACAGTGGGGCAGGTGCAGAGTTAGTTGCTCCAAGGGGAGTGAAGTTTGTCTTATCACTTGGCAATGGTATTGCTATACTTGTTAGATTAAAATTAAACCATTAAGGTGTCTCAATGCATTTTTTTCTGTCCCTTTTGCATAAGCCATACAAGCAAAATAGTGAACATTGCTATGCACGTTGCCTGCTTGTAAGCAGCTGGCATTCACCCTGTAGTATCTTCATGTCTGTTCCACTGTTTGGTTGTGGTTTTGTTTTTTTTTTTTTTTTAAAAAAGGTTTTTTTTTTTAGTTGATCACCTTTCGTTGGAGGTAAATGATATATTGAGGTGGAGATCTGTTCATCTTTTCTCATAATGCTCTAATCCTTGTTTATATTTTTTTTCCTTATGTGCAAGAAGTGGGAATAGTTGCTTTTTGACTTACTTTCTATACCACCACAGCAAGATAGAGTGTATTGCTAGGGTGATATAAGAAAAGATTTAAAAGAAACCATTCAGGAAGTGTTTGGGTGTCCTGCTTTATGAAAGGAATGGTACAATTTAATGTGGTGTCACTAAGTCTGTCTTCTAGTAAGGGGTAATGTTTGGGATAAGCTGGCTTGTAACTGGCTGAAACCCTCTTTGTTGTAATTAAATGCAACTTGCTCCTTTTCCTGCTGTGTGTTTTCTTGTGAACAGTGCTTGAACTTGTTTGAATATTATGATAGCTTGATGGCTTAGCAGGAGACATTCAGTCTCTTCTGTTAAATAATACGTTGAAGTCTGGGAACATGAACACGCTTGCTCAATTTTTTTTTTTTTTCCCCCCACTTCTGGGATGTGTTTAAACATCTTTGGGATTTTTTCGTGTCCTCTTTTGAAAATACGTTGTATTCTCACATCTGTAGCTACTAGTGGGTTTTTTAGCCATTCCAGGCTTTTATGTCTACCCAGTCTATTGGTTTATTCCATTCTGGCAATTACAGAGGTGGTAATAATCTCAAAAATAGTCTTGTTTGCAGTGGCATGGCTTTGGCCAGAAATAGTGTGCAAGAAGGCATGGGAAAATAAAACCCTGGTTATGGGCTCAGCTTCCTGTGAAGAGTTCTTAAAGCACAAAATACCATTGTTCTGATTTTGACCTTAAACTAGATGCAGCCGTGCTGCGGTTGAGAGCCTCCCACCTTCACGTATCTGGTGTATAAAAGGTGACTTAACAGTCCTGCTGTAAAACTTGCCCTGCAGTGGTTGCATATATGAGTTTGCATGTTTGATGTTATGACCAAGCAATGCTCTGGCATGTTGTCATAGAAGAGCTGATAGTGCCCTCTGAATATGTGGCAAAAATGTGTCAGCCTTAAGGAAACAAAGTTTGTTGATTTGGGTCCCCTGCTAGCAACAGTCCCAAAGAAAGGGAAAATGTAAAGGGAAAAGCAGTCTGGTGCTCCACAGAGTGTTTCCCATGTGTTGATAGCTGCTCATGCTGTGGTGCTGTCCTATATCATAGGTTGTGCTGCTCCAAGACCGGTGAGAAAGGCCTCACTGAATAACAGCACGAGAGAAGTATGTTGTGTGACCTGATTTGTTGTGAAATTCAAGAGTGAATGGAGAATTCTATTTAAGCAAGGGACAAGTGGTGCTGCAAGATCTCTGGAAGGAAGGCACTAAGGAACAAGGGGTGAGCAGAGTTCAGTAGACCTCTATTTCTATCCCAGACTGTGGGGCTGACAAGGATGAGAGGTGGACATTAAACTGCAGCTGGATGAAGTGGTCTGATACGTGGGATCTCACCTAAGGCTGTCCTATCAGAAGTGAGGTGTTTTTCACTTCCTTCATTTCTTCTAGCTTGTGCTACTTTTGTTCTTAATCGTTAAGACCACATGTTTTAAATTAATCTAGGCTCTTCCCAGCCTACCTTTGCTGCCGTAAGGAATGGTCTGGGAGTGGACTGGAATGTGAACAATGTTAATAGTATTCACCAGGGAAGTCTGAGTTGAGAAATACTTGGTGTCATTCTTCATCTGTAAAACAAGGGATTTCCTTTTTTTCCTCACCTATTAAACCTTATGCATGCTAAGTGAGTAGTAGGACAGTATCTTCTCAGTTGCACCATTGACACTTGTAGAGAGGGGTGATCAGATGTGTTCACGTAATAATGTGATGTTTCTAGCATGCCATTCGGGTTCCTTACAAAAGCTGGTGGGGGCATAGTCTGAGATGAAAATAACCTGAAATAAATAGCTGTTCAGGGTTTGGGATGATGAGGCCCCAAAGTTCTACTGCTAAAGTATTCTGGTTTGAGAAAGGGTGAAGAGCTTCCATTTCTAGACAGTTGTATCATCAAGTTAAAAGAACAAAATATGTGTTCAGTTAAGTCTCCTAACACGTAATACTTCTTCCCTCTTAAAAATAGAAGATTTCTTTCTCCAAGGATTGTAATTACCACAGGATGTGGAGGAACCTGATGCAGCCAGATTACTTGTGCTGTGCTTTGGCCATGTCCTTCTAAAGGAAATAACCTCAGTCCCTTTTCTTGTGTTCAAAAAGCTTTGGTATCTGTCCTGTGCCAAGCCTTCCTGTTCTGGCCTTTCACAGCCAGCTCCCTGGGCTAGAGCCATGCATTAATTCAGATAGATTCTCTGCTCTTCCTCTTGACTGTTGCAGCTGCTGATGTGAGGTCTCAATTTCTGGCATGGTTTATTTAACTTTTTCCTTTTCTGGTGTTCATGGAGCAGCTGCAGACTGAGTGGGTCTTCATGCAAGGGAATGAGTACTCCTGCAGGAATGTGCCAGGGAGCCAGCAGCTATTAAAAAGGCAAGATAATTAACCCTCTTTTCCAAAGCATTCCGGGATCCAGGAATACAAATTAGTCCTGGCAGGGGCAGTATAGCAGTATTCAGAACAAAACACTGAAATGGGCTTGTAGCATGGGGGATGGCTGAGGCTGGCAGTTGCTGCAGAATACAGGATGTAATTATTCAATTTCATATAAGCCATTACTTGTTTGTTTTCTCTTGCTACCTTTTCTTCTTTCCATTTGTGGTCTCATCCTTCTTCAAGCTAGTAAGAAAACTAAATTGCAGATGTTTGTGCTTCACTCAAATTTAAGTGGGTAGTAGTCAAATAAGCCCCCAGTTGGAGTGCTTGCTTGCTAAAACTCTCCTCTCATGAATTTTCTGTCACTTAGTCTGTTAATACAGCAGACTTCGGATATTTCAGGAAGCACGATTTGTATTAGTTGATCATTTCTCTATCATCTAAGTGTAAACTTCTGGCTGTTTTAAACCTAATAGCACGGATGCAGGGATTTGCATGTAATATAGATTATGCTTCTATTTTCTCTTCTGTTAACCACAGCACTGGAACTGCTAAATCAGATTAAATCAGTGGGCTTTGGATAAGTGTCCTGTTGAAAGGCTTCGGAAGAGTGTCTGAGAAATAGCCTGTTCAGACAGTGACCTGGGTAATTTTTTTGAAGTTACTGCACAACTTCTGTCTGAAACTTGGTAACCTAAAACTTCACTAGTTTAAAGTGGGAATGCCACTTGCTGAGCTTTTAATTCTCACTTACCTATCTTCTTGGGGGACACTTTAAATCCAAACCAAACTCCTGAGTTCTGAGGATAGAGCTCAAACTGGAATATTTTAGTTATATATGTTCTTCTTACCCAATAATTCTATGGAGTTTTTTCATCCTTTTGTTGCTGTATAGACAGAGACTTGTCTGTGCCTTTATAAGGATCCTTTTTGTATCTCTAACTGTTCCTTTTTGTGTCCTTTTAACATGAAGCAACTAGAACTAACCACAGGATTTCAGATTAGGACTGTGCTATTGATTTACTTCAAAGCATTTCAGGGTAACATGCTCTCTAGTCTTGCTTTTTTTCAGCTATAGCTTTCATCTAATAATAAAAAAACCCCCTACCCTAATAGTCTAAAGGACAAGTTTCTCTCCACAAAGAGAAATAAGGTGATAATACTTCCCCATGTCTTTCAGGATACGGACCCCAAGTTCATAGCTAAGTGTGACCCTGCTCTTCTTGGTTTCTCCAGCATAGGCTATAACACACCATTTATGTTTGAGTGTTGCTTCAACCTGCCTCTGCCGTTACCTCCAGCGTCTTCATCTTTGATGACCCTGTCATAGCAAAAAAAGAGATGGAGCTCTTCCTTTTTATCTCCCAAGGCTTCCAAACATAGCTTGTTCATCTGTCTCTTTTCTGCACATTTTGAAACTTCCTAAGAAATAGAGCAGGGATATTTGAGGACACAGGAACAACAGAAGTTAATCTTACTCTTTTAGACTGGCAGGAAGGAATGACTGGTAGCTCCTGTCCTGAGACTGCCAGCACAACCTCAATTTCTTATTGCTGAAAACAGACTCAGCTTTCCAGGAACTCTGCTTTGTAGACCTTTCCAGAGAACACCCAGCTAAGGATAAACCTCCTTTCATACTGAGGATAGAGCAGTTCAGAAACCCTGATACCATCTACGGTATGTGTGTGGAGTCAGGCTTTATGTTCCAAGGGGACAGTTGCTTCTTTCTTGTAGCATGCTGCCATCTCAACAGCCTTGGCAGGAGACCTACCACCAATAAGCTGCTCATAGCTGACCATTGTTTGAGAGGGGTTAGTCTTTAAACTGCTTTAGAAACAGTCACTTTCTGTGTGAAGCTGCTCTTAAGCCATTTTGCAAACACTTAGGCTGCTTCTGTCTTGTACTCCTCCTGAGGTGCTGATATTCCCCATTTCCCCGGTCATTGTGTGACTGCCTGTACCCTGTATTGACCTGGTTCCTATTAAAGACCATGAAGATCAGTGTACCCAATGGTGTCATCCTCTTCTGTGCCTGCTTTGAGTTCTGTATGAAATTTGAGCTTAGGTCTGCCAGCTGAGAGGTTAGCTCCTGAACCAAAGAGGGTGAGAGACTGCCTTGACACAGCAAAGCCCCAAAAACAAATTGCCCAGAGCTCCTAGTTTCGCTAGTAGCTCAGAAACTTATCCACACTTGTCCTTGCAGCTCAGTGAGGAGTCTATTTACCTCTTGCAAAACACACTGCCAATAATCCTGAATCAGCTTTGTACCTAGGGCTATGTACCAGAGAGACCAAGCTGATAACCACTGCATTTTGCTTTACGTCCTTTCCAAGTACAGATCAAGTTTCACTGCTGAGATCTGAAGAAACGGCAAGTGGAGAGGCTGACTCTGTGTTCACATGAGAGATACTGTTCTTATCTGCTCTGTTAACAGGGAGCTGACCAAAGGAGCAAGAGAAACATGAGCACTCTTTTGGCTCCTGGTCGTGCCAGCGGTACAGAACGACCACAAATGTCTGTGCTGCTGGCCTGTGAAGCAGAGAAGCTTTCAGAGCAAGGCTGGTTCAGTTTTTATAGACAGGTGTCTTGTAGATTGATTGCTGTAAAATGGGATTTTTTTCATGCTATTTAGGTAGCTTTGGGCTTGGTACAAGGTAGCTCTGTGCACCTGGCTTGCACACGATGAATGCATGAGGCCCCAAATCCTTGACTTTCCTGTTGTTTTCTTGCCAGTTCTTCCTGGTTTACTAGTGAAGTGGTGAAATGGAGCTCCGCCTGGGGATGGATGAGGAGCTGACTGAGAGCTTATGGGTCAGGATGAAAGGGAGAGCAGGGACAGGTGACATTATAGTGGGGGTCTGCTACAAGCCATCTGATCAGGAAGATCGAGCAGATAAGGCCCTTTATAGACTGATAGAAGTACCCTTGTGTTCACAAGCCCTGGCTCTCATGGGGGACTTCAGCTACCCTGGTATCTGTTGGAGGGACAACACAGCAGGGCATAAGCAATCCAGGAGGTTCCTGGAATGCATTGATGATAAATTCCTTCTCCAAGTGACAGAGGAGCCAATGAGGAGAGGTGCTATGCTGGACCTTGTTCTCACCAACAAGGAGGGGCTGGTGGGGAATGTGAAGCTCAAGGGCAGCCTTGGCTGCTGTGACCTTGAAATGATGGAGTTCAAGATCCTTAGGGCAGCAAGGAGGGCACACAGCTAGCTCACTACCCTGGACTTCAGGAGAGCAGACTTTGGGATCTGCTTGGTAGGGTACCATGGGATAAAGCCCTGGAGGGAAGAGGGGCCCAAGAAAGGTGGTTAATATTCAAGGATCACCTCCTCCAAGCTCAGGAGCAATGCATCCCAACAAAGAGGAAGTCAGGCAAAAATGCCAGGGGGCCTGCACGGATGAACAAGGAGCTCCTGGACAAACTCAAACACACAAAGGAAGCCTGCAGAGGGTGGAAGCAAAGACAGATAGCCTGGGAGGAATACAGAGAAATTGTCCGAGCAGCCAGGGATCAGATTAGGAAAGCTACAGCCCTGATGGAATTAAATCTGGCCGGGGATGTCAAGGGCAACAAGAAAAGCTTCTACAGGTACGTTGGTGATAAAAGGAAGACTAGGGAAAATGTGGGCGCTCTCCAGAAGGAAATGGGAGACCTGGGATATGGAGAAGGCTGAGGTATTCAACGACTTTTTTGCCTCAGTCTTCACTGGCAAGTGCTCTAGCCACACCGCCCAAGTCGCAGAAGGCAAGGGCAGGGACTGGGAGAGTGAAGAACTGCCCGCTGTAGGAGAAGATCAGATTTGAGATCATCTAAGGAACCTGAAGGTGCACAAGTCCATGGGACCTGATGAGATGCATCCACAGGTCCTCAGGGAACTGGTGGATGAAGTTGCTAAGCCACTATTCATTATATTTGAGAAGTCGTGGCAGTCTGGTGAAGTTCCCACTGACTGGAAAAGGGGAAACATAACCCCCATTTTTAAAAAGGGAAAAAAGGAAGACGTGGGGAAGTACAGGCCAGTCAGTCTGACCTCTGTGCTGGGCAAGATCATGGAGCAGATCCTCCTGGAAACTATGCTAAGGCACATGGGAAATAAGGAGGTGATTGGTGATAGCCAGCATGGCTTCACTAAGGGCAAATCGTGCCTGACAAATGTGGTGGCCTTCTACAATGGGGTTACAGCATTGGTGGAGAAGGGAAGAGAACTGGCGTCATCTACCTGGACTTGTGCAAAGCATTTGACACTGTCCCACACAACATCCTTGTCTCTAAATTGGAGACACATGGATTTTACGGATGGAGCACTCGGTGGATAAGGAATTGGCTGGATGGTCACACTCAGAGTCGCAGTCAATGGCTTGATGTCCAAGTGGAGACGAGTGATGTGTGGTGTTCCTCAGGGGTCAGTATTGGGACCAGTGCTGTTTAACATCTTTGTCGGCAACATGGACAGTGGGATGGAGTGCACCCTCGGCAAGTTTGCTGACGACACCAAGCTCTGTGGTGTGATCAACACGCTGGAGGGAAGGGATGCCATCCAGAGGGACCTGGACAGACGTGAGAGGTGGGCCTGTGCAAACCTCATGAGGTTCAACACGGCCAAGTGCAAGGTCCTGCACATGGGTTGGGGCAATCCTAAGCACAACTACAGGCTGGGCGGAGAATGGATTGAGAGCAGCCCTGAGGAGAAGGACTTGGGGGTGTTGGTCGATGAGAAGCTCAACATGACCCGGCAACGTGCGCTTGCAGCCCAGAAAGCCAACCATATCCTGGGCTGCCTCAAAAGGAGCATGGCCAGCAGGTCAAGAAAAGTGATTCTCCCCCTCCACTCTGCTCTGGTGAGACCCCACCTGGAGTACTGCGTCCAGCTCTGGGGTCCCCAACACAAGAAGGATGTGGACTTGTTGCAGTGAGTCCAGAGGAGGTCCACAAAGATGATCAGAGGGCTGGACCACCTCTCCTGTGAAGACAGGCTGAGAGAGTTGGGCTTGTTCAGCCTGGAGAAGAGAAGGCTCTGGGAAGACCTTCTAGCAGCCTTCCAGTACCTAAAGGGGGCCAACAAGAAAGCTGGAGAGGGACTTTTGACAAGGGCATGTAGTGATAGGACAAGGGGTAATGGCTTTAAACTGAAAGAGGGTAGATTTAGATTAGATCTAAGGAAGAATTTTTTTACAGTGATGGTGGTGAGGCACTGGAACAGGTTGCCCAGAGATGTTGTGGGTGCCCCATCTCTGAAAGTGTTCAAGGCCAGATTGGCTGGGGCTTTGAGCAATCTGGTCTAGTGGAAGGTGTCACTGCCTATGGCAGCGGGGGTTGCAACTAGATGATCTTTAAGATCCCTTCCAGCCCAAACTATTCTATGATTCTGATTTTTAAAAAAAAAAAAAAAAAAAGATTATTTCCTCTGTGTCTACAGCTCTCACCTTCCCTCCCTCCCTCTGGTGGGCTGAGTTATCAGGGAGGAAGCTCCCTTGTGGGCCTGTCCTGACTAGCAGCAAAGGTGGGCCACCGCTTCCCAGGGCTAAGGGTCACTTGCTGCAAGGCGAATGGCTGACACTGTCGTCTTGCTGGTGTGTTCATGTAGCACTGAAGGCCAGCTGGAGCAAGGAGAGCATTGCATTCAGACATGCTCAGCATGGGGTTCAGCTTTGGCAATGACTGGTCTTGGGGTGGAATTCACTGTAATGAAGACAATCTGATCTGGAGATTGTCAGGCATATCGTGGACAATGACTTCGGCCTGCAAGAAGCAGTCCTTGGTAAGCATCCACCTGGGTGTGCACCTGTACGCTGTTTCTGAATTACTTCCTGTCTCCAGTGTCCTCTGAGGCCTGGCAAATGAATCGGATGTGTTTGTCTTTCCTGTCTGCCTGCAGTGTGATCCTCCACTGCACCACACCCAGCCGAGGCTGGCCTAGCCGCAATTTATACCAGTGTAAAACAGGACATTTTCTGCACAGGGGATAGCATGAGGTTAATCCGAATTACGTAAGAGCGCTTCTATGAAGTGGATTGGTGAAACTGCATTAAGCCCCTTTGTGGGCACAGTTCCAGACTGAAGGAAGCAAAGTCGAGTATAGGCCACTCGAGCTCTGAAAAGGCATGTGTGAGTGGGGTGTGGTGCCCTTTGGCAAATCCCCTTGAAATGCCAAATTGAGTTTAAATTTCCTGAGTGTCCCTGAATATCCTATCGCTGTTGTAACAAGCTACATTTTCTCCTAGAAAAAGCTACAGAGAAAATAGGAGCAAGTCCCATCTCTGTGCCCTTGGAAACACATCAGAAGGACAATTTTAGCCTAGTAAAGTTGCTGTCTGTGTTGCTCAAACTGCTCTTGTAGTGGCCACATGGATCCTTCTGTGTTATAGAATCATAGAATTGTTCTGGTTGGAAGAGACCTCCGAGATCATCGGGTCCAACCATTAACCTATCACTACCAAGTCCCCCACTAAATCATATCCCTTAGGGCCTCATCTAAACGCCTTTTGAATACCCCCAGAGATGGGGACTCCACCACCTCCCTGGGCAGCCTGTTCCAATGCCCGACAACCCTTTCAGTGAAGAAATTTTTACGAATGTCCAATCTAAACCTCCCCTGGCGCAACTTGAGGCCATTTCCTCTTGTTCTGTCGTCTGTTACTAGGGAGAAGAGTCCGACCCCCACCTCTCTACAACCTCCTTTCAGGTAGTTGTAGAGAGCAATAAGGTCTCCCCTCAGCCTCCTTTTCTCCAGACTAAACATCCCCAGTTCCCTCAGCCGCTCCTCATAGGACTTGTGTTCCAGACCCTTCACCAGCTTCGTTGCCCTTCTTTGGACACGCTCCAGCACCTCAATGTCTTTCTTGTAGTGAGGGGCCCAAAACTGAACACAGTACTCGAGGTGCGGCCTCACCAGGGCCGAGTACAGGGGGACAATCACCTCCCTACTCCTGCTGGCCACACTATTTCTGATACAAGCCAGGATGCCGTTGGCCTTCTTGGCCACCTGGGCACACTGCTGGCTCATATTCAGCCGGCTGTCAACCAACACCCCCAGGTCCTTTTCCGCCGGGCAGCTTTCCAGCCACTCCCCCCCAAGCCTGTAGCGTTGCCTGGGGTTGTTGTGACCCAGGTGCAGGACCTGGCACTTGGCCTTGTTGAACCTCATACAATTGGCCTCGGCCCATCGATCCAGCCTGTCCAGGTCCCGCTGTAGCGCCTGCCTGCCCTCCAGCAGATCAACACTCCCTCCCAATTTGGTGTCATCTGCAAACTTACTGAGGGTGCACTCGATCCCCTCGTCCAGATCATTGATAAAGATATTGAACAGAACTGGCCCCAGTACTGAGCCCTGGGGAACACCACTTGTGACCGGCCGCCAACTGGATTTAACTCCATTCACCACAACTCTTTGGGCCCGGCCATCCAGCCAGTTTCCTACCCAGCGCAGAGTACGCCCATCCAAGCCATGGGTAGCCAGTTTCTCCATGAGGATGCTGTGGGAGACGGTGTCAAAGGCTTTGCTAAAGTCCAGGTACACAATGTCCACAGCCTTTCCCTCATCCACTAGGCAGGTCATCATGTCGTAGAAGGAGATCAGGTTGGTCAGACAGGACCTGCCTTTCATAAACCCGTGCTGACTGGGCCCGATCACCCGGTTGTCCCGTATGTGCCGCGTGATGGCACTCAAGATGATCTGCTCCACAACCTTCCCTGGCACCGAGGTCAGGCTGACAGGCCTGTAGTTCCCTGGATCCTCCTTCCGGCCCTTCTTGTAGATGGGCGTCACATTTGCCAGCCTCCCAAGTAGAGTTATCTACTCCCCATCTCTTCCCAACTGTGCACATGCTGCATCTCCTCAGCCTCTGTTGCTCAAGGAATTGCAAATAAAATGCCTCTTTTGGCTCCTGCTACCTTTGTGCCAATCTCATCTTGGCTTGTGCCGCAGTGCCCTGGGACTTGTATGGCCTTTCCTACTTGTCCTTGGGGCTTTTTACTGCACCAGTTGCAGCCTAGATTGTCCCCCTGGGATGTCTCTTGGCTTGTGCTCAAGCCCCTTTTGGACTGTGGATGGCAAATGCTAAAACAACCCGTGGGTTCCCAGTGGGAGCAAACAGCCCCGGCTTGTGGCAGTTAGGAGTCAGGAGGCTTCCTCCTGCCAGGTAGAAAATCAGGGACAACTCGATCAACTGTAGTTTTGGAGCATGTGACCAGGAGAATTAGGACACAGTAAGCCACTCCTTTTGTTTTTCTGTTAGTGTCTCTGGGTGGACAAGCCAGGCTTTGGATCCCTCTACTGCTTCACAGGGGGCAGGAGCTGGGGGGGGGACAATGGGTCCTGCTGTTTCTTCCCCCCAGATCCAGGCTGGGGGCTCCCTGGGGCAGTGCTGGCAGGGACAGCTGAGCAGGGCTTGCCCTGCTGGCAGGGGACAGCAGGTAGCAGCAAGAAATTTGGGTCCCTTTGCTCTGAGTTCAGTGCCAGGGACTGTGTGTGTTGACTTCTCCCTGGCACTTCACCTGGGGGCAGGAGTCCGCAGCCCAAGGCTGGCTGCTGAATTGGGGACAGTGAAATCTTACACAAACTCTGTCTTAAGTAGGTTTTACACTGCTTTTAGTTCGTGCTTGTCAGCTGTTTGAGGTCATGGGATGCTCTCCTGCAGCATCTGCACTGTATCACCAGCAGGGGCATACAAAGCTAGATGTGCAAAAGGAGTCCCAGGTGCTTGAGTTTGGACTCTCTTATTCGCTAGGATGGCCACTCCAGCTCGTTGCTGAGACATCTGTGATTGAGGAGAGAGACCGTGAAGACAGTGCCAAGGGCAGCAAGCACGTAAGTTGCTAAACACGGCTATGCTTTGGAGAGGGCGGGGTGTAAGGTGGTTTTTGCAGAAACCCATCCTTGCCTTGGCAATCCTCTCTGGGTTACCCAGAAACATCCGAGTTGGAAAACTCTGTGTCTGAATCTCTCCTGCAGCCTTGCCAGCTCTGGGGTGTGAGCTAAGATATCTCTGCCACCCCTCTTCCTAAGAGCAGCATTGCTAAATAACTCCACTGGATAACCCAGAAACCTGGATTTGATTCCACTTGTGTAAGCAATTTAATCTATCAAGCAAGGGACGATATTTCACCCCTCTTCCTTGAGGGAGCTAATGTGCTTCCAAACATGTGCAAATGCCCTTGATACTTCAATAATAATGGATAAATGGCAGCCTGGCGTAGGAAGAGATCTCACAAGACAAATGTGGTTGTTTCCACTGGGGACAGAATGGAAAAGGATCCAACAACCAAAGGCATGAGCAGTGCCTACAGTGGCCCGGGACCTCTGAGGAGTATTTGTTAAATAAATGCAAAGAGGTGCGGTGAGGGGCATGAGAAAACTGGCTGTCACAGTGGCACAAGCAGAGCCCAGAATAGATCAGGGTTCCCCGTGGGCCAAGACATCTGCCTCAAAGGGCTCACAAAAGGGATGCAGGGAGCCTGCAGGTTTACCTGGAGGGTGTGGGACTGGGTCCTCCAGGCTCTGCCTGTCCCACTTACTATGGTGGGGGCACCTGGGAAATAATGGCAGAGATGGAGTTGTGTCTGCCTCCCTGGCTCCTGCACTCGCTGTCAGATTGTCCTGCTCCCGAGCCATGCCCTGTGTGCTCCATCCAAAGCTCACACCCGCAGGGAGCAGCAAGCCCTGCCCGCCTGCCTGATGAGCTCTCTGTTGGCTTTTTTCAAGGAGGCCTGCATCATAATGATGGGCTGCAAAAGGAACATGTGGGTGAGGGAGAAGCATTAACGCTGGTGGAGACTGCCTTGGGCCAGAACAGGAGCCTGGCAAAGGCTTGGTCCCACCAGCTGTGTGCTGTCAAGCTCTGGCTCTTTGACTTCCCTAGCATTATCTTCACTCCTGGTAAAGAACAGGGCTAGCTTCAAACTTGGAGCCAGATCACTTATACCCAAAAGAAAACAGTTGTTTTGATACAAAATAAACCATGTTGGTTATTTTGGAGAAATTTCCACCTTCTTTTTGTTTTCTATCCTCATTACATGTATCAAAAATTGGCTTTCTGGATTTGCTCTTTTTTGGTTTTCCTTTTGTCTGTGCTCCCTTTTTTCAGACCAGGGCATGTGTTTTCCAAGGGTCAGCCCAGAGCCAGGGGTCACAGTCTCTTCGGTGTTTAACCTTGGCCATGGATTTTGTAACTCTTGGGCAAAAGAAGAACCAGCCTCGGTTTGGCATTTCTAGCAACTGTCTGCCTTTGGGCTGTGAGAGCCCCTCACTGTGTGTCTTGCACAAGCTGCCTGAGTGCTCTGGGACTGCTCTCTGTGCTGCCCCTGCTGTCTCCCTGGGGACAGGAGTAAACTGAAAGTGCAGGGCAGCTGCCAGCATCCCCACTCCCCAGGCAGTTGTGCCAGGCAGCGAACACTGTGACATCTGTCCTGCTGGCCTGGGTGAGACACGAGGCCTGAGGTCTCAACCTTTTCTGTGCCAGGACACCTCCAATACTTGTGACTCGGTGAACACCCCCTGACATGCAATGTGGCAGGTTGTCCTTAAGGGTTAAAGCATTGCTGGATCAGTGTAATCAGATGGCAAAAGCAACTGTGAGCTCCTGCCCTTTGAGCAGGGTAGAAACTCCTACTCACAAACAGCCAGAGGAGCAGCCTGGTAAACACAGCCACGTGAATATGTGATAAGTGAGCACTTGCACCTGGACACAATCCTTGGGCAAACCCTTTGCCCAGAGCTGTTAAATACCCTGTCATATGGTGAGCATGCTGTGATCCCTAACCCCCAGCCTCCTGCGCTTGCAGTGTAACCCAAAGTTGCCTCCCTTGGGGGTTTGTTGCCAGCTCTGGTTTGCTATGGAGGCAAAGGCATCTCTTGCATCACACTGGAGGGGGTGATGGCCAGGCAGGGGATGTCCCTGCCAGCAGGAGCACTGCAGGCCCCAGGAGCATGATCAGGTGCTGCTGCACTGGCTCAGTCACTTGCGGTGAAACCAGGCATAGCCACGGCAGCTTCAGCCACAGTGAGTGCGTTCCTGTAGCGTTAACTGCATTCAAAGTGTGTCCTTGCTTAGCTTGGCTCTTTCAGAAGCTGATCCGAGCCAGAGACCTTGCTGCCCAGCTGGAGCAGAGCTCTTGCACCCCAGGAAGGCTGAGCAGCCCCCAGCCTGCCCACCACCAGCAGCAGACCAGCGTACAGCCCAAGCTTGCTTTGCACTGCAAAGCACCAGGCGTGCAGGCGAGGCTTTTAAGATCCAAGAACCAGCTCCAAAGCAATTCCCCATTGCCTGTAAATGAAGCAGACTACAGATTAGCTTTGCAAAATCAAAATATTCCTAGCAAGCTAGAGCTGCTTCCTCCAGCTGAGATTTCACTCGCCCAAGGGGAGGGCAGTTTGCCTTTGAAACAGCGAAAATGTTTTCTGCATTAAAGACCCAGCTCAACTCTCAGTGAAAGCACTAACAGCTTGTGCCACCTATTTATAAGGCAGCTTTGGAGTTAATTGTTTATATAACCTATTAAAAATACATTAACTCATCCTTGTATTCTTTTCTTCCCTGTCAAAGAAATCGTTAAGACATGGTTTCACGTGAGCTCTGATAGCTGGTTGCTGTTGCAGGGTGCAGAGGGGTCAGGCATGGTGGCAGCTCACAGACTGAGCATCCCTCCATGCTGCTCGCTGGACATTGCAGGAACATCACTGTGCCTCACTGTGTATCATCTCCCAGCGCTGGCACGCACAGACCTCAGGCTCAGTAATGCAGCACCCTGCTCCTTGGAGAGCATCACACCTCTTTAATCCCCTGGTTGATGGTTAGAATTAATTACATTGCAGCAGCTGGCTCCCTGTCCCAGCTGTGGAAAGAGTCAGGGATATTAAATATTGGATTTTCTGATCTTGCCATTTGAACCTGGTTTTGCTGTGGCTGTTGGTAAACTGTGTGCTCCAGAGCTCAGGCTGCTCCAAAATCTTCTGTGGACTGCTGCCTGCCTGAGCAGGTACATCTTTGTAAGTTGTACAAAAGCAGTGTTTGATATAAACTGGCATGTATGGCTGAAGGCAGGAGGCTGACTTCAGCTCAGTCTGATGTAGAATTGCCACCCAATTTATCATGAACTCATAAAAATGCTGGTGGGAAGGGGCCTGTGGAGGTCTCTGATCCAGCCAACCCTTGGAGCAGGACTGTTGCCAATGCTGGGTCAGAGTAGCTGGGGCTCTGCAGAGCTAAGGCTGAAAAACTTCCAAGGATGGAGACCCCTCCTCTCTGGGTACATGTCCCAGGGCTGCACTACCCTTCTGGGGAAGGAGTTTTTCCTAACATCCTACCTGAACTGGACAGGCTGCAATCTCTGCCTCTTGCTTCATATTATATTGTCTTGACCTACAGGAAAGACTTTGGCTCTATCTGCCCTCCAAGTCACTGCAGACTTCTGCTATATCACCCCAACCTCCTCTCCTTCCCAACTAACCAAGCTAGCCATCTCCACTTCTCCCTGTAGGCAGTGTCTCCTGACCTCAACCAGACTGGTGGCCCTGCTGGGTCCTCTCCAGCTTCCCAGCAGATCCATGCTCATCCCAGAGGGGCTGTTCACAGCCACTGAGACCTGCTGAAAGGGGGTGCTTAGAGCCAGGGCACGCTGAAGTCAAGCTCAGAAACAAGCTCCTTGTTGCGTCTGCTGGAATAAGGCTTTAGGAGAACCTGGTTTTGATTGATGTTTGAATGAGATGAGCCTGAACCAGCTGGCAAGTGCCCAGCAGTAATAAGCAAGGCCTGCTAATACCTGTCTCCTTGCAACATTGCAGCATCCATGGTTATAGGGCACTGCCCTGAACTCTCTCCTCTCCTCAGCCACATGAAGGAGCGTCTTCCTGGGAGAAACACAGTTTGGGGACATCACCAGCACAAGGCTGATGTGCCCCAAGCCCCAGACTACGTGGGGCTCTCCAGAGCAGTGTGCACCTCTCCACTGCCTCCTGGGCACTGCACACCCCTGCTGGGGCAGGTCCAAGGGGCTTGGCTGCTCCCAGACCCCAGAGGCAGTGTGGCTGGACCACAGGGGAGCTGTTGGAGCTTGCTTGCCCTGCCCATCCATGGCCAGCTCATCCATCTTCACCTTGCTGGCACAGCTCATTCTGACATGGAGAGGGAAGTGCAGTGCTTTATTTAGATGGATACCAGGGAGCAGGGGGGGCTTTGCAGGGTCAGCCTGGGCATTTCAGCAGGGTCTGGGCTCCACATCTAAGCCCTTGGTGGGGCATTAGGCTCCATCCTCTTCTCCCCTCCGTGGGACTGGGAAGGGCTGGGCAGCCTGTTCCTGCCCAGAGCTACCCAGTCCCCACTGACCACTCCTC
The DNA here is from genome assembly GCA_009819775.1 of Phoenicopterus ruber ruber. Lineage (NCBI taxonomy): Eukaryota > Metazoa > Chordata > Aves > Phoenicopteriformes > Phoenicopteridae > Phoenicopterus > Phoenicopterus ruber. The sequence continues at coordinate 12,908,860 of CM020217.1, forward strand.
TCTGAGGGATGGTGTCAGATGCCCAAGGCTGCTCCCCCGAGATCTGAAAGATTAGACTGGAAGTTTTCCGGGTGGAAGATGTCCCAGGGCTGAGGTCAGGGACAGAAATGTAATGTCTGCCCTGCTCTGTTATACAATCCGCTGTTAAATAATCACTCAGGGTCACTGTGCCTGCCAGGTGGCTGTGACTGGCGGTGGGGCTGCCTAGAAAACAGGCTGTGGTTTGCAGGACCGCCATCCCCTGGACAAGAAGAAGGAAAAGCAATTACATGCTTTGGGGCAGTCCCACACTTGGGCCCTTCCCAGTGGCCGCCTTGGGGTTCCTCGTTGCAAGCTGCTTTTTAGTGACAGAGGCACCAGCCTCGCAAGGGTACAACCTATTTGCAAAGCTGGTGGCCTGATGTTCACAGTGGGGAGGTGTCCTTGGCCACTGTGAGGAAAGGCTGGTGTTAATTTGTGGGATGCTATGGCTTGATGGGCGCAAGCAGGAATCCGCGCCTGTCACTGGGACACCGGGTCTCCATTGGGTCTGGGCAAGGTGCAGCGGGAGCTGATGGCGATCAACCCCTGCTGCACCTTGCCCAGACCCAGTGGAGGCCCGGCATCCATCCAGCGCAGCTGTGTCCCCCAGCCTCACAGCTGCTCTCTGCATTTCATAAAGCTGCCGTGGAGCAAAGCTGGGGCTGAGCCATGGAGCCCCCATGCAGCAGCTACCAGCATGTAGGGGTTGGACCAGTGCCACAGTCCCCAGGCACTGATTTCGGGTGGTGCTTCCCATCTGGGACTGATACCCATTTAACAGCACTGTATTAATGATTTTGAAGGTGCTGCAGAACGAAGTAGCCAAAATGGGCACATGGATGACATTGGGAAACCTGTGGGAAGGGCTAGTGATGATCCGTGCTGGCTGCAAATGAGAAGTTGCTTGAGGGAGCTGGGTGATTTGTCCTACGAAATACAGGCCAAGTCCAAGAAAAGAAACCATACTGGCAGGTAAAGCTCCCAAAAGCTCCTGAAGCAAGGCTGGGAAGCAGCCACACTGTGGTCAGAGCCCGAGCCTCGCTGCCCTGGGGTTGCCATCCTTGAGCATGCATTTACAGCTAGCTAGCCTATTTTTGCTGGATAATTTCTTCCTAATAAGGGGTTTTGGCAGGTGGCTGTGCTCCTCTGAGGGTGAGGGAGAGCAGTTCAATATGAGCAACAAACTGGTGCAGGACAGGGCAAGTTCCTGTTGTATTCAACTCAGAGGGTGGATGGGAAATACAAATGCTGGAGGATGGCTGGACGGCATTGAGGAAGCTCGAGTTATCCCTTGCTTGTGTTTTGCTCCCCCAAATGCCGCACTGGCAGAGCAGTGCATCAGTGTGGCTCTGTGGCAGTGGAGGAAAGATGCTGCAGGCTTCTCAGTTTTGCTCTGCGTCTCCCCACACAGAGGTCAGGGTACCACAAGCAGGGGGGCCATGCCAAGAACTGGCCTGGCAGCCAGAGGCCAGCGCCAGTGTGGGAGCACCAGGGGGCCTGGGATGATGTGAAGCGTCTCGTGCAGCTGCCAAATGTCCCTCATCTGGAGTGACAGCCGTGTGGCAGCCCTGGTGCTCCTCCCAAAATGCTGCTCACAAAGCTGGTGGGAGTCATGAGTCGGGTCCCCTGCGGTCCCTTCTGCTCCATCCCTGAGGCTGCTCCAGGACAGTGGGGACCCTGAGCTGCCCTTGCGCTGTCCCCAGAGAGCCCTGAATGGGACTGGTGGGGCTGGGGTGGGACACTGGCTCTGCGAGATCACGTGTACGCAGGCACAGCTCACCTGTCCCAGACGGCAAGCTGCCCTGCTCTTCTCATACAGTCAATCGCTCAACCTCCAAATGCTGCAGAGCCTTGGCACTGAGCATACTTGCCTGTCCCTGCCGGCAGGCTCTTCGGTGCCTGGCTTCCTGTAATCCGGGGAGGCATTCTAGCTTAATGCAGCATTTTGTTATTTAATCCTGCTTGATTTTCCTTAACACCTTTCCAAATGTTTTAAGCTATCCTTTGTGGTGCTCATCCACTGTTTAATCTGAGATCAAATGATTGTATCTTAATCCCTGGATCTCAAATGAATTTGCCTTTGGTTTGGGCAGCTAACCCTCCAGCCCTCTGTTACAGCCAGGCTGTGTTTAACCAGGGCAGGCAGAATCAGGAAAGGAATAAAATGCCTTCTCTCTGTCTTTCTTTTGCTATTTCTTTCTTTCTCACAAGTTAACATAACTTGAGCTGCCCAAATCATTTTATGTTTTTCCTTGTGATGAGCCACTGGATCCTTCTTTTGTCAAACCACCTAAATGTGATCAAAGCCAGTGCAATACTGCTTTTTGTGGCTGACCAGGTGCACAGAGCAAGCTGACATGGAGCGAGTGTACAGGACAGAAACTGAATCCATTGTACAGTCTTCTTGGAGGACCCAGCCACGCTCTCGATGAGCAGTCCCCAGCAGCAACCTGGCACTGTGCTTTTCCCAAAGGACACGTGCACTTTGTTTTGGTGGCATTGGAGTGGCCACCTTTATTTCGATGCACTTGCCTTGCGCACAGGAGTGTATTTCTCAGCTCGGTAAGGGGAGACCTGCAGTTCCTGAAACTCCCCTGGAGCCAGCAGAGCAGCACAGCCGTCTGCAGTCCCTGTGGGCACTGAGACAAACGTGGGGACCCTGTTGACACAAGCCCTGCTGCCTCTCGAGCAAGCCCGGGAGCAGGGCTGGGGCTGGTGGGTACCAGCCCCCGTGACCATGCCTTCCCCACATGCCTCTGCATTCCCCACGCTGTCCTCTGTCACACAGAGAGGTTTGGGGGCAGAAGAATCTCTGAATGAGACTGGCACAAATCCGAAGATGACAGGACACTGATCTCAGCCCCATCCTCTGGGTGCTGCTAAAACTTGGCTTCTTGTTTCATTGTGACTGCCCGTGGCTATGCTGCGGGGCCCCTGCTCAGATGCATAGAAAGAGGCTTGAAGAAAGATTAAACACCATTTTTCTAGAGCATGTTCTAGATTTTATTGAGAGTAGATTAAATCTAATTAAATTCACATGTTAATCCAGCCAGATTAAATGGCACATTCTGCTTTGCGTCCTTGGCTTGGCCCAGAGGCCAGACTGAACCTGGAAATGCAGATGGCAGAACTGGTCTGGTCCTTCACGTCTAGACTCAGCTCCAGGCTTTGATTTGATGCCAGAGATTGGATCCAGACAGTTTCATTAGTGTGTTAAGGATCACGCCTCAGATGCAGGCCTGGTTCAGAGAAGAGCGTAGCAGTCATCCTGACCCTGGAGGGTGCTGCTGCCCCAGGCGCCCTCTTGTAAACCCACAGTGCTGGTGGGAGAAGCTCACATCCCCATCTGACCTGGTGTTTCCTGTAGGTGCTGCCGTCACTGGGTCTCACGCCAGCTCCTGCTGACAGCCACCATGTCTTTGAGGTACCTGAGTCCTTGGTGAGGCAGCCCATGCTAGTCCAAAACTTCTCCCAAGCTGGGCAGGGTGGGCTGTGATTGCATGGCTAAACTGCATCCAAACCTGTCCTGATGCGAGCAATGGGCTAATGCAGCCTCATCCAAGGGTATGTGTGGGACACTGTGCTGGAGGGCGTTTGCCTTCCAGGAAAGGACAATGAGAGCTGCAACTCAGCTTCTCTGGTACTGAGGATATTCACACCAGAATCCCTCTTTTAAGCACAACTCATCTCTATGCAGCTAGTCTGGACTTGCATGGGAAGAAACCACATGAAACCCTGGGAGTAAACCACATGCGTCCTTGTGAAGACCTGTAAATCTTGCCCAGCAGAGCCAGAGTCATGTAGCTGCAAAGGACGCAAGCAAACTCCGCTGTGTAATTAGCACCCTTTGTATGCCAGGGCAATCATACGGAACCCCACATGCAACCAGGAGCCAGGTCTGCCTGCACAGGGCTCAATGCAAAATACCCTCCCCAGGTGTAAAGCTTCACTGCTTCACTCAAATCAGTATCACACAGTGATGCTTTGCCCCGTAGAGGAGGAGTTGGCTTGTGATATGAAAGATCAGTTAAGCTGCAAAGATGAATATCCTCTTCTAAAAGCTACAGCCAGTGCTGATAGGAGTGTTTCCTAGCAAATACTCACAGCACACTAAGTGATCAGTCTTATTTCATTACCTTCAAGAATAAAATGTCTACACAGTATTTTTCCAAGTGAGACCCTGAATTGACACTGAGCCTCTGTGATGGTGGAGTACTTTCATCCCAAATTGTCTCTGGTAACCTGATCTTTGCATGCTGCACCATGCAGAAAAAGCACTAGTAGTATGGACTGAAGCATGGTATCACCGATTGCGTAGACATCACTGGGGACTCCTCCTTCCTTGAGCCAAGTGCCTTGCTGTTTGTACCAGCAAAGCAGACACAGTTCTGTGCCTTGGAGGAAGGCTGTACAGGTTCAGTGGCTGGCGAGATTATCTCTGCAAGACATTTGATGGGCATCACAGTGACAGCTGGAGCAATTCCTCTTTTTCTAGGACAAGAGGTTTGGGAGCTAGAGTCTGGGGGTGTGGAAAAGTTCTTTTGCTGTGGTGGCCTAAGGAGCCACTGGGAAATGCCACCAAGGGGACCTGAACCCCAGAGGTGCTTAGAAACGCCCAGGTCAGGTGAGAAAAAGCAGTTTAAAGCCTGTGTGAAAAAACATTTCACCATACTGACACTTAACATGTGTGTGCATGGTCTCATTTTTGGAGAGGCAGGTCAAAAATCACTGCAGAGCAGGCAATAGGTAGGACATGTCCTCCAGGTGGGGCTGGAGGCAGTGTGCTGACTGTAGACAGAGCCATCCCTGCAGTGGGGCAGCCCTGGGGTTTGCAGGTGTATTGGCACTCTAAGCAGCACTACAGCCTCCACAGGAGTCTATGTCTAGCCCAGGCTTTAAAAGCAGCCTGATCTTGTTGTGCTCTTGCGTAACAGTGAGATGGAAATCGCACTGTGTTTATACAGACCCAAATGATAGGAGTCCATTTGAGCAAACGCTTGCACATGAAAGCTTCAGCTGGCTACAGAGCTTCACGTCCAGGAGCAGAAGAAAACCACTTAGCCATTTAATCCTTTGAAGACTTCAGTCACCCTGATAAGGGAAGACAGGGCAGGATGGGGAAGAAGGCTCCCATTTGCACCTGCGAGACTGTCACCTCCATGGGCAGGCTGTGTACCATTACCCCAGAGAGCCCCCCTAACACATACCGTGCAGACAAGCGTGGCTCTGGAGTCTGCTCACTGCCCTTCCCCTGGCTGTGCCACAGCCCCTCCATTTAAACCCTTAGTCGTGGGGAGATTGTGCAATAGCACCTTCAGGTTGAGAACGGATTATGCCCTGTTTCAAAAGTATTTGGCACTCCAGCTGCACTGGGAGAGCCCAGTAAACCGGCCCAACTCCTCCTGTGAAAGCACCTGCAGGCGATTACTGCAACTGGTGCCTAGCAACATGCTCTGAGCTGCTCTGACAAAAGCTAAAATTCAACGTTATTTCATCCTTCCTCCCCAGAGAAGCAGCTCTTGAGTCATCACCAGGGGAGCATGGGATGTGTCTCCCACTTGGCTTGCTATAAATGAGTGGTATGCGAGGGGCTGCTCTCTGTCTCTTGAGCATATGTGCTGCTGCCAGCTAAAAAGGCATCCTCTCTTGGCAATGCAGGACATCTGCAGGTTCAGGAGATTTGGTAAATTTTTTCCCCTCTTTCCCAACTTGCTTTCTGCTCCCAACAGCCTCTCTGCTTCCTTGGAGCTCTCAGCGGGGAAGCCTGCAGGAGAACCAGGTTTGGATCCATGCTGAGTCCCACCTTCGCTTTGCTTGGATGAGCCACAGGTCATGCAAACACACACAGGTAGCTACAAGCTTGGGGCTGCGCTGGGCACTAGTGACACGTGGCAACTTTTAGATCACCTCTGTGACAGATGAAGGCACCCCTGAATCTGAAGGAGATGCTCTTGGGGAATGGTGAACATCAGAAAAATTGCATAGGAAACAAAGCTTGCCTGTTTACAGGGCTGAGATCCTCACAGAGGTGGTGAGGGAAACACCAGCAAGCCCAGGCATGACCAAGCAGCGTGTTTCTGCATGTGGGCAGGGCACAGGGATTGGTGATGGGAAGAGGGAGTCAATGGGAGGATCCAGCTGCAGAGAGGGCAGGGGCTTGGTGGGCAGCACAGCCTCCAACCCTGCTGGCACTGTGCAGAGGGGAAGAGGGCTCCAGCTGGAAGCGGTGGGAAGCTGTGAGTAGATGAAGCCCATGAGTAGTAGGGCTGTGGTGCCACAGCCTGGGCACTTCTCAGAGAAAAGTGAGACAAGGTGCCTTGCAGGGCTTTTCCAAACTCTGGGAGGGCACATGTTTGCCTCTGGGAGCAAGCCTGAGATCCAGGAGGATTTCCCAGTGGGAGACTGTTAGGAAATCTCAGGCTTGCCTGAGTCACGCAGCTCCCTTGGTGGTGTTTGTTGGGAGTACAGCTGACCACTGCCTGCCCTGGCTGTTCCCAGTGCTAGTGTTGGTTCACCACTGCAGGACTGACCCCTCCTTGCCTCCCCAGTCTTCTTCCTTGGGAAGCCCTGGGGGGGGGCAGCGTAGGGACTGCAGCCAAGGGGTCAGAGGTACCTTATTGCTGAGGACAGTGGGGGCTGCCAGAAGAACCACCTTTATCTCATGGCTGTCTGTCCTCAGCTCCCGGCTGCCTGCAGCGCTGTGTAGCCTGGAGGGAAGACTGAGACTCACCTTGTCACTAGTTTGGACTCTACAGCCTGAAGCAGATGAGGAAAGACGTTGGTAAGTACGGTACTGCTAACAGAGACCTCTCCAGCTCATCCCAGGACCCTCAGCCCTTCAGGATGGGAGATTGCTCTGTTCCCCAGCCCAGGAGTGGTGTTCAGTATGCTTCAGGTGGGTGTTTGGCTCACGGATTTGTCATCATGCAGGTCACCCTAAACAAACCCAGCAGCATTGCACAGGTTAGCTGACAGTGGTAGAGAAGTGTTTTATACAGAAAGGCATAAAGAATCTGAGTCTGATCTGGCCTTTTCTAGTGTCCAATAGGTGCCTCTGCCTGGAAGGCCAGGAGACATTGTGGTGGATCCATTTCCCTTCCAGCTGCAGGAAGGGACAGCTCTCCCAGCAGAGTGGCTGAGCAGCCCATGCCTGGGCAGAGCTGGCTCATTGCACTGATGACACTGGTTGTGTTGACTGGCCCAAAACAGGTTTGCGACAAGCTTGGGACAGCAGATTTTTTTCAACCAGCGTGGCCAAATCCAGGAGAAGATGCTGTCTATAGTGCAAAACTGTGCCTTTGCTTGCTGAGGGGACTACTGGCCCAACCTGCACTTGCTGATTAGACATGTCCTCCTGCTCCGGCGGTCCCTTCCCAGCACAGCCTGCCAGTGTTTTGCGCAGTTGCTCCCAAGCTCCTTTCAGGCCAAATCCATGGCTAGCTTAAGCAGTTTCAGTGCTAACTCCTTGCATAGCCTGGCTTAGAGGAAAGTGGCACGCAGCTGGGAGTGTGGTGAAGATGGTGACCTTTGCAGCCAGGAGGTGACATGTTGATAGCAAAATCCTCAGCTCAGAAAATATCTCCTTCCTTTCTGCAAACAGAAAAGGACAGAATTAAAGTTGAGCTTTCTGACCTCTAAGTTCTTCACTTCTGTTCTCACATTACAGCAGCAGCAAATCCTGTTGCATGGAGCAGAAATCTATCTGTCTGTATATGCACTATTTCAAACTCTTTGCGTAAACTGTTCCAGACTTGATCAGAAACAAGGTTGTTTACTAACAACAGATCTGGGAAACTTCTTTAGTATTGGGTTTTTTTTCCCCATTTTTTTTAGTTTTCATATTGAGCTGCTGAAGCTTAAGTCTGTCAGTTAACAGTGTTTCTAGCTTTCAATGTATTTTACTTCAAGGTATTTCCCCTTGCCTAAATTCCTGTATATCATCTCTGAAATACCTCTGTATGTAGAGGGTGCTCTGGCTTCTTTCTGATGTCAAGAAAGGTTTTCCTCTTGACTTGGGCTGAGGTTAGAAGGACACGCAATGACACACTTATTTTCCCCAAATAAGTAGAGGGTATTAAACTGCAAATGACCAATGGCAACGTTTTTTTCTAGCATTCATACTAACACTTCTGTACAAAGGGGTTGAAATAACTTCCATTTATGCTTACATTATGCTTATTTGGTCCTGGAGATGCAGCTTTTGAGTGACGGCAATCTAAAAAGCAGAGTTTGGTTCTGCCTAAAAGGAAGTGGCGGGAAAGGTCAGAAGAGATCTTCAAAGCAAAAACCAATGGGCTGTCTTGGCACCTAGAAGTGCTTTCCAAACCTTCTCTAAACCCTGCTTTCTGTCTTTTACTACTGAGGTAGCCCATAAGGGTCTTCCTAACATTGTAGTCCATTACACTTGGTGCTGTGCTTACAGTGGCAGTCCTTGCCTCAGAGAGTTTAATGTCTAAAACACTTTAAAAAGGCATTAAAATGTCTAAAAGATGCTGTAATCACAGCAAGTGAGAACTGCAGAAGGATATAATGATCAAACTAATATATTCAATTCTAGTTATGCCACTTGTAATAGTAAAATATGCTATGCTGTAAAACTGTCAAGAACTTTATTATTCTAGATTTACATCAGTAAATGTTAGAATAAGCTATGGCTCACGACTTTGAGAAAAATGGTTTGTACAGAGAGCATTACCACGGTGAGGTGGGTTTTCACAAAGCTGTTGCCCACTTTACATGCAGATTTATCAGACAAATGTATTGTTGTAATAAGCGACAAGGTCACACTGACCAATTTAATTGTGAAGGTTTACATGACCTTTAGCAATAGGAAACCTCACAGACCTAAAACCTTTGTGCAGTAAAGGCAGCTAGCTTTAACAGATGGCCTTTTAAAAGGATGCAGTAAGGTCAGTTTGGGTTTAGACGAACAAGTCTTACAAAACCCAGAAACAGCAGGAATGTTTGGTCCCTTGGGAACTTGTGTGGCTTGTTCTGATTCAGAGATGTCCTTTTGTGTTTCCAGCCCAAATGCAGCAGCAGTGCTACAGCAAGTGAGAACTCGAGTGAGGAGCTGGTGTTACTTCCAGTAATGCAGAGTGCTTGGGTTTCTTTCCTGGCTGTCCCTGTGGCCCAACAGAGCTGCATAAGGGAGGTGAAGGCCCAGCAGGGTGACAGCACAGCACAGGTAGAAGGGGACACCATCAGGTAGCCTTAAGGGTTGGGCCTGGTGGCACAAGAGCAGCTGGCTGGCTGTTTTCTACATGAGTGAGCTGTGCTGGGAGCAGTGGGCTGATGGAGCGAGGAATCCCTGAGGGATGCTCACCCTCAGGTGTTCTGGTGGCCTTGAGGCCTCCTCACCTGCTGTGCCATCTTCATCCCTTTGCCCCAAACGCCCTGCTGCTCTCCAAGCCCCTCGAGGCCCCCTCTCACCCAACGCGTTGGAGCCCTGCATGCTCCATGTCATTTCGACGGCGGGGTGCAGGGCCGTGAGGGGGGGGGGAGGTGGGTGGGTGTGCGTGTCCGCCCCCCCGCTCGCCCCCTCCCGCAGCAGTGAGAGGCCCCCACACCCCGTGGGACTTCGCCTCCCGCTCCGGCGGAGGCGAGGCTGCCTCCCGGTCACAGCGGCTCGGAGCCGTGCAGCCCCTCCCCCACCCGCGGTCCCGGCAGGCGGCGGCGAGGCAGGGGCGGGCCGCGGGTGAGGAGGGACCGCGCATGCGCCGCCCCCGCGGGCCGCAGGGCGCGGGCGGCGCGTGCGCCACCCCGCCCCTCCCCGGGTGGGCAGCCGGGGGCTCTAGGACCCGCCCTGCCCGCGTCCCGCGCGCCGCCGCCGGCGGGCGATAAAGGTCTCGCGGCGGAGCTCTGACGTCACGGCGAGTTAATTTTAAACCCGGACAAGATGGCGGAAAGGGACGCGGCGCGGCGCGCGGGTCCGGCCCGCCAACGGCCCGACCCGGCAGGTAACGCGCCCCCCTGGGCGGGCGGCCGCGGGCCGGCGGTGGGGCTGCCTGCGGGGCCCTCGCGGGAGGCGCGGGGCTAAGCGGCGAGATCTGTCGGCGGGCGGCGCCGGGGGAGGCCCCGGTGTCTCCCCCCTCCTCAAAATGGCGGGGGTGGCCGCCAGCCCCGACGGCTGCCCTGGAGGGGTGGCAGGGGAGCCGGCGCGGCGGCCACTCCGCTCGGCTCGCTGCTCGCTCCCGAGCGGGGTGACCCCGATCTTCCTGCGCGGCCCGGGCCTCCCGCTGTGCAGACGGCGGCCCATACCGGAGCGGGGGCGGCCGTGAGTGCGGCCCGGGGGCCGGCGGTTGGTGACCTTATTCCCCGTTGCGGCGTGGCCGCGCCGCCCGCCCGTGTGTACATCACGTGAGGAGCGGGGAGTGCGGGCCGGAATGCGGCTGGTGCCACCCGGCGGGGCCCCCGAGCCGCGAGGCGCTTGCCTGGCATGCTCCCGGTGCCGAAGCGAGGCGGTCCGGAGGGCGCCTGCTTCTTCGGAGCCACGTCCACCTGCGAAGGGAGCAGCACCAGGCAGCTCGGGGAAGGAGGTGGCTGATCCATGCTGGCCCGTCCACCATATGGACCCGATGCGCTCCACCATCAGTGCTGATCTTGCTTGTAATATATCCTCTGGTGGTGATGGGATCTGTTTCTGGCTCGGTGTTTAGCCTCGGATGTGCTGGAGTCTGCGCAGTATGGGTTTTTTATACAGTTGTTTCTCAAGAACAACTTAAAAGCTGAGAACTTGTAACCCCCTCTCTGCCATACTCTGCGTGAGGGGGGACCTAGGACTTGTGAGGACTGTACTGACTTGAATCTAAGTTGGATCGCATGAGGTTTTTCGCACTGCACTAGAACGCTGAACTATTTTAACATCTTTGTTGCATAACTCTCACTTAATTTGGAAGCAGAACGATTGGACTGGGCGTGATTAAACAAAATCTAACAGATGCCATGTGCCACTATTGGTTTCAATTGCTTCATTTGCTAGCCAACTGAAAACTGGAAAATCTAATTGGCAGGTGCGGAGTTGCTACTATACTGACTTTTATACAGAGGAAAAGGCAACGCTTCAGAGCACGTGGAAATGTTTGATTGTGTTTGGCAGCATTGTGATTTTAATAATTTAAGAGTCCAGAGATTTAAACTGAGTATATGATACTGCTTTACTGCATGGGTACTGGTTTGTCCCCCTCCCCAGCACTGCTGAAGTTTCTTTGATGTTTCTCTGTGTTTTTGGCACAATGTAGTTTAATAATCTCAAAGCATTAGATTATTGTGTAACTTTCTCAGGGTCATAAAAGTGCCAGCACACCTGTAATAAATGGCCTTTAAGGCAGCTAAGTTGTCATTAGTGGTGGAAACATGCGCGTGTCACTGTTAAGTTGCTTGTGTACTTAAGGCATGGAACAACTTAAATGATAGGGTCTGCGTGTACAGCTATGGATGATCTGTGCCTGCCTGCAGAAGAGCTTTCTGTACAATGAAATAAAGCAGAGTGGTAGATTGGAATAGCTACAAGAGGAGAAATGTAACAGGAGAGGCTTATAACTCCTGTACCATTACCAAGTGTTGCTTAACAGCTGCTATGTTCTAGCTTTAAAGTCACTGATGATGTTGGAGTTCCTCCTCAAATAATAGCAATAGCTCTGTGGTGTTTCAACTAAAAATCTTTGAAAGCAGGGAGCGGACTTGAGGAAGGCTGTATGCTTTCCTTTTCATGTTCACCTGTCTGCAACTTAAATTGCTTAAGTTCTGAAGTAGTTCTAGCATGGAACAGTTTTATTTAAAGGAATGCTTTTATGATAGTTCAAGTATGACACTCTCTCCTAGTTTAGGAGGCCAAGCAGCTCTTGTTCATGTTGGATGGACAGGAATGCTTGAGCCAGGTCTTGCAGGAGTGCTGATAACTTCTCAGGTACCTTGTGCCAACTACAGTCCGTGTTTTGGTTAAATATCAGTGATTAATGTTTGCTTACTGACTAGACTAATAAAGTACCACTGACCAGAGCAAGATACTGTGATAGATGAGGGATTGTTTTCTCCTCTTGCCCTAATAAGAATAGGGACATTACCTTAAGCTAGCTAGACTGGGTAAGAACGGGTCTGTTGGAGGGGAGGAGGGCTGGGGATCTTCCTCTGATGTAATAGAAGAGCACTTATCTCCTGATGGCAGTATCACATCCTCTCTGACTTTGAGTTTGCCCAACTGCAAAACCAGATGTAATAAGCAGATGGAAATGCAGGTAAATTAAATTCTGTGGTGTTCTTGCTTTGGTAGTGAACCACAGTGTTGTCAGTCTCCAGCGCAAGTGGGATTGCAGGTTTCGCTTCAACACTATGATAAAACTAGTTTTAACTTTGTGCCCGTTGTTAGTAGACTGTTGTACACCTTAGCACAGTCTGTATAAGTTTCTAACTGTTTCAAGGACATTCATAAGGAAAGCTGCCAAGTTTCACTTAAATCTAACTTTTCTATGTAAGGTAAAGTTTGAATTTGCTTTTGTTACTGCACTGTAGTTATGAACAGGCACCATCCTGGGGATGATTTTTGATGTTCTGGCATGGCATTCTTTGAATGGGAAGTTTTAAATTTTAAGAGCAGACTGAATTGTTTCCTTGTTTTTACTGTTGCTGCATGCTGTGCCTACAATGTGATCCGCAAGCTGGCAGTTTGAGTGCAGTTTTCCAACTTTTTTGCTAAATCCTGCATTAACTTCTCAAACTTACTATACTAATTATTAGTATTTTAAGGTTTTGTCTTTAATCTCAACTAGCTAAGGTGAACAAGGCACAAAAATATTTTCTAAGCTTCTGCATAGGCAGGCCTGCTGTATTTGTCATTTGTAAACAACTGGAAGTTTTCAGAAGTACTTATACACATTGGTTCTTAAGACTTTACTCTTACTGGAATGACTGGGTCTTTTTCTCAAAACATTTTCATCAACCTGAACTTCTTGAGATGTCCAGGAGGAAGGATGAAAGTAGCTTTCCTTGGTTTTGGAAGGTCGTGAAGAATATTATCTTATCCTATAGCTGATTTTGAGGTCATAGTGCTATGTAGGGAGTTGATTTACATGAATACATTTGTGAGGTTGGGATTTGTATCTGAAACACCAGAACGAACAGATGAGCAAGTTTGAAATATATGTGAAAGCATCAGTCAGATTGATGTCTGCTATTTCAGTTAGCTGCAAAGAAATGACTGATACGAAATGAGTGATGTCTATTAGGATAAGGATTATAATCAAGTCATTTCTAGCAACAAATTAATACGTAATAGGGACTAATGTTCTGAGAGCATTGGTACCTGACTTGTCTGACTTCTAACTTCTGTTTATTTCTGAAATAAATTAATATATTTTGTGTAGTGCTCATTTCCAGGAAAGCAAGATTTTATGTGCTTGCTAAGCATGCTTTTTTGAAACACATTCAATATAAAAATTGGATGAACTCAGAAGGCATTTAAATTCGGAAGTTGATCCTCTGCTCACTTAAGAAACTTGGAATGAAATCTGAGGAAATTGAAGATCTGTCTCTTCTCCCCCACTGATAATTCTTATTTGACTGAATTTATCTCCTGAGACTTGAAGGTAACACCCATTGTATTCTGTAGCTGTACAAACAAGTTACTGGGAGATGATCTATGGTATAAATTAATGCTAGGCAAGTAACTACCTGTTGGTGTTTAACTGGAGTTCTCACTGCGGCAAAGCAAGGAGCTTACCCTCCTGCTTTGCGTTCGTGAGGGAGTGTACGTACGCCATTACAGTGCTATAGCTGGTAAATTCACTTAGTGAATTACCTCCATAGCAGGTTGTTCATATGCTTACATATCCTAAAGCTATCTAGTTAGTTTGCCTGGAGTCTATCACAGAATTCCAGCTCCTCCATGGGGATGTTACTCCTAGAGGTAACAAGACTAGTTTGTATCTCATGCTAGTGTGAAAATAGTAGATCTTTGTGCTCAGTATGATCTGTGAAGCTAGGTATGTCTCTTCTCCCTTTCCCATTAACTAAACAGTAAAAAATAGCTATGGTAACTTTATGATGTTTAGAAGCTGGCTCCTCTTTAGGGCTGGAAAAATGTAAAGCAGAATGTTTGACACCAAAGATGGCATTACTGAGCCATATAGCATCCAAGGCAGTCTGACAAAAGTTACCTGAGTGAACACAGGTAAGCTGGATATTGGAATTCCTGTTTGATGCCAGCTTGATAAACTCATGAGCAGGACTAATAGGAAGTCAAATATAATGTGAAAGAGAAGTCCATTTGGGCCTCTGCAGAAATGATTTATGAAAGACCAGCTTCTTTTAATGCTCTTCTGTATCCTGGAGGAATAGATAAGAGAACTGTCAAAGCTGTAAGACTGCACAAAGTGCCTTTTGGGAGAGGACTCAGCTTACAGCTTGATCACTGGGCCTCTATTTACAGCTTGTGTATGGTATGAGGGGTATTCTGATAGGCTTTTGCTAGGAGGGGAGATGTCTCATCTAATATTTTTTCTTGTTCTAGATGTATTTCCAGCTTTATTTTTAGTGCAGACAATGAGCAAATGACTGATTGCATTTTCAGCCCTACATACCAGTGATTTCTGCATGGCAAGGTGGGGTTTGTCTGCTACTGCAAGTCTTGGCAAGTTTCTCTTAAAAGACTGGAATAGAAGCCAAAACCTGGAAGGCAAAGGAGTTGAAGACTTGAACTAATGAAATGTTGTACATATTACAGACGTGGAGTGTAGAATGTAATTTCCAGTAAATTGATATTTGAGAAAAGAACTTAATTTGCTCTTACGCCGTTGTTGTGCAAGTGAGATCAGAATCAGGTTCCAGTCTGTAGTTGGTGTCAAATCATAATACATTTTTTTTCACTATTGCCTTAGAGATAGTCATATTGAATTTACAAGTTCTTACTGGTCTCGGTAAAATATTTGAAGTGTCTTTTGAGCAATGTGTTGTATAATAATGCCAGGACAACAAGACTTTTTTTTTTTTTCATTGGGTTGAATATTATAGAAATCTCTGGGAGAACACGTGTCAACTGCTTGTACTGACGTGTTAGGACTAATTCTTATATGTTGTGTGTGCTTGGAAAAGTTGTTCTCTCCTCCTATCTTCTCAGATAGGGTGGTACTACTGAGTGGAACAATAAGTGCAGTTACTTTAGCTGTCTCTGTTAGCCCAATCCTGTGATACTACTGCCTGCAAACTTGCATGGTGTGTCTTATTCCCCTCCCCTCCTCAACCCTTCTGCATTTTCAGCTCCTCAGGTAAATGTAAGAAAGGGTCTTCTGGCTTTTGGTTGTGGCTGTTCATTTATCTTGATCTGTTTAGTGTGATCTACTCCCGGAACCTTAAACAACTGGGAAATGAAAGGTGCCATCTATCAATCCTCTGCATAATATGGAAATCATCACAATACTGATTTCAGGGGAGGAACAGTCACTCGAAGTACATGAACTGCCAGGTGTGGAGGCAGAAGCTTGGCTTCCTTTAATGTATTGCTTAGACATAAATAGTAGTGAAAATGACTGCTGTAGAAAATTAGGTTAAGGTTCTTGACCTTATCAAATCACCTTCTTAAAAGAAGTAGTCATCTTGATTTTAAGAGAAATAATTTCTTAAATACTTTGTAATTCTGAACTAATACTAAGGAATTCTTCTTGTTAATGACAGCAGTGTGATTCTAAACATGGCCTTAAAGCTGCCCTCAAGGCAGTTATCACTTATCTTCCAAGCAACAAAGTCTTAAGCTTGTCATGGGGATAAGGGAGGGAATGCAGTACAAAATACTTAAGGAAATCTTTCTAAATGCTAGTATGTCAGACTTCTTAGTATATAAATTGTTTGGAAAAGTGCAGTAAGTAATGCTTTTGGGGGTTGGGGCACAGAACTGGGGTATTTTCTAGAGCTAATAGTACTGTAGAAATAAGTAGCTACTGAAAACTTACCACACATTATGCTCTGAGATTTAAAAGGCAAAAAAACCCCCCAACTTTCAAAATAAAATAACGGTGATAGGAGTGTTAAGAAATGCAACTTCTGCTTTTAAACTTAATTTTTTCAATGCAAAAATGAACACACTGTCCACTATGAACACTTAGCAGATGTGATTAAATACTTGTGGGACCTTCAGATGCTACTAGGAATCCCACTTGTTTGAGAAGACCCTTAAAATGCAATCTGGTGCTTTTAAAGATGTTGGAAATTGGCTCATGTGATAGACAATGTTATTCTTAGAGTCTCAGTCCAAGTACTTTGAGTTGCAGACATATCACTGTTTCATTAATCAAATATCAAACCGAGCTGTTCTGTAGTCTAAACTGTTGTTGACTTTTTATTTCTGTAGTGCATTAGAATTGACTAGATTAAGCTTTTGTGAGCTTTAAAGAGCAGCACACTACCTATCTCTGTTTGGGTTCATCTTCTAAATCTAGACTTCTCTCCCCAGTATTTGTCCTCTATACACTGTAAGGAAAGATTTCATGGATCCACAGAATGAGGACAATAAATATGATCTACAGAGACTAAACTGTTGGCTGGAGGAGGGTGTTAAACATGCAGTCTTCAGACAGTTGTATTTCCCTCTTCCTTCTCCACCCAAGTGAAAGATGGATATTAAACCATTTGTAGTCGCAACATATGTCCTGTAGAAAAGCAGTTAGATTGGCTAGATATATCCAGACTAGTCTGAGAACTTGAGGTAAAGAGGAGTAGTAATGAGATCCCCTGTTTGTTCCTTTCAGGAGGATGGTGTGGCTTGCCTTAGCTCTGGGATTACTCTCTTCTTTTTCCCCTCAGTGGTATACTCACCAGTAGGCTTGACTGGCCAGCAGCCATTAGCGTACACATAACAACGGCATTTGCTGTCTCGAGAAAATGCTGTTTAAAAACGAAAAATGCTCCTGTTGTTAAGACTCTTTTGCTAGCAGTGGCTGAGGTTTCTGTGGTAACAAGTGTTGTGAATGATATTAAAGAAGCTTAGGTAAGTAGGTAAGTCTTGAGCCCTTTGAACTGATATGAGGGTGCTTGTTGCGTGGAACTGAGCTACTAAAGTGTAAGTGTTTTACAGTGTCCTTGTGACAACTTAACTGTGGTGATTTTGAAATAAAAATTCTTCTAATCTACTCTTTAGTAGAGACAGCTCTTAGCAGATACAGTATATTTGGTAGGAACATTCAAGGGAATGCTCCTCTAGTGCAGGAAGGACTATGCCAAGCTCAAGGTCTTACACATCCTAGCCTATGTGATTTACTAAACTGAAACTAGTGTTAACCTCCATTTGCAAAGGAAGGAAACCTTGTTGTTAAGCGAAGGTTAACAAATGTGTTGGCTAGCCCAGCCTAAATCTGAACTCTTTCAAATCTAGACAAATCCTTGGCAACACGCAGTCTGATCCAGTTACAGCCCAGTTGTCTACCCGTCTTTGCAGTGTTATCACATATCACTAAGTCTCCACATGAACACGCTTCTTAACTGTACTTGTGAGTTCTGAGAGTCTGGAGAAGTTTTCCAGCTTAACTAGGTTGTAGTCACAAAGCTGAACTTTTCTTTTGGCACCAGTGCCCGATCAAGCAGCTTGCACCTTCCCCTCGGTTGTGCTGGTGTAGCTGTTTCGGAGGCTGTAGTGTGCACAGCACATCACCTTGTGTTTGTTCAAGATAAGTTGGTGCCTGGACCTAGGACAGTGGTGCCAACACAGAGGGCAGTGGTCCTGTACTGTTCAACAGTACAGCTGAACTGACCTTGTGCCCTGCAGATAAGCTGCATAGCTCTGCTTTTTGTCCGTCTTCAACTCTAGTGCTCATTGGACTCTTATTGGGGTGATACAGTTTGTAGAAAACTTTGTGTTGGATTGCATTTTCTGCTGGTTTGGTTTGTTGAGCTGACTTGACTCTCAGCAGTGTTGGATACGTGGCAAAATTAGCAGGAAAGGCAGTGTGGTACTGTGTGGTGCTGGAAATGGGAAAGAGTGGGAGAGCCCTTGTGTGAGTGGGTGGTTAAGACTAAGCTGTGCTACTGAAACAGGCTTAAAGAGGCAACAGGGGAGGGAGGAGAAGGCAGTTAACTGGCACTGTCCCGTTGGCAGAAAAAAATGTACTTTGAGCTGTTGCCTTAGCAAGGGACTTCTGTGCAGCAGCAACGATGCTGGCAGAGACTCGGGAGTTGTGGAAAGTAGGTGTGGGGCTCTATCAATTATTATGGGTTAATTGCAGGAAAGGGATATGTCAGCCCAGGCCTCTTTCTCTACGTGCTTAGCGGCAGGGACTGTGATGAAAACTACTTTTGTCGTAGCTGTGTGAGAAAAATCTCTTCCTCCAGTGGAGATAAAGTGAACACATGCAAAATGTGATTTGTTTTTGTGGTTTCAGTTCTCCCTAAATGTGACTTGTGTGGGGTGCTTTTCCTGTTTCAATTCACATTGTTGATCTGGGCATTAATTGTGTTGGCACATGTTGTGTTTCCCCTGGTCACGCTTCCTGTTCATCTAGTGGGTGTGTTAGTGATGCTACCAGGTTAAGAACAGTTGAGGAGGAGTTGAAATACTCCATGAAGGTGTCTGAAGATAGTTACTCTATCAGTTTTGCTAGCTATATGATCTAGAGAAGGCAGTTTCTTAATATAAACCCAGTCTCTCCCTGTACTGCTCTTTATTCTTTGAAATGAAATTTAGAACTTTTCAATAAAACAGAATTATGGAGTTCAGTGCTGGAAAAGCTGGATGGGAGGCTCTCTTAGCTGCAGGAACTTAAAGGGAGGTGGGAAGCTGAGTATAAACTGGAGGTTGGGCTAGAAGATCCCTTTTGCTTAGGAGCTTCAGATTATTAGAAGCATCGTTTGATCAAAAAGGAAAAATTAAAGCCTCTTTGGCTTGCTCTGTTTTCTTAAACTTGTTGGTATTCCTGACTGACAGCTTGTTTATCCTGGAAATGAGTATGAAAACTACTGGCCTTTTGGCATACCTCCCTGTACAGCAAAAGTGAGCACTTGCTTTGCTTGCTGCTGAGCTCCTCTGTGGCCATGGTACAGATGCAGCTGTGTCACTAAACCTATTCTTACTGCTAATGTAAAGATCAAACATGGGATAATTGCAGTTGGCATCTCTCACCTTATTCTTTTCTCCCTATCCTTCTCACTCAAAATCTTGGTTTGCGTTAGCTGATTGCTGTTTAAATTATCAGCTGCTGACATGAGGAATACATACAAGGTACATAAAATGTAGTTATGGCCTAAACCAATTAGAAAGTACTGACTGAATCCTCTTGGGTGAGCAACAACATTAAATAAAATCACTCGGAAATACAAGCAGAAGTCCGCCTAGTCTAAATCTGTGTGGCCTGCAAGGATCCAGTTCCTACAGTGTTCACAAAGAGCTTTCGCTTTCCATTTATGGAGTCCATGGTGAACTAGGGCATTGCCAGATCAGTTGTATTCTCATTCCCAACTTCAAGAACCTGGGGGTGGATAAGAAAGGGCAGAAAAGGCGAGGAAGAGGCCTTTTAGTGCTTTCATCTGCCTTAGTCTTAGTATTCTAAAGCAGCATTCTTTGAGGGGGCTGGAAAAGTACTGGTAAACCTTACTGTGGGTAGAGATCCTGTTAGGTCCTTCAGTGAGTGTGCTAATAATAGCTGTGGTTTTTAGGCAGAGTGGAAGAAGGATGAGAAGCATGCTTTGTCACTATCCCTATCCTCCAAGTTTTTCCTCGTAGCTATGGAGAAACATCTTTCTTGCTAAGTTCATGATGTGCTTTCAGAAAAGCAATCCTTTATGTATGTGTGTGTGTATATATATATTTGGGTTTGTGGGGTTTTTTTGTCGTTTGAGGGTTTTTTTTTTTTTTTTTTGCTACTTGCTAGGTTGTGTCAGGGTTTGTGCTGCTTCTGTCTTAGTTTCTGCTTATTGGTATTCTTACTTCTATGCATTTGCTGAAAATAGCTGAATTTGAGGGTTGACTTTTTTGCTGCACCTCCTCATTATAATGAAGTCTCCCTCTAGCTTTTCTGTCCCCTTAAATGGAGAATGCAAAATGGCAGTTTAGCAGTATTTTGCATAGCTATGGGAGAGCTGTCTACTCCTGCATGCGTGCAGACCATTCAACAGAGAAGCAATTTAAAACACTTAGGAGTAGACAGGCCTATTGTTTGATTAGTTATGATGCTTCATAGGTATCTAGGTCATCAGAATATCTTCTTGTTTCTCGTTCCCTGGCAGAATTGTAGCTTCAGGTACTTCTCGCTTCTGCTCACAGTTTATGTAACAGTTCTAGACCTGCCCCTTAACATCCCATTGCCCTGAAGGAATGGAGTTAAATGTGTCTTCCCCCCTCCCCTACTCCTCTGTCAGTCCTATTGGATATCCAAACAAGTCTTTGGAACTTAGCTCTTCAGTCCTATTTATAGCTGAAATATTCAAAGCATTTAATTATTTCTGGCCTTAAAATGAGCTACTTGGCAGTATTTGCTAGTCAGCAATAGGAAAGCAGTGATGCATTAAGGTCTGTGGCAGCCCCATAGCTTTCATGTGGGTCTTGCTGTGAGTTTATAGCACGGAGTAGGACTGCTGGAGAAAGGGGAGGTCAATTTTGTGACTTAAATCTAGTGGGTTTTTTAGTAGATGTGCCAAATTCTTTTACCTTGTCCAAATAGGGTTTGAAGGTTAACCTGTTTTTCCCTATGCTCTGGAACTCAGTTCACACATGTCTACACTTTCCTCAGTTCACTACACCAAAACAAGAAACACTTGAACAGTTTGTCTCCTTTCTCTCTAAGGAAAACTTCCTTGGTGAAGCTCTGAGAGAATGCCTTACATCTAAATGTGGTGCAGCAGTTTCCTCATGATAACTTATTTTAAGCTCTTGATTCAAGCTGTGAACTCCCTTAGGCTGTGGAGGTAGAACAGGGTTTCAAGCCAGATGATTTGAGGTTAGTGTAGCTCACTTCAGCTTGCTTGACCATTCAGGTGGGTGTGGCAACCTATTATGCATCTGTATTGAACTATGAGGGGAAGATTTAGATCACTTTTGTATAGACACAAACTTGTGGTGTCTGTAGAGCACCAGGAAAAAGAGTTCAGGGATGCTGAAAGCTGAAGTATCTAGGGGTACTAGAAGTTTTGATTTAAAGTTGGACTTCTTGCAAAGTGCAAGTTTCTGTACAAACAAGATATTAAGACTACTGGCTTGAAGACATACAGAGTCTTTGTAACCCCTTGTGATACAGCAAATGCAAGGAGTATTGATGAGTCATCTGCACTAATGAAAGTGACTTCTTTAGACTTTGTTCATAATCCAAGTCCTAAGTCACTAAAAAGCAAATGGGATTTAAATTTATTTTAATGTTGTGCTGCATCTGTGTGCAGTTGTCTGTGTCCGACCCACTGTCCAGAGAAGCAATTACTAGTTGTCATTCAGTGCTTGTTGATCAGAAACCTATACTGTATCTGAAACCAACTGAGTTTATCAATTAGTGTGTGCTTTTTGTCATGAAAGAATGTAAATGATGTGTTTAATGAGCTCAAGCTGTATTTGGGTTGAAACTTAAAGGTAACTGTTGGTACTTTATTTCAATTAATGTGGTTAAAGGGAGGAACTTGCATTTAAAGCAGGCTGTCTCTTTTATTTTCATAGCATGCAAGTTGAGCTGACTGTTCTCACTCCCATGTTCTTACACTGCAGGACAAATAGGTCATCAGCTGCTAGCTGTGTACTTAGGGGAAGCAGGAATTAGCTTTTGTTCATTTTACCTCATACTTTAAGAAATGGGTTATTTAGTTGAATTTGTTCAGTTGAAATGTCTGTACAGACACAAGAAGCCACTGTTCTCAAAATCTGGCTTAGCATTTCAACAAACGGTGCTTGTTCTGGATACTTAGCTGATGAGTGTCAATAGTAGTCCTGCTGCAGTTGTTGCTGAGTGGAGTGAAGAGCTTATAGGGAAACTGGGTGGTAGTATCTTCAAAAAACGTGTAGCCATGGCTTTCTGGACTTGCAACACTGCGCTACAAGTTCTAGTGCCGTATGCTTTGACAGATGAGAGCTTTTCTGTATGTACTGAAAGCCTGAGGTCCAGTCTTCTGTGCACATGGGGATTTCCAACAGCATTGAGACCGACCCCGTGAGTGAGTTAGATGAATCTACCAGCCTTTTATACTCTGTCAGGAGACTGTTGCCTGGCTGTTACACACGCAGTGCAAGGAGCCATCAGCCATGCCTCTGAAACAACCACTCTCTTGAGTGTGAACGTATAGGATGGATGTGCTGGGCCTGTAACCCTATTACTGGGATGGAACTGGACTTCTCGAAGTGTTAAGAGACACTATAAAAAATAAACAACAACAAACCCCCAAAACAACAAAAGTCTGTTGCTTTGGTTGCCTCTCTAGCAGTACTGAATGTGTTGTCCTGGAGACCGATATTGGGAGGTTGTCATGAGCTTTGCAAGTCCAAATTACTGTCCAGTTGGCTAGAAACAATTCAGTGTAGGGATGGTCATTCTGTGAATGTCACCTCTTCCAAAGTTAGTTCTCCTTCCTATACTTGATTTGCTGAGACTGGACTACTGCAAGAACCTAGAGCAGTTTGGAGTCCTTAGACTGGGCTTTAGGACAAATCCACTTAAATTCTGAGTTTCAAGTAGTACACTATGACCATACTGGGGCAGGTGAGGAAAGGGGGGGAGGGAAGTAAGGAGTAGGGCTTCACATTGTGAATTTCATTAACTCCTGGCCTGACTTGACTTGACAGTGCTATCATCGTGCTTATTTTATGAACTATTTAAAGAACTTGCTGCAATGCTTCTGCAGCTTTTGCAGAAAACTGGATTGTGAAGTGGGACTTCTTGTCCTGACCATTGTTTTGAGAGACTGCTCTGAAAGTAGTTCTTGGAAGTGGAATGTGATCCTTCTGCCCAGGATGCTGAAGCTTTCTAGAAAGGCTTCCAAAGTACGCTAGTGCTGCCTGAGACAGTGACTAGCCAGAGTAATAGGGTAAGCAGCCAGAAGGTAGTATAAAGGACCAAAAAGGTTGTGGTCTAGGAGCCCATGACAGGATAGCATATCCTGATTATGCTTAACTTGTGCAATGTCTGTCCTGGTAATTGCTAAGTAGTTCAAAATCTCTTGAAGGGAAGGGTGTTCTCTGCAACTTGAGCATGAACTTATCAAACCAGCTCTTCTGGATGGATCAAGTTTCCTTCACAGCTGTCAACGCTAGTTCTCCACTCTCTAAAGTGCTTGATTCATGGCAATGATGGTCTTTACTGTAGGCAGGTTGGGAGCTTTCAGATATATTAGGCTGGCTAGTAAAAAAACCAAACACCCAAACCAAAACAACAATAACAACAAAAAAACCCCCAAAACCCCACCCCAACCCAAACAAAAAACCCGACTTGATGCTCTGGACTTGACTGTCCAATTTCTGCTGCTAATTGAAATCTAATAGGAATTGAATAGGGCTTAAGATGAATCTTTTCTCTCCTGTCCCCTCTGAGCTAAGTGAACTCCAGGGGTGCAGAATACTATTAACAAGATGTTGTGAGCTTTTAATGGGCATATTGCATGAAGCTCTTGATAGTACTATCTACTTGTGACGTGGAGAATCTGCTTGTTTAGAAATAACTAATGATAAAAGACCACTCTACTTGTTTGTTCTGGAAGCTTCTTGACTTGAAGAGGCTTTGGGTGGCTATGCTCTGCACTAATGGAAGGATGCTGCTACAACTTGCGCTTTGAAGTCTGCTAAGGTTCTGATGACTTCTAGGTAGGAAAAGATAGTTTAATGTCAGGCTCCAAGTGAATGAAGAGAAGTTGCAAATGTTGCTTCAGACTATTTTACAGTCTCCCTTATTTTACAAAAGTGATACCTTACTGCAGCTGAAGTGAAGTATGTGTTTAAATATAAGAATATAAGGCTGTTTTAAGTAATCAAGTTAAACTTGTTGCCTGGGGAATACGTAGAAGCAGAGGCTTTGATACATTGTGTGAATATCTGTTTGCTAAAACACAGGCATCTCTTCTTGAAGCTATCTAA
The DNA here is from genome assembly GCA_009819775.1 of Phoenicopterus ruber ruber. Lineage (NCBI taxonomy): Eukaryota > Metazoa > Chordata > Aves > Phoenicopteriformes > Phoenicopteridae > Phoenicopterus > Phoenicopterus ruber. The sequence continues at coordinate 12,932,897 of CM020217.1, forward strand.
TCTTAGTGCTTTTATTACTAGAATTATTCCCTTTATGTTTCTAGGCTGTGACACTGAAGGTTTTCCTTCTGACTGTCAAAGTCTTTGTACCTCACCTGGGCTATCCTTCCAATTTTTCTGTCCTACAAAGCATGCTACCTATATGGGGCATAACCTGTTTTGTAAACGCTTTCAAAAAAGAGGGCTTGTTTAATTTATGGAATACAAAAGCTTTAGGCTAAAGGTGAAAGTTTTTCTTCTGAAGTGGTGATCAATACTGTGTCAATGTAGTTTGTGTAGTTTGATGTCCTCTTGACAGCTTTTCTTTTTAAAGTTACTCCTTCCAGACCTGCTGATGCAATTGAATTTTTTGGCCTGCTTTGTCAACCAGTTGGAGTTAGGGTGATGCTAGGGGCTGTTTTGCACACCCACTTGGATAACGTTGGAGTTTAGTTCTAGCTGCTTAAGGTATAAGCATTCAAGTTTACTTCCTGTTCAAACCAAGTACTACACTAGCTTGATATATTCAAACCATTTTTTTTTTTTAAGATTTAGTGCCACTGGCCTTTGAGGCAGCATGGATTCGATGCTTGGAAATGGAAATATCCTCTCTGATTTGCAATGAAGTGAAATGTTGTCAGAACCGGCTAAAGAGACAGCTGCTGGAAAAGCTCCAGGGTCACCATGTTACCAGTTTTTCAAGTTCATGGTAATGACTCAAATGTCTCATTACATCCACAAAGCAGAGTGCATTGGAGCACTGTTCACGAGTCTTTTGCTGAGGATGGTATCTAGGATGCAAAGTCTGGCAGGAACGACTTGGCAGGTCCTGTGGGTATTGGCAGGGTCTCTGCCATGGGTGAATTAAACTGTGATGTGTTCTATGGTGCCTCGTGACACATGCTGCAAGAGAACACTGCTTCTGGGCTGCTTCCACAGGAAGCATGAGGGCCATGTAACATACCTGTGCACAATGCATCAAGTAACTGGAGATGGCTGCTTCTTTGTCTTCGTTAAAGCAATACTTGGAAGTGCAAGCATGAATAGCAGTCCAACGTACTTAAATTCGAGCAGTGATGTTCCCAGATTAGTAACTGCTAGGAAGGTGCCTCAATCAGGTTTATGCATATGGGGTTCTGATAGAATATGGCAAAATGTAAATCTGGAGTTGGAGGCAATTCTATAAGCACAAAACAGCTTCCAAATGCTTGATAGGAAAAGTGCAATCAGGCCAGTGGTAGAGCTCGTTTCTGCTGTGGGACCAACTTCAGTGTTGTGGTACTTGAACAAGAGAAGAGGTTCATCTTGGTCAGTTTCTTTGGTTTTCTTTTATGCCTCTAACCCAGTAACTCCTGAATGCTGGAAGTAAGGAAGATAGGATATTGGTACTATTGTGCTATGTGTCTGAAGGGCCATGTTACCTTAATTTATCATTCATCAGTAACGTAAATATCATCTGAGTTATAGTACTTTCAGCTATAGGTTGATCCTGAAAGGGCATTGATTCTTAAATTGTGTATAAAATATTCTCTTAACTCTTTTTGAAAGAGTAGGTACTTATTAAATCTTACTTAATAATATGTCATAAGAAGAGTGTGAAGCCAGAAACTACTTCAATGTCTTTTGTTTTTCTTATTCCAAAAGTGTTAGGCCTTGCACATACTCAGGAGTTTATCCTCTTGCACGCAGTGAATAGGCACTCTGAAGTCTGTGCTGTATTGAGAATTGAAACAGGTGTAATGTGTTGGAATTAGAAAGGAACTTAGTTATCTGCTGATGTATGTAATCCTGGGGTTACATACTAGATCAGTGGTCTTCTACATGTTGGCAAGCAAAACTGACAGAAAACATTGATTTTTTTTTTTTTAAAATTTTTTTTTTTTCTTACAATAGTATGAGAAGGTGGTGATCTAAAATGACTTTTTTGGTCCTCTTTGGAGCTTATTTTAAACTAATTAATTTTTTCCAGATAAGAGAGAAAAGGCCCTTGTTTTTTAATGGAAGTTATACTTAAGAAGCCTTTAAAAGGGGTTTTGATGCTGAAAACCAGTTTTCTTTTGTGTTTTCTTAAAACACAGAGAATGCTGAAGATCTGAAATGTAGACTATATGCAAAGCTGATGAAAACAGGGAACTGCTGTTGATCTCGTTGTCTGCACATATGCATTCCCAAGGACATCACTCCTGCTGCTGGGAATGAAAGCCCAGCTCAAGGCTTCATTTCAAAGAAATATTTAGTGTCCTAAGCTCTGACTTACTAATGTATTGTGACCTGTCAATTTGCAGGTAAGCATTATGAGGAAGAAGAGGAGGAGGATGCCCTGCCAGACTCAGATGACGAGATGGATTTGGATAAGCCGCGCCCCATACAGATTGTTCTTGCTCATGAAGATGACCATAACTTTGAATTAGATGAAGAAGCATTGGAAAAAATCTTGCTTCAGGAACACATCAAAGATCTTAACATAGTAGTTGTGTCTGTAGCAGGAGCTTTCCGCAAAGGAAAATCTTTTCTGCTGGACTTCATGCTTAGATACATGTATAACAGGGTGAGTAATTTGGATTTTCCCTGCAGGAAAAAAAGTAGTTTGGTATTTTAGCCGTTTATCTGACACAAATATAGCAGGTCAAATTTTTCTTACTTATTGGGAGGTGGGAAAGCTAGCTACTCTGTTTCTACTCTGAAGAAGTGTATTTAAGTGACAGTTTTTCCAATATAAATTTTCCTGTAGTTATCAAGGGAAATTATTGGTGTCCCGATGTAAGTGGGCATGAGAAGAACTTGAATGAGGGAGCGTGGAGGCCTTCTAGTTGAGCTTTGGGGAAGGGCTCATCCAGGTGGTGGCTTGGAGGAATCTTGCTTTGACTTGATCTCCTGAACTCATATTGTAGCACTAGCTTACCCATTGTTGCAAAAAGAAGAGTCTTAGCAGGTAGCTATTGGAGGACTAAATCTGCTTAAATCTGAGGTACGGCAAAAGGGAGAAAGTCTTCTGTTTCCTGCTTGGAGTGTGTCTCCGAACATAGAAGGATTTAAAAAGTTCCTGGATGAAGTTATTGGTTAATGAATGCCTGATCCAAAATTTAATTTCTTCTCTTAGTTTGTAGCTTTTGACTGGTGTTGTCTTGTGTCTGCTATACTTTGAACTCTTGGCTGATATGGAGAAGGTGGGGTGGGGCCTCCTGTGAACATACACATCTACCTGTCACAGGTTGTGGTGTGTTTCTTTTAATTTACATAGTGAATATTGGCAATTCAGTGTTTTGTTGCTTTTTGGAGCTCTTAACAAACAAACAAAAACAAACAAACAAAACACAACCCCAAAACCCCCCCAAACACCCACCCCCCCACCCCCCCAAAAAAACCCAAAACAAAACCCCACAAAAACCCAGAACTGATTCCTTTTTCAGTCACTGTTCTTCAGAGCTGGAGTTCGTGGTAGCAGAAACTAACCGTGACTGCATCTATTTTACCTTTGTGCTAGCTGGCTTGAGGAGAAATCAAGATGAACCATGCAGTTACAGGAAATACGGGAACATTGTAAAGAAGCTGCTGGTAGTTGGCAGATGAAGACTTCCTTTCTCTCACTCCCAGTAGTGCCTGTTATTGAATTCCTCTCACTGATTTGCCAAGAGCTCCATAAAAAAGACACTGAGGATATGGTAGGAGGAATACAAAGTAGCAAGCTGGTGCTCCCAACTTCTTAAGACTCTTTTAACCTAGGAAGGAATAAATGTTTCATTGATATAGCTGTTCAGTGGGTGGCCTTTTGTGTGTGTATATAAACCCTCTCTAGTGTCCTTTTTATATTAAAACCAAAACAACCCCCAAACAAACCACAAACAAAAAAGTGAACTCCCAAGAAGTATAGCAATCTGAGCTAGATGGTGGCTGGTTAGGTAGTGCTAGTTCCTTCCAAAAATAGAAGGGATGAGCTTTAAGCAAATATTTTAACTTTTGAATTGTGAAATAAAACAAAAGCTCATAAAACAAAATGGATTGAAACACTGTTTCAGCCTTATGCAATATCATGCCTCTCTGTTCCCTTTATTGTACAGTCACTTTTTTTAGTTTTCTATAGGTGTCCTTCAAAATACCATTTGTTTCACTTAAACTCAAGATGAAGGCAGACTTGGCCATCTACTGTATCAACTATCCCTTACCAAAAGTGGGGAGGTCTTGCTCTCCATGTGCTGCTTCTGGCTAGACATTTGCATTCTGAAGCTGTGATGCTTGCAGGCCCTTAGCTGAGCTGATCCAACTCAATGATGCATCAGAAGACACTGCACTTTCCCGAATTGTTTTCCTGCTAGCTCAGTGATGTAAACTGGCTTAGGGAAAGGGTTGGACAAGCATCAGAGCTGCTGCAAACTTACTGATGGGAGTTGGGGATGAGAGCAGATAAGTGCAACGCTACCTCTTTTGAGCACTGCTGAATTGTATCAAGTCAAATGGTGTCCTCTATGGTTATGGAAATTTCAATACAGGAGGGGAGGCCTTGGTATAGTTTTGTAGTACTCTTTTTAGTCTGATCGCACCATCTTCAGTCAGTCTTAATTACAAGTCTGTATTTTCTGTGAACTAAATATTGGATCCTGCACAAAATACTAAAGCATCTGCGTCCAGTTGGTATGCTAATCAAGCAATTTTGGGATATCCTCCCCTGTGGATATTAACATGTGTGATGAAAAGCTTGCCAAGATACTTCAGAATCCCATTTTCTTGTCTTAAACCACGAGCTGGAGGTCATGTGAAAAGTTACCATTCTAAAAATCTCACCTGTGCCAGTTGAAGTCATGGGTAGGATTTTGGTGTGGCTGAAGTTGGTCACTAACTTCAGGGAGGTGGGCATCTCATTTCAAGCACTGATACTTAGTGTTATGATTGCTCATTTGAAATGGAACAGAATAATCTGCCACTTTCTTCACCATGAGGGTGGTGAGGCACTGGAACAGGTTGCCCAGAGATGTTGTGGATGCCCCGTCCCTGGAAGTGTTGAAGGCCAGATTAGCTGGGGCTTTGAGCAACCTGGTCTAGTGGAAGGTGTCCCTGCCTATGGCAGGGTGGTTGGAATTAGATGGTCTTTAAGGTCCCTTCTGACCCAAACCATTCTACGATTCTATGAAAACAGCAGTAGTTGTGTATTGAGCAAGCTGCTGCAAGGATCCTGTGATCTTCCTTGCAGTTTAAGCCTTATTAAGAGTTGGATGCAGTAACACTAGCAAATTTAGATTTAAAAGTTTTTTTTTTTTTACAGGGGTGTGACCTTCTTAGCTTGTATTAATCTGCAAGGTACACTGTGTAGTAATGGCACTACGCAAATAAAGCTGCATTGATCCTTTCCTTAGTGTGGAATGTATTTAGAGAAGTTATCTTTTAGGAGACTGATACAAAATTGTAGCGCAACTTCTAGCTTGATTTCATGTAGGAACAAAATCTTTTTTTCTCCATCCATCTCTTGAATATCTTTCAAGCCAACTTGAAGGATGGAGACTGTTTAAAATACTGAGTTTTAACTAAGGAAAGACGGAGGTAACGAGCTAGGAGTGCTTGAAAATGATGCAAAGGTCAGTCAGAGACAAGCTTAAGTGCATCATCCACAAGATGAAGTAGCTTCAGCTGAAGTTGTGCCTGTTAAGACACTGAAGTCTCCTGTGACAGGAATCACATATGAAATTAAATGTGGTCATATCTAGCCCTCATTGAGGGACTTGTCAAAAGATTTGTGCAGCTTTGGTCTGAATTGCTACAAATAAGGATAATTTCTGGACCAAACTGGGGAAAAGTATTCTTGTATAAATGATAAATGGAAAATATTGTTGAATAATGTAACAGATTCTTTTGAAAAAGTGAAAAGCTACAGTCCATTGATATACCTGTGAAATATGATTCAGCATTGCAAAACTGTATCCTGGATTGTACTGAAGCCCAAAGCAGGCCTAGAGCTTTGATTTCTAGAGTGGTCAGTGGATGCATAAGCATCTTCTGTGATAAAAAACTCCAGGGGAAAGGTGTTCTGGTTTTGCTTAGTGTCTCTGGTAGAAGTGTATATGCATGACAGACAAACCAACCAATCCACAAAACAAACAAGCACCCCCCCCCCCCCACCCCCCAACAAACCAACCAACCCAAAACCAACCAACCAAAAAAACCCCACACCAAAAAACCAACACCACAAACCCCCCAACAACGTACCTGTAAAGATCTGTGGTTCTCTTCACTTGGATACCTGTGTTCATTTTCTGAATTTTTATCTGCTCATCTCATTCACTTTTGCCATGTCTGATACAGATAGCAGAGCTGAATGGTGTGCTCTTAGCATTTGGGAGAATGCTGGTGCAGAATTGCTTGATTGCCTTTCCCTCTTAGTATGGTTTGCTCTGCATGCTGCTAGGCATGAGGAATGTGTGCAGGTTTTTTTCCCACCCCCCTTTAAAAATAAGCAGTTTCACTTATTTGTAGTAAGTATTTCTATTCTGTACAGCCCCTGAGTGCTCATGCTGTTTTCTGAAATGTGAAGAGATGTGTCTTGAGCTCTTTTCTGAAAACTGCTAGTGCAGAGTCAGCAAGGTAGAGACCATAGCCTAGTGAATTGAGAAGTCTCCCCTTTGACCTTCTCAAAGAGCACGCTTTCCTGGCTGGTAATCTTCTCTGGGCAGTCAGAGATAAATTCATTAAATGTCTTTCTGTTCTGCCAGCATGCTGTGTTCTAGCCTGTGAAATAACAGTTTTTCTCTAAGCCCCCTCATCAGTTAAACTATTGTCTGCCTACCACTTTTCTCTTGTAGGATTTCAGTGTATATAAATCTATCACAGTGAAACTTTCTCAGGGTTCCTGTTTATGCTCCTTAGTTGCCCAGTACATAAACTACATTTCTGGGTTAAATGTGCTCATATAATGGCTGGAATCTTCTACGTGAGTTACTGCTCTGTGTGTTGCCTGTCCTTGAGGACTGAAGACCTCGTTACAGTACCATCAGCCAGAAATGTTAGCTGCAAACTGTACTTGACTCTCTGATAGCCTTTCCAAAAGTGGGCAACATGCCAATAAAATTTTAATATGGATGGCTTGATTGACATGTATCAAACTCTCTCTGTGACCTTTTCTCTTGAATCCTAATCACTTAGGAAAAAGTATTTTGTAGCTGACAAGTATAGATTGTAGATCTTCTGGTCCTTGCCTATTCTCTTTTGGCTTCTGCAAGCTGGCGTTGAGAGTCTTGTGCTGGCCTCTGTTAGTGCAGGGACTTAGATGCTTGGCTAGTTTCAGCAGTTGACCTGTTCATGAGGGGGAAGGGAGAGGATTAAGTCAAGATCAGATTTTTTGTTCCTTGCCGAGGTTTAGCTGTTTCTGTAGTTAAAATACATGCTATTTACAACTGTGTTTGGGTTGAGTTCTCTCAACTGAGAGAAGAGCATGAGCGTGAAGTGGAATCGATGGACAAAAGAGCTGTTCTCAGTAGCTCTGAGTGCTTGAGACTTGAAAGATGTGCACATATACTCTTCAGTGGCTGAAGAGTTGTGCAACTGCTGAAATACAGTAGACTTGAACAACATTTCTTTGTGGATGATCCTTGAAACACAGCAGAGTAGCACTGTGTTTTAATATTTTTTGTGTAGTGGTGTTAATCAGCGCTGAGGAAAATGAGAGAACAATCTGAAAGTCTGCTAAAACATAGCATGTTAAAAAAAAAAATCTCCTCCTTGCTTTAAATAAGTTTCTCCTCTTCTTTTGTAGACTTCTCCTTGCTGGATAGGTGGAAACACTGAGCCGTTGACTGGGTTTACATGGAGAGGTGGATGTGAACGGGAAACCACTGGCATTCAGATTTGGAGTGAAGTGTTTGTAATTGATAAACCCAATGGGACAAAGGTAAGTGCTTGACTTAAATAGGTGTATGGAAGGACTTTTGCCTCTGTGTGTATACCTTTAATGTCATGGGTTTCATGGGGGCGGTTCAAACATCAGTTGCTTTCCTTTGTGTTCAGTAGCTGCATAACACATTTAGAAACCTTGTATCAGTGCAAGTATGAATTTTCCTGCTGGATTGTAAGATTCAATCTCCATCAATAGTCCCATTCTGAGAGTACTTTGTTTTGGCAGTCTAATCTGTCCAGGCTGATGGGTGGGTTATTCTGTGGATATTGTAAAACTGTAATGGCTATAAATACTATATATAGACAAATGCTGTGATAAGAACAGCTCTGTAACAAATACTGCTTTTTTTGAGAGGTGGGAATGTGTTCTAGCTTGTAGCTGTGTTCTAGTGAAATGTAATGCATGGCTATAAGTACTGGAAACAGCTTCAGTGTCTGGAAGCTGTTCCTTCCATATAGTTTAACAGTTAGTCCATAAAAAAGAACTAACAGTCTAACAGTGGGATAAAAGACACTAACTCTTTTTTAGCTACCTTTTTTTTTTTTAAACTCTAAGTCAGTTTAACTACAAAGTTTGGTTCTAGGTGTTTATCTTCATGCTGAAACAAAGTGTTAATGTTGTTAAGAAATACTGGTGGTGTATCTTGAGCTATTCATGTTCTCCCGAACAATAAGCTCTTGATTATTTAACTTCTATATCCTTTGCATTAGCAAAGGAAACATCTGATGGCCAATTGATATGGGACACTGATCTTAAACAGATAGTGGCTTTGGGGCGTGCAGGAAGTTTTATCAAACTTCTTAGCTAACCAAACAGTTGTCTGGCTAAAAAACAGTTAAGTTGCGAGGACCTGTTTGTGCTCTGGGGAAAAAATCACTCACTTGTTCTTGCTTATCAGTCATCCCTAACTGAAGGAGAGCGGAATTGTAGTAGATCTCAAAGATGGAAGTTGGACAGATTAACTTCTGTCATTAAGATTGTTTCATTCCTTGTCACTCCAGCAGACAGTCAGTATCGATTATCTTGTTTTCTTCTGAAAATAATTATTTTAAGATATATTTTTAAAAGTAACCATCTCACTCTTAGCTCTAATGAATTATGCTGGATTGTTGGCTGAGACTGAAGTTCTTCCAGTGAATAAAAGCTGTCTGTTACTCTGCACGGTACCCTCACTGGGCTGAGGGAGGCTATTTCTGTGGGAGAGGGTAACCAGTGTAGCAAGGCCAAGGACTTAAGGCTGATGATACGGCTCTCTAGTTGTTGCTTACTCAGCTGCATGAGTGCAGGGAGGTTTAATAAGTAGGTATAGGGGCAGAGACATACTCTACTTGAAATAGAATTTATCCCAAAGGCTTGGAGTTTGAAAGTATAACAATTTGGTTAACTATTGCTGCTCTTTAAAACTCTCTAGGTTGCTGTACTACTCATGGATACCCAAGGTGCCTTTGATAGCCAGTCCACTATCAAAGACTGTGCAACGGTTTTTGCTCTGAGCACCATGACGAGTTCTGTCCAGGTGAGAATACCTGTGCTGGCAAGTAATGGCAGCAATGGGAACCCTCTAGCCTGAAGATGCAAAGAATATCTCTCTAGCCATACTTTGGAAGTTCACCTGCGTATCTTCCTCCAACTGTCACTTAAGCTTTCATACTTAATGTCTTATTTTCAGTGTAGTATACTATGTAAGTTTCTCTGTAGAATCAAGGTTATCCAAGGCCAAACTGAACTAAATTGCTGACTGGACTGGGGAATCCCCCCCAAAAGATGTCAAAGTAGCAACTGCTTCTGTACAGATGTGTTACAGAATCTTTTTTAAGACTTTAGATACAGCTGCGGGTGAAATTACACTGTGATCGGCTAAAATTACAATTGCTGCTACTGTTAAACTGGCAATTCTCTTGTGCTATGCTCAAAACTACTTTTAGGTTTATGCCTTAAATGTGCCAAAAGTGACCAGGTTTTTGTGGGGTGACAAGTGACCTTCTTCAGACATGCTACAACATGAAAGTAACAGGAGTATGCAGAACACGACTTCTGCCCTGTGGGATTGTTTTTGGTGTGTTTTTTCTGTTTGGCTTTTTTTTGTTTGTTTTGATTTGTTCCTGGGGTTAGGATAAGTTGTGGGTTATTGATGCATCTTTGAGTTTACTGCTGTTCGGTATTTGTGCTATTGAAACAGTCATGAGCTCCCTGGATAAAATCAGATTTTTTTGGGAAGATTTGAAAGCGAAAAAACCCTGGTGAACTAACTACGCGGTCATTTCTGTGCTGGAGGTGCAGCTGCTGGATCACTGAATCCTAGAGCACTGGGACTTGAGGATGGCACACAGATATATATATATGCCCTTCTCAATCATCTTATCTCACACCTATGTGGTGATTTGAAGCATTCAGCAGGCTTCTCTGATTCCTTTATGGCTTGCTTCCTTGGAAAGAAGCTGTTCTAAGAAGGATTAGGGTAGTCAGCAGTGGTTTTGTCCCTAGCACTTTGCATAAGGAAGTGGCTTTTGTTTGAGATGTGTTCTATGACACCTTTCTAGTTGCTGACTTTTGGGTAGTTAGACTTTTCTGGATGGGGTAAAAATACTCATCTAAAATGGACTACATGAATGTAAGATAATGGTTTCATGTTACACTGTAATTCTTTTACTGTCTCTTGCAGGTATACAACTTGTCCCAGAATATTCAGGAAGATGACCTTCAACATTTGCAGGTAAGCTGCTTCTGGACTGGTAGTCTTGACATTGTTCTTGAAGTTACTACTAAAGTGACTGTGATTTGGGAGCTGCCTGCTACTTCATATAAAACACTGAAGCTGACCTGATGCTGAGACTAGTACTGCCTATAAAAACATTATTTGTGTCAACTCCATGATGCTGTGATGCTTCTGCTGTGCCAAAGCAGAGGTAAAATAGTACAGGCTTCTAATCTGCCTAAATCTTAGCTTTCTAAAGTCTGTTCTCTATATGGTAAGTTCTGAAATTCCTGAAAGGATGAGAAAAGGAAATGATTTACGGAAGTATTTAATGAGAAAATTCCAATGTTTCTTCTTTTTCACTAAAATAGGAAAATAGATGGTACTTCATAACCAGTTTCTAAAGAAATGTGGGAGCTTGGGTCAGGGCAGGAAGAGTATCTTCCACCTAGAAGCCTTCTCTAGTTTTTCAACTGAGAAACTTCTAGAGTTTTATTTCTGCTTAGAAACAAAAGCAGGAAAGAGTTATCCTCTCTTTACTGTAGGGTTTTCAACCTCTAATGGAACATTGTGGTCAAAGATGACTGAATTCTGGCTTCATGTGAATGGTGCAAGAACCTTATCTCCTTAACTTAAAACCTGTAGCTTTAAAGGCTAGCTTGTGTATTAACAAATGCCTGCCTGTGCTCAGACCATGACCTTGTCACAACTTAGAACTGTTTTATGTGTCTTCTGATTGAAAGGACTTCTGTCTTGGTCAGTGCTGCAAAAGACTGGCTGCCAATACTGGAAGTAGAAGAGCACTAACTAAACATAGTCTTGTGATGCTGTTCTCAGTTAACAGAGTTGTATCACTGGGCCAACACCCCACCTCACCCCAAAAAAACCCAACCAAGCACTGCAGACAAAAAAAGTCTTAGCTAATTATTTGAAAGCCAGGCTTTTCTCATGACTTTGGTCCTTTGAAAGCTTCAGTGCAATCTGAATAGAGTGATCCCTTTTTGTTATAATGGAGGGTGAGATTTGAGGGAAGGAAGGGAAGAGAAGGGTGATAAATATAAGCAGTGGGTAGGGGACACCCATATATTTAAAGTTGGGGCATGGAATTGTGGGCTGAGGGAAGGAAATTCTGAATTTCTGTTATAACAGGAATTTCTGTTATTCTGAAATACTATTAGACTCTGGCTGCCTTTTCCATGTAGCAGGGAAGTGAATAGGGGAGGGAGATAGGATCAAAGGAGCCAGTCTCATGTGGATGCTTGGCCACTTCAGACCTTCTTTTGCTCAGAGTGACAAAGGCTTGGAAGTTCATTTGTGTTAAATTAGTCTTGTAAGTTCTGAGATGCTGTTGTGATCAACACAGAGGGAACTGTCCTTTTAGCCATGAAATTTATCCGAGATGTTCCAGGTGTTGGTTTTAACGCAGTAAAACAGTTGCCTGGTACTAGAGGATACTGATGTGCTTCCTTCATCTTGACCTCCAAGATCTGTAAGGGGGCTAGCATGGATCAACACTTGACAGTATGGACCTCTGCTGAAACAGCCAGCACAGTCCATAATTTGTGTTCTCATGGATTGTCTGGCCTACTCAGTCTAGTGAAGAATGCTGCTGCTGGTGGTAATAAAGATGGTGAAAGCAACGACAGGAAGACAGCTGAGACTTGCCTTTACGCTGGAAGGAAAGAACAATTATCAGTTAAGGTCATGGGCTGAAGTAGAGATCTGTGAAGCTGCTGAACTTGGCTTGTATTTAAATGCCTGATACATTGGCTCTAGCCAAGTTCCTTGACTTGCCTTTACGCTGGAAGGAAAGAACAATTATCAGTTAAGGTCACGGGCTGAAGTAGAGATCTGTGAAGCTGCTGAACTTGGCTTGTATTTAAATGTCTGATACATTGGCTCTAGCCAAGTTCCTTGATTTTCAGGAATAAATCTTTTGTGGGAAGTAAGGGGCAAATGTTAGACAGGCTTACCTCCTCAGCCTAGGAAACAAGTGTTGGAAACTGGCTTGCTGAGAGACACAACCAGCTTTCCTCTGAGAATAGCCCACAGACCACCCACTTAGAGTTGCGGTGTGTTGACAGTTATGGAATAGCACTGTGAAACCAGTGGAAATCATGTCTCCTTCCTGAATTTTACTGAGGATTGGTGTACTTGTTTTCGAGGTGTATTGACCATTCTCAACCCATAATAGGATTTAAGATTGAATACTTTATTTTCTAGTGACATAATAGAATATTTTACAGTAGAAAAATGAAATGTGTTTTATATGTGGCACCCTTACTCTTCTTTCAGTTGTTTACAGAATATGGAAGACTAGCTATGGAAGAAATTTACCAAAAGCCGTTTCAGGTAACTACATATGTTAAATGGATCTTATGCAATTGAATCTGTAGAAAATGAGCTCAGGATAATTTATGAAGAGAAATTAGTTGGGCTGAAGCTAGCCTGTTCTTTACAAGACTGGTTTTCCTTCCCTGTCACCACATTTCTTGGCAAAAACACAATGGAAAAATGCTGAAGAGGATCACATTTTGGGCAAGTATAGCTTTGTGTCTGAGTTACAAGGCATAAAATGAATGAAGTGTCAAGTGATGTACAGACATTAAAAGTTTCGTGCTGCCTTCTTACTCATTATTCTTTGAGATATGGTTGGTCTTTGCTGGTGGTACATGGTTCTGAGTAAAGGTCACATGGCCTCTAAGAAATAGCATTGAGGAGGGCCATGTTGCATTTCATTTACTTGAAGCGTTACTGGCTTCGGCATTAAAAGTCTCAAAACTGCTAGCATCTCCTGACTCTTTGCTAGGCCAGAGAAGGGTTTGGGGTTTCTTCCATTTAGTGGAGACAAAGTCTGAGGTCTCTTCTATCTTGAAGTATCCCCCTTAACCTATAAGGGTACTAGTCAGTGGTGAGTTAGAGGTGAGTTTTAAGACTCTTGTGTCTCTAGAATATTCAGCCTGCAAGTGTGAGTCCCCAGTGGTCTTGTGATGGGCCCAGGCAAGATGCATTCTTTGTGAAGCACCTTGTCTGATACAAGAGTAATGTCAAGGTTTGTTTTCTGTCTTCAGCTGATGGGAGAGAGGACAGTATAATCCCTGTGGGATAGCAAAAGGCAAACCCATGGAACAGGGAAGCTATCTTTTTGAGACACTTGGGTACTTCCTTTCAGATAAGGAGTGAGTTGCATTTGTGTTTGGTGTGTGGGTTTGGTTCTGTGTGTGGTTTTTGTTTTTTTGTTTTTGTGGTTTGTTTTTTTTTTTTTAAAAAAAAAACCCAAGCAAACACTTGCACCACAAAACTACAAGGCTACTTCATTTAGAGCAGCCAAGTTTTGAAATTTTTTTACTTAAAATAATCACGTGTGATAGAGTTCTTGACTTAAGAATGATGCAAGCCATTCACTGCTGTTATTCTTCCTGTTACAGACACTAATGTTCTTAATTAGAGATTGGAGTTATCCTTATGAACATGCATATGGCTTGGAAGGAGGAAAAAAGTTCCTAGAGAAAAGACTGCAGGTAAGTTATCTCCAGTAGTTCTAGTGTGGTCTTCTAACTTAAGTGACAATTTACCGTCAAGATAATGATGCATGATAAGCTAACTCTTTGTGCTGATAAAATACGTTTGTGATATTCCCGCTTGTATGCAGAGTTCTGGGGTTTAGAACTTGACATTTTTAGGTTCAGGAATGAAAGTTTAAACACACTTTTGTGCTCTTACTGCTTTTAAGCTAATATTTAGTCTTAATTGCAGTACTGCAAAACTATTAGCCATTCTTACTGCCCTTTTTTTTTCTTCAGGTAAAGCAAAACCAACATGAGGAGCTACAGAATGTAAGGAAGCATATTCACTCCTGTTTCAGTAATCTTGGCTGTTTCCTGTTGCCCCACCCTGGTCTTAAAGTTGCAACAAATCCATATTTTGACGGGAGGTTGAATGGTAGGAAGCTTTCCATTGTGTGTTTCTTGATTCGGATCACTGAGTTTATTTTCTTTAATAATGGAAGTTAAACACTGAAATGGCTGGCTATTGAAATGCTTGATGGTAAAAAACGTAGGGCTAAAAGGTGAAACTATGGAATCTAGAAATGTGCATTGTATGTTCTTTTCAGTGGTTTCAAGGTAGAGGAGTTAAACAGGCAGAGGGAATGGATATCTTTGTGTCTAGCTGTTGATTGTAATGTGATAACTTGAGACATACTTAAATGTTATTAAATAAGGATTCTAAAGATAAATAAGGATTCCAGAGGGGAGAATTCACAAAAAGACTTTGCTTTCTTAAAATTGAAAGGCTTTTCTCTAAGAACTTGCTACACCAAAGGTCAGAACTAGAATGACTTTAAAATAAAAGCTTTAGGCTTCTGCTGCTGCAGAATGAGAGGCAGTCAGGGTTCCTCCAGTTGCTGCTTGTCACCTGTCAGAAGGAATGTACCAGAATGGCAAAGGCTAAAAAAGTGGGTTTGTGATAGTGGGATGCCAGCCACTTCTGTGCTGAGGGCACAGACCTGTGCGATTATTGTGTAAGATATTGGTGTAATTGGGGAAATGCACTTTAAATATTACAAGGTCTATGGAACTCAGTCTGTATTTAAGATTAAAGAGTAGGTAGAACTTACTAAAGCTATACTATGTATTTAAATCTTTAAATATCTTAAAAGATATTTAAGTCAAGAGCTGTGATGCTATGGATGTTGAAGGGTCATGGATTATCAGTGTTCTTTTAGGAAATGTAAGATTGAAAAAAAAGAAAAAACCCTAACCACTTTTTTCCCTGAAATTGATTGAATTTTACTAGATATAGATGAGGATTTTAAGAAAGAACTGCGGAATTTGGTACCACTACTGCTTGCCCCTGAAAACTTGGTAGAAAAAGAGATTAGTGGATCCAAGGTGACCTGTAGAGATCTTGTAGAATACTTCAAGGTAAGCAAACTCATACTAATTATTTCTGTTAATGGCTTAAAAGAAAGTATTCTAATTTTAGGGCATGTTGTTCCCAGAGAAGATAAGATATCTAGGCTGGCACTCACTGATCAGCTCAGTTTTGTTTTCATTTCATTACTCTGACTTTCCAGAACTGGCACACAACTTCCTAACACTATAGCTCTTAGCAAGCTGCTATTGGCAAAATCATGTTGTGTATTTTTTTTTTTTCTTTCTTTGTAAGTGTGTTTTCCTACTTTGAAATCCTAGTTTGTCTGGATGTGTTGCCTTTTTTTTTTTTTTTTTTTAAGAAGGTCTCATGTAGCTTGTATAGATAAAAAACCAGCTCTTAAACTGCTAGGTATGCAGTGAAAATTTTAGATATTCCGCTCTGGATTTTTAACATGCAAGGAAGATGCTTTCTAAACACATGCATGTGCAGCACCTGAAATGTGCATGCTCTGAAATATTTGTGCATGATACTTGCAGCTGTTAGGCTCTTGAGCTGTTTTGGTATCATGGTGACACCAGCAGAAATGTGTAACATAATCCCTACATCACCAGGAACTGGTCTGGTGTGTGTAACCTTTTTTTTTGAATTGGAATGACTAAGACAGTTGGCTTGGTAGGAGAAAGTGGCACTCATTCATAAAGACATTAATTTTGCATTGCTACTTTTGAGCATCCATGTTAAAGGTAGAGCAGAATTGGGCTGATGTTAAGAAAGCAGCTATGCAAGAGAGGAATCTGAGACCAGAATTCTTAACACTTGTAAAATGAAGTAATTTTTTATAAAGACATGATGTGGGATGCAGAAGTCATGGCTGCTCTGACAAGCATAAAATCAACACACTGCAGCTCGTATGTTCAGTCTTTGTATTTACATGGTTGCATGCTGGTTTTTGTTCCATTTTCTTCTCTAGTAACACTTGATCCTATGCAGCGTAGAGAGTGTGCGTTCAACAGTAATTGAGAAAGGACTGCACCCTAAAAAATGAGTGTAAAACCTCCCCTATTGGAAAGCTGCCTGATTGATGTCCCGTATCCAGTCTGGGAGCAGTCATGCAGGGTGCTGCGGAAATGCTGTGGTTATGTAACTAAAGAGGACTGCTCCCTTGGGACTTCATCTAAAGCTGAGATCGTGAAGTCTGAGTTGGAAACTGGAGGGCTTTTACCTGGACGAAATAGCTACAAAAGCAAGGAGGGTGTCGAGGGAACAGAGTCCTGTATAACTATACATTTTTGTAGGTTGTCCTACAACCTAGAGCATTGGGTATATTGGGACCCTGATAACCTTGTTCTCTCCTCCTTTACAGAGAAAAATCCTCAGGACAGAGGCTGGTAGACAAGCTGGGGGGGGAGAGCAGTAGTAGCATGAAGAACAACAACTGCCCAGCCTCTGAGGGGCTGGGAGTGGCCTTGTTGGTCTAAACTGTACAGCTTGTCCAAAGCACTGAAATGGCTACTGCTGCCTACTATGCCCCCTCCACTAATCTGTCCCAAAGAGCTGTGCCATGGACCGTCTTGTGGGCTGGAGAAGAAGACATGAAGGATGTGTTCTCTTCCAGCCTTCTGAAACCTTGGTGAAAGAAAAGACACTTGAGGATTGATGGGGTGGGGAACAGAGGGATAGGCTGCCTGCTTGGCTTCCAGAAGTATTTTGGCAGCTCAGCTCTGTCTGCATTAGTGCTTTGATCTGCTTTTTTTCCTCCCACACCTCAAGGGAGCAAGATGTATGGGGAAATGTAAATACTGGTTCTCCCAGCACTGGGGTGTGTTTGGACAGACATCTTGCCAGAAAGGCTGTGTGAGGTAGTCGTCTTCACTCTTCTGTTTTGGGTGAAGATTCCCTGCCTAGCAAAGACCTTCTCACGTATTTGAGTGAGCAGAAACCTGCTGTCAAGCCTGTCACTTCTTGAGCTAGTGGCCATGTCTCCTCAAGGTGCTCTGCTACCCTGCTAGGCCCCAACCTCAAATGCACAGGAAAGTAAAGGGATTAAAGCACTAGGGATGACTCTGAGAATGCCAGACTTGTATGAAGAAACTTGCTTAATTGAATATTTAGTGTTATTATGAAGAAATAATCTATGAGCTTTATCTTTATATCATCCCCCTTCTCTCTTTCTCCTCAATCATAAATGTTCAGGAAAAAGAAACCTTTCTTTCTCTCTCCCATTTAGGCTTATATTAAAATCTATCAAGGAGAGGAGCTACCTCATCCGAAATCTATGCTGCAGGTATTTTATTTTTCTTTCAAATAGTCTGATAGATGATGTGTACTTTAAGTTCTTTGCAATTGAAGATCATGACTGCTGTGGGTCTGAAGCTCCCACACACAGAGCTGTAGTTCTTGAAGGAGCTGTGTACTTTGAAAGCCATCTGAACTGTGTAGCCTGGGTATACATTTGTGTATTCCCTCAGTTCCGTCTACCAAATGGAGCAGGGGTATATCTGGTTAGTTGGGGTTTTTTAGCTGCTTCAATTTCTAAGCATATGTTTCCTGTAACTTGCTATTTTGTCCGTATCTTTCAGACTGTATTCAGAGGGCTTTTAGCATCAGATGTAGCAGATAAAATGAAGAAGGCTTTAGTAATGCAGCTATCACCACTGTCTTGCAGTGTTGGGCTACTCTATGTGGGTTTGTTAGATTGGATAATTGCATTGAGGTTTCTCTTCTGGGTTGATCCAAAGAGGATATAATCGGCTTTAAAGCGATCTGAACGCAAACTGATTGTATAAAGCTACGTGTTGAACCCTTGAATTGTTTGGGATGAAGAGCTTTCACCAAAGTGTGGGCTTTAGGGTCAGTTTTAACCATTTTGTGTTTGTAAGACTCGTGTTTTTTTAAGCTTCCTGTGTCACTTCATTAAGACATGACTGTTCTGGGTGTTTTCTCGTCCTTCAAGGAACCAATTCTTTAGACTTTTGGGGGAGTTTAGAAAACTCGTCACAATGAAACAAAGACTGCTGTCATTTCCTCTACTTAGCATGCCATAATTGTGGCTGGGAGATACAGAAGATGACATCTTGCAGGATTAGCTAGAATAACTGTCCCTGACATGGCACAGGTTGAAAATAGTCTTAGGTTTGTACAAATTCTGACACCAAAACTGCACATATATAATGCAGAAATAATACTAGCTTGCTTCTTTCCTCACAGGTAGTGATGTATAAAGATTAACATTTAATAGTTTAGTGATCCTTATTTGCTTATTAACAATAGAGCATTCAGAAGAGATTGCTCATGATGAAAAGCCTGTACACGCACATGGGAGTTTGTCTGCAGCTGTACTAGAAAGCTGAAGAAAATATTCTCTTAATCAGTAGTCTGTTTTAATGTATATCGCTAACCTTCACTTGTTTTTGTGGGGTGTTTTCCTGGCAATCTGAAGGTTTGGAGGTTGTGGGGGTATGTTGGGCAGAGTAACTACATGTATGTAACTAGCTGGTAATGCTGTGATGATACATGGTGCTCAATGTTTTCTAGGCAACAGCTGAGGCGAACAATCTTGCTGCTGTGGCAGGAGCAAAAGACTTGTACAGTAAAGGCATGGAGCAGGTATGCTGACACGACTTTTTCTAACTGCCTACTTGCAAATACATGCCTTCAGCTTTAATGTTGTACTCAGTGTGGGTTGTGAGCATGTTAATGTAGGAAAGTAGCTTAGGGCCAATACTCGTGTGTTTTCTGCAGTCTGCTCTGGGGTTAGATGTCTGGTGCAGGACACCCAGGATTCTTTGAGACAGAAATTGCTGGAGGCGTATGGGAATGGGTATGTTTGTAAGATACCACCTGTTAGTTCCCTCTGCTCTTGACAGACATCTTAAAATCCTGTAACATGAAATGGGCAAACAGGTGAGGAGACATTTGGTGGCCAGGGTCACGCAAGGGTAGAGTTCTAGTATTATAGTCTCATGCTTCTGAATTGTGGTCATTTATTAGCTGTAAAATGCAAGGATTAAAATTATTCTAAAGTTTAAAAAAACCCCTTGAAATACAAAAATTATCTTGTCTGAAAAAGCTGTATAGGTAATTTCCTACTTACTATCTTCAAGAGAAGAAGTGACTTACACCGCTCCAATCTGAATGTCTGGATGGACTTCATACTTCAACGCAGTGTTATGCAAGGTTTTATCACAGGAAATTCTGAGAACAGTCACGTGTCTCGTAAAGCTTGACAGGACTATGCTTATTGTGAAACTCTACAACAGGAAAAGACCAGTAGGTGTGATGCTAAAAACATAGCTCCCCATTAACTAGTCTAATTCTGATCTTAATTGCTGAAGTAGCTTTCCATTTTGAAGTTAGAGTAAAACCTAATGCTAGTGGCAGACTAGCCAGTTCCAGTTGTTAGCAGGCTGTTTTGAGAATGCTCTGCTGGTGTAGAGGGACTCCTTTGTTTGTTTCCATTTTGGAAAATCTCTTGAAATGGTAAATGGGTTGTTTATAATAAATGCCAAGTCTGCCTTCCTACCTTGAATCTTTAATGGCTGTTGAGATACTGTAGTTGTAAGACTTCTTACTTGGAGCAAGGAATAAACAAGAACAGATGTTCTCTTAAACAGACTTTTGTTTCCATAGTGATGTTCCCCAGTACTGTATATTTTTATATCACTGTACAGATACACACAAATGTCTTGAATTGTTTTTTATCCAGATGTGTCAGATGATGTTCTTAATGTGACACAGCTCTGAAATTTCTATTTTTAGGAACAGAAGTGGGAACTCTTTGGATTTAAGACTGGATTATGTAAAGATAGTTCTTACTGTAGCTTCTGAGTTCTCCTTGTGAACCAAAGCCCTCCTTTGCTGAGTGTGCATAACCCAAATACTGTCCCTCTAATGACTTAAATGTAAGGAACAACAGATGCAGGCACACGGAGTATAAGAAAACAGTGGCAGTTATTTGTATGGTAGTGTTGATGCATCAGCAGCTCCTGGTGTTTAATACTCTCTGGGCAATGTGAAAAGATCATTTTTGAGGATGAGACTAGTAGCCATTTTCCAGGGAGTTTTTCCCGATATGGAGAACTTTAAAATGGAAAAAGCAGAAAGGTGCTTCTTAAACTTGAGCAAGGGGCAGAGTGGGGGTGTCAGGATCTTGACAGTGAGGTTTGCCTTGAAGAAGCTAACCAGTGAAGCCATGCATCTTGTGAGGCAGAAAGGGGATGCTGTACTCTGAGAAAGTGATCTTCTATGTGTCCTGCTGAAGGGATAGCAGCAGGAGAAAGTTAGTTGTTGCTGCACTCAAGACATGAGATAACAAGCACTGCAATAAGACTACCTTGAGACAGGAGAGGGAAGGCTGTTGTTTGACATCACATGGAAAGAATCTTCAGTTTTTAGACATAGTCTGACTGAGGGTCTGGAGGAGTTGGAGCTGATCTGCCATATGTATGTCTCTGATGGTCTAGGTAATCTCTAATCATAGTCCTCAAGAGGTCAGAAATCAGTCTTACAGAGTAGGAGTCCTTGGAGTCTAACTATTTTCATACCCGTGCTGATTCAGGGAGAGGAAGATGGTGGGTGTCCACATCACGGGTATCCATCTCAGTCCATGGTCTTGTCCCTTCAGCAGAAACGTACTCTCACAAGTTGATCAGAATCAAGCCTAGAGGACAGTCTGGGGAAGAACAGGCTAAAGATGTCAGCAGCTAGTTCTTGTTAATTTATATCACCTGGTAACTTCTGTGGAGCCTGCTAGTGGCAGCAATAAACAGGAATAAATTTGCTGAGTGGGCAAAATCTACCCTGTTTGTCCAGATTCTGCGCTGACCCTCTAATTGAGATGGGTGAACAGGAGTAAAAAGCTGAGGGGAGGGCTTGTGGCCTTCAGAACTCTCCTTAATCTTCCTCAGGCAAAGCTTTCTCTGCCTCCTGGTGTTCCTTTATTTCACGTTTTCATAACAGGAATGTATGTGTGGCTGATATCCTGTCCTTCTGGGCTTGCCCAAAGGGAACAGTTGAAAGTATGAGTTCAGCCATGTGCTATAGCTCTGTATGTGATCAGACAGGTAAGGCTCTTGCTGTGCCATGATGCAAGTACCTTTAGCTGCTTCACTTGAGACAGGACTCTAGAGCTTACAGAGCAAAGAAGGCTGCAGGAGATACTCTGATACTGGCTTGAGAGGGGGTCAGTGAGGAGCAGGTTTACTTTCTGTACAGCAGACGATACTCAGGGTGTGATGACCTCATGTCTGATTGCTCTAACAGGTTTGTGGGGGAGATAAGCCTTACATTGCCCCATCGGACCTTGAGCGGAAGCACCAGGATTTCAGAGAGTCAGCTGTCAGGCAGTTCTGCTCGGTGAAGAAGATGGGAGGGGAGGAGTTCTGTCGGCGCTACCAGGAACAGCTCGAAGTGGAAATCGACGAGATCTATGCAAACTTTGTGAAGCACAATGATGGCAAAAACATCTTTTATGCTGCTCGTACCCCTGCCACTCTATTTGCAGTCATGTTTGCCATGTATATAACCTCAGGACTGACTGGGTTCCTTGGTATGAACTCCATAGCTACCCTGTGTAATCTTGTGCTGGGGATGGCTCTTATATCGTTTTGTACTTGGGCATACGTTAAGTACTCTGGGGAATTCAGAGAAGTTGGAACAGCCATTGATCAGATCGCTGAAGCTATATGGGAACAGGTTGGTATCCATTTTTAATGCAAAACCTTCCTTTCTTGAGCAGACATATCAAAACAGTTTCTGTTCAGTGCTGTGAGTGGAAAGCTGGTCTAGACCTAATGGAGAATACTAGCGCTGCCAAAGGGAAAATCGGCTCAGAAGTGTGTCTTCAGTAAGAGATGCCGCACACAAAGAATGTTAAACAAGCTTAGGATATTATCAAAAAAGTGTTACTTAAAGGCCTTACTAGGTGCTTGGCCAGTAAAGAGCAGAAGGACTCTTTAAAAATCTTGTCACTTTTTCAGAGCAAGGAATTCTGCTTTTAAAGGTACGTTTAAAGTGATAAATTTGCCCTATGGATGTGGTGGATAAAATATCTCAGGTGGTGCAAGAAATGGGGAAGGCAAAACACTGCTGCTCTTCGTCACCTCACCTGACGGTGTGACACTGGAGGGCTAATTAAACCTCAGCGAGAACTGGCTGATGACTTGCAGCAACCAGATTGACTTGCAGCAACTGCTACAAGAGAATGTACAGCAGGTTTCTTCCTTCAGGAGTACTTGTGTTGTCTGTGACAACTTCAGTTTGTGCAACTCCTGTTGCAGGAAATACTTGACAGACAAATTCCTGAAAGAAAAGATGACATGAGTGTAAGCCTTCTGTACAGAGATTTTGCTGCCTGAAGCCAGTTGACACAGCTGTGCCGGTAAAGCCAATGTAGAGAATTCCTGACCAACTGTTACAAGTAGTGTTTGGAGCATTCAGAGTAGCTATGATCAGTGCCAGCAGAAGGGAAACACTTGGGTGCTGTTGTTACTAGAAATAAAGGTCTCACTGATTTTACCTGGAATGACATTAAAATGGGTCCCAGAAGGCATGAGCAAATAACTAACTGGAACCTTCTATACAGAGGCTCTCTTCTACATCTGAAAAATCATTCTGTTCAAGGCTCATCATAGGCAGTGGTACACACTAGACCTATCTGAGCAGCCAGGTAAGGTTATGAGTTACACTGGAGCAGAAAAAGTGGATTTCTAATAGTAGGAGGGAAATGAGCATCAGGGTACTAAATTTTGAGTTACACCCCTTAAAATTGAGGCCTCCTGTACCACCATAGCTTCTTGCTTTGGAGCTTGGGACTGAAGAGCACTGCAAGAAAAGTGGAAGGTGTCAGTTCTATGTGTGGTATTCATTGAGTGCAGCTGCTGCTGTAGGATACCTAGACCACATAAGGCTTGATTTTTTTTTTTTTTTTTTTTTTTGACTGCTCACCTTCTGTGGAAGGGGAAGAACTTGGCTTATGCTGGCAGGAGCTTGCCTTTTGTGGGCTGGAGTAAGGTGGTCTCCAGAAGAGCTTGCTGGTGGTGGTGTTACAGTTGCACATCACCAATAATACGCAAAGCACCTACAGGTCCTGCCTGAGTCACTGTGATTATATACTATGTTCTTGCTATTGATTTTTCTGAATCTTTGCCTTTCTTTTCCCTCCTTGCTTCAGAGGAATCCCAGGAAGGTGAGAAGTTACTGGCAATCAGTTTCTTTTTCTGAACTTGATTGACTTTTCTGCTGCCTTCTAAGAGCCACTTTTCCTAACAGCTGAATTCGTGTTTTAGGTGTTTTCCAAACTCTTTGAAGTCCTTAGACGTCGAACGATTCGCCGTGCTCTTACATCAGTGCCACGACAGCGACTCTCATCCAACAATAACAAGAAGAAAAACTAGCCAGTATTTTTAACTTTCTTTCTGTATCTGAAGTGTTCACACTTACACATATAGGACAATAAGCTGGACCGTCTGGGCCGGTCTGCATAAATGCTGTAACCATACCAGACTGATGCTGCATATAGGGTATGGAATTGCACATCCATCTTCTAGGAACTGTAAAGTGGTTTGAATTCAGTGAAATACTGCTGTATAGGAGGGATATCACTTGTGTCCATAGCATGTGACTGATTTAACCTCATTATTGTAGCAGCAAAACTCATTTCTCTTTCAGTTCATGCCAGTTTGTATCAGACTTCAGCATTCTAAGTTTTTTCATTATTTCAAGTCTTGTCTCTCTGTATGTTTTTATATTTTATTTTCCTTGGTTACCTCATTTTTTTGTTTCTTTTGCACGTTTCTCATTCCACAGGTGTTGAAGCCCATGAGTGATAATTTGATGGAGGATCATATGAGGCAGTCTGTAAAAAACTCTATCAAAGCAGGCCTGACCGAGCAGGTGTCTCACCATGCCAGACTAAAGACAGACTGACAGTTCATCTCCTCTTCAACTCTGCCCTCTCATCCTAGACATGCTTGCTGTACCATGAGAACTCAATAATAAAAAAAATAAATAAAAATAAACCAAAGTTTACAATCAACTGTAGAAGTAGTTTAGTGTGACTGGCTTCACAGATTGCTGCCATCACCTGGGAAGAGTAAGTTTGTCAGTGCTCTGCTTCTAAGACAAACTGGTGCCATGGAGACCGCTGGGGGTGGGAGGGAGAGGGTGTCTGTTTTACGTATAGTCCTGGTGAACTGTGCATGTGTGTGTTTGGGGTGTGTGGGGGGAGGGATTTTCCCCCCAGTGTTTGAGTTGATGCAGTCTCTGGCTTACAGTGGGAATCTGTCCTCTCCAGGAGGTAATTTCAGGGAAGTAAAATGATCAGACCCACATAAGGTGCGCTCTCACCAAATGTACCCAGCTCCACACCATCCCCATGCCACCTCTAATGAGTGTTTCTGTGTATTGAGTGTATCAAGTCGGTGAAGCCATTAGAGCCACTACATTACAATATGTATCTTGCTTTATTGCCTTTTATACCAGTGTTGCACAAATGCATGTATTGGTTCTTCACGCCGACAGCAGAACTGACTTGTGAGGGAGGCAGTGGGTCAGAGCATATGGTGTCTTGCCTTGAACTTGCAGACTTGGTCCCGAGGGAGGTGCATATCAGAACTGAGCTGTCTTTTTCTGCAGTTTAGCCTTCGTGTACATAATATTGCCATTAATTCTACTGGGGGAGAAATTCCATCCAAAAAATGTTGCCTACAGCTACCAAGCAATGAGTTAGGATTGTCTGTACAGTGTGTTTAGTTTTTATTTTTTAAGAAATCACAGAATAGGGCATGTATATGAAATATAAATATATAAATACAATTTTGTATCAAAGTTTTGTAGTTTATGGCAAAACCTGGTTCTGTGGTAGCTAAGTGCAGTCCCTGTAAAGGAATGTTGTGGCTCATGTAAATGTGTGAATGCATCAACAATTTGAAGTTTTGATATATTTGTGATATTTACCTGCCTTGAGCACTGCAATCTCTCACCCCCTTGGGAAAATCAGTGGGAATGTTTGTTGTGAAACTCTTGTCTTCTGTTGCATTTTAAAGTTATTTCCTGTAATTTATTTTCAGTACATGATTAAAATCAGTTGTGTATATATGAAATGAAATTTGTGCTTATTTTTAAAAGATGTTCAAGTATGTATTCTACTACATAAACTATGTCAAATACTTATCCTGACAATTATATGAACAAATTGTCAATTTGTCAATTGTACTTCATAGCTTTCCGTTGAAGCTGATGTTCCTCTCATGCTTGTCTCTGAAAGATGACATCTGTCTAGCTCATATCCCCTCCCTGTATAGGAAAACTTTCTGGTATTCTAAAGCATGCTTCTTGACTTGTGGAGTTGCTTGTCAGCTTCTGCCCTCCAACAACTGTATTGTTCTGAAATCTTGTTACCGGCTCTATTTCCACTCTTGACTAAATCAGTATTGACTAAGGCATTTTCAGATGTGTGGAGTGTAAAGGCAGCTAAATAATTAACTGCTGTAGTTTCAGCTGGAAATGACTGTGTGCAATAGCTGGGTGTTTTTTGCATTCCTAAATGGTAACAATTTCCATCAACATTTGAGCTTCATCAGTCTCCCCTCTCTTGAGTGAGGGCAATCATCTGTCTAGGACTAAAGCAATTGCACTGTGACTTTTGTACCATAAAGAACTGCTGGAAAGTGGTGGTTACCTGCCCTCTGGAGATGAGGGCTTAGCTCGAGGTGAATGATGCTGAAGATGAGGTAGGAATGTTGCATTTTATATCTTCTCTCAAACTGTACAGATTAAATACTGTTATTTAAACAATCTAATACTTTGGTGATGAATCTCTCTTCTTTATTAGTCAAATGACTAGAGTCACGTAGGGCGCTTAGAGGGCTGTGCTTGCCTTTGCTTCTTGTGTTCTCCAGGAAGGTGTGAGTCAGATTTGAAGCCGGGCTGTGCCCTGCTTGCCCTGCAGTGATGGTGACAGCAGAACTGTCCAGGATGTGGACATTGAAGCTGGAAGGCTTTATCCAGACTCTGTCCTTCTAGTAGAGGACTGAAACGGGGTGTGTGTGGGCAGTTCCTGAACACTGTTCCAAGAAGTTGCAGAATTAATGCGATTGGTGGGAGGCATCAAAGGCAGGAAAAGAGAGGGGCCAAGGTGATTCTGGGGAGGAGCAAGTGTGGGAACTAGATGATTAAGGGGATGGTCATGTGGCAACAGGTTGCTAGTGCGTGTTCTTGTCTGGCTCTGTCCTGTTTTCTCCATTAACTCCACTTCTCACCCTCTTCCTGGGAGAGGGGGCTCCATTCTATGCGCATGGAGGTTTAAGTGCCAGCAATTAGAGTGGGACCTTGGGTCACAGGGGTGTATGGTTGGAGTGCCAGCAAAGCAGAGACTGGAGTGAGGGGAACGCAAGTGCCAGCAACTGCAGAGTGAGGTTGTGCATCAGTGTATGAATATCAAGCCAGATTTAGCCAGTAAGTAGGATAAGGGGCCTTAAAGCCAGGTATCAAAGCAGCCCTAAGTCTGGGCTCCATACACATCTGTTTCTGCATGAGTCAGCTGGAGGGACCAAGAGGTCCAGGCTAACTTGGAGGGTCTGGGGTTCAACTGAGGCCCATTTGTATGTATGTGCCTCCCTCTACAGGAGGGAACAAGAGGCTCCAAGGGCCAGTTACAGGATAGACTTCTGTCTGAATGCTGGTTACTGAGGGCACCCACAGTGGGCGTGTGCAAGGGTGGGCTGAACCAGCAAACTGGAGTGAGGCTGTGGGTCATGTCCATGTGCCAGCTACTGGATGAACTGAGCCTCCTTGCCTAGTTACTGGAGGGATCCACAGCTTGTGTGTGTGTATTTCCCATTAACAGACCTTCATCCTGGTCAGTCAGAGAGGGACAGGATGAGGGTGCTATCAGTGCTGTTTGTGCAAGTGCTGAATGTTGACCTGTATCTGCGCCTACTGGGAACGCTGGCTTAGCCTTGCTGCTGGTTCCACATGGGGGCATGAAGCTGTAGCAGCCTGACCTCTACTGGGCAACCCCTTACAATTAGTATTCTTAGTAAAGTAAGGTTAGTGTTTCTCAACTTTTGTCTACATACTGTTAAGAGCATCAGGATCGTGCACAGGGCAGGTACAAGGGAACAGAGAAACTTCACTAGCAGAATACATGGGGGCATAAAGGAGATGATAGATAGATACTCACTTTCTCTACCCAGGGCTACTCTGTTACTGACTCTGGAAAGGAGCTCTGAGAGCTGTTCCAGTTCTGTGCAAACTGGTGGTGTACTAAGGCCGTGCTTCCCCTGTCCTCCCTGAGCAAGCAAAAATGAATTTAACAGAAAAAAAGCATAGAGTAAAACGTTGTAACTTACCCCACACCAGCAGTATAGCTCTAGCCAACTCTTGCCTCAAAAAGGATACAGCAGAGCTAGGTAGAGAAGCTATATGGAAGATAACTACGGCTGGCAAAGTACAGCATAATGCTGTAGGGAGACAGATTAGGAGAGATGACTGGGAAGATGGAACAAGCTCCAGCATCAGAAAGGAGTGGAGAAGGCAACAAGATAAAAGATACTTGCTCTTTCTGTCACGTCAGGAAATGCTGATGATTAGAATGTATTTCTCCAGCTGGCATCAAGTTAAAGAGGCACTCACCCTCACACTCACCTGCTCAAGTCCGTGGGTTCCTTGGGAGTGGAAATACTCATCCAAAGCAACAAGTGATGTGATTTCTGGCTCCAGAAAGGCATAAACAACAGGAAATTTCTCTTCTGGCTACCTTGTAACTCAATTTTCTTAGACCAGGCTAGGGACAGGCTACAGATTTTTCCTGTAGATGGCTGATCCTTAGAGTCAAGTTAAGGAAACTAAAAAGTGTATCATCAGGTAGCATGGCACAGTGATAATGAAAGGGTGGAGAACAAGAAGTCCTGTATTTTATGAACCTAGATATACTGAGTGTCAAATGTTTTTTCAATTGTGCTAGCCAAGTATGGCAGTATCTATCTTGGGTTAAAGTAATTAAGCACAGGTTATGGTAAAACTTCCTTTTTTTATTGAAAAACATGGGTGGGAATAAAGACATTATTTACACAGGTTCCCAAGTGCAGCTCAACTCAAGAACGTATGATCAGCAATACGATAAAAGGATGTGGGTCTAAAACAGAATTATGGAGGCTACCAAATAGTACAACTCCCTGGTAAACACAGACCTTCAGATAAGATCAGCAACTGAAATGAGAGAAAATAAGAGAACGTAAGTATACACTGAGTGTGCTGAGAGCCACAGCCCAGCAGTACAGCACACCTACTGCTGTTCCCAGGTTCTTCCCCAGGGGAAGCAAAGATGGGTCAGGCTTGGGAACGAGGCATGTGGCAAAACAAAGCATCTGGCATTTCTTTTGGAGACAGCACACTAGTTCCCAACCAGAGGAGGGCAGCAGCCTCACCGGGGCTGGCCTGCACTCACCGTTCATGGGCATCTCATCTATCTGGGTGGAGTAGTACTGCTCGATGTCTCGCAGGATGCGGATGTCATCGTTCTTCACAAAGTTGATCGCTACACCTTTTCGGCCATATCTGCCTGACCGGCCAATTCTGTGGAGGCAGAAGGAAAGAGAGAGTGGAGCCACCTTGGGGAAGGGTAATCCAGTCACACTCCCCCCTGTGAAGGCCAAGCTTACCTGTGTATGTAGAGCTCTCTGTTGTTGGGCAAGTCGTAGTTAATGATCAGGGACACCTGAGGCACATCCAGGCCTCTAGCCCAAACATCTGTTGAAATAAGGACTCGGCTGCAAAGAGAAGCGGACAGTTACAGCTGTTTCACCCCACTGAGGTAGGTGTGAGAGCTGAGAAGTTGTAGTCTCCAGCACAGGGCACTGCCTGCTCTTCTGTGCTCCTCCCTCCCCACAGCACACTGGCAGCATGCACGCTTTTGCTGCAAGGAAAGCAATCCTTGCAGCATCCATGCTGCATTACCAAACTTCAGTGAAGACAGATAGTACCAGGACAGCTTTGATCTTTCTGAAGGAGTATGACGCTCCTAAGAGTTTAAAATACAGAGGATGGATAGAGCCCACACATTTTTTTTACTTGACATTTTAAATGCAGCAACTCCCAACCTCTCCAGCAAAATAAACCAGACTAATTCTATGCCTGTAAGTATGAGCATCCCTCCTTGAAAAGTGGCAGTCTCCCAACCCTGTGACACCACAGGGGGACAGATGGGAATCAGAGCTCTTCCTAATTTGAGCTGAACAAGGCTTTCAGAGAGCAGAGGTATTACGGGTTTCTGAGACCTATTCCCTTCAGACACAAGAAGAAATCCTGCCCTGAGGTAGCAATGCTGTAAGCAACACTGTTTAAGGCATTTACCTTGCGCCAGATCTGAACTCTTTCATAATGGACTCTCTCTCCTTCTGTGGCATGTCCCCGTGCATGGATGAAACTGTGAAGTTGGCTTCTCTCATCTTCTCTGTGAGCCAGTCTACCTGTGCATACAGCCAAGCAGCCTGGGTTAGCTCTTTGCTCAGGACAGCCAAATGCATGAGTTGTGCTTGAAGAATATTTGCAGAGACATATGCTGGTAAGGACTGAGAGACACTTTACTTCCTTTAGCTCCAGGATGCTTGTTAAATAATCCTTACAAAGCATCGCCTATATTATACAGGGCTCTACGAGCCCTGAAAGGAAAGGAATTAAGGGCATTTATTCAGAAAGTGTGGTTTTGTTTCAGGGATTATAAGCAATTAGAAGAATCAGCACATTCTTACCTAATCAGTTCTACCTTCTCTAAAAAGGTAACTGTATCAGGTCTGCTTATAACCAGTTGTTTGAGATAGGCACATCCCAAAGACAAATGTTTAACCTCTGTTCTTACTAAACTATTCCCAAATGGGGAAACAACCACATCTCTTAACTGGGTTTGTACTAGCATTCTCCTGAGTCACCCTCTGAAAGTAACATGCCCATCTGATGGCTGCTGTACCTTTCTCTTCGTGTTACAGAAGATGACAGCCTGGGTGATTGTGAGTGTGTCATAGAGATCGCACAAGGTGTCAAACTTCCATTCTTCCCTCTCCACAGCCACAAAAAACTGCTTGATTCCTTCGAGGGTCAACTCGTCACTGTAGGGAAGAAGAACAGCTATACCAGACCACAAGTAGGCTAATACATACAATGCACTTAGAAGGGCTGGGTGTGCTTCAGCGGAGATCACACCTCTGCCCTGTGTGCTGTGGGTTGCTGGGTCTATACACAAGTCCAAGTTGTTCTACAAAGTCCCTGGAGAAGTCTGCTGTAAGAAGGGCCTCCAACATGACCCACACAACAGAGACTAGAACTGGGGCACCCTCTCTGCTCTAAACAGACAGCTTCAAAGGGAAACACTTCTGTTCTCATCCTTTTTACATTCAAGCTTCTTGATGAGAGAGTGAAGAAAGGTAAATGGGGCAGTGTAAGAGATCAGGCAAGAGGGAGGCTCCTCCTGTGAGGGTGCCTACGCTTACTTCTCTTGACCTCCTGCTGAGTTCTAGCGCATGAGGACCTGTGACACCACCAGACATAAGCTACACCTCCAAGGGCATTCAGAATCAGTCAGCTAAAGGCTTTTTTTGGCTTGCTATATAATAGCAAATTAATGGAGGAGGCCTACAAAAATCCTCTGGAGGAGCACAGGAATTGAGTAGGTGTGAAAGATGGATTTCCAGGAGAAGAGACTGCTACACATAGGGAGAATCAGGGGGTAAGGGGGCAGTCAGGCTGAGCAGCAGCAAACAGAACTGGACAAGGATAAAGTGAGAGACAAGTCAGCTTCTGCTGGAAAACAGGACATGAGGATGTCTACAAACACCTAGACAAACTGCAACGGTGAGAAGGAACGTGAGAGAGACTCTGCATATTTAAATCAGTTAACACTGTGAACTGCCCAGGGCTGGACCAACTCAAATAGCTCCTGTTATTTCCATAGAAACTCACTCACCGTTTCACCAAGATGCGAATGGGGTCTGTCATGAATTTGTTGGTCATCTCCAGAATTTCATGAGGCAAAGTGGCGCTGATCAGAACCACCTGTGTAGCTGGAGGCAAGTATCTGTACACATCGTAAATCTGCTCCTTAAAACCTGAAAAGCAAGTCAAGTAGCACGGAACAGTTAGCACACCTTTCTCCCAAATATCCCGCTCTTTCACAATTTGATCTGGAATTCAGTATTGGGCCTATGCTATGAGATGAACATTAATGAGTGAATCAGTAACTCAAAGCCAGTGTCACATATTGCTCATCTCTTCCTCATTTTCCCAAACCCACGCAATGTGGCTGTGGTACACAGTAAAGTATGAAATGCAGTGCTCAAGAATTTGTAACTATTGAAAATGACACCACGACTAAATCAGACAAGAGATATTTAGTAGTTTAACCTGTTACAGTCTATAATTAACTATAATCATCTAACTTTGGCAAAACCAATTGTTTTTAGAAGCGGCACTGCCAGCTGGAATCTCACCTGGAATCACAAAGAGGTGAGGAGAAAGGAAGTAAAAGGGAGACAAATATTTTACCTTTATTGAGCATTTCATCTGCTTCATCCAAACCAGCATTTTGATTGCACGAGTCCTTAAACTTCGACGACGAATCATATCTGTAAGATTTCACTTGTAAGATGAAAGGGCTCTGAAAGCAAGCAAGCCTATACTGCTTCCAGTTGCTGTCAGGGCATTTCAGTGGAGGAGGAACAGGCACTTCCCCTGTTATCAACAGAGACTGGTGTTTGGTGACGGAAGGCAAATCCAAGGGCCATAGCGTGCACACTGCACCTAACCTAGGGGGACGTCTCTGCAGCCCAGCTAAGGGAGCACTGACTGCAGGGAAGCTTTGAGAGTCCAAGCCGTGGGATGCTATTTGCTAACTGCACAGGACAGGTGACCCAGTCTCCCACAGTAACTGCAGCTGGATGTGAGAAATGCAAAATGCTACACGAACTTTTCATCAACAGACTGGGCAAATCCACATCTATTTGCTATTAGTGTGCTGTTCAAAGCCAGCCCAGTCCGGCAGCTGCTAATTTTTTGGGTTTTTTTGCTTGTGGAGACTACCTTTATGTTCTCCTAGTGACAGGTGCTTGTGAAAGAAAGTGCTGCCTGTTTCTCAGAGATCCAGAATATACGAGCTTGAAGGCTAATGCTATCACTGTGGTAACTGCCATGAACAGTAAATATAAAAATCTTCATGCAATGAAACCAGAAGTACCAGCTGCAAGTGCACCTGATTTAACAGAGAGCGAGCAATGGCCAGTACACAGAAAATGTGGACCTAACTTTGACATTCAAATAGACTCAGCTCCTATCTCCTCCAAGATTCTGAAGTATTTCCTGGGATTGTAATACTTTCTGCTTAAAAAATACTCTTCGTTCCCATGCCACCATATAAACACTTCAACAATGAAAAGCAAAATATAAACAGAGAAAATCCAAATACTATCCCCACCAATTTCTCTGTAGTCTTTTCCAGATATTACTACAGTAAGTTGTTACCTTGTTATACTTCACATTAATGTTACATTAGTGTCACGATAAATGTAATTTTCATGCTATTTCAAATCTAAGCACACAAAAGTTGCAGGAGGTTCCCATGGCTCAACTCAGGTCTGAAGCTGGAGGTGATGTAGCCTCCCACATCTCCTTACCAAACACACGGCCTGGAGTGCCAGCAACAACATGCTGCCCATAATCCAGTTTTCGGATATCTTCTCCCACGTTTGTGCCTCCGATGCAGGCATGACACTGGACATTCATGTAATCTCCCAGAGCAAGAAGACCCTGTATTGATACAAAGGAATGGCTTAATTAACTGAGCTCTCATGATGTTTGTATTTGTGAAGAGATGCAGATCTGCACAGCCATACAGTGTTTTTTTGGAGATGTAAGCACAAGCAGTTAGAGGGATTTTTGTGTCTGTTACCCAAATCTCCTCAACAGCATGCTTTTAAACACCAGGAACTCAGTTCCCCAAGGATGACAATGGCTTTAAAAGTGCCGTCCTTAAAAATTCAGTTAGGAATGTGTATAACCTTGGACTGCTAGCCAACATGGTCATGTAAGCAAGAATGGATATAATGCAAATGAACAAAACAGCCCTTTATCAGAATTTCTTACTCCTTTCAGGAACAGAAAGAAAAAGCAGCAGCTGTGCTTTGAGCTCCGCTGGGGTACACCTGAGAATCAGCCCCAGGCCTTATGAGTGCTTTACAGATGACCATTTAAATGCTCCTACCTTCTGAATCTGTACAGCCAGCTCCCGAGTTGGTGCCAAGATCAACGCCTGGGTCTCACGAACCTGATTAAAACAGGTGATCACATGGCAGTTAATTACA
Organism: Phoenicopterus ruber ruber; assembly: GCA_009819775.1. Lineage (NCBI taxonomy): Eukaryota > Metazoa > Chordata > Aves > Phoenicopteriformes > Phoenicopteridae > Phoenicopterus > Phoenicopterus ruber. The sequence continues at coordinate 12,966,675 of CM020217.1, forward strand.
GGGCAGTTATCATCCAAGCATACCAGAGATTTCGGATCTCACAGTACTCTGAAATGTCACACCTGAAGGATTAATCATAGAATTTTGTGCTAAAACCTAGTGTTTGCAACAGTCAGTACACCTAGAAAGCTGCTCTCACACAGAGCATTTACAGAGTAACAGCTTCTTAATTAAGTTACTTTTGACAAGACAGCACTTAAGCAGTTCTTTGAGAGCTCATTTTTCATTCCAACCTCATTTCTGAAAACCATTATAAAAGTGTGTACTTTTCTTGCAAAAGAATAGAAACAAACTTAAATCACTTCAATTTCCTATGTTCAGTTCTGATAATAACCTTGCATTGCACAAGAATTCCAAGATGTTTTAAAGTGTCAGGTTTGTAAAATATTATGAGCACTTTACAGAAATTAAGCAAAAAGCTACCTTTTCATTTAGAACATGCAATTTATTTTTATGTCCCCAGGCGGGTGACAGGTAAGTAACAATCTAAGCTTTATTAAGAAGGTACTGGCCCACAGAAAATCATCATTTTATTCAACAGCATCTACACATTAAAGTTATACTGAAAAAACAATTGGATGGACACAATACCCCTGACTAGAACAAAAGCAAACATTTGTCAGCCAAAAATTTAGGTTTGATTCTGTGCAATGTGTACCAACTGTTCGAACAGGTTGCTGATGCTATTCACACTGTTTGAGGACAATTCTGCTTGTGGAGAGATTAATTTAGCCCTCTAATATGTGAAACAGGTCAGCTGTTAAAGCCAACGTTATAATTACAAGACTTTATCTGAACTTATTTTGCCAAGGTGGGTTTAACAGTTAAACTGTTACACAGTAGAGCGAGGTGAAATTTTCAGTCAGAAATTTGTCTGAAGTTCACTGCCCATAATTAAAAGATTTCAATGTAAAGCTTCATTTATTCACTCTAAAAACAAAGGCTTTTATGATGAAGACTCTACCAATTTATTTAAAAAACATTTTTAGCATGTGCCATGAGGTTACCTGTATATCCAGGCACTGCAGAACAGAGATGGAGAATGTTGCTGTCTTCCCTGTTCCTGATTGTGACCTGAGAAACAGATGTTTGCTCAATACTCTGGATTTCTGGACAAACAATATAGGCAATTTCAATATATTCCACCCCTCTGCTCTTTGCCACTCCTTCATTGCAAAGAATTCAATATTGCCAACAGTCTATCCAACAAAGTTTTGTTACAATCACAGTGTGATCTGCAGATAAGCAGCTTTGAGAACTACAGTATGAGGGATAGAGCACTCCATTGCAGGGTCTCCAGCTCTGGCATGTTTACTCCTTATCAGACCAGCATTTTTACTTCCTGCGATTTGTCGTACGTATTTTTTTTTCTTTTGAAGTAAATGGTAGATAAGCCAATACAATTTGGAAGGCTAGCAATTCCCACTAATGACCTAGAAAGGATTTTTTTCAATAGGATGCATATCCTTCTTTGTCTCTAGACACATAATAGATTTTCTTCTGCTTACTTTTTCCCCTGATTGAGACTGCAGTTGTCTCTATACTTCTCTGGCTTTGCTGGAAAACATTTCCAAGAGTCTCAGAGCCCTAATTACTGAGAACACGCGATATCTTGGCTGAATTTTTATTACAGTGACATACCTAAAACTAATAAACCTCGACATTAACACCTGTTAGGATCACAGTCTAGGTGCAAGTCAGCCAATTTCACCTTGTATCGCTCATGATGTGATTTCCCTAATCCTGCCATGCAGCAGCCCAGGACCACCAGTGACAGATGTCGCTTCCAGCTTCAGGCAGCGAGTGTGACTGACACCCCCCCTCCAGGGCCCGCAACCTCCTCGGGGCACACGCCCTCCCACCCGCGAGCAGGCCGCGCCCTCACCCCCTCACCGGGCAGCCCCACTTACTGGGCGATCACGTCTCTCCCCTTGATGATCTGCTTGATGGCTCTCTGCTGGATGGCCGAGGGCTTCTCAAAACCTGTAGAGGCGGCCGTTACCGTCAGCGGCGGCGGGGCAGCCCCGGAACCGAGCAGGCGGCGGCTTCACCGCGCAGGCGCGTCGCCCCACATCCGGGTGCCGCCACCGACGACGAGCCCCCCGCCCCCCGCTTTCTCCCTTCCCTCTCCCCCTCGCTGCCGCCCCGCCGCGCACCGTAGGCGTAGATGCCGCGCAGCAGGTCCTCCCGCAGCCCCATGGTGTCGAAAGTGGGCGTCACGTCCACCTCCTCGCTCGTCTCGAACTCCACCTTCGTCATGTCCTCCTCCTTCATCAGACGCTTCCGCGCCGAGCTGGCCGCTCCGCCAGATCCCGCCGACCCCGACATGGCTGAGGCCTCTCGCCGCCTGCCCCTCACGCACCGGCGATGGCACCGCCGCCCGCCGCGCACGGAGAGACCGCCCCGCTGCGCATGCGCCAGGCGTGCGCATGCGCGGGGGTGTGGGCGGGGAAGGCGCGTGCAACGTGCGCATGCGCGAGGGGTGTGGACGGGAGGGCGGGCGCGGTGTGCGCATGCGCGCGAGAAAGGCAGCGGGGCCTACGCATGCGCGGTGACGGGGTGAGTGAGGGCCGGGGGCGGTGGGGCGCATGCGGCGTAGGCTTTGGTCACCGCAGGCCTTTGGGCACTGGCCGGGGTCCGCGCCGTGCCGATATCGGCACGGCGCGGACCCCCCCCGGTGCTCGAGGGTCTGCGCAAGCGTGTGGGGAGCATCCACGCCAACCCCCCAGCCGAGGCGCGGCGTGCAGCCAGCAGATAGCTGTGACTCTGCAGAGTGTCCTGTGGGCTGGCTACCGTCACCGCCGTCTGCGTGGCCTGTTGGCCTCGTGTGAGGCTGTAGATAATTCTTAAAACACCTTGAAAATGGAGATGGAGGTTACGCATGGGGAACACGGGTTTGGTTCCCTGCTTAACATATTGCGTGAAGATGAGGTGGATGGACCCAGATCTCTGGTTGCATGGTGGTGTGTCCCCCTTGGAAAACCATAAGTGTTGATGTCTATATGTGCGGCCTGTATTGCCCATGTAAAAGCCAAGTGTCCAGACCTGGGAACACCCCAGTCAATTTGCAGGGGGAGGATGGGCTGGCTGTCAGCCCCATATCACCTCTTCTGCAAGCCCAGGGGTATCAAACGAGGGTTCATTTGCAAACCTGAGCTTGGACAAGGTAGTTGAACGAGGTTTAGAGGTTCTCAACAGAGACCAGAGGAGAAGGACCCATGCTTTGCTCTGCCTTTCTTCAGCCAATGCCCTCTCCTTTTCTCTGCCCATGTCATGCAAGCAGCTGGGATCCAGTTTTCACAGAGCTTTTGGGGCAGAGGGTTTGGATGTGGGCATGCTGTACCCCCTTATCCTCCATTCCCATCTGGGATTTCAGCAGGATTTGCATCTTGCATCTTTTCCCCTTTTTTTTTTCTCCTACAAAGATGTTTTTCGTCCTTGAACAGAGGACAGATTTAACCCTCCTGCTGCCATGGGTACCCCGGATACTTGGCTGATCTCTCAACAAACTTTTGAACTTTTGTGGGAAAAGGCTCTCTCCTGCTTGGCAGGGCACTCTTCTAAGAGTTCTAAGCCAAAATGTTTGACATGGTAAAATGAAGTTGTTACAAAACCACAAACATTTCCAGTCCCAGTGTGTCTGAGGGTGCCTGGGTGAGTCGGGCTGAGTGCTGCACATGGGTTGTTCCCATTCTGGTTGTGAGCAGATGTGCCAGAGGCTGCATGTTCGAGTGGAGCTGGCAGGTTTGAGGTGTGTGACCCCTGCCCTGAGGCAGACTGTGACTGATGCTCTTTCCTCATTTTTGTTATTACAGACCTGAAGGCAAACAAAGAGGCTGAAAGTGATAAAGCTCTTGTGAATGCGATGCTGGCAGCACAAGGTATGATGGTCTCCCTCTTCCCTATGTGTAATGTATTGACAAGCCATCAGGAGACGACATGGTACAGATCCCCTGGGATTTGTGGGGGAATGTAGGAGTGTGGCATGGTGCTAACATGCCTGGATTGAGTTTGTGACAGGGGAGTCACGCTGTTTGGTCCTCATCATCCTTATTGTATTAGTGACGTTGGCTGTACATTTCCATTGTCCTTACAGGATGAATACAGATACAGGGGCTTGATCCTCACAGTATTGTTTCACAAATAGTTGTGGGGAGGCTATTTTTAGGATGCCTGATGCATGCTGTGTTTTCTTCTGGAAGCCTGACATAGCCTGCAGCTCCCAGTGCGTGCCCAGCCCTTCCTTGGACATGGCTGAGGCTCAAGTCCAGGCCCTCCCAGAGGAGGTAGGCACAGGAGGCGAGGCTTTCCTCAGCCAGTGTTTGGCTGAAGGAGCTGAGGAAGGAGGTGAGCAGGGAAAGGCTGGGAGACGGCTTGTTGAGAGAGGGATGGACAGTGAGTTCTGGTCAGTGAATCTGTAGAGTCAAAGGAAGCGACTGTCAAAAGTAAGCTTTGCCTCCCCTAGACTGCAGGCACTGGTCCTGAGCTGGTGTACCCCAGCACGGCTGCATTTCCTTGGGAAAACAGATGGCTTCCCTTGGAGATGAGCTGGTCTGTAGTGTCTGACCGCGGCTCTGGAGGCATCTGGGCTAGTCCTCCTCACAGCAGGGCCAACTTTCAAGCTAGACCAAGTTGCTCAGTGCTTGTCCAGTCTAAGTTTGAGTCTCTCTCAGGATGGAGACCCCACAGCTTCTCTGGGCCTGTCCCAGGGCTGCAGTGCACTCAGGAAGAAGAATTTTTTCCTTATGGCCAGTTGAGGTTTCCCTTGTTGCAGCTTGTTCCCATTGTATTTTGTCCTTTGTGCTGTGTGTCTCTGCGAATAGCCTGCCATTTCCAAAATGAAATTACAGGGTGACTGTATCTCTTCAGGGTCCCAGAGTAGGCCCGGGGCCTTAATTCCCCCTCTCTCCCAAAACTGAAGCAGGATTCAAGTGGTTTTCATACCTGTCTGCATCCACTACTGGGACTCACATTTCAGATGTTGTGGAGTGGAGTTTGTTTCTTTGTGTGTGCTTGGAAATAGAGCAGTGTTAATTTTCAAAAAGAGTTTTTTAATTGTGTTCCATTTGCACTGTAAAAAACGTGGGATTTATTTTAAGAAGCTATTTGGATGCTTCAAGCTGTGTTCCTGCAGCTGGTGAGTTTCTCTTCTCTTGTACTCATTTTTTAGGAACTCAAAGATTTATTCACTAAACTGGAAAAGGATGGAGATGGAAGGGTGAGCTTTGAGGAGTTGCGGTTTGGCTTGTTCAGCCACACGACCACCTTTTTCCAAGGTACGTCAACGTCTCTCAAGCAGCCAAGACTCAGCACTTCATGGGGTGAGTTGAAAGGCAGAAAACTTTCTTTGTAAAAAGGATCCTGGTTGATGGCCTTGATCTGCAGCTCCTTGGAGATGATTTACATTAACTTTGGATAAGGAACCATAAGTCACTGCCAGTTCCCTACACAGGACAGTTCCTTTGTCACGCTAAGGGATATGATTTAGTGGTGGACTTAGTAGTGATAGGTTAATGGTTGGACCCGATGATCTTGGAGGTCTCTTCCAACCAGAACAATTCTATGATTCTATGATTCTATGATTTGTGTTTGATGTTTCTACAACGTCCTGCAGGGAATCCAGACGCAAATGCAGCCGTCACACTTAGAAAGGTTTCTCCATGTTTCCCCACAAAAAAGGAGGCTAAGGAATGGGTTCTACTGAGAACAATTCAGGCCAAGATGTTTTGTTTCACAAGGGGGTGATTTAATAGACATTAATTGTGCATCTGAGGGTGGTGACTTGGGGACAGTTTTCCACTTGTCAGTCAGTGTTTGGGTATGGTCTGGACTTCAGCCATTGCATGGTGACCAAAAGGCTCCCTTGGGAGCTGCCTGAGTAGGAGCAAACCCTGTGCAGGTGGAGTAGGATGGTAATACAGAACAACAGAGGGCTGTTGAGCCTCATCTTTTTTATGGGAGGGAGAGGGATGCACATCCTAGCAGAGAGGAAAGATCACCCCAATCATTTTAGAATTGCTTAGAATGGCTTCAGAAGTGCTGACATCTCTGCACCTCTTGTGACTCAGGTTGTCCCCTTTTTAGTGCATGGAGCAAGCTTCATCCACATTTTCTTTGATGTAAAATACTTCTTTCTCCTTAGTGCTTTTAATTCCAAGGACTGACAAGGCATTTGCAAGTGCTTTTGAAGTAACTGTGCTTTAATGCACTAAGGTGGAAGTGAATAGCTGATTACCCTGACAGCCAGGACAGCTTCATCCAGGATCCTGAGCAAAACAGCTTCCCCCCCAAAAAAAAGAAAGAAAAAAGAAAAAAAATTGTTTTGGGTTCTATTGGCTTCAGACTTTGAGGTAACAGTTCTCTGAAGATAGGCTTCTTCCAAACCTGGTATGAAATTGCTGCTCTTGGAGATGTTACCAGTTCTGTATCAGCTTTCTGGGTTCTGATTTTTGGTTCAGCTTGGCTGAATCTCATTTACCTTTGAAGCTGACCTCAACCCATGTGGTGGGTTGACCCTGGCTGGATGCCAGGTGCCCACCAAAGCTGCTCTATCGCTCCCCTCCTCAGCTGTACAGGGGAGAGAAAATATAACGAAGGCTCATGGGTCAAGATAAGGACAGGGAGAGATCACTCACCAATTACTGTCATGGGCAAAACAGATTCAACTTGGGGAAATTAGTTTAATTTATTACAAATCAAATCAGAGTAGGATAAAGAGAAATAAAACCAAATCTTAAAAACACCTTCCCCTCACTCCTCCTTTCTTCCCAGGCTTAACTTTAGTCCCGAATTCTCTAGCTCCTCCCCCTGAGCAGCGCAGGGGAACGGGCAATGGGGGTTGCGGTCAGTTCATCACACATCACCTCTGCCGCTCCTTCCTCCTCAGGGGGAGGACTCCTCACACTCTTCCCCTGCTCCAGCGTGGGGTCTCTCCCACAAGAGACAGTCCTCCATGGACTTCTCCAATGTGAGCCCTTCCCATGGGCTGCAGTACTTCACGAACTGCTGCAGCGTGGGTCCCTTCTACGGGGTGCAGCCCTTCAGGAACAGACTGCTCCAGCGTGGGTCCCTGCAGGGTCACAAGTCCTGCCAGCAAACCTGCTCCAGCGTGGGGTCCTCTGTCTCCACGGGGTCCACAGGTCCTGCCAGGAGCCTGCTCCAGCGTGGGCTTCCCACAGGATCACAGCCTCCTTCAGGCATCCACCTGCCCCGGCGTGGGGTCCTCCACGGGCTGCAGGCGGGTATCTGCTCCACCGTTAATCTCCCTGGGCTGCAGGGGGACAGCCTGCCTCACCATGGTCTTCACCATGAGCTGCAAGGGAACCTCTGCTCCGGTGCCTGGAGCATCCCCCTCCTTCTTCACTGACCTTGATGTCTGCAGAGTTGTTGCACTCCCATCTTCTCACTCCTCTCTCTGCTGCTATAATCCTGCAGCAGGTTTTTTTTCCCCTTCTTAAATATGTTATCACAGAGGCGCTGCTACTGTCACTGATTGGCTTGGCCTTGGCCAGTGGCGGGTCCGTCTTGGAGCCGTCTGGCATTGGCTCTAATGGACGTGGGGGAAGCTTCTAGCAGCTTCTCACAGAAGCCACCCCTCCAGCCCCCCTGCTACCAAAACCTTGCCACACAAACCCAGTACATATCCACAGAAAGACCAACGTGGAAAGTTATATAGCATCAGAGGGTCTTGTGTAAACTGTCAGATGGGGACTGCCAGCCAACATTTTGTTTGATCTAGAAGCTAAAATTGGGTTGTATTGGGTTTGCGTGGCAAGGTTTTGGTAGCAGGAGGACTACAGGGGTGGCTTCTGTGAGAAGCTGCTAGAAGTTTCCCCTATGTCCGACAGACCCGCCGCTGGCCAAGGTTGAGCTAATCAGCGATGGTGGTAGTGCCCCTGTGATAACATATTTAAGAAGGGAAAAAAAACCTGCTGCAGGATTATAGCAGCAGAGAGAGGAGTGAGAAGATGGGAGTGCAACAACTCTGCAGACATCAAGGTCAGTGAAGAAGGAGGGGGATGCTCCAGGCACCGGAGCAGAGGTTCCCTTGCAGCTCATGGTGAAGACCATGGTGAGGCAGGCTGTCCCCCTGCAGCCCAGGGAGATTAACGGTGGAGCAGATACCCGCCTGCAGCCCGTGGAGGACCCCACGCCGGGGCAGGTGGATGCCTGAAGGAGGCTGTGATCCTGTGGGAAGCCCACGCTGGAGCAGGCTCCTGGCAGGACCTGTGGACCCCGTGGAGACAGAGGACCCCACGCTGGAGCAGGTTTGCTGGCAGGACTTGTGACCCTGCAGGGACCCACGCTGGAGCAGTCTGTTCCTGAAGGGCTGCACCCCGTAGAAGGGACCCACAGTGCAGCAGTTCATGAAGCACTGCAGCCCGTGGGAAGGACTCATTGGAGAAGTCCATGGAGGACTGTCTCTTGTGGGAGGGACCCCACGCTGGAGCAGGGGAAGAGTGTGAGGAGTCCTCCCCCTGAGGAGGAAGGAGCGGCAGAGGTGATGTGTGATGAACTGACCACAACCCCCATTCCCCAACCCCCTGCGCTGCTCGGGGGGAGAAGGTAGAGGAATGGGAGTGAAGTTGAGCTCAGGAAGAAGGGAGGTGTGGGGGAAGGTGTTTTTAAGATTTGGTTTATTTCTCATTGTCCTACTCTGATTTGATTGGCAATAAATTAAATTAATTTTTTCCCCAAGTTGAATCTGTTTTGCCCATGACGGTAACTGCTGAGTGATCTCCCTGTCCTTATCTTGACCCATGAGCCTTCGTTATATTTTCTCTCCCCTGTCCAGCTGAGGAGGGGGAATGATAGAGTGGCTTTGGTGGGCACTGGGCATCCAGCCAGGGTCAAACCAGGACAGGATACTAAGTTTTCATGGCTTAGCAGGGAGACCAAAGTGCATGGTCTGTGCCTGCCAACCTGCTCCTTGTGGCTGCCTTGAGGGCAGCTCAAGACATCTCCCTTCTGGCAGCTTGGGATTGTTTTTTGAACGTTTTCCAGTATTGATGGGGTCCCTGGATTTTCTTTTCAGTATTGAAAGCTGTTAGTTTTTCTGTGTTGATTTTGCCCCACTGACTTACCTCCACTGCTTTTTTCCTCAGCGTGAGAGGAAAGTGCGCAGGGAAGCAGTCCATCCTTCTGACCAAGCTGTGTGGGCCCACATGTCTTCTCCAGCATTGGCAATGCTGGAGATTTGCCAAGCCTGAACCTGTCATTGCTATCTGAGCCCTGGAAGAACTTTGAGGAGATCCTCAAGGTGTCTGGTGCTGCTTTGTCTGGTGGTGGTGGGTGAAGTAAGCAGCAAGGCCTTTCAGCAAGTGGCTGTCCAGGGTGGAAGAAGCACTTGTGGTCAGGTTCATGATAGAGTGGCAGGATTTGGCCACCCCAGGGCTGGGGAAGATCTGGGGTGGATGTGATCTAAGCCTATCTGTGAGATGGGAGGGGGTCTCTGAAAGACTGGAGGGTGGTCAGATAGTGTAACAACAGAAGTCCTGTTGGCACTGTTAGAAGAGGGAGAAAGTGATTTCAGTTTGTGCTGTCCTTGCAGAGGCTGAGTATCAGCATGGAGGAGCAGGTGAGCCTGGCAGAGCTGCCTGCAGCTTTGGACAACACACTCATGGTCCCCAGGAGTGGGCTTCAGCATGCAGCCATCACCTCCTACGGGTACAAACTGCAGTGCCTCAGGTAAGGGTGCTGCTCCCTGCGAGGAGGGCCCTTCTGTGGTGTGCGTGAGAGGTCTCTTAATGCACTGCTTGCCGTGCCTGCAGGATCCAGGTGAGGCAGATCACCAGGGAGAGGGACAAGGCGAGGCTGGACTTGGAGAAAGTGGAGGGACACTGCCTGCAGCTTGGCAGGGAGTTGGACGAGTAGTATGTTGCTCTCAAGTGCATCCAGAGCAAGCTCAAGTAGGAGAAGTCCTTTTGTGGGGCAGGGAAAATGGTTTTCCTGTGGGTGCCCACAGCCTCTCCCTCCTGTCCCAGTCTCCCTTTATGAACCTCCCACTTGTTTTGCCATTGTCAGTGGCAGAGAAGTCCCTAAAGACTCACCCCCCACACTACAGTCCCAGCTTCCCTCCAACCAAGCTCTCTTCTCCTGCTTTGTGCATGGTGAGAGGAGGGTGTCTGGACCTTGTGGCCATCTGAGAACATGTTCCGGGTGCCCCAACCATGTTGCTTTTTTTTCCCCAGGGATGTTCAGGCAGAAATAGAGCCAAAAGAGCTGCTTTTGCAGCAAGCAGTCAATCACCAAGTGAAGCTGGAGGCTGATACACAGTTTCTCCAGGGCAAAGAGGACAGTCTGCAATGGAGACTGAACCACATGATGAAGGTAAGTAAAACTGCCCTGGGTGAAGCATCCTCCTTCTTCAGAGGAGGCAAAGCAGAGGTGATGACAAAGATGGATGGTTTGTGTTGCTCTTGCTGGGAAGGACAGGAGTTTTATGTAGAAAAATCATCAGCCATGTCCATACTATTGAATTAAATACAGAGCTTGTTCCCTTGCCATGACATAAACCCCCATGTTGTCTGTTTGGAATGGTTTGGCCCTTGGTAACACCTGAACACCTGAGGGCTGAGGCTAAAATTGTGTCAGGGACCATCGCAAAAGCAGAGATGATGGTGTCTGTGTGCCTGGGATTTTCCCAGGGCTGTTCAGTGTAGAAGTACAGACAGAGATAGCTCAGGACTTGCTGCCTTTATTGGCTGTGAGGGAAACCATAGTTTTGTGAAGCAGAGGTAGATAGGAGCCTGTGGGGCTGTCTAGCTCTTATTCTGCAAAACCCACTCCTACATCTGTCCTTTGGAGAGATGAGCCAAACCCCAGCCCACATGGTGTGTATCAGCAGCGTGCTGTCCAAAGCGGGGTCTCCTGGGAGCTGTGCTGTGTTCGGCCTGCTGATGTGCCAGTTGTTTTACAGCTTTCTGCTGAAGGCCCGTGGTCAATGAACCCGTCCTGCAATATGAGGCCCCACAAGATCAAGAGAATCTTCTTCCTTTTGTCTGCAGGAGAACACACAGCTGCAAAACAAGGTTGTGGAGATGGCTGAGAAACTGGTGGTCTCTGAGAAGCTGGGTTGGAGCTGCCAGAAAGAACTCACCTGCGTTGTGAAGGACAAGGTAGCCTTTCTTTCTCTGTTGCAGTTAAATAGGAACTTTTTGGGACCTCATCAAAAGATTGGCCCTTTTCTGTGAAATCTTGCCTATTTTGGGTCAGTTGTTATGGTCTCCCCCTCTTTGAACTCTCCTGCACATTAATGACAGCCTGGAAAGAAAAAATATTGGCTTTTAATTTAGGCCTTTTGAAGTTTGAAAAAAAAAAATAGGATGAGGAAAGTTTGCAATTGTAGAAAATTCTACAAATCTGCAGTCTTCCAGTAAGAACTTTAGAGTTTGGTTTCCAGAAGAGCTTTCTTTTTTCACAAGTGTTCAAGTAAAGGATTAGTTTTAGGGTCTTCCACTCCGGTGAGGCACCTTGTAAAATGGATCTGGGGAGGAAATGGGTCTGTGATCTTGTTAACCGTTTGGGGAAAGCTAGCATGCCTGTAGTTTGGTGTCTCTCATGTGTGAAGAAAAATGTTTTTCCTCCTCTTTCTGCATCTGACCCATCCCACAGGTGTCAGTAGCAACCCTTCAATTGAATCTATGGGTGTAGCATCATGACTCTGGTGATTTAGTAGAGCTTTTGGCTATCCATTTGGAGAGGTGATGATTTCCTTGATGAGATGTGTTTCCCTGTGCTTGTGCAGCTGAGCCAGGTGGAGCCCCACAGCCCAGAGCTCCTGAACCAGAGCGAGCGCTTTGCAGACGTTGTCCTGGAGTACGAGCAACAGTGCCAGGTACGGATGGGCAGCTCTCCAGTAATGCTGTCGTGAAAATACAGCTCTCATCGGCACATCTGTTGGGCACTTTGGCCTGAGGGACAGGAAGGAGGCAGCTCTGATCAGCGTGCAGAGGGGGGATCCCTCTTGCCTTGCTCAGAGTTCTTTGGCAGGAGGCAGGACGCAGCTCTGCCCCCAGTAAAGCAGCCTGTCTCCTTGCTCCTGCAGCCCTCCGTGGGTTGGTTCTCTTGCTGGGATGCTGGCAGGGGGGAGTAGTAAATTCCTCCCTTTCTGCCACCCTGTAGCCATGGGCTATTTTGTTTGGGAACCGTGTAGCTCTGTGTATAAGGACAGACCCCCCTGGGCTCTGTTGCATTTCCTCTCAAACGCAAGGAGAAAGTTGTTCTCCTTTGGAACGAATGTTATCAGCTAAATTCTTCTACCTCTGTTTTTCCCTTACTCCTTCTTGCCTCCACTTTAACAACGCCTACAAAACTTGTTGCTGCTGGACTCTGCTAGAGAGTCAAGGTGAGTCTGTCCAGGTACCTGGGGTGTGTGTGGTCCAGGCATTGGTGGTGTGTGTGTTGTATCTCCTGCAGGGTGCTGTGCTCCTGCCCAGACCTTTGGGGTCTCTGGGATGTGCACAGCCTCTGTTTCCCTTCTCTCGTTTTTAACTGACTTGTGTATCTTGCATGTTGTGAGTTGCTGGGTGCTCTGTGCCTTGGCTCCTGAGTCCTGTGCTTATTGCATTGCCCGTTTGTTTCTAAGTGCTATGTGTGACTGGGGAACACCACTGAGTAGAGACGATGACTTATCAAATCCCCTCAGCAGGGACTGAAATCTGCATTTTCAGCAATGCCATTTCAGGGATGCAGCAGACAGCCGCTCTTGAAGCTGTAATTAAAGGCAAACATGCTGGAGCACTATCCAGTGCAGCATTGCTCCAGGTGGTACTAGACAGTTGAAGATGCTTGGTGCTGCAATTTTTCCTCCTATTGAGCAGCCACAGAGTTGTCCATGAGAATGCTGATGGATGGAGAGGTTCGGCCTTCAGCCTTCATCTGCCCCTGTGAAGGCACCCACTTGGGTTTATCCTTTACCCTTGTTGAATGCTGTCAGCCTCTTTCCTCCTCTGCTCCCCTGTTTAGAATGGAGATTAGACAAACTGGGTTTGCATTTGTCTAGATCCACTCAATAATATTTATTAATTGGGATCTTTGGAAGTGTCCTAGTTCATAGTCTCTTGTAGCCCATCAATTTCCTGGGTGGCAGCACATGGGATATAATTTGATGTGTGCTCAAAGTGGACAGTCCAGAAGGAGGCGGGATGCCTTGTATGCTGTTGCTTCCAGTATGGGATGGAGGGTGTGAAGTGAAACAAGCAGTTGCCCAGCTCTAGACACCAGCATGGAAGTGGCTCATTGCACTGGTATGGTGGCTCATAGTGTGGTGTTCAGCCATGGGACTCCTCGCTGCAGGGTGTTGTTGGCACTGAGACGGGATAAACTCCTGTGCTGGCCTCTGAGGGTGTCTCTGTGCTAAGCAGGCAGCAGCACCTTCTCACCTTGCTTTATTCCTTCTGCAACCTGGAAATGTTCCCTTCCAGAGCCCTGTGGGACTTGCTTCACTGTAAACCTGCTGTTGCTTTGTCTGGATACAGTAGTGCTTGTTGGCTAGCCCAGATGCCCACAGGAGTGTCTTGAGGATGTAAATGCAAACCTCTGGGCTATGTGAGGGATCATACTGAAATCACGGTGTTTGTTATTAGCAATGGTTGTGTTTAGGTCAAGAGGGGTCTCAGGAGGTCCGACCCTCCGAAGTGTCTGCAAAAACCCCTGGTATTTTGTGCTTTTGCATGCAGGGACAGTTGCTTGTGGCTCTTCGTGCTTTACAGGGTCTAATGATGGTTCTTGTAATAGTGGTCGTGGTAATCTGGGCTTGTATTTCTTCTCTGGCTCTTCCAAAATCTCTCATCTCTGCCTGTTTGGAAAGGAAGAAAATCCCCCTGCCTTACTCTCTGACTGTGCTGGCGAGGGGCCTCTGCTTTTCATGCTGCAAGAGACCCTGAGTACACATGGCTGCTGGGAGCTGTGGGCGCTTGGCCCTCTGCAGTCCTGGGGAGCTTTGTAGCTGCATCATGACCAGTATCTGCTTTCAGGTGCTTTGGGACCAGAATGGAGTGCTGCAGAGGGAGCTGGAAAGACTGCGTCTCCAGCTACGGGAGAGCAGGGCCGAAAGAAGGCTGCCAGCAGGAGGTAAAATGCAGGAGGGTTTGGTGCCTCTCCATCTTCTCAGCAAGAGGAAGGTTCCCTCCAGATCGGAGCTTCCATGGGAGTGTGGGGCTGCTTGTTGTGCCTGGGCACTAGGCAGCCATGGGAGAGAAGAAGGGGTTGATGGGTGGTGAGGAGGAGGGAGATGGAGGGAAGGAGGCTCTTCCACCTTGAGAGCTGGTGATGGTGACCTGTGGACTAGGCAGCTGGGAGTGAACAGGCAGATTTTCACTGTTAAGGATGTTGAGGAAACACAATATAACTAAGAGGAAGTAGCCCCAAACTGTGGGTTGGGAGATTCAGGTTGAGGCATTAGGAAAAAACTTCTGTCCCAGAGGGGTGATGCAGCCGTGGGACTGGTTGCCGGATAGATGGGGGATCTCCATCTTTTGGGGTTGTATGGACTTGACTAGATGAAGCTGCAGCCATCCTGATCAGGACAGCCAGGCCTGTCCTGTCTCGTAGGCCTGTCCTCACAGGGCTCCTCTCTGCCAGTGTGCCACTCTCCCAGCCCTCTGTTCCCACTTCTGTGTGCACAGAGACGTCACTCTCAATGGAGCAGCTCCAAGAGCAGCTGTGGGACCTGAAGGTGCAGCTGGAAACCAAGGTGAGGGGGTGGGGGGAGATATCCTGTCTTCTTGGCACAACTGCTTGCTAATCATTCTGCTACAGCATGGCTGACAGGGCATCTGCTCCAGGAGGGCTGCTGGAGAGTTCGGGCTGGGGAACAAGGTGGTACCTCATCTCTCCGCGGGGGTTATTGCATGTGCTTCCCCAGGCCATCTTAGCTGGTAGCTGGCAAAGGCTTTGTGGAAATCTCTGTCACCTTGCAAAAGGTTTGTATGGGTCTTGCTCCTTATGGGGAACCAGAGATTAACTATTCAGTGTCGCTGTCACAGTAAAACCCAAAGCAGCCAGGTGAGTATCAGAGCTCTGTCTCCCTGGGCTTGCAGCACACTTTTAACCTGTTTGCCCTAAGGTGACAGTGTGAGCCCAGCCCTCCCTTTAGACAGCAGTGAGTGCTCATGTGAGAGGCCTCAATTTCCACCTTCACTCCTTTTGCTGCTGAACTGAGAGGTTGGGGATGCTTGCTGGGTTTCTGTTGCAGCACTGCAAGAGTAAATCCTAAACTGCCACACAGGTGGCGAACAGTTCAAGGAGCACAAAGCTGCTTGCAGATCTTCTGCCTGCTTCACAGTCCTGTCTTTGTGCTCATCAAATCCTGGAGTTTCTAGTGTTTACAGGGGAGCCGTGGAGAGCAGCAGCTGCTCACCACAACATCTTGGACAAGGGACCACTCTGTGGGGTGGAGGAAGGATATGAGGAGCAGCGGCAGATGATGCCCTGGCCTCTCCCTTCTCCTCTCTGGGGTCCATTGCAAACAAGGAGAAAGGGGAGAACTGTGCTGCTTGCTGAAAAGAGCTGGGACCCACTGATATCTGCTTGTTAGAGGCTGCTGCATGAGACTGATTATTGCCCTAAGTTCACTAGGGACCAGAACTGCCTTGAAGAGTGTCCCCTGTTGAGAGGGACCAATAAATCAATCTGAGTCAGAGCTCTTGGAGGAGAGGGGAGCTCTCGGGAGCATGGTGCTAATATCCAAATCCTGTCTTCTCCCAACAGATAAAATATTACGAGGAGGAAATCGAGCTAATGAGGAAAAACTTTGAGAGAGAGAGGAAGGACATTGAGGAAAGCTTCAAGGCTGAGATGAGCAAGATGGAAGACCAGAAAAGAGACCTGGAAGAAACAGTTGCAAAGTACTGGGCTGTAATTGATAGCCTGAAAGACCAAAAACGTGTGTGGAGCCTGGAGCTGGAGGAGAGGTTTGAGACGGAGCCGGCCAGTGTGGGACAGCAGCACACCGAAGACATTTACCTTCCAGGGCAGCAGCTGGACCAGGAGGGAGAAGAACTGAGGATGCAGCGCAGGGACAGAGAAAGCCTGAGGTATGGCATCATTCTCTTTCTGGGGCTAAGTGGGAGACTAGGGGTGCATCCCCTGCTCATATCAGAGTATGTTGGACTGGTTTCTCATGGGGCTGGAGAGCTGCTTTAATTTGGAAGAAAATCTGGGCAGTATTGCAGGGCTGCAGCTGTTCGAAGTGAGATGTCTGAACTCCCCTTACACGAGTGCTTTTATTTCAAGACTTTAAGTTTCCCTGCATGTTCCACAAGCTTGTGTCAGAGGCAGTGCCCAGCAAAGATTGTATCTCAAAACAGTCAGAGAAATAGAGCTTTCATCAGTGTTTTCTTATTATTTCTCTCTTTCTTGATCCTTCAGCAAACCTGCCCTACTTGCGAGATTATCACAACCTGCTATCTTAAAAGCAGCAAAAAATGGCTTAAATTTCTCTATAGCCAATTTTCTATAGCCAAAACAGACTGGCTTGTGGGAGAGTAAGGTCATCACTAAATGGCTGTTCACCTTGCCTTCCTGTGCTTGTGGTGCCAGTTCGGCAATCTCTCCAGGGGCCAAAATGGCCTTGCAGAGGAGACTGGAGAGCAATTGGACAGGAAACTGTTGCCTGTCCATGCCTGGCCCCTCCTGCTTCCCAGCAAACCCCCGCCACTGCCCCTGAGCTTTCCTCTTGCATCTTCCCCGCTGTGCCTTACTTCACTGCCTCTTGGTAGGAGCAGAGTCCCCTTTGGCAATGTGCAAGCAGAGGATTTTGCTAGGTCATTGTCCCTGTTTTAGGGCTGAGGAGCTGAGATATCAGGTAGGTGTGGGAGAAAGGAGGTGACTTGGCTGAAGTCTGTGGCAGACCAGGGGAACAAACCAAAATAACAGGAATACAAGGCATTTTGAGCCATGTTACACCCTCCCTGGTGAATGGTAGAGGGACTGGCTGTAGTGGGGAGCTTTTCAGAGTTGTTGGAAAACATCTGATGGATGAGTCTTTGAGAAGTGCAAAATGCTGTGGAAATTCCTGTAATGTTTAAGTAGTGCCTTGACTTGCAACATAAGGAAACTTTTGCATTGCCTCTCCAGCAAAAGTACGTTCTGGGGCTGGCTGAGCTTTTCAAGCTGTGTTATCAAATCCGGGTCAGCAAAATGATTTTTTATCTTTAGGACAGATGCAGAGGGTTGAGCATAATCAAGAGGTGTCATGGAGTGAATGCCAGCGGGTAAGGCTGTTTCAGCAACATTGGGGTGAGAGGAGATGATTTCCAGTGATAAGGCTCCAAGGGGAGACCTTCAAGAGCAGCGTGCCCAGGAGAGGCAGGAGTGGGAGTGAAGGAAAAGGACATGGTCTCTCTGTGGAAGAAGAGGCAGCTAAAGTTGGAAGAGAAGGTTAATGAGGAAACAAGTCAAGATGTGTGAGATGCTGGCTGTGAGAAGAAAAAGATAGAAAAAAACGCACCAGGATGAAATGGGAATAATGCAGTGTCCTGGTTTAGGCCAGGATGGAGCTAGTTTTGTCCCAGCAGTACTGTGTTTGGATTTAGTGTGTGAAGAATGGTGATAGTACTCTGATGTTGTGGTTGATGCTAACGACCAAGGACATTTTGCAGTTTCCCAGGTTTGCTAATGTGCAGGTGCAAAAATGGGAGGGTAGAGCCAGAATAGTTGATCAACTGGCCAAAGAGAGTATTCCATACCATAGATGTCATGCCTGGTATAAGGAGGGTCAGTCGGTGGGCCACCTTCCTTAGTGCCTTATCCTTAAGCTTCCCTTCGGGTTGCCTTTGGTTTCCCTGTTTTTCTTTTTTTCGTTCATTCAGGCCTTTTTGTTCATTCGTTTGTCGTTCATTCCCTCGCTTACTCTCTCTGGAACTTGCTGTTCTGGGATGGCTGGGGGGGATACCCCTGCTCCCTGGCTGCTGCTTGGGATGGGCTGTATCGGTTGTCGGGTGGTGAGAAATTGTGCATAGTTTGTTTTATATATTCTATTATCCTTATATATTATTAATAATAATATATTATTATTATTATCTTTTTCTTTGCTGTCCTGGTGAACTGCTTTTATCTCAACCCGCGACTTTTCCTTCTTCTCTGATTCTCCTCCCACCCAGCGGGGGGGGGGGAGCGAGCGAGTGGCTGTGTGGGTATTTGGTTACCATCTGGGGTTAAAATACGACATGCAGAGATCATGAGGCTGAGGGCTCTAGTGTTGGAAGGGACAGGTGTCTGGAGAGCTGGCCCTCTGGGGTGAAAGGAGCAGGTCCCAGGACTCAGATGAGCAGGTAGACCAAAATCTGTTGCAACCTCAGCACTGAAGGAACAGAGAAGAAATGAGAAATCGTGTGATGGATGGACCAGTGCAGACATCTGTTGCAGCGAATGGCCTGCTCAATCTAGAACCTGGAGCCAAAGGCATTTGTCAAGGAGAAATGAAATCTTGATAGACAAGGAGATGTGCTTGGGAAGGAGGCAGAGAGTGCCAAAGTTAAATGGTTTGCCTTCACACAGCAGACACAGCAGCATGTCAGGACAGACTTGATCTGGAGGGCAAGAAGAGGAAAAAAAAGCCCTTGGAGACAGAGTGGTACAGCAGCATAGGACAAAACATTCAGGCTGTCAAAATGGAGCCAGAGGGGGAAAGGAACAGGGTGAAACTGAAGCTGATGCAGCTCAAAGATGTTGTGCACTGGCTGGAAAATGAACCCAGAGCTTGAGCTTGAGAGTGGCAGGTTTGACTGCAAAGGCAGTTTGCAGAACTAACACAGTGCTGCTACTGCAAAAAAACCAGATGCCTGTGAAACACAAGACTGCTTAACAACATGATGGTCCAAGACACTCTTACTGCAGCTATTGTCTCTCTTGACACTCTATAACAGTAGCTATATTCTGTCTTGCTGTCCCCTGCAGCAAGTGGGAGTGTGGTCGGAGAGCTGGGACGTGCTCGCGTGGCTGTGGCTGTCTACGCATTCGTCTCCACTGCCTTGTACAGCTGTATGTGGGTGTTGGAGATGCCACAGGAAGCACAGCATGTGAATCCTGATGTAAAACTGACTCAGAAAGCAGCTGCTGTGTGGAGCGTCCTGCCAAGCAGGGGGAGCAAACACTATACAGCCCATGCGCTAGTCCTCTCACTTGCTTGGAGAAGAGAGGAAGAACTTCCCCACTCAGTTCCTCTGCCTCCCACGTGCAGGGCCCACAAACTGCAATGCTGGTCTTCCCTGCCAAGATGGACAAGCCGTTCTCCTGCGCTCTCCCTGAGGAATTGGGTCCGTGTGTGGACCTGGGTTTAGTAGTAGCTACTGGATAGGACTGTCCTGTTTAACACAGGACTGAGCTTCCATCCCACAAGTGCCAGTATTCATGGCCTCATGGGAGGCTGGGAGTACTAGTAGGAGTGGAAGGATAATGATGGCAGAGAGGCTACTTGGATTTGGGCTCATGGCTGTTGTGTCTGGCACTGTAAAATCACAGAGGCCTCACAAGCAAGCTGAGTAGCCAGGTGTGACTCTAATCCACTTGAGGGGTTGGGCTCACCACCTGGTTATCCTGTAATAAAGTCTTGGTGTGTCTCGATGAGCCAAATCATTTTGTTTCCACTCCTTGGCAGGCCTGCAAAATAATTTCAGCCAGCTGGAAGCCACACAAATTCAGGGTCTGATGCTATTTGTTCTTATTCCCTTCCCTTGAAGACCTGCTCCTTCTCTACCAATATCTCTTGACTGTCCTCACGTATTTCTCAGATTTCTTTAGTTCTTGCTGTCCTTGCAACCCAAATGGGAAGAGAGCAGGGAGGCAGCGTAGGATGCCAAAGAGCAAACTGGGCATTTGCATGGTTTTCTCACTCTGCTGTCTCTCCCTGCAGAGGAGACCTGTGCCGGCTGCTGGAGGAGAACAGCTTGCTGAAAAGTCAACTTGGGATACTCCAGCAAGAGCTGAGGGTAGCAAAGGAAAAGGGCAGTGAACATGATGAGTAAGAGAGGAGCCAGCTGTGGGAGGCTGGCAAATGGGTGGATAGCTAATGCTTGTAAAAGGGACGGCCACTCAGGTGCATTTACCGGATTTCAGCTGTCTCAACCTGCCTTTTGTTCGCTTGTTTCTGAGCAAGCAAGCACTCTCACACCCTTTGCTCCACGTGAAAGCAGCCAGTGCCAGAATGGGCTTGACTAGCCAAAGGCTTGGGCAGGCTGGAGCACAGGGTCTGGAGCCAGTTTGGGGAAGGCTGTGGGGATAGGTATGCTGAGTGAGGAAAGGATGGGCTTCTTCGCTCCACAAACCTTTTGGCCAGTGGCGCACTGCTGCCTTAGGAAGCTTGAGATAGGTACTGGGGGTCACCCACTGAGCCATAAATCCAAGGAGAGCCAGGTTTCTGGTGCGGATGGTCCCAAGAGTCTGCTAAGCTGGCTCTACCACTGTTCTTCATCCCCTGATTTTAGGCCTCTGACAATGTGGCAGGACTTTGGATGTCCCCAGCTGTCTGCCCTGGGCTGGGCTGAGTCACCTGTTGGGGTAGAGACACCTGAGCCACTCCCGAATCAATTCAGGATCATACTCGTTTTGGCCTGGCTTTGCTTCCTGTTGCAGGCCAAAACAGATGTGTGGCTCCCCGAAACGGGGCCATTCTCTGGGGTGCATGGTTTGCTGCTCTCTGGCCTGAAGCTGATTGTATTGCTCTCCCTGGACAGGAAACACATGAGTGAGTTGGGCAGAGAGAAGGTGGAGGAGCTGGCTGAAATAGCAGAGTTAACAGCGTCGGTAAGAAGCCATTAACACTAACTGACAGGCTCTTGGCTGAAGGATTTTAGGAGGACAAAAACTGCATGTGCTTATAGAGGAGAATGGAATGTTTGTTCCAAACATTCAAACCCAGTCTTGCATTGAAGAACCAGCTTCGTTTTACAGCTTGTCAAGTAGGGAAAATTTGTGTGACAAAAGCCAGTGAACGTCATACAGAATGGAAGATGTTACTACAAAATCTCAAATGAGGTTGACTTTACCTACTTGCACTCTTTCTCCCAGAGATTTTGCTCACTCACCAGTCTCAAACCCACATGTGCACGAGCCCTTGGACATGTGTGCGTACAAGGCCTGGCCAGGATTGCTTGTGTGCAACATGGAGAAGGGTTGCAGGCTGTTAGTTTCTCACCCTGTTCCTGGGATTCCTCATGACTGGGAACCACAACCTGTTTTTTGGACATGTCTTTTGTACTCTTCAGGGCCATCAGCCACAGCAGGGTGGCCTTTGCTGGCCTTTGCTGGCTTCAGCTTCCATTAACCTTCAGCCACAAACCTGCTGCCCGCTATCTGCTTTTCCTCCTTGGAGGAAAGCTGTGTTGGTTGCCCATTTTCCTGGGAGGCTAGCAAGGAATGGGAGTGGATGTGTTGCCACCCTGCTGTTAGATGCAGGCTTTCTGTTGACATGTTATCTGTGCTGTGGTCTGGTCAGAGCAGGGCCAGAAACTGCACCTTGCTCAGCATTATTGCGGGGACTGTGTCCTAGGAGCAACATCTGGGGGATGGTACCCTTTAGTGTCAATGCAGGCTGCTCTTGTAGCCCACTTACTGTGCTCTTTCGTCTGGTACTTTCACACGTGCACACGAACATGTTTGCATTCATACTGTACTCTTACCAATCTTAGTATTTCTTCTACACATTTGTAGATTCAGACCCCAGTGACCCCCTCCCCTGCTTTCCCTAGTGACCTCCTCCAGGGCTATCATCTGTGTGGGTTTTCTTACTCAGGAATGCTGTGCTTGAACTCGGCTGCTGGGCTTTGGTCAGTCTGGGAAACGAGGGCACTTGTGCTGAGTGCCCGCAAGGCCCTGCGGCGACAGTGGTGTTCCTGGGTGGGAACCCAGCAGGGACAGCATGGGACAGGTTCAGTCTCAGTTGCCTCTCTTCCCACCCCAAGCCTCTGTGCATTTTTTTTTTCAACCTTTTCCAGAGTGAGAAGGGCAAGGGGGAGGTCTCCCACCTGAATGTCAAGATGCATCAGATGGGCCGTGAACTCACTGAGCACAAGGCTGGCCACGGCGCTGGCCCTGGCACTGTCCAGCTGCAGAGCTGGAGGCTTGCGGAGGCTGAGTGGCTACGAGGAGCAGAGATGGCCGAAAGGCTGAAGCACCACCAGCAGCATGCAGCATGTTGGATGGAGACAGAGCTGCTCCAACAGCAGCTCAAGGCCTCGCAAGAGAAGGTGGGTGTCATTCAGTTGGTGGCAGGGTGGCAGGCTGCTGAGTGGTCCCTGTGATGTTGGTATTGCCCTGCTCAGGGCTGTATTGGACACCTTCCCCAGGCAGAAGACTGTCCTCTTCCTCTTTGTGGGGGACAAAGGACTTGCCCTCCCACTCAGATATATCTGAAGCCAGTTCAGGTGCAGCTTGGGACACATCGTTGCTCGCAGCTGCCCCTGCAGTGTCCGCTCTATCCTTGTTCTGTGCAGACTGGCTGGGCAGAGGAGATGGAGGCTGAGTGGAGGTGGCTCACACAGGAGTGCCAGGAGCTGTGGTACCCCATGGCTGTGGTACCCCATGGCTTGGCTGACAGAGGAGCTAAAGGAATGGCAGGATCAGGTAGGGGCTGGGCAGGGATGACAGGGGCCAAGCAGGCCATGGCTGGGAAACCAGGGAAGGGAAACCAGCTGATCAGAGCAGGGGAACAAGGACCACTAGGATAGAGGAAAGCCGATGTGAGAAGCCTCCAAATGTGTTAATATCCCTCTTCTACCTTCTGCCCTGGGGACAGGCTTGGGAACTGGCTTTCCAGAGTACAGCTTGCCCATGCCAGCCACCCCTAGGTAGCCTTAGGGCAAAGCTGGACCAGACCTGTTTTCCAGTACCAGGTTTGCCCTTTGCTGGTGGCAGGAAGCAGAGGACACGTAGTACAGGGAGGGATTAAAGCCCAGCTTGCCTGGGATGTGTCTAAGAACAAACTCAGGGAGCAAGCCCCCTCTGCCTCCTGCCATTGTGGCCCTTGGTGCTAGGACTCCCTCCAGCGGATCCCTCCAGCAACTCCTGCTCCTCGCTGCCTCAGCAAGGGGAGCATCTCTCAACAGGGGGTACCCTGTTCCACCTCCTGCGGCTCTCAGTGCTCTCCATCCCTGGCTTTGTAGGCTGCCCAGCACGTACACTCCCATGGTCTGCTGCTCTGCTGTGGCCATGCTGGCGTGAGAGCTGAGGCGGTGCTGAGGGTGCTTCCCTAACTTCTCCCCTCACCCACAGCACACCCTAGGCCTGTCCCGTTGTTGGCACCCAAAGCAGCTATCGGTCTTTCTGTGTTGCGAGTCTTAGAAGTCAAAGCAAAGCTGAGCCTGGCCCAGACTCGGCACGCTCTGCAGTTGCAGCAGGCCAAGGCCCAGATGAACAACATTGGTGCCAAAGAAACAGTTTGAGCAGCTGCAAACCAGCTTGAGAGAGGAACAGTGCAAGGCTCAGCAGCTCCAGGAAAACCTCCACTGGCAGGCTGAGCAGGTCATGCAGGCAGCTGGTCAGGACTCAGGTAAGCGCGAACCCAGTCAAGGGTACAGGGAGGGAGCACTGCCAGCCTGGAAGGCAGCTGTGGTTGAAGCCACCGGAGGTTTGGGTGGAAGATGCTGTATATCAAGAAGCAACCATGGAAAACAGACTTGATTTTCAAATTCAGCTGCAATTTCATTCCTCGTGAACCCAGTCACCGCCCTGCCACTCAAACAGAAGCCCTCCCCACTCTAATCCACCTACCCCAGACCAGATACCTTGTGCCTAGAGGAGCAGGAGTTGTCCAGGGAGACACTCTTGTGTTGGCTCAGGCTGGAGAAAGAAACTTTCAGCCCTCTACATAGAGGTGTAGCCGCACAGAGCGGGGTGGTTTTATCTCTAGGGCATGGGCAACAGGTTTGGGGTTTTGTGTTTGTACTTTTGTTTCAGGACACTGTGATTCAATTGAACTAACCTGGGCAAAGATGAAGCAAATGATAACCTAAGGAATTAAAATGAGCAGACATAAAACTGCATCCAAGGAAACCATGTCTCTCACTGGGCTTTTCTGGACATGGCTGAGAGAGGGGAGGCCATTGGCTTGTTTTTATAGAAAACATTGCTGGGAAATGTGTGCTTGTCTTAAAACTGGTTGGTGCTGACCTAGGAAAAGTTGTACTGCTCTAGGCACTTGTCCCACTGCTCTTGCCTCCTGCACCACCTCCACTTCAGGGAGTGTGAAGGTCTGTGAGTAGGGCCCTGGGGAAATGCATGTCCAGGATTGCCAGGGGCCAGGCGAGTGCTGCGACAACCCAACGTTAGGCTTTGTTGCCCGCTGCAGGAGGAACACGAGCGTCTGCTGCAGGCAGCTGTGGAGCAGGCAGAGGGGCTGGAACACAATCTGAGGAGTGCTGAAGCTGTGCTGGCAGAGAAGGCAGCTCAGCTCAAGGATACACAGGTGAGTGCAAGAGGGGTTAGTGCTGTGTGTCCCTGCCCTGGCTGGGACACCTGCATGGGGATGCTGAACCTTAAGCTTCCTGTCCTGCTGTAGGCCCAGCTCTCCAGGAACAAACTGCTGATTGAAGACCTCCATGAAGAGAACAGGGGGTTTGCAATGGCCTGCAGGCAGCTGTGCTGAAGCAGAAGAGCACTGAGGAGAAGAACCAGCTGTTGGAGGAGCAAGCCTCAGCCCTGAAGCAGCTCATTGGAAAATCACACCAGCATCTCTGAGCGGGTGATGGGGCACCCGCTGTGGCAGCCCTGCCCCTGTTCCTGTCCGGGTTTGTCAGGTGCAGAAGGGGAGGTATGGCTGGGTTGGGAAATCAGCCTTGTCCCTCCCCTGCTCTTGCCAGGATTTTCCCTGGGTAGAAAGTAGAAAATGGAGAAACCAGACAGTCCTTGAAGGAAATCGGTCCCTGTGGATGGCTGAATTTTCCTGCTGAAGCACCAGCTTTGGTACCCTTTCTCAGTGGCAGAGTGTGCTGTTGTAAGTCAGGTCTGTCTCAGGGCAGCCATCCCACAGGAGCTGCCTGCACTCTGGCAGTGTGTTTGGTGGTGGTGTGGATGCTCTCCTCTCTGTGGAGGGTTGCTGCTGGGCCACGCTGTTATGGCTGGAAAGCCAGGGGAGGAGGGCTTGCAGGTTCCTGCATCTGACTCACTCCGAGCAGGAAAGCTGTCTTGTGGCATTAAATGTTTGCAATATTACAGCAACTCCTGCCATTTCCAGTCTGCTCTGTATTTCAGCAGCCTCCCGCACCTGTTGCTGAACTTCTATTTGCTACAGTTCCTCTTGGGCTCTAGGAGACTGCCCTCTTAAAGCCTGAGCTAGGATCCAAACCATCCTGCTGCCAGATCATTGCCGCTGCGGTGAGCAGGACAGAGGGACTGAGGGGAAGAGCCTTCTTTCAATTGAGACTCTAAGGCTTGGGGCAGGGTTTGGTGACCCCTACTCAGCATTGCCACTTCTTCAGGAGACATGGTAAGTGAACTGCGTCATCTTGCCTTCCTTGTTGGCCTTCACACACTGGCAGTGAGTACTGCTTCTTGCCAAAATAAGTGTCTAAAAGGCACAAAGCCAAGCATTCACATCAGCAAATACCAAAATTTATTAATCTGCCCAGGGTGTTTACCCTCTGCATGGAGGATGCATTGTTGTCACTGTGCCCCTGCGTTGCTCTGTGCAGAGCATATTTACATGAAGACTGTAGTTGTCCCTAGCTGTGAAGGACTCCTAGGATTTTGGGGGGCTATGGAGACTACTGTACGAGAGAGACTAGACCAAGCCTGACTGGATCAGGGTAGCAAGCAGAGGCTGGACAAGTCAATACAAAGAAGAGGGCTTAAAAATAGCTCAAGCTGTTGTTGGTTCAAGAACAAAAGGGGATAAATTGGCTTTAATTCCCAGCCTGCCAGGGCAGAGGGGGTTTCCCTGGCCCTGGGACAGTGCCAGGAGATGACTGGAGGCTGTGACTGAGGAGGCGTCCTTGGTCTAGGCTTGCTTTTTCTACCCTGGTGGACAACAGCTGAGACTCCTCTTTCTTTGCCTTGGGGGCAGCCCTGATTACAAGGGCCATGAGGGAAGCTGGGCTATTACAAGGAAGGAAGCCCTACAGAGGGTGTGGGCTAGCTCAGGGAGGTTATTTGGCTGGGGCTGAGAGCGCAATACAGTAATGCCCAAGGCATTTATCCTGTTCCTGTATCCTTCCCCAAATACTTGCTTTTTGCCTCCTGTCAGAGATGGGGGCTAGGCAAACCTCTGGTCTTACCTAGGGCTTATGTTTTTGGAAGTGTTCTCTCTCAGCCACTACTCAAGAGGGAGCAGCTCTATTAGGAAAACCAGACAGGGAGAGCAGCTCCTCAGCCTTGCTCTGGTTTTGTGTTAACTGGAATCCTTAAAACCCTCTGCTCCCTTTCCCACCCTTACTCCAAATAGGGTGTAGGCCCTGCCAGACCAGTGCTCTGGAGAACGAGACTCTTCATACAGGGACAGAGGCACAGCCCAAGGGTGCTGGGAAAAACCTTGGCTAGGCCCATGACCCAGACTGCAGTGCTCATTCACTCAGCACCTTAAGAAACAACATTTGTAGGCCTCTGATGGGAGACAACGCTTCATGTCTAATCCTAGAAAGAAGCTCATGCAGTTTCCTCGGCACTTGGAGGAGCACCTCCACTGAGACACCTAAAATAACCAGTGAGCATTACCCTGCAGGGTCAAGATGGGTTGGGCCAGAGAGCCAGGTCAGGAGTGTTTAACAAAACAACATTAACTCCTTGAAAAACACTAAATTGAAGGCTGAAGCAGTTCTTTATTTTGCAACCATAGAGCTCTCCTGGCTTCTGGAGCCCAGACGGTTGGTCTCTTGCCCCCACATGCACAGTGTGAAAAAAGAACTGCTCCAAACAAAAATGCATTTACAAAACCTGCTTGTAGCTGTGGGACCTGGATAACACCCCCTTCCCATCCCCCACACCATGCTGGATTCCCACGATCACTACATTACCAGTATGCACCCTGTGGTCATGAAGAGCTGGCCAATGTGGTTTGCATACTTTACAAACTTGGGCCGATCTTCATGTCAGGTATCAAAGGCTGTTACGAGGAGTGGCAGGGAGCCCACTGCAGAAATGCTGAGGTGTCTGAAGTCCCGCACACACCAGAGTTCATTCCTCGTTGTGGGCAGACCACCAAGGAAGGGTTGTCCCTCCTGTCCTGCACGCTTACGACAGAATGTGCTCAAGGACTCCTTGTCTGATTAACTGCTCGCATTTCCAGCGGGGTAAAAAGTGCTGCACAGAAACACAAACAAACTATCCTTGAAACCCAGGCAGACTGGATTTGTTGCTGCACACAACCAGCTCTGTTTGTTGTGCTGTATGCCTGCTGCATCGTGGTACCAGATCAGGCAGAGCTGAACTGCAGTCCTGGGCCACACAGCTTGCAGCATGTGCAAGGAGCTGTGTGTGCGGGAACTGTGACATGCTGCGAAGCTGGGATAAGCAAGGGGATGTCATGGGAGTGAAAGGGAAGGACGAGAATGGACCACACTCTCTTGTCACAGGTACCTGGCTATTCTTCTTCAACAGGATGGTGGTACCATCATCGATCTCAAATTCTCCATAATCTCTTAAACACCGCACCTGCAAAGCAGAAACACAGCTCTCAGATCATCAGATCTCCCATAGAAAACACTAGACCACTGCTGACTTACAACACATGCCCCAGAACTGTAGTATGGACCCACATTCCTACCTGCCTGCTGAAGCCTCAATATAGAGCAGACCTGGAAACACAGACCTGGATTGATCCCACAGTCTGTGGGCTCTACCTGTATTCTCTTCCTGCCTCGAGCAAGAAGCACTAGCGAGCAGACCAGACCAGCCCTCCACAGAGACTAGAGGAAGAGTAGCACAAGAGACAGGGTCTGGGGAACAGCAGCAGCATTTCCAGGAGAACCTCCCCACACACATACCAGAATATGCCCATCTGTTAACAGTGAAACTGTCTTGAGGAGCAGGTTGATTGTCACTACATGTTCTTTCAAAGAGAACATCAGAACAGAGCACTTCAGCTACTGCCTCTGATTTCTCACATGCTCTTGCTTTGTTGTATCAATTGTGTAAAACACTGTATAGAATCATCTCTCACAGTCCATTTAAAATAACAAGGAAAACTAGTTAACAATCATTAACATGGGAACAAGGTTTCTAGTTGATCTGAGAGTTGGTTAAGCTTCTGCAAAATGCTGCAAAAATTCACTGAGATTCAGACCACGCACTCCACCACACCAATTCCCTGTGGTCTAGAAATGCCATCTTTCAAGATACTTTAAGCCCTCAGTAGAAAAGGGAGTAAAACGCTGTCAGGCAGTGTAAAGAGTAAAATGTAGAAGCTGCTTGTGGAAGCTTTGGTGCTCTCGAAGGCTTTGCTCAATGACCTTCTGACTTGGAATGGGGGTGAAATTCTCTAAAAAAAGATGGTTAGGCAAAATGTTTGATCACAGACAGAAACCACCAATCTTGCACTTACTTCAATGTACAGGCTTTTAGGAGGTTTTATGTCCTGTGTAAGGTCCAGCCCCTCCTCTCCTCCTACTGACCTCATGTAGGTAGCCAGAGACTTTTTGTATCGATTGAACCACTCCACCTGTGGACATCAACAACGATCCCTCAGGCAAAGCCAAACAGCTAATGCTGAAAGACACGTCCCTGATGAGTGAGATCTAGTTTATTTGCGCTGTCAGACCACTGTTCCCAAGCATGTTCATGCCAGCCAAAGGTGAACGCAAGCTCTTCTAAAGGGAGAAACTGCCCCAGAGGCAGAGCAATCTGGATTCAGGGTAGGACACATGCTGCTAATGTTAGCAGCTCTGTACGTTGGTCTAGAGAGCAGCATGTGAAGACCTAGTTCTGCTGGCTGCGAGTCTGATCTAGTGAAGACCATCCGATCCTTAAAAGTGCCAAGCATTACCTGCACTCAGTATCCATTTGGGATTGTACCCATAGACAATGAATAAACAAATCAGTATTTACAGAAAGGCACATTAAGTGTCATGTTTACAGTGGGGGAAGAGAAGCCTACCCTATTTTGACTCTACTAAATAGATAATCCATCAGGAGGAATAAGTGGAAAGAGGGGCAGAGTTTAAGACAAGGCTGACTCACTTCCTCAGCTGACATGTGAAACTGGATGGTGTTTGGCAGGACACTGCCATACTCCCACCTTAGTGCTCGGATCCGCAGCAACCGGTCGTACCTGGCGGAAGAAACAAGGGGCAAACCCAGCATCTTTGCTGAGGCGAGTGCTGGCAATATCCCCAAGCAACACTGATGCCCCAATCAGCTGTCAAAGCAGAGAGCAAAAATTTGGGTCATTCCACCCACCTTCCTTTAAAGGATGTGATTTTTGGCCTATCCAGTAATTAAAACTTTTAAAGAGCAGGAGGAAACGAGGCCTTCTCTTTGTGCTAGCATTTGGTGGTACCAGCAAGGAACACAAAGAGAGACAGCCCCGCAGCTGCCCTGCCACTGCACCTCGCAGAGGAACCACTCGCCTGGGCCGAGAGTCCCAATACCCAGCGCTTGGGGCCCCTGTCTTTTGGGGGCTGCGCCCCTGTGCCGGCGGGGATGAACCGACGCTCCGTGCCCCCGAAGGGCCGCGGCAGCCCTCCGTCTCCCCCCGCCGCACTCACAGGTAGGCCAGGATGCAGCGCTGGTTTCGGAGCAGGCAGCAATGCCGAAACCGGATGAGGAAAATGAGGTCCGTCCGTCCCGACTTCGCTTCGGACCTGGAGGAGGAGGCGCCGCGTTACAGAAGTGCGAGCTGGCTGGGGGGCACCGCTCGGGCTCCGCGGGACGCGCCGCCCCGGGACCGGGCGCGACACTCACACGTCCGCCTGGTTCCGCTCGTACAGCGCCCGCATCTCCTCCAGAGCCTGCCGCAGCCCCTCCACCTGCAACACCGGACGCAGTCAGTGAGAGCCGGCCGCCACCGGGGCGGGGCCCGTCCCACTCCCCCGGCCCCGCTCACACGGAAGGGCGGCAGGTGCCCGCCGGCAGCGCGGTGCAGCTCCCGCACCAGCCCCACTGCCCGCTCCCCCGCCATGTCGCCGCGCGCGCGCGGGAAACCCGCACGCTCCGCAGCCAATGGAAGCCGGGGGCGGGGCCCCGCGACGCACAGGGGCGGGGCCTCCAGCGGGGCCGCACCTCCCGCGCGCCCCACCCGCCTCCATTACATGCACTGAGTTGTACCAGGTCTCGGCGCCGCTGCTGCCGCAGCTGGTGCGGGAGGGTCTTCCGCAGCTGAGGACTGCAAACTTGGGTGGCAGAGCCAGAGCAGCCCCCCGCCCCCGGCCGAGGGAGGCTGCGGGGGGGGGGTTACCTCTGCCTGGCCCAGCGACTTACACCAGTGAACCCCGCAGTCCTGGGCCCTCCCAGAGCACCCCAGTCCCACGCAGGGCAGGCAGCGCTGCCACCACCCCGGCACCCAGCCGAGTGCCAGGGCCTGCATACTGGCCTGGAGACCCCTACGGGATTGGACAGAGGGAAGCACCAGCCCTGCACTGGGGCAGGACAGGCCCGACTTATCGCCTCTCCTCATCCACCCCTGTCTTGAGGCTTATTTTGAAATTTTACTCTTCCTGTTTCAGACTTTTTTTTGGCCTCCTACCCCAAGGTAGCCCCTCTAGGCCAAGAGTGACAGGAGCAGCAATTGGAGGGCCTCAGCCTGGCCTTGGCTTGGAGCAGGGCTACCCCCGTGCTAGGTTAGGTCTGCTGCGGACAAGCCCCATACCCATCTCTGTCCCCGAGGATGTCCTCTTGCACACTCAGGGCTGTACCAGCCCCTGCAGGGGGACCTCGTGCAACGTGAGCTGCGCCAGCAAAGCCAAGGACACAGCAGGTTAAAATGGGGGGAACCAGGGTGAGGGGGGTCCAGTGTCAGGATGCCGTGAGGAGCCCACTGAAAGCCGTGGGGTCTCTTCCTCTCCGGCCAGCTGGGGCTGAGCCTGTGATTTCCAGGTGGTGCCTTCCAGCAACAGCGATGAGAGCGGGGAATGGGAGGCGTTACCGCAGACACTTCTGGGGTCACACTGGAAGCCCCACTATGGTAAGGCAAAAATTAGCATTTTTACCACCCTCTTTAAAAAAAAAGGGGGGTGCCTGTGGCAAAACTGGTTTCACCATTCCTCTTTTTGGTCTTCTCCGGGGTGCTGCAGAGCTGTCTCTCTGACAGCCTCCTCCCTGTGCTCCCCAGCCCCTCCCAGTGCATCTCCCTTTTGCCAGCAACATCCTTCAAACCCGAAGCTTGCCAAAACTAAAAGGAGGAAAAGAAAAAAATATGAGGTGTGTTTCTGGATGGGTCAGGAAATTTTTTAGCACTCGAAACCCCTGAAAGGGGATCAATAACCCAGGACCATGGCTTGTCCTGCTCCAGGAATTTACTTCCCTGACCGTGTGTTTCTATGGTTACTAGAGATAAAAAATGACCAGTCTTTCATACAGCGCAGTTACGTAGCGACAGGCAAAAACTGGAGGAGTGGGGAGAGCACAGTGGGGCTTTTACACCACAACTGAGACACCTCAGTATGGTTTTGTATACCTGAAACATTTGTGCTGCTTGTGTTTAGGACGATGTGGCACCTGGACAACTGAGCAGGGACTGTGGCTGGCTCTGGCAAGAGTGTTTTAATGCTCTCAACAATGGTTTTATTTGGCATTTTAGGCATGGAGGGAAAATGCCCAGAAATACTCCAGTCAGCTGAGAGCTGGAGATAGGCTTTTAGGGTTCTGTTCCCCAAACAGACCTGTTTCTTGGCTGCATGGTGCTGCAGCCAAGCGACACAGCAGTTGTGTCGGGGGGGGGACAAGAAGGATGACATGGCAGAACTGGTGAACCCCGCTGCCGGGGTTAATGGGTCACCTCTTGTCCTTGTGCCGCCACCAAAACGGATTTGTGCCTACCTTGTACTGCTTCCTTCAACAGTGCAACACGTTTTCCAAAGGACCTGACCTGTAGGTGGTATACTGCTGTCTAGATGGGGAGCACATTGCTGTTAGCCAGCTGTGGGGTAACGTGATCCCATGGCTGGAAACCAAAGCTAGAAAAAACCCCATGCGCGGCTTCAGCAGATGCTGTAGGAGCAGTCATTGTGGGGAATTTTGCATGACACAGTGTCAGGGTGGGATGTTGGTCTGCAGCTGTGGGGTTAATGAATGGACGAGATGCAGTTTATGGCCAGGGTGTCATGCAGGAGGGCAGGTGTCATGGTCTTGGGGTGCTTTGTGTAAGGAGAAGTAGTGCCTTGGAGCCAGGAATGGTAAGCAGCATCCTTCCTCTCTCTCCTCCTGGCTGGCTGGCTGTGGCAGGGACATCTACCTTCTCCCTCCCACTCCAACCTGTGGCACAGCAGAGGTGTGGGGCTTCAAGAAACCGCTGTAAAGTGCCTGGTCCCCAGAGGGCTATCACTACAGAAGCATCACGTGTGGCTTGCCATTAATCATTGTGTTCGGCAGTGATAATGGCCCATCTGAGCCAGAAAAGGTAGTAGCAATAAACGTATGTCCTAATTCCAATTGTAGCTGCTGAAAATCGGTTGTTGCATCTTGCCAAGGGATAGAAATATAACCTTGATATAGTAATGAACTTTGATTGAAAAATTCAGGGGAAGCTGCCTTATCTTACTCCTTTGCTGGATTAAAAAAGCCTCATACATAAAAATAGACAAAATGAATGAAGAATTTACAAACATCTATATTTTATGTTAGGAAATGTGATAAAATTAGGAAAACAGCTGAAGACACTGATTTATACAACTCTGACTATTTCAGGCAATGAGAGGCTTACATATCACAGTTTAACAAGATAAAAGGTCTCCCACAAAATACATAGATGACAGACTACTCATCTGAATTTGACATAACACAGCATCAAGTACAGATGTAATGTGATGAACAGTGCCAGGTCATTCCCCAGTTAGGTAACATACAACCTCTTGAATAAGGCAATTCAA
Organism: Phoenicopterus ruber ruber; assembly: GCA_009819775.1. Taxonomy (NCBI): domain Eukaryota; kingdom Metazoa; phylum Chordata; class Aves; order Phoenicopteriformes; family Phoenicopteridae; genus Phoenicopterus; species Phoenicopterus ruber. The sequence continues at coordinate 12,999,626 of CM020217.1, forward strand.
ATATAACTCTTAATTCAAGTCACAACATACCCAGGCAGCATGCAGGGAAAAGTCATTTATTTTGTACATTGGAATGACACAACTTGCAACACGTTTCCATTTTATGTAGTTAGAGCAACAGGATATAAACCATTCAAATTTTATATATATATATATCTCTATCTCAAGTCAACAGTTGTCTTTACTGGAATAAAGATTATCTGTTTTTGGTAAAAATAAAACTATTTGAATTCACTAATTAACAAAATGCACAGTGATCAAAAACCCAATTCTTCTCACAATTGTCTTCCCCGGCTCACTCACATTTCCCTGTGATGCAGCAGCTGCGTAACCCCGGATTCAGAGAGCTCATTGCACAGAAGAACAAAAATTCACTGGTACACAGTTCCCACGGCTGCAGACTGTACCGTGTGCTTTACCGCATGGTTGCATGACACCTGTACCTGATGGACGGTGGTGCTCCCATCACACCTGTATGCACCCCACAGCTTGGAAAGTGCATTTCACGTTTCCGTTTCTGGGCGCCTGTCCAATGAAGCACTTACGTGCCTGAACTTCATTGAGTCAAGTTGAATTGCATGTGGAAACTCGTTCACTGGAACAGGGCCCTCGTTTCTTTATTACCAATTAATTCCTCCAGATCTTTATGACCAAGAAATTTAAGAAACTGCGAATCTGCTCAGAAGTGAAAAAAAAACCTGAGCCAAAAATCTCTCTGATGTGGTGGAACCTAACAGATGTGGCTGAGGATGTATTTCCGCTGCAACAGACTTGGGGATCACAGAAGACAATGAAGACTTTTCCTAGCATTGAAAAGTTCTTTCAAGAGGAATAAATGAAGAAGGGAAATATATAAAAGAAGAGATTTGTAATTTCTGAACAGAATAATCTGGGCAGCTTCTCTCTGGTAAAGGGCTGTACATCCCTCTGTTTAATCGTGTACCTGCAGGGACTGATCCTCTTGCTAAGATACCATGTCCCGCGGTGGCTGGGTCTCCCCTGCCCCTGTCCCCATGTGGGGAAGGGAACAGATCTAGGTGTCAGCAGGATTTCTTCTGCTGCCAGGTTGGGGCTGCTGCGGGCGCCAGGTGTGTTGCAGGAATGGCTTTGGAGGGGGCCAGACCTTGTCAGGCTAAAGCCCCGCAAAGCCCTGAGTGAGGGTTACCCATGTCCCACAGGGCCTATTAATGGCTAATAAAGGTATCGTGCTCATAAATAATGAAGAGGCAGAAGTTACCCATGAGGGGGTCCAAATGCCCCGAGCCTGCAAATGGGTGGTTGAGAGATTTCTCTCCTTCAGGTGAGCTACACAGCAGCAACAGCAGCTGCAGCCGAGACGTTCCTGCTAGAGAACCATCCCGGGCTTCGAAACCCATCTGTCCATGAGAGGAACTACAGGAGAACCTGGATTTTCAGAGTGATTGTTACTGGATCCCATTTATCACCATTACAAAGTTGTCTTGTGCCTCCCTACTACTCTATTTACTGCTCCAGTAAAAAAATCATTGGCATATTTCTTTGCCCTTAAAGATACAAAAAAGCAAATCTTCAAAAGATAGTGGGGAGAAAGGTGCTTTCACAATGACATTCAGAGCAAAAAGAGAGAAACAACATTTACAGATCATTAGAGAGCTATCTTTGGCAGAATATTTCAAATAAATTATTTTTACAAATATTTTCTGCAATCGTATATTTATTTTGAATAGTTCACTTTCAGCTATAGGGTTACTGTTTCACTACTCTCTATTAATAGGAAAACACCACAAATATAAAAATATATGAGCTCAGCAATTTTTTAGGCTACCACAACTGTCTCCAATGATTTCAAAAGTTGTAGATTGATACCACAGAAAATATGAAACAGATTTTTTAACAGCGTGTGTCAGGTTAGAAGATCACAGCTCGTCGCTGTTGTAAAATGCGCTGGGAGGGCAGCTGGCGCCGTTGCACGAGATTAGCACAGAAACGAGTCAGAGGAGCCGGATGCTCAGAGCCAGTCTCTGCCGCCACCGGACATCCCCCTGCGGGGAATCGTCTCTCTCTGACCATAAGGCTTAGAGATGTTGCGCTGGGTGTCGGCTGAAGGGTTTCCACCCTGGGCAGGAGAGGATGGAAGCGGGTGGGCGAAGCCGGGCTCGCTGCACTGAGTCTTTCTGACAAACAAAGCCGTTCCCGGTCCTGTGCTTTACCCCTAGGAGGGAGATCAAGCGCGGCTGCTTTTGCCCGCAAAGTCATCTTTTTTCACCTTCGCATGGGGAAAAACACGCAGGGAACTGCAGGCTTCACCCTTGCACCATGGCCAGATCCTGCCCTGGGCTTTGGCCAGGACCCCAGCGGGATGGTGACTCTGCCAGGGACCCCGACCCTGAGCCATGGTGGCCCAAGGAGGGGGCTTGCCCGGTCCCAATCTCCCCTCCCAGCATGTGCCACCGAGTCCACCGAACATTTCGATTTAAATATTTTGCTTTGTTTATACAGCATGTACAGAATATACAGCATCAGATAATTATTTCCCAGTAGACTACAAGTGTCTCCCAAGATGACCTCTTTTATCAACAAATATATATAAATCGACGGTAATAAAAGAGTTGTACCAACAAATATTATGGCTTTTCAAATAGTGTAGCTGCATTGTGCCATTGAACTTATGAGGAACCACAAGAGAGACAGAGAGATTGGGAGGCTTCAGCTGCTGAGCCTAGGGGCGACCCTCAGCTTTGACCTACTGGTGCAGGGGCTTCACATTGCCGGGGCAGTGCTGGCTCGTGGCACCAGCTGTGATGCAGGTGGCAGGGGAACGGTGGGGTTGATTTATGACCCATACTCTGTTTTCTGTCTCCAGGCAAGCCAGTTCTTCTGCAAACTCTCCTTTCAGCCCTGCTTTGGAAAAAATCGGCTCTGCCCAGCTGGGGTCCGCCTGCCCTGTCCCTGGTGGGGGGACTGGGTGGCGTGTTGGGCTGTCGGAGGTATGTCTCTCTGTGTCTCTCTCTTTTTTTCTCTCTCTCAGTCAGGGTTTGCACAAGATGTCTGTCTGCCCTAGAGTGCCCTGCGGCTGTGAGGGGGAGGATGCACAGGATGATGGGTGACACAGGACATGGGGGGTGCCTGTGGTGGGTGACTGGGTGACCGGTGCTTTGGGTGCATCAGGAGGTGTGGTTGCAGCCTCCTCCCTGCCCGCCTCCCCCATGCTACTTCTGGGGCAATGGGGTGCTCCCCTCAGACTGCTGAGCAGGGGAGCAGTGGCTGCTGTCAGAGGAGAGCAGGAAAACGTGAGCCATCATTTTTGGAGCACATCATTGATGTGCTCCAGCACATCAAAAATACCAGAGGACAAGCTTGCCTCGGCAGCGCCATTCCCAGCCACTGCCCTGGCATGGCATGCCTGCTTCCTGCTGTGCCTCAGGGGACGCATCTAGCCACTAGCTGTTCCCCTCACTTTTTAGGACCACTGAGTCATTTTGAGCTCTTTCTCTCCTGCGTCCTGCTGTTACAGGGGACCTTGGGCTGCCTCACTCATGGAGAGCATCCAGCATCGCCGGGACAGGCTGTGCAGGTAGCTGCCAGCTCCCTGCCTGAGTGTCCCTCCACTCCTGAGTGGGACAGTGGAAGAAGTTACTGATTTGAATTACATCTCTGCCAAGACAGATGCATTTCTGTGTCCTCTCCAAGCTCATAGCAGCAGCCTGTTTTCTACTCTAGAAAGAGGAGCAGTTGCTTTCCTTGTGTTTCAAGTGTGAGGAAATGGCTTTTGAGAACTGGAGTGGTCACTCAAGCATCGAGATAACCAGACCACTTAATTACAGGGGAAAATCAGGAATGATTCTAAATTACTGCTACTGTCAGTTTTTGACTAATTCCCATCTCATTTCCCTCTTCTTCAGAATATTATGGCCACTCCCTGCAGGCCTCTGGCTGAAATCAAGGCTGATGCTCACATGAACAAGCATGGGCAGCCCAGGCCTCTCCTTTGGCTCTCCCTGCAAGACGCTGAGCTACGAGTGGCTCTGCCTGCTGTGGCAGCGATGCGGAAAGCAGCGCAGAGAGAGTCCCATGGGGAACCTACTGCCTTTGAGACGTGTGAGCTTTCCTGGTGACAGCTTTGCTCCCTGGCAGTCTGACTGCTTCTTGCTGCGAATATCCTGTGGGCTTGTTTGTTGGGGCTGGGGGAAGGTGGCACGTGGTGTCCTCCGTGTCCTTCTTGCTTGATTAACAGTGATGTTCACACCTGGTGAACACCAGGTGTACCAGAGACCTCTCCAGATATCCTAGGGACAGTGGTAGGTATAAAGATGCCCATCACTGCTGAGTGGTCTTCAGGAAGTCATGGTTTTGATTTCACAACCTTATGCCACATCTGTTTGGCACAGAGACCCAGGATGCAGAGGGCTGCATTGTACCAAACTCGCCATTTTGTGGCTTTTACCAGCATGTACGTGTTTCTTCCAGCAGGAGCTAGGAAGCTTAGGATAATTCACCAACTTCTACTTTCCATCCACAAATAAAACCATTTTGCTGAATTGCTGAACAATGTCCTCAACAGGTAGTCTCGAAAGCTGGGTTATTTGCAGAGCTGTGCCTCCTAATGCTTAATGCATTATGGAAAAAAGAAGCTGGACAAGTGTTGTGAGAAGTTGAGTTGTCGTCAGGCAAAAAATAAATAACGTTTTCTTTCTTGCTAACATAGTGACTATAATGTAAAAGGTATTATCGCAATCTTTTGCTCTCTAGAGCCGCTAGAAGTAGTGCATGTTTCCTGATTAAGAGCAAGACAAGCAGGTCTCCTGCATGGCTCGCTGCGTGAGCACATTTTCTCATGAGCTCAAAAGATGAAGGAAGCAACATGGGGCAAACAAATGAAGACACAACAGGCATCAGTTTATTTTCATCTGTACAGGGGGAGTTCATCTGAGGGGCATCTCATTACAGCTCTCATTGCAAGGCAAGACCAGGGCAAGGCACAGGGCTGTAGCTGAAAGCAAGGGGTAAGGGAGCCATCTCCGCATTACACTGAGCAAGGAGAAATCCAGTTGTACATGTCCCTCCACCCCTGGGAGTCACAAAGCCACTAGTTTGCAAAAGCTTTCATTAATGCTCCCAAATAAGCCCGATAGCAACCTGGGACACATTTGCACCACCAAGATCCAATCTATCCTGTGCTAGTGCAGCAATTTTACAGTCACTCAGCAGCTCTCCACATTTCTAAATACCTGCAAAGAAGCTTATCTGCCAGAAACTCACGTTTCTGTAAGCAAGGAGTCTGCCAGAGGCTGTGGGCTGGGGCAGAGAGGCACGCGCTCCTGGTGATGACAATGCCATGGACTGCCACGGCAATTTTCGTCAAGAAAACAGCACAAGGCTGTCCTCCATGCAGGTCTTGCCCTGCCATCATCAGTAAGAGACTCCTCTGAGTTTGAAATAAAGGAGAAGAAATAAATCCAACCTCAACAGAGAGGTCAGGAAGTACAGGGAGAGAGCCCGGTGTCAGTCCTCCATGTCCTGCAAGGATTTAGGAGCTCTAGGTGTGGATAAGCATCCCAAACCATTGCAACTTGCTTTAGTTAAACTCTACCCATTTTAAGCAGAGGCAGGAAAGTTTTGTAGGCAGGTAGATAAGTTTTAGAATATTTAGAGCACCAAGAACAGGCTCCATTTTGAAAGAAAGGAGTTGAAGTGGACCTTAAATCCCCAGTTAAAGTGATTAGTTTGCTCTGGAAGCATAGAGGCAGGGTTAGGGTGGGAGGTGGAGTTGAAGCGTCTGTGAGACTTGATAACAGTGGAATTTCAGCAGAAATGTTTAAACTTCCAAAACCTGATGAGTGAAGGACAGCAGCACAATAAAAACAGTGCTGTGGGAAGTGGCTGTAACAGTGCCTTGGTGATGAGCAGGAAGGGCTCAGCATGCTGACGTTTGCCTCTGCTGTGTGCAAACTTGTATGGTCCTTTGCTTGCAGGGGTTCAAGTCCAAGACATCTTTTGGAGTGGTTAATCTTTGCCCTGAGATACAGACAGCAAGCCTGAGCTAACAAGCATTGCTGTTTGGTCCAGTGAGAGAGGAGACTCGTCCTACATGGGAAGCCCCCAGTTGTGGGGCAGGAGGGAGAGAGAAGACTAGTTTGCAGGGAGCCTGAAGGAAGAGGGCATGCAAAGAGGCTTCACAGGGGCAACAGCACAGAGCAAGCCCCAAGTTGGATTATCACTGTGCACAGACAGCCATTTTGGGGCCTTGAGATGTCTCAAGGCAGATGCTGGAGGACGCCAACGTCAGGTAGCATATGCTCCTGGTGCATCGCTTCCCACCACTGCCTAGAACGGCACACCGTTGGGGGCGGGGTGTGTGTGCTGGGAAGGACAGAGAGCTGTTGTCGTGCAGTACAACAGAGCAAGGGCTATTTTGAATCAAATAAATAAAAATACTGCCCACAGACAGTTGTCTGATGGTGCCCACAGACAGCCAAAAAAGCTGGAGACTGTGCTATAGCTATGCAGAAATCAAGATGCATGTCTGTAGTCATGGCAACTGGGGCAGGGGGACATGCTGTGGCAGTGTCTAAAACAGGGTTTCCAGGTCTGGGTGGGACCCCGTGGCACTTCTCCCTTCCCCATGCCCTCTGATGCTGTCTGATGCTGGACATCCCACCAGCAGCACCCAGCTCCACCACCCAGCAGTGCTCCACAGTGCCTGATTTGAAGCTGCATGCATCCCGGTGTCCTCTTTCACACTTCTAGGGAGGGGAGCCTTAAGCTGGCATTCACCTTGGGAGGGTGGGAAGGAGCCAAGGGAGGATGCAGGGCCTGCAGGAGAGAGTGATGGGCCACCCTTCAGGCACTGAGTGCTCAGGGGCAGGAATGGCCATTCTAGAGATGCTCCAGAGAGACAGCAAGACCCTGTGGAGACCCCTTGGATGCTCTCAGGGGTGTACCATAGACAGCAAGTCCTGCTAGTAACAGCAATCTTCTGGCTATTTTTGCTGATAACAGCTCTTGCTTGGCCAGACAGGCCCCTTTCCTTCGCAGTGTCCCTTCCCTCTGCGTGAGGGGTTTTGCTGGCTGGTGAGAGGCTCTCGGCACCTCCAGTTCCGAAAAGAGTAAGGCTGAAGTCCTTAAAAGGTGAGGAATCTCACTGTATTTATTGTCCCTTGGTACTTTTTGCAAGAATACAGATGCCTCTGGATGCTTTTCTGCGCAAGTCAATTTTTTACAAGATAGATAAACAGACTTTTCTGCAGCTGTGCTCTGCATGTGTATGCATGTGTGTGGTCAGTCATCACACACTCAGAGAGGCCAGAGAGGTTCCTGGAGCTCTGCAAACATGCTTCTCCAGGTGGGCCTGGGTGCCAAAGCCTACAGAAAAATAATGCAGGGGGTCCTCCCAGAATAACACCCTCCAGCATTAAGTTTTCCCTCTTTTCTCCCTCTCCGTCACTTTCTGGCTATGCCCAGCCCTGCCCCTCCGGGAATGCAACTGAGCCTTCTCCTTAGGTGCGTATATGGCCCCCAATACTGTTGCACTTGATTCGTACCCAAGCATTTAAAAATAGCTGTAACAATAACACACAGGCTCTGGTTCTCCCCTCCCCGCCCATAGCAGAAATAGCACAGTGAGTTTATAGACTGCATCCAGACTCGTGACCAGAAAGGGCTCAAAGTCTCCCTTTTCCCTTTTGTCCTTTAAGGAAGCAATGAAAGCGAGGAAAAAGATGCACAAATGACTCTTGCAATCTCCCCTCGACCCAGAGCCACCACAGAATGCCTGGGAATGGGTGACATAAGGGCAGGCGTGTTGTTTGGAGATGAGCAATTTGCATCTCTGGACCGAGCAGTACCCGTGCTGCCCTGGCACGCGGTAGCAGTTTGGGTAGGCTCAGCCATGAGATGCTACAGGTTTTTGGCTCCTGCTGGCACCAGAGACCTGCAGAGTCCCTGGCTCTTTTGCACCTTTTCCGCATGGTCAGGTTGTGGCTGTGATTTGCCTCCTCTCCTGTTGGCCCCTGAAGAGCTGGGGATATGGTTTTGCTAAGATGCTCAGGGCTGTCACTGCTCTGTGCACTTCTTCCCTTTGTCCCCAAATGCTTTGCAGTGGCCTGTTGAGTTATTTGGACATCCTTCTCTGAATGTCCTTTCCACTGTGCTGCATTCTTTTCCATGGAAAGGTTTGCCTTCGGCTAGTGGGGTGATGAGAGGGGGGGTGAAAGCAGCCAGGGCAGGTGGATGGATGGAGACCAAGGGTTTGAAGTGCTGTTTCTGGCAACCTCCCTGAGCCTGGGGCTTTATCAGAGATGCTCGATGCCCTTCCCTTGTGAGGGAGTCTGGGGAGGCTGGCAGATATGAGGGGAAGATGGGAGAGCACTAGCACCAGGCAAGGGACCTGGAGAGCCCGGCTGTGCCCCATGGGGTGGGCAGGCACAACAGCAAGATGTGCCTGCACTGGGGGCTGTGCTCCCTCCTGCTGCCCCGTGGCAGTGTGCTGCCAGGTGTGGGTGTCTCATGGAGAAGGGCAGTTTGCTTTTGCCTTTGGAGGATTTGGTTTAAAGATGAGGTTGGTGCAGAAGAGCAGGCATTACATGCTCGCAAACACAGATGGGTGGCTGGGGCTTGGTGGAGTGGTCCTTCCCCTCCTCAGCATGGCAAGGTGGCAGCCAGGTAAAAGACTTGCTGTTCATCCATGGTTCCTCCATGAGCAACTGGGCAAATACGCATCACAGTTTGCATAAGCTCGTTAAAGATGCCAAAAAGCACACGGCTGGCAGGGAATAATTGCAAAAACAAGGCTGGTGTTTACTGTGTGATTTAGGCCTTGTCCTAAGCAAGCAATGCTCCATCATTCCCTTTTGAAAGCTCTGTGAGCAGGACAGTTATTTACTGCCTGTTAAACTGAGCGGCTACACAAGTCCTGTTCAACATGTTAATGACTTCAGCGGCTACAATTCATTCTGAAGAAGCAAATGATGAGAGTAAATACCAACATCACCTTTCGGTAGATGTAATTACTGGGTCAGGAGAGCTGCTTCGCTTTCGTAATTCACTGCCTGGGAAAAGCACGTGGAGGTGACCATCTGCGTTCGGCTGGGTCTTGATGAGCGTTGAAGCTTGACCTGCACTCATCCTAGAGGGTGCTGAGCACCCGCAGGGAGAGTGGGGCCGGCGGCACGGCTGGTAAAAAGCAGCATAGGGTGTGGGGAAGGGCCAGGTTTGCATGAGAGCACCCCAGAGATCACATTAAATACTCTGGCTGCTGGGGTGTGTTAGTTATGTGCTCTGCCACGCATCCCCTCACATCAGCAGATGGGAATTTTACTGCCTCTGGGCCTCTACAGACATGGTCATGCTGTAACAAAATCAACCACCTCCTACCCTCTCTCTTTTTGCTTGGTGGCATGTTTCTAGCCTGGAGCTCAAAACCTGGACACTGCTGTTGGTGCCAGTCCGACCAGCTGTGTGCCCCCATCCTGACCCTGTGCAGTGGATGGGCAGGGACGTGGGCAGGAGTGGAGGCAGGAGCATGGGCAGGACCCCGGGACTGTGCAGCCCAGGCATGTGTGCCTCACTGGGAGGAGTAGGGAGAGCCCTGCCAGATGAAGTGTCCCACTTGCCTGGGACACGTCTCGGGAGCAGGTGTTTGAGTTCAGCTGTCAGAGCGGGACCTTGGAAGCATCGCAGGGAGGGTTTATTTGGGGACAGCTCAACAGGTGCTGGATGAAACACAGGGAGGAACAACATCCCTAGTCATGTAGAGACTTTTCTCCTGCTCAGTACTGACCGAGCTGTCGAGCTATGTGGGTCAGAAATGGCCCATGGCACCTGGACGGGGGCATGGGCAGGCAGCTGCCCAGAGCAGCCCGAGCTCCTGGTTTGCTTGATGACCTTGTGGGGTGTCTCAGACCTGCTTTTGCACCCATGGACCCTGCCCTGGTAATGCATCTCTTTCATTCCCACTTGTTGTTAGCTAGTGGCTTAACCTAGCGCAAATCACTGTGAGGCTGGAATAAGAGCAGGAGCAGTTCTATATAACTAGAGGACACAAGCAGAAAGAGCTGTTAAGTACCTTGGGGGCATATGCACAGCTCTCCTGGAGTCTAGGGGAAGCCAGCATTGATGGGAGACCCAGCACAGGAGCAGCTCCTGGCCCCAGAAGGGTTCACTGCAGCTTTGTCCCTGGGTGATTTCCTGCATCCCCCTGAGAGCTGGGCGGACTGCGAGCCCCGACTGTACCGCAGCACACTGAGCCAGAGGCACAATGGAGATGGAGCAGGAGGAAAGCTGTGAGATGGGGCAAGAGCAGGCATGCAGAGGCACTGTTGCCCCCCCCAACAGCGGCAGAAACACAGCAAAGGCAAACCAATGAGTAAAGAAGAGATGTGTGTAACGTAAGGGGAGACAACGGGAGAGGGAAGGGTTTTCCACAGAGAATATGCAGGAGCACTACTAGATCCATCAGGAATCATTACAAACTTTATTTGTCTGTGCATTGTGTACCATTGATAAGGGTCATCACAATTAGTGGACTCACTGCCTATAGTGGTGGGCAATACACACAAAGAAAAATCAATGAAGCCAAACAGATGAAAATGAAATCATTGTACATAAAGGTAATCATAAACCCGAACAACCTACACCTGTGTTTGATTCTTCCCGTAAAACAATGAGAAACAAAAAGAAAACCCCCCAAACCCATCAAAAGTGAAAAAAAGGCTTGAGAAGAAAAAAAAAAAACCCCACAACTTCATACTCCTAGAGAAAATCTTACAACAGGTTAATTAAAATTTCCCTAGATTGTTCAAAATGAGTAGAAATACGCCCAGCCAATCAGTTATGGTATAAGTGCCAGATGTGGTTTTCAGCTGGGTGGGAAGAGCTCACCAGTGGATGTGCAGGCTGGGCACCAGGAAGCCCAGTGAAGGGCGTAGGGTAAGGAGACATCTCTCAACACCACTGCACAATGTCACCCCTGTGGTGCGCCCAGGGGAGCTCTGTGTCCACACCTCCCCGGGCTTGGCTCGCTACTCCAGCCCGCGCTGCTGGAGTCGAGGGGTGATGCTGAGTTACACCTAACTTGTCTCATCCTACCCATTAATTTCAGATTTGGACAGTGCAAAATGTGGCCTTTTTCCTTGGGGGACACTTCCTCGTTATGCTCAGTGGTGTGGGAGATCTCGTTACGGCCCTTCAGCCTTTATGCTGAATTATTCTGCCTCCAAATGGCTGTGGGAAAGGACCAGCTTTGGGGACTGATCCTGATGGCTTAACGCTCAGAAACAGGAGCTGTCACTAGACCTCTGGGGACACAGGGAATAGCAGGGGGCCAAGGGGTTTTGAGGCAGCCATGGGCTATAAAGGCAGAGGCAAGCGAGGCGCTGGGAGCCAGCCGTGTTCATCCCCCTCGGGCTCCCTAAGACCTTGTGTAAAACCTCCTGCAGACAGTGGAAGCCTTCACACTGGCTTCAGCACGTCCTGGACTGGCTGCTGTGGGCGGGACCCCGGCCACACAGGGGGACGGAGCCTGCAGTCTCTGGGATGTGAGTTTTCCTCCCTTGAAAACCTACATCTGCACGGCTGTTATTGCTTCTCGTGGACCCACGCGCAGAGCAATAAATGGGGACAGCTTTCCCTCCTTTTACCCCCACTAAGAGGAAATAAACAAATGAACGAAAACCTATGGCAAAACTAAACTAACTTAAATAAATTAAACCTCGTGAAAAGAAAACACGTATCTGCAATGCTCAACCCACATGGCTGGAAGGACTATCGCTATAGGATGCTATATACAGATAGGGTTCATTTCATTCATGCAAATGTTACAAGTACCACGACAGCATGCCCAAGGAAGCAGACGAGGCAGGAGGAAAGCCCCCGCCGCTCCGCACAGCCTCGGCTTAGGACACTGGACACGAGGTTGCAGCTGCGCATCCCCAAAGCACGGAGGGGGAAAGGCGAGGAGCATGTGGGGGGGAAATGCTAATTGTACACACGCCAAAACAAAAATAAAACCACCAGCCCCAAATCAATGACGAAAACGGTTTGTGTCCTATCTTTAGAAAGCTCCCAATTTCCACTTGTCTTCAGTCCAGTCTCTTGCTTCTCTCCAACAGGGCCAGAGGGGACATTCCCGAGTGGCGAAGCCAGGCGGATGGTGGTTGGAGATCAGGACCCTCGCTTTCCTCTCCTTCCCTTGCCCACTGCTCTGTTTCTCACCAGCTACTCTGGCCTTCCCTGTACCGACACACCCCAGTTGCCTTTGCATCCATCCTCCAGGGGGGCCGGCAGGTGGGAGAGAGCGATGGGAAAGGGCTTGGTGGCTATCAGCAGCTCTTGTTGGTAGAGTTGCAGAGAGGGCCCTGCTGCTGGGCTCCTGGCCAGAGCCGCTGCCCGGGGAGGGGTACTGCTGGCTTTGGGGTCCTGCCTAGTTCAAAGGATGCTCCAAAGCCGCTTTCCGTCAGCAGGTGTGTGAACATGGCAAATCTCTTTTATTCTTTCTCTGTTCATTATACACAGCGTTATATCTATATCTATACCTATATATCACTCTATATAGATACATATAGATATATATATATTTACTATCTCTGATTGTTCCTTTAGAAGCCCTTTATGTGGCAGTAGGCTTCCAGAGATGAGAAGAATATGTACAAGAGCCAGAGGAGGATAAAGAGTGAGGATGTGAGCAGCTTGGAAGTCCGCGGCCCGCCCAGCTCACCTCCAATCTCAGGTCTCCGCCGGTAGAGCAGCACACCCACACTGATAAAAGCAAAAATGGTGAAGAGGGTGACGGAGAAGGCCAGGGTGCCAGGCGAGACTTGGAAGGCTTGTCCGTGTGCCGCGTGGTAGATGGCTGCGATGGACCAGGCCACCCCAATGCCCAGGAAAACGTTCACGGCATTGCTCCCAGTGACGTTCCCGATGGAGGCATCCGCGTACTGGTCCTGCGTTGCTGCTACTTTGCTGGCAAACGTGTCTGCGAATGGAAGGCAGAGAGAAACCCTCAAGAAACAGCCAGCTAAGGAGGGACAGCAGCAGGCAGCTTGGGGACAAATGTCAATGGTATCACTTGGGGAATGAAGATAGTCGGTAAGGGGACAGGGTACAGCCCCATCTATAGGCACTCCCAAGGAAGGGCACATCTGGCCAGAGCCAGAGTGACAATTAGGGTCCAGAAATGCCCAGGAGGGAAATCTCAATGTCCAGAAATATGAGACTTCCCCCAATATGGCCCCAGATGCCCCACAGTGCTTCAAGCAAGAGACAACTCTTCCCAATACTACAGTGTGTTGGCCCCTTCTCCCACATCCACTAATTTGTTGACTTGCAAAAGAACTGAAAAGGCTGAAAAAGCTTTGTAGGAGCCACAATGGTTTCTATCTATCCTTCAGGTCCCCTGAAGTTTTGTATTTGTGTTTCTGTGTTTGCTTTAATGATGTCTCTCCAAAACCTTTTGCTTCACTGAAGTCCAGTGTCTTGTTGCAGACCCTGACACTTTGGTAAACAAGTGGTCATCTTTCACCCCTTGGGGAGAAAGACCATGCAGGTGCGTGTACGCTTGTCCAGGTGCTCCACCAGTTTTAATACTGGTGGCAAAAGAGCTGTAAAAAAACTCATCTGGTCTTTTACATGGCAGATCTTGCAGTGAGCAGACCAGCACGACACTGCTCTGCGCCATAGGGAAGTGCTGATCTTACATCCAAACCCACTCTGGATCTGCAGAGGGGGTGAGCAGGAGGGAGGATTAACATCTCGGTTTTGTCCAGGTGAGCACTCTCAGGTAACGATGAGAAGATGAATCCTTAACACAGCTGCACTCCTAGGTCACCTTGAGTACAGGCAGCAGAGAGTGGCTCAGAGAAAGAAAATGGTGAGGTCAGATTTAATGTTTTTTAATTCTACAGAGTTTCCTTTATGCTCCTTCCCAGCGGGGCTCCAAGGTGAGATGGCGAAGCGCAGCCTGGCACGAAGGCCCAGTTTCATGTAACAGGAGGTGCTGGGCACCTATAAGCACAGCGAGAGGGGCCATTTGCAGCAAAGAAATCAAAAGGCTGCTTTATTTTTTAAAAAAAAGCTCCCATGGAAATGCACCTGACCACTGAGGGAAGGAAAAGGTATTTCCCCTTGTTCTCAGCCTTGGTCATGGTGCAGTAATGGGGTTGTGGGACAGTGCTGATGCCTCTGTGGTTCTCCAGCTGCCACTGTGAGAGGAGAGATGGGGAACATCTAGGGCACGCTGCCAGCACTAGCCAGAGCGTGGAAACAACCATGCGCACTTCTACAAGCTTGAGTGGTGCTTCTAATGCAGGGAAGGTCCCTATCAGTCTTGATTTCACTGCATGTTTTTCTGATGCCTGCCTGTCTCCAGGAGAGCAGGTGCGGAGCCCAACTAGCACCCAGCTAACACAACACAATCTGGGAGCATCTGTTAGTTCAAACAAGAGAAGCCAAATTTATCTTAAAAAGAACTTCTTGGCCTGCACGGATGAGCAAAGAGCTCCTGGACAAACTCAAACACAAAAAGGAAGCCTGCAGAGGGTAGAAGCAAGGACAGGTAGCCTGGGAGGAATACAGAGAAATTGTCCGAGCAGCCAGGGATCAGGTTAGGAAAGCTACAGCCTAGAATTAAATCTGGCCGGGGATGTCAAGGGCAACAAGAAAAGCTTCTATAGGTACATTGGTGATAAAAGGAAGACTAGGGAAAATGTGGGCCCTCTCCGAAAGGAAACGGGAGACCTGGTTACCTGGGATATGGAGAAGGCTGAGGTATTCAACGACTTTTTTGCCTCAGTCTTCACTGGCAAGTGCTCTAGCCACACCGCCCAAGTCGCAGAAGGCAAGGGCAGGGACTGGGAGAGTGAAGAACTGCCCGCTGTAGGAGAAGATCAGATTTGAGATCATCTAAGGAACCTGAAGGTGCACAAGTCCATGGGACCTGATGAGATGCATCCACAGGTCCTCAGGGAACTGGTGGATGAAGTTGCTAAGCCACTATTCATTATATTTGAGAAGTCGTGGCAGTCTGGTGAAGTTCCCACTGACTGGAAAAGGGGAAACATAACCCCCATTTTTAAAAAGGGAAAAAAGGAAGACGTGGGGAAGTACAGGCCAGTCAGTCTGACCTCTGTGCTGGGCAAGATCATGGAGCAGATCCTCCTGGAAACTATGCTAAGGCACATGGGAAATAAGGAGGTGATTGGTGATAGCCAGCATGGCTTCACTAAGGGCAAATCGTGCCTGACAAATGTGGTGGCCTTCTACAATGGGGTTACAGCATTGGTGGAGAAGGGAAGAGAACTGGCGTCATCTACCTGGACTTGTGCAAAGCATTTGACACTGTCCCACACAACATCCTTGTCTCTAAATTGGAGACACATGGATTTTACGGATGGAGCACTCGGTGGATAAGGAATTGGCTGGATGGTCACACTCAGAGTCGCAGTCAATGGCTTGATGTCCAAGTGGAGACGAGTGATGAGTGGTGTTCCTCAGGGGTCGGTATTGGGACCAGTGCTGTTTAACATCTTTGTCGGCAACATGGACAGTGGGATGGAGTGCACCCTCAGCAAGTTTGCTGACGACACCAAGCTCTGTGGTGTGATCAACACGCTGGAGGGAACGGATGCCATCCAGAGGGACCTGGACAGACGTGAGAGGTGGGCCTGTGCAAACCTCATGAGGTTCAACATGGCCAAGTGCAAGGTCCTGCACATGGGTCGGGGCAATCCCAAGCACAACTACAGGCTGGGCGGAGAATGGATTGAGAGCAGCCCTGAGGAGAAGGACTTGGGGGTGTTGGTCGATGAGAAGCTCAACATGACCCGGCAATGTGCGCTTGCAGCCCAGAAAGCCAACCATATCCTGGGCTGCATCAAAAGAAGCGTGGCCAGCAGGTCAAGGAAAGTGATTCTCCCCCTCCACTCTGCTCTGGTGAGACCCCACCTGGAGTACTGCATCCAGCTCTGGGGTCCCCAACACAAGAAGGACATGGACCTGTCCAGAGGAGGTCCACAAAGATGATCAGAGGGCTGGACCACCTCTCCTGTGAAGACAGGCTGAGAGAGTTGGGCTTGTTCAGCCTGGAGAAGAGAAGGCTCTGGGAAGACCTTCTAGCAGCCTTCCAGTACATAAAGGGCGTCTACAAGAAAGCTGGAGAGGGACTTTTGACAAGGGCATGTAGTGATAGGATAAGGTGTAATGGCTTTAAACTGAAAAAGGGTAGATTTAGATTAGATCTAAGGAAGAAATTCTTCACCATGAGGGTGGTGAGGCACTGGAACAGGTTGCCCAGAGAAGTTGTGGGTGCCCCATCCCTGAAAGTGTTCAAGGCCAGGTTGGCTGGGGCTTTGAGCAACCCGGTCTAGTGGAAGGTGTCCCTGCCCATGGTAGGGGAGTTGCAACTAGGTGATCTTTAGGGTCCCTTCCAACCCAAACCATTCTATGATTCTATGATTCTTAAATGCCACCTTTTGTTGACAAAAGCAGGAAGGAAGATTTTCGCTGTCAAGGGTGTGAGACAGCCCTGCAAACCTTATGCTCTAGTGTCAGAAGTCTAAAAAAATGCTCCTTCTTCTGTTCCTTGCCCAAATCTGTTCTTCCTTTTGGTTCTGCTGCTTCTTTTTTGGGCTCTGATAGCATTAGGACAATTTCAAGATCTTTGATCACCTGAGTGCTGATCACTGGAAGTCTGGGGGTGGGTGGGAGGGGAAGGTGTGACCGACATTGGGGGTGGTTGGGCTGTGTTAGAGCCAGGAAGCAGTCTGAGCCTGGCCAGCACAGCCCATGGAAGAAGGTGAGTGAAAGGCCCAGACCCTCTCACACAAGCTGACACAGGACTTTCCATAGCAACCATGTCACTGGGACTATCCTCTCCAGTGCACTGGTTCATCCTTAAGAGGGGCCCTTTGCTGTGCCAGCAGAAAAGGAGACAGTTGCAGCCAGTCAATATGCATTGAGAGGACAAAGTGGCATGCAGGTATGGAAACTCGTGGGGATTTTTTCTCTCCCTGGTCAGTCCTCAGTCTCTGCAGTCTTCTGAGGCTGGGTGACCACTTGATCAGAGACATGTCTCCAAACCTTTGTGGGGCCAGGGCCTTCTAGGGGCTTCACAAGTTGCATTTTGAGCAGCTCCCGCAGCTCAGCAACCTCACCTTGATCCATTTGAACCAAAGCTGAACCTGGTCTCACACAAAGGTGTCCACACTGGGCAGAGCACCCTGAGTATGAACTAGCACCTAACTCACCTGAGAAGCAAGGTTAAAGGAGCAGATGCTCAGAAAGAAAGTGCAGGACTGCCAACACAGGCAATCAAGGATCAATTTTCTATTCTGAGAGTGGATTCCATGGAGGCTGTCTACGTAAATGGATACTTCACAGTCTTTGCAAGGAGAAGGTCCTTGAAATAATTTCCAGGGGAGTGAATGCACGTCCTGGTTCGATCCTCCTAGCCTATCTGAGTCTGAAAATACAACTTCCACATACATCCCAAATCTGTCCTCAGGGGTCCTGCAGAGCACAGCTGAGGACCTTGCTGTGCCCAGCTTTCCCAGCTCAAACCCAAACCCAAACTGTGCAGAGATGGACCTTTACAACAAACCATGCTGTTGTCCTTACCTGGTACTGATGTCCCCAGTGCGACAAACACGACTGCGGTGACCGAGTCCTTCAAGCCAATGGTGCACCCAAAGTGGGACGCCAGGTCGCCGATGAAAGCTGTCAGGAGGCCAATCATGAGGATGGAGACGACAAAGCAAGCCCAGCCATTCCAGTAGTCTGTCGGGGGCACGAAGGCAAAAAGGACCTTCCAGAAGACGGTCAGAAAGTGCATCACGTAGTCAAAGCAGGAGGGCAGCTTCTCCTCCCCACATTCATCATCATCGTCGTCTTCCCCTGAAGAAAACCACCAGTGCCTGATTAGACTCACCCATCCTGGGGGAGGTTGGGTAAAGCTCCTGTGCATACTGCAGCTCCCCAAATGCCGTCTCTCATGATTTGGGCGCTAGAAGGCCTTGACTTCCAAATATCTTATTTTCTGGACAATCATCAGAGGGGCTCGATGGCCTTTTCTGGCCCCTTCTCATGGCACAGAGAGACCCTCCAAAGGCATTGATCTCGAAAACCAACCTGCACTTCAGAAAACACAGAGCCTCACTCCAGCACTTCTGCCTGGGTTTAACCACCAGATCCTTTCTGGGACTCAGCCCCTGCTCAGGAGCCTTTTCCCCAGAAGATGAGGGAAACGACCAGCCTCATGCTGGCTGGAGCTGACCGGGGTGGGCGAACCCACCAAGAGCAACATGTGCCTCATGGAGACTCCCCTAAGGAAGCCCTTTTTGAGCTCTTTTTCACAAGCACCTGCAATTGCTTCCAGCTCTCTGGAAAGATGGCTGGTTTTGGTGGCTGCTGAGCTTCACCTTTTCTGAAAACCAGGATCCTGCCCTAAGACCTCCCTGGTCAATCACTGCTGACTGTCCTTCCCTGTTGCATTTCCCTGCCCCTTCATGTGCGTCCCTATGAGCTCTGGCCACCCATTCCTTTTGGTCTGGTCTGGCCTAGGTCAGTGGGCACCCCCTGCACATGAAACCACTTTCCCATATACACTCCTTCCAGGTAGCTGTCAAGCACCTCAGGCCATGAGTCACCTATGGGGCATCATTTGTCACGGCAAAAATGCACTTTCCTTCTCTTTATTTTCTGTCCCTGATTCAGGTCAGTGCTTTACTTCTGACCAATCTGTTGTTAATGTCTTGCAGGGGTCATTTTCCCAGTGTGAGCCTGCCAACAGTCCTGGCCCCATCTCTGCTCACCAGGCACATTGTGTGGGTTGGACCCTAGCTCTCCTGGTGCTATGCTGAGTTTTCAGCCCCGCACAGCGCACTGCTGCTCACGGCTGTGGCCCCTGCAGCACCTGCAAGACCTGGGTCTCCAGCACAGATGGGGAGTTGGGGATGTGAGTCCTCCGCCCATCCTGCCTGATGTCCTGGGGGGGTCTCAGACCCCGACTGCCAGTTGCTGCATGACCCCAAATGCTCTCATGGAGTTATGCATCCACAGCCATGTGGGCTGGCTCATGCCCAGAAGCTCTCCTGTGGATCGTAGGGAAAGAGCTCGGTAGACATCGGACTGTCCTAGCCCCCTCCCCTGGTTCCTCGGCCCTTTCTCCCAGCACTGGCCCAGCACATCTGCATCTTGTCATTTCCAGAAGGGCCATGGGGATCCAGGCAGGTGTGTCTGTTTCTCCTTTCCCTGCTCCAGGCGTTGGCACCTCATCTGTCTCTCCAAAGCTGCTTGGCATCCAGCCTCCAGGGAGTCCCCATTGTGCAGGACTGACCCTGCCAGTGAGCCCCTTGGGGCTGGTGACCTCCTGCCTGCCTCCAGCATCTCTGACGAGGCATCTTGTGAGCCCACCAGCCAGCCTGTCCTGTGGGCGGGCTGCGTGGTGAATGTGGAGCTTCCCCAGCCTGGCACAGTGCACAATGTCAGAGTTGTGGCACAGTCAAAAACTCCTCCTGCTCATGCTCAAACCACCCCTGGGCATGAAGGGGAAGTGATGCTTTCCCAATGAAATCAGTGGGAGCCTTCCTGCTGCCCTCAAGGAACAAGGATGGGTTTCTAAGTCACGGACGTCAGGGATTCCACGGCCATTATGAGTTGTGTTAAAGACATCCCTTGCACCCAGACTGGTGATTTGTCATTGTCTTTGATGCATTTTTTTCCCTCCAAGGATGTGGACCACCAGATCTCCCTGCATGGCTGTTGGCAGAAGCTCCTTACCAAGGGGAGGATGCAATGTGCAGTCCATCCCCATCAGACAGCACGAGTGAGCCTGACTCTCCTTCATGGGAGGACACCTTGGGATGGTAGACAAAAGGGGCCAGGTCCAAGAGCACCCAAAAGCACCCAGTGAAACCTGAGCCTCTGCTCTGCTCCACTGCAGTGGGCAAGGAGACAAGGTCCCACCTCGCCAGACACCAGGTTTAAGGGGATGATGGCTCTGTGCCTGGGAAAGCTGCTTCTCCTGGCAGCCACAGTACTGATCAGGCTGGCATAAGCTTTTGAATGAGACCGTGCTGTTTTTATCTGCCCCACTGCTGGCCAAGGTGAACATTCCTCCTTTCACATCTTCCTCCACGATGTGGATGTTTAATTGAATAACAAAATGTATAAAGCCTCCCACAGGGAGAATAAAATGGTCTTGCTGTATGCTGTGTACCAATACATGCGTATCAATTAACCCCATGTTTAAATGGTGCCTCTGCCATGACAACAGAGTTACTGGGGGAAGCTGCTGGTGTGCTGCTTGCTCTGTTGCTGCTGATAACAACAGTTGCTTTCTGCCTTATTGCAAAGGTGGCGATGAAAAGCCAATTGGGGGATCAAGACATAGCATCCTTTCTGGGAAAGTGGAGACCAAACCCTGTGCACTGAAGTTTCACCTCTTGGCTATTCCCCTTTCTGGTCTTGCAGAGAGCACATGCAGCACATGGGAGCAAGAAAAGGAAAAGGCCCAGGGATCACCCAGATTGTGATCACCCTCAAGAGACTTGGTGACCTGTAAGGGGAGTCAACCTGCTCTTGGTTTGGCCCAGCTCCAGCACATGTAAACCTTGCACTCTGCTGGCATCCTTGGGGCTCTCAGCAGAGATGCAGCTGCAGGGGAGAGGGTAGTGACAGAGCCAGTGACAGCAAGGCAGAAGGGAACCTCTAATGCTGATATCTGTCTGTACACAGGGGATATGGCATCCCACATGAGGGCTGGGGTGAAGCTGGAGGGGATTCAGTGGGGCCACAAAGATTATTGGAGCCTGGAGGATGTCGCCTATGGAGAGAGGTAGAAGGAGCTGGCTTGGTGAATCAGAAGGAGAGGAGTTTGGAGGGGACCAAGCAACAGCCTACAGTGACTTGGAGGGCAGGTACAGAGGATGGAGTGAACCTCCCCTCTGCACTGACAAGTGATACAACAAGGGGCAATGGCCACAAACTGCAGCTTGGATGGTAACATCAGGAGAAACATCTTCTCCAAGAAGGTGCTGCAGCCCTGGGACACATACTCTGGCTGATGGACATCATATTTGGGGATTTTCAATATTTGGCTAAATAAAGCCATGACCAACTAGGGAAAAGTCCTACTCAGCACCCTGTTGGGGTGCAACTTTGCACACATTGTTTGTCTTCAAAACACCTTTGCAGATCAAGACCAATACATAAGATAGAGGCAGTGGGAAACCTGATGTCTCTACAGTAACTTGATGGAAAATCATGAGTTGCTTGGCTTTAAAGCTTCAAACCCATTATGATGGAAACAGTAGCTAATCAGCAGCATGGTGTCATTATTTTGGCAGATATAAATACCCTATTCCTGTGCACTGTCGTGCAGATAAGGAACATTTTTTCAGCCTGGGAAACCTATGCTGGCCTGGTTTTTTTGCTCATTGCACAAAAACTGGTACTGGCAGGATACACTGTGCTGTAATTTTGAAGCAGGTATTTTAATCTTCTCCCAAGCTGTATGGCAGCAGGACTGTCATGGATCTAAATCTTCATGGAGATTATAAAACAGACTGAAAAATGAACATCAGTGCCACTGTCATAACACTCATCCAGATCTGTCTATCATTTTGTTAAGCAGCAGTAATGTCTCTCTTTCAAAAAGCTGGCCAGATCCTATGAAGGTGACTTGAAACACAGAGTGAGGTCAGATGGTGACCCAGGGGTGCATTTAGGAACAGACTCACAAATCCCAGGATGGTTTTGCTGCGGAAGAAACTTTCTGGGCTGTTGGGTGCACATTGAAGGCAGCTATGGGTGAGAGGCTCCAGCTCAGCCCCATGGACAGCACGGGATGGCACAGCATGGTGTGGCACAGTCTCACCTGCACCTGCGCTGCCCTTCTGCAGACCTGTCCTCCTGTGGCTCCGTCATTCAGCCTCGCGGCCAACATTGCTGCCAGTCACTCATCAGGTGGGAAATGGGGTTTTAATGGTGCTTTTCTCAGCTTACATTTTTAAGTGGGCATGTGTGACTTTGACCTGCTCTCCATGGAGGGCTGCAGGGAAAAGCTCAAACCCAAACTCCAGTGTTTAAGGCATTTTAACTTGCTTGGCATAAAGCTTGAGGAGCTAAATCCTGGCAAAAAAAGTAAGTTGAGAGCTCGGAGGCAAACTACTGTTGCCCAGCTGCAAGGGACAGCTCATGTTCACTGAAATATGCCACATTTATTAAATGTGTTTTAATCATCCTGTTAACACTGATGATGGCTGTATATTCAAGACACAGTGGCAACAGAGCTTTCACATAACTGCAGTCTTTACATGTGTCACAGAGATGGGATCCAAGTACCAGTAATTATCTTTACTTTAATATGGGATGCAATTAAATAATTGATTCTGGCATAGATTATTTTAGCTGTATTAGCTATAAAACCTGGAGCAAAGATTGTCTTGCGTGATAGGTTCATGCTGTATCCGAAATAATGGGAGGCTTTTGGCTGGAGGCTCTAAGAATAACTATGCTACAAGAGGAGGGATCACAATTTGAGGAGATAGCTGCTGCACAATGTCCTGTCCTCGTTTTCAGAGGCGGAGGGTAAATGGTACAGCCATCACTTTTAATTACTTTGTGCTGGGCAGAGGTTACCCTGTACAGCAGAGCTCGAGGTAGGAAGTGTGACTGTTCCCCCATGCATTTCAATGCACAATTAGCCAGATGAGCTCAAATTGCCTTCCCCAGTGATTTAATCTAAGCTAGTTGATTTTGCCCTAATGTGTGCACACACACAGCCCAGGCTGGGCTGTGAGGTTATAACATCCAGCCAGTGAGTTACAGTGTCTCCAGCTGTTAAAACCACATCTGGAGACCTTTCTTTCATCTTCCACAGATGTGGGTATGCTATTATTATATCCTATACTGGTTAACATGGCACTGGCACCTGTGAGGACAGTACAACAGGACATTTCTGAGGGAAAGGCAAGTCTCCAAGAGAGGGAAGATATGATCAGATATGATCTGATATGACCACAGATATCACGTGCCGCTGCAGCTATTGGGCCGCTGAGCCATAACCTCCAGCCACAGCTGGCTGGAGCAGCAGGAGTTCCTGAAAGCAGGGGGTCAAGGGCAAATTTTGGCTCACAGAGAGGGGGACTCAGTGGCTGTCTTCAGGGCTTGGCACCCTTGCTACTGCGTTGTCCTCACCGCAGCAGTATGGGGAGCACCAGAGATGGGGAGCACTGCTGCTTTGCACCAGCATCATTTATGCTGCTCTGACTTTAAACACTGCATTTGCCTCCCAAATCTCTCTCACTGAAATGACTTTTCCCCTCTGCCATCTGGCAACAGCCAGGGTGTTTCTCTGCTGGGTGCTACAGATGATACACTTAATGCAGGAGGTTTCCTACACATCAGACAAGGTGATCTCACAAAAGAGTTTAATCAACTGTCTTATTTATGCAGATGCTGTAAATAACTCCGCCACCTGTTTTGCCTCCTGCTGCTCCACTACAGTCTGTATCACTGATATAGCCAAGCCGAGACACGAGCGAGGTTGATCGTAATTCACCTGGAGCTGTGGTCCAAACTCACCCGCGCTGACAGTAATAGCCTCAATAAACTGCTCCCTCCAGCTATTTGTGCCAACCACCAGGGCCAGGTTCGTCTTCTTAATGAGCTTGTCCACTGTGTTCTGTGGATGGAGACACAGAGGAGAGAATTAGGGGCTATCGGGCTGGAGATGCTGGGCTAAAACCCACCGGTGCTAGTGCTTACAGCCATGCACTTATGGAAAAAGCTTCGTAGCGGTTAAGATCAGGTCGAGAACCCCATCAGCAAAGGCAAATGTAAGTACTTGCAATTCCCCTTGCTGCAGCTCAAAAAGACCTTCTGGAACCTGCTAATGATGGGACTTCAAACCATCTCAGTGGAGGTTTAACAGCAAATAGTGATGAAGTACTGCAGCTCCTCTTGTTCCCAGTGCCTTGGGAAGAATTTTTACTGGGCTGTTTCAAAGCACTAACTGGATCAAGGCCCATTCATGGAGCTGGGATCTACCTCTCTGTGCTGGTCAGGAGCTGGAGCTCAGTGCCAGCAGGGACGGTGCTGCAGCAGCAGTGGGTAGGAGGTGCTCCTGGGCAGGCAGCCTGAGAGCTGCCCGCACGCTGTCATGCCTCAGACGCACACTGATGGAGGGCAGCAAAACCATGGGAAGGAGGCAGCCACTGCTGCGACACAGTAAGAGTGGTCCGTTATTTTTTATACTACAGAAAAATGGAAAAGATAATGAAATGGCCAGTTTTCATGTCTTGGTCTGGCACATGTATTCACAGCAGCTTAGCTTCACAGTCATTACTTGCATTTAAGGTATCAGCCCTTTGCGCTGGGAGTCCCAGGCTCGAGGCTCGCTCAAGACCACCTGTAAGTAGGACCTGGGTGTAGCACATCACTGTGAGAACAAGGTTATATTTTAAAGCAACCTGCAGCGTTTTGGAGCCCAGTCAGCTCTTAGGCTCTCCAGATATTGATGTGCTTGTATAATAATAACCACAGTCTGTGAGTGGGACAGAAAGTCTGGGATCATCCCCCAAGGACCATGGCTGTGGGCTAATGGACAGAGTGAGAATGCAAAGTATATTTTAACCCACTGCCATCTCACTGGAGTGACCCTCAGCATTCCATCATGCCTTGGCTCAGCCACCTTTCAAAGGGTCCTGCTCTGAGACCTTGTGATGCCAGGACCAGCCTTACTTTGCTGCAGTGTCATTCATTGACATGTGCTTGTCAATGCTGTACAAACCCAAAAGGAGGGTCTCCAGCTGGAGGGGAAGAAGAGTAGGGACAGGGGACGTGGACAGTACCTTGAACTCATAGGACTCCTCAATGATGACTTCAAGCTTGGTGTGCTCCCCCAGGACCGGGCGCCCCATCTCTGCGATTCGACGCTCTTCCTCTTCCTTGCTGGTCAGTGGCTGCTTTTCTTCATTCTCCTCTGCAAAGCAAAGAGCCCGTTGGTAAGCCAGGCCTGACTAGTCACTCTCTGGAGCTGGCTTCCCATCAGAAGGGGAGGTCAGGAAGCCTCTGGGTGGGAGCGTGAGCGACAGAGCAGCTGAGAAGAAGGAGGAGGTCATGGAGCAATAGACAAGGTAGTTTTGCTGGGAAATGCTAGCAAGAGGTCTGCAACTTGTCCAACCTCAGAAGGAGTCCAGTTCACCTTCAAGGCTGGGGAATAGCTTATCTCCTGGTACCTGCTGCCTCTCCCACAAGGATGCTGGGAGGGGACAGATCATCACTAAGGCTGGTCCATTTCCCAGCTCTCCAGGTCTACATCAGAGCATGGTCAGGATATTTCCATCAGCCTATTACAACCAGAGAGAGCTGCCAGCAGCCCCAGGGCTGAGATGGATATGAAATTTTGGCTCTGTCTCCTCTGAGCAGGGCTTTACCTTTGGGGAGGGAGCTGGCAGCCAGAGAGCATGAAACTCCTGCTGCAATGGTGGGGCTGGAGGAAATAGGGCTGGGCCATACAAGCGCAAGGAGCCATCCACAGGGCATGGCCCCAAACCCTGAGAGAGGAGGCAGCAGAGGGACTACAAGAGCAATGGAGCAGGTCTGCATGTCCACTGGCATCCATGCAACCTTTGGGGCATGGGGACCCCAGGCAGCATGGCTTTTGTCACTGTCCCTGTGCAGACCCCCACTGAGCTCCCTGCCAGTCCACCCCAGGGGTGAGCAGAAGGACATCAGGGCTGAAAAGGGCTGGATTCACTGGAGACGACAGCAGTTAAAACTGTCAGTAGTCAAACACCCCAGTCAGTCTGTGTTAGACTACCACGGCCCTCAGACATCACACTGCCGGTACCTTGGATGGTGACCACGGTGCAAGGAAGAGGATGGTCTCTAGCCTGGACCTTCCTGAAGACAGGTTTGCCTATCAAAACGATCAGTAGGAGATCAGCAGGAGGGACTGTATGGCCCGTGCAAACTGCCGCCGTGCGGTTAGTAAACTCTAATCCTACTTCACACAGGGTTAGTGTCGCTCCCATGCCAGCTGCCCCCCTGTCTGCACAGGCGGCACCGCGCTGCAGGAAAGCCCTTCTCCTCCTGCTGGTCAAAGGGACTGGCCTCGTGGTCGGAGCCTCGTTAGTCTGAATTATTGTTTCCAGGGCTCCTGTGGGGCTGCTCTGCAACGTGCAGGACCCGGGACCCTCTAACCCTGCAGCACTTGGCCTAACGACAGATGCTTGGCTGGCTAATGACGGCTGAGCAAACCCTGCTGCCAGGTCTCGCTGGTGGGAAAGGCAGGGGCTGCGTGCCTGAAGCAGCCATAGGGTCCTGTACCTCTTGCCGTGCTCAGGCACCCTGGCTGCTGCCTGGGGACTGGGGACAGGCTCCCAAGTGGAGAAGCTCCCCCTGCCCCAAAAGATGGAGGGAGACTGCCTGTTGCTTCAGGGGTAACAGCTCACTCTCCCCGGGGTGGGGGTTAGGCGTGTGCAGCAGGCAGAGCACTCTGTGAGAGGACACGGTGTTAGCATGACCGGCCAGGGCAGTGGGGCTATGGCACAGTGCCTTCTTACCCTTCCAGAGTTTCCCTCCAGGACAGAACAAAAGCAAAGAGGAAACCAAGAGGAAAGAGCAGGGTGAGCATATGGCCATTAAGAGGAGGGAAGGTGGGGGCAGGGGGAGAGCAGAAATCCATACCTGTGATGGTGAAGCCACCTAGATGAAACCAAAAATGAGAGAGAGAAAGAAAGAGAGAGAGAGAGAGAGAGAGGATTAGCATCAGCACAGCAAGATGGACACTCTGCAGCCTGCAGGGATGCGGTGGTCCTTCCCTGCCCCACATCTGCGGACTGTGGACATGGGCATGGGGGGCTGCTCCCTGACATGCACCCCAGGGATAGTGCAGGGACACCTGAACCCAGGCTTTTCAACCCACATCTGCAAGCTACCACCCCCCCAGTGTCTAATATATGCTGTGGGTAAAACCAGTGTGAGCCTGCCCTGGGACAGGGGGTGCTTTGGGGAATGAGGGTGGCTTTGCTTCCCTCCCTGGCTGCCCTATCCTGGGGATGGCCAGCAAGGAAATTCAGAGGCTGGGTGGGCTCTAAATCTCCCCAAGACTGGAGGGAAAGCCACCATCTCTTCAAAAAGGGTTGGGCAACTTTGCTGTCCAACCACAAGCATCCCTAAGTTGCCAGGCAATCCTCCTTCTGCCATGCCAGTGTAAGAGGCAGTGGGTTAATTTGCATGGCGTGGATTTGTAACTTGAGGTGTTGGTGGCTTTACTATGGCTGTAATAATGTCACTCCTGAAAAATGCTCCTTGCCACAGCGGGTTACCACTCATTAACATTAGTGACTTTGGGGCTCTACTCCAAGGAAAGATGTGGCATTAGATACCTGAGCTTACTTAAATAGTGCTGACCACCCTAAAAGAGAATGTCATGAGCAAAGAAAAATGTCAAACAAAATCAATTGTCTTCCGAAAATACGCAGACAAACTGGAAAAATGGAAAAGAAAAACGAATGCGCGCTTACCAAGCTCATTCAACAACAGGGCTGTGAAGGAGACAGACAGAGACAAACACAGAAGAAGAAAAGTAAATGAATAATGAAATCAAAAGGGATATCCACAGAAAGACTCCAGATCCCAGGGCAGAGATTTCAGATCTGTAAAGCTGCAGGATACCATTAGTGTTGAGAGAAAAGCACTAAAATAAAGGAACAGAAATGTTTCGTGGGATGTGGATTTAAAATAAAACTATTGCAAACATGGGATGGACATGGGATTAAAAGGCACACTCCAAAAATTCATTTTTCCCCTTTGAATTGTATGTGCAAGATCTTCCATTGGTCTCAGAGGCAGTTCTGCCCCGGGGGAGGACACAAGATGTCCCATGTGCAGCGGCTACTGGCTTTGACCTCCTCCAGCTGCCTAATGGGGAGCAATAACTCCAGCAGGCAGCTGTGCTTCTGGCGTATACAATGAGAGAAGAAAAGTCTGTGGCAAGGCTTGGCTCAAGGATCTTGTTGCTTAACATTTCAGGTCTCCAAAATAAAAGAAAAAGCCTCTCCATTAGTGCACTGGTGGGTCTCTGGCCCCTGAGGTGCAGACCCCACCATGGCTGCATGGTTCAGAGATGCTCTTGTCTCCAGGGTGCTGAGCACACAGCTCACCCCGCCTCGCTGCCTCTTGTACAAAAGCCAGCACAAAAAATGAGTTAATAAAAAATCATTGCATGGCCAAAGCAGCAAATAGCATTCTTTAAAATCTTGACTTGCCTTCCAGCTAGTGAGTTTGCAAAGCTGAGCTTCCCTCAGGTTTCCTCAGTTATCTTTGTGACCAGGAAGATGAAGAACTTTCTTTCCTTTTCCTTTTATTTGTAATTAAAAATTTCAGCTGGGATCTTGTGAGTTGGTACCATGAGTCTCAAACCTGGGGCCTGCAAAGTGTGTTTGCTCTTGCCGGACTCAAAAGGCTGAGTCCATGTTGGTCCCTGTGAAGCTGGGCAAAGCTGGAGCTGCCAAGTTGGGTTGTCCATATGTCACTTTATCCTGGCAACACTGGCTATGCTCCATAGATGCCACTGGCACTGTTTAATGATACAAATCCCACCTGCAGAGCCTGGGCCATGCCAGTGTGTCTGATTTTTTAGCCCTGTTTCTGCTAGCTAGTCACATAAACCAGCAGGCAATCTGATGGAGGGGACGATGCAGCTGACCTAGATGGCACCTGTGCTGAAGGGGAACGTGGCATCACTGTCAGATGTGTTTTTAGCCTGAAATACAGCAGCACGTCCCTGCTCAGCATGGGGACCGCTGGGGGCCCTCTCTGTCCTGAACAAATAATATATTACAACCCCATGCCTGCTGAAGGGAGAGCTTGTGTCCCAGAAATTAGAAAGCAGCTCCAAGGCAGACAGACCAAATGCTGCTGCCATTTTTTTTACAAAGGCTTTAATAAAGGTCTGTTGTAGGGCAACTAATTATCTTAAGTAACTCTAAAACTGCTTCTTGTTCACTGTTCACCAATAGTGCGCAGAATTAGCTGTTGCCATTAATTTTCACTTAATTTCCTACCAGAAAAAAATGCACGGAAAAATAAGTGAACTCTGTCTTTTTGGGAAGGTTTACAATTGGTTTAGAAATGTTTTTATTTTACGTGATGAAAGAGGAAATTGTTTTTATTATTCCTATGAGAAGCTATTATCCAGTGCAGACCCATGAAACTTTATTTGAATATAACCTGATTTCTCCTAGATTGATTGCATCTTATGGTATTACCTGCTTGTGCCATGCTTCTCAGCTATTTTCAGATCCTAGTGCCAGTATAAAAAGGCTAAAATTACTGCTCTGGCCATGCATTTTATTTCAAGCAAAGGCTATTTTATCTTCTGATAAAAATGATGCAGCGTCACTTTTTTACTTCTCGAGACTGAATTTTCTACTTGATTAAATGAAGGTGTAGCTGTGGCATGGCAGGGCAGTGCTCTGGGGGCTGGTGGTGTTCATCGTCCCCTGCCCAGGTGCTCTGGGGTCCTCCCAGGAGCATGCCTTGCTCCCAGGGGGCCCTCACAAGCGAGACGGAGTCCTCCCGAAATGAAAGAGGAAAGAAAACAGAGCAAAAAGGTGCAGTGGCCAAGCTTCGAAGGAGGGAGGGCAAAATAGCCGGGAGCCAAAGTGCGAGGAGAAAGGAGTGTGAGAGTAGGGAGACACAGAGAAAGCGGACGGCAGCGTCTCGAGAGCTGGTCTGGTTTTACTCTCACACCTTTCACTCCTCGTCGTAGCCACACTGGTTCCCCAAGCACAAGGAAGAAACTGCACTCTTTCTCATACTCCTCACGGTCAAGTACTCTAAGGGTAATGAATTTCCTGTGGGAACACAAGACAAAGGCAAACACATGATTGGCATCACACATGCATGCAGTTCACGTCCACCCGGGTGCCGTAGTGCCGGAGATGATTGGGTGGGGGGAAGTGGCTGCACATCCCCCCTGGGGCATATGGGGAAGGGCAGGAGCATCCCCACCACCCAGCCAGGGTTGGACCTTGGTGGGCCGGGAAAAGATTGAGTTCAAGGGGGATGGGAAGTATCCTTGCTCCTGCCCTTCTCCATAGGCATTGGGGATGTGAGCTCAGTGTTGCAGGTGCCAGGCATGAGTGAGCCAGACAGGGACACACAGGCTGGGCTCAGCCCCGGAGCACGTCCCCCACCTTTCTTCTCACTCATCTCCACCAGCCGGGGCTCCCCGATCTCTAGGTAGAAGGTCTTGTTTTTCTCATACTCCTCATCATCTATCACCTTGATTGATATCGTTTTGCTGGAACAGAGAAGAAGAAATAGAGATTCAAGAGTAAGGGGGGAAAAGGGAGGAGGGGAGACAGGGAGAGGAAGAGGAGGGTGGAAATGGCAGGAGAAGGGGGCTGCGGACAGAAAACAGTGGGTTTGGTAGCACAGGCTGGAGGGGCAGCACAGCTGAAAGCAAAGGGCAGGAGCTGATGGGCTGAGCTTGCCTCAGGATGAGCATGGACCACAGGGTCAGAGCACCAGCAGCTCACAGGGTGCCATCCTCCCTGGCACAGCCAGAGGCCATGGCTGGACATGACACAGCCTGGACCAGCCTCCCCCAGAGGTGCCTCAGCCCGGGAGCAGCAAGACACGTCCCTTTCCAAAAACCCAGGGTGCGTAACAGCCCCTTGACAGCTTGCACGTACTGCGCAGGCTCCCAGGGGCACGAGCACTGGGAACCAGCACAGACCAAGCCCCTGAAAGCATGATGCACTGCTTAAACCAGCCCCTGCACATGGAAAAGGCTCTGTCTCACCAGGCACAGCAGATCCATGCACAACATCATGATCAACTGCTCAGTTTGGGCTTTGGAGGCTCCAATTTACAAGCTCGAAAGGGATGCTGGAGTTAGGACTTCTTTTCTGTGGAGGGGGAACATAAGGGAAAGACGGTCTTTCTGATTAGGGCAAGGAAAGCTTCACTGATGGTGAGATTTGACTTTTTTATTTTCCTTTGCAAGCAGCACATATTTCCCCAAGCCTTGAAGGTTTGGTTCTCTCCTGTTCAGGAGTCATGTAGCAAGTCTCTCTTCTCACATGGCCCAGGGTTGCTGAATTTGCCCCTGTGGCACCAGCAGGGCAGGTCCGAAGGCAGAGTCCCTGATCAGAGCACAGCCACAAAGCACACACCATGAACGGTGAAAACCTCACAGGAGAGAGATTTGCTCCTTGGGGCACCCAATAGAGTGAAAATCAAGTGAATGAATTGCTTTACCAGGTGAAAAAATTAGCATGGAAGAAGATTTCCAGCTCCTTTCAGGGACTCGCATAAGTAGCCCAGAAACACCTAGTTGAAAGCTGCTCGCCAGAAGGTGACCAAGGCCCTGGGGTACAAAGGGCTAGTGCATGTCAGGGGGACTACTGTGGTCTTTCCTACAGTGCAAAGTCCTTGCAAAGACAAGATCGGGGGGGGGGGGGGGGGGGGGGCAGAAATCTAGCAGCCCCTGCTCCCGCCTGGAGCGCCCTGCTCACTGTCAAGCGTGTGTGGCATTGCTGCCGGGACGGGACCTCCTGCTGGCTCTGACCTCATCCCAGACAAGAAATAAGAAGGCAATAATAACAAGAAATAAAAAGGCAGTGCAGTGACTGTCTGCAACCTTCTGCTTGCTGCTGACCTCCTGGCTGGGTTTGCTTTTTCCCCACGATTGATGGGCACTGCCCTCCTGTGAATGCTCTTGCTTAAATAAGCCTCCCAGTTGCTCTCCTCCGGCCCAAGCCTGTCTGTCCCGTCCTTTGAAGAAATGCCTCTTGTCCCATCCCCAGCTCCTCTGCGCTTTCCATGGGCAGCCAGCACAAGTCGGAGCAGCCCTGAGGCTGCTCTAATATATGATCAAGGAGGATCTGCTGTTCTTGGCAGGTCCCAGCACTGAAAACCCATAAACATGGAAGCAAGCCACGCTCTAGGGGAGTGAAATTCAGGACACACTGCCATAATTTCTGGCTTTCTCCCCTCCTTGCACGTCTGTACTGCCACCCAGAGCCCCTCTGTTAAGCTGACAAGTATTTGGCAGCACAGTTGACATTTTATTCTCATTCAGAGCAAACACCGCCAAGCACTTGGAGGAACAGCTAGGATGATTTCTTGTGCTGTTTGCTATGAGTCAGAAGTGTATTAAGTTTGCCCTTCATGCCTATAATGAAACCATTTACTCAAGAGCAAGTGATGGCTGTGAAAAGTGTAACAATGCAGCATGGCTCAGTGTAATTGTATTTTATAATGAATATCTGTAAAAATTTGTTCTGTTTATAATTATTGCTGCAATAGCTTTGTACATAGGAAAAATGGTTTCCAAGCACACAGCTGATCTTGCTTTGCATTGATGAGTTAGGGGAAATTATCATGTATTGAAAAACTAATGAAGGATGCAAAAATGCTCTCAGCCAAGTTATCAAAGAGGACCTGACAGAATTAACAGAATAGCACAATTTCAAAAACATTGCTAACAAAATAATTTTCCTGACAACTGCCATTAAAATGTACACTGCATCCTCCCCCTATGTATGAAAAAAGTGCCTTTCTCAGGAAAGTTAATTTAAAAAGCTGCCTTCATCAATTCTGAGGGCAGCAGAGGTTATCAAGAAGTAAACTACCTATGGGTGTGCTCTGGCTTGCCGTGTGTGGCATTCCTCAAAGCCCCACAAAATAATTCTTCTCACAAAAAGAAACGCAGGTGCCAATTAAAAAAGCTGTTCCTGATGCTTAGGCCCAACACCAAGAGGACTTCCTTGAATAAAGAGGCCTTGGGGCTTCAAGTGCCACTGCCAGCAGGTGCTGCTACTATGTAGTTTTCCAAGTGATCATTCTAGGGTGCGAGCAAGTGCTCTGTGTTGGGTAGACATGTGCACTGCTGCTGTTTCTGCTGTACATAGCTGCTGGAAAAAGGGGTGGGAGGAACAAACGGCAAGTTCGCCTCTGGATGAATCTCCAATCAGCAAGAACTGCTGAGGCAAATTTGTCCCTGGGATGAGACTGCAATCCCAGAGAGAAGGATTTCCTCCTGATGGTGCTTGAGATCACATCTGTTTGAGCAACAGCAAGTATGTGAAAATAACACAGGCTATTCTTAGAGCATGCCTGATCTCCATCACACTGCCTTTTGCCTGCTGCAAAGCCCCTCCACAGGGTCCCACATGCATGTGGCCATGCGGCAGGGTTTGACCAGTGGAGAAGGAGGATCAGGCAACTGCACGATTTATCCTGCATTAGAGTAAGGGCTGCTTTCTACAGTAATCTGGGATGTGCATTGATGACACCCTAATCTTGCTGGGTCCTCTGACATGGTCTCTGCTTCTCACTCCTCTCCCAGGCAGAGATTTGCTGGACAGCGTGGGCTGTGACAATCGATGTGAGCAGCATCATAGTGTGGGGCTGTCAGTGCAGGCTGTGGATTGCAGCCCATGTTCCTGGTGACCTCACCTAGTCCTGTGCTCCTGCTGCATTCAGTGTCCAGTTTAGCAAGCTTTGCAAGCCTGTTGCCTGCAGTTCTCTTTTTCAGAGGTACATGTTGCTGTGCAAGGTTGATTTTCTTGCATTAAAATACATGGTGCAAATGAGGCAGACCAGGAGCGCTGGGCAGAGGCAGAACAGCTTTCTACTGCTCACGGAGTGATGTGGGCTGCAGTGCTGAGTGCAGCAGCTGACACGTCTGCCCCTTAGTTTCCCTAGCTGGACACAGTGGGATGAAGTATGCCAAGACCCAAAGTCCTGGCAGTGCAAGTATGTGCTGAAATTTGCATTTAAAATCTCTCTCTCCTGTGGCTCAGGGGCTCTTTCAGCACAAGACATGATAGCGCTTGTGTAAACAGAAAACAAAAGGGACACTGTATAGCACCCTGAAACCCCCACTGTTGAGTCACTGCAGGGCCAGAAACCAGGAGTCCCAAATCCATGAGACAGAGGGAGAAAACAGAAGATTAAATCAGAAGATTAAAGCAGTCTCTAAAACATTACACATTTTCTTCACCTTGTGCAAATCTGGGGTGAATCTAGATGGTGTTTCCAAGCTGTATCTCAAATCCTCACAGAGGTCTAGAATGAGCTTTGATTTGAGGATGAAAGTGGTGTTTCTGCCATAATCTAGTGTCTCTAGGAGCTGGGTATTTAAGCCAAACACTCAAGATCCCATGAGTGTGCAACATCACAGCCCCTGAAAAAGCTGGAATATTTTTTCCTGCCTTGTCCTTCAGTCACACTGCAGGTGGGAAAGAGCAATTTCTGGAGCATGTCTCCAACAGATTTGCATTCATGGGGTCCCTCTGCCGAGCCAGGCTGTGTGTTGGCCTAAACCATCAGGCTTGGCACACCTCCTGCCTTCCTTCCTGCCCACTGCAGGGAGCCCCAGTGACACTATAGCGCAAGTTTGCAGCAAACCACCACTGCTGCTAGGGTTTTCCTTCCATTGGTGTTGAGTCCATTTTGCCTGAGCTAAAGAGACCTGCTCTGGCATGAAGGCTGGAGGGCATCCATGGCACATCCAACTGTCTGCATTTCTGTTCCAGAAATTGCTCTTCCCTGAGTCTGTAGCCAAGGCAATTGCTGAGGGAATGAGTTTCATCTCATTTCCATCTATCGGAAATCAAAGAATAAAACAAATCTTGCAGAGTTGCAGCTCCAGCTCTTCTCCTCTTGCTGACACCCAGCAGCAACAAGAGAAAGATGGTATCTTGGTGAACACAGCATGCAAATCTCTGCCCTTGCTCCAAGCCCAATGCTCTCCATCATGATTTAGTTTTCATTTCAAACCATGCTATTTCAGTTGAACTGTAAAGGTCTTTTAACAGAGCATGTCCACACAACCCTTAATTACAGTAGCCCATGAAAAGTCCTCTTGGCTGGCGATGCTCTAGGGATGGCGTACCACGGGAAGAACTGTTATACCTGATTGGACCTGATGGCCATCCAGCACAGCCTCTTCTTCTGACAACTGCCAAGAGCACCTTGGAGTAGGAAGGTATAAGAGCAGGATGGCCATATAGACAATATTTCCAACTGATGCTCTCCCAGCCCCCAGATATTTGTGTCTCAGTGGTTTCCTAGCCAGATGAGGTTTCTATGTATTTAGCTATGCTCTGCAGATTTCTCCCATTTCCATTTGAGCCTGGGTAAGCTTTTGGCATTTGTGATATCCCATGTGCCAGGGAGAGCAATGTGATTGCTAATGCCGGCTCAGTGTCGTGGACAGCAAATAGCTGCTCTTAGGAGGCAATGTGTACTTGGCAAAAGCATGCCAGCCCACCTGTGTTTTCTAGGCACATCTCTGGAAAGGGCAAGAGAGGTATTTCCTGCCTGCAAGTGACCCCAGCAGGGACGTGGCACTAGCAGGACAGGGCTGAATGTCCCCTGTCAATGGGCAAGCAAACTGGCTTTGTACAATGGCAAAGGCAGGGCAAGAGGAGAGCTAATGCTTAGAGAATGCCAGCTGGGGAAGGCACCTTGTGAGCAACATCATGCATGTGCAGGGACAGGTATGTATGTAATGAGCTAGCACAGTCTAGCACAGGGTGACAGGAGCAGAACAGAGACCAACAGGGGAGTACTTCTCTCCAAGTATTTTTTTGACCAAGGCCACGTGAGAAGATGGGGGCTGTACTGGGCAGAGGTGCAAGGAGCTGGGACTCCCAGCTCTCCTATCTCCACCAGCCTTTTC
Organism: Phoenicopterus ruber ruber; assembly: GCA_009819775.1. Classification (NCBI taxonomy): domain Eukaryota; kingdom Metazoa; phylum Chordata; class Aves; order Phoenicopteriformes; family Phoenicopteridae; genus Phoenicopterus; species Phoenicopterus ruber. Next base: position 13,035,303 of record CM020217.1, read on the forward strand.
TCTCTCATGGGATCAGATGGCATGAGGAATGACTGCTGACAACCTACATGGATCTTTGCATTCATTTCAAACCTGAATATCTGCACAGCCACGGCACACCAGTGTAAATCCTCAATATACTCGCCAAAATCCTGCCAATCCCAATCTACACTGTACTGCTCAGTTATATGAAATGGCAGAAACACTTCTCATGATGCAGACAAGCAACCAGCACTGCAAGGACCAAGCAAGCTTGTTGTTTCCAGGGCATCAGCAATCAGATTCAGAGAAACCCAGGCAGGACATACTGGGGGACAGGGAACATCCCCCAGGGCACTTCTTGACATGGCCAGATCTCCAGGAGCAGAGATGTGTCAAGTCCAGCACTCACTTCCTACTGCTGCTCAAGTTCAGCATAGCGAAAGGTAGTTTTCATTGCTGCACAACGCATCTCTTTTAGCTCTCTTTCAGAACTGTAGTCATGCCTTTTTAACACTGCTTTATTTTCTTTTTTTTTTCAAGTGAGAGAATAAGGCCAGCTACCTCCATCCTTGGAGATGTTCAAAGCTCACCTGAGCAACTTGCTTTAGCTTTGATGTTGGCCCTCTGAGGAGAGATTGGACCACAGACCTGCTCATCCAGAGGCCTTCCAATCCAGAGATCTTGCCCACCTTAACTCTGCTGTGCACCTAGATCAGAGATCTCGCAGCTAAGAAAGCATCATTGCGCCCAGATCACCCACAAGCTGGAGCTGAAATAGCTAAGAAGTACTGCACGTAGCCAGTAATGCTGTCTTCAGTGGGCCAGGAAAATGATCACCTCTAAACACACAAACAACCGATCGCTATAGCAGTCAGTAACTAGCTTACCCATGAGAACATCGCATGCTGTCACTGCCTGGATGGACAGACACTTATTCCTGAATCAATAGCGGGACCAATGTGCTTATGCAGCTTGCCACCCATCCAGCTTCCACTAATCACCCAGGAGAACTACATGAATAGCTTGGAGGACTTTCAACTGCAGATTCATAGTTACAACATCCAGGGTAGGCAGTCGGGAGTGCACAAGAAGTTGAGAGGGGACACAGCTGGGACAGCTGACCCCAGCTGACCAAAGGGATATTCCAGACCATATGACATCATGCTCAGCATATAAAAAGCTGAGGGAAGAAGAAGGAAGGGCGGACACATTTGGAATTATGGCATTTGTCTTCCCGAGTAACCATTACGCATGATGGAGCCCTGCTTTCCTGGAGATGGCTGTACACCTGCCTGCTGATGGGAAGTATTGAATGAATTCCTTGTTTTGCTTTGCTTGCGTGCGCGGCTTTTGCTTTACCTATTAAACTGTCTTTATCTCAACCCACGAGTTTTCTCACTTTTACTCTTCTGATTCTCTCCCCCATCCCACCTGGGGAGAATGAGTGAGCAGCTGCATGGGGCTTAGTTGCCAGCTGCGGTTAAACCACGACAAGGTGACATCTCAAAGCCACATCCATTGGTGCTGCCCATTCCAGCATGCGTTCTCAGACTTCTGCAGAAAGCTGCCACATTGATTTCTCATACATTTGCTTGTCAGCCAGTCACTTAATTAGTTGAAGTTAAAGCTTGCCACGAGAGATGGGCACGTGGCTTGGGAGATTGCCTGCCTTGCGCAGGTGGTGTGAGCGCTGGGCACTGGGCAGTGCCTGTGCGGAGGGGCTGCTGTAGGGGACCAGGTGCTGTGGGGGAGAAAGCTCCCAAATCATCATCAGGGCTGGACACCACCAGAGCTAGTGGCCAGGGCCATGCAAACTGGCTGTGTCCACAGCGAGGAGCCTGGACCAGACTACAGGGCATGGCTGGAGCCCACCACGAAGAGCAAGGCAGCTCTTTCTCTGCCTATCCCCACCTTCACTACTCTTTGTTCTCCATCTCCCTGGACGTCCTCATCTGCCTGGTGAGCCTCCCCAGAGGCTGCAGGGGCTTGAGGCCCTGTCCGTGCTGTTAGAGACGCAAAGAGACCTAGCTGCTCCCATGTCTGTCTCTGCAGCACACAACTCTTCTGACCGAGGCACCAGGGAGTGCTTTTATGCACTTAGCAGCTTCATTGCTCAAATTTCTGACAGCTACTCAAGGAAGGAAGTTGTCTTGTTGCTGGGAAGGAAAAGGAGCAGACCAAGCTTTTCTTCCACCAGTTGACAACAAAATTACACCTGATGGTGAGGAGGCGACAGCCTCGCATGCAGAGAAACAAACGGGTCTGTGGTGGAGGTGTTCGTCCCAGCCGCAGGGGACATGTGCCTGGTGGGGGACACATGAGTGGGCAACACCATGCCTGCTCAGCCAGGACAGGGACACACCTTTCTGAGAGATACAAGATGCTCAGAAATGGGCCAGATTATGCGAACAACCTTGTGTCACATGTGATTTTAGCTGTTACCCAGTGGTCTCTGACAGATGAGAGGATTCATTAAGGTTTCTGTCCCTGCTGGTGGGATCCCATCTTTGTAAGATGTCCCATGAGTTACCCATTCAGGGTCCTTTGCAGAGCCAAGCCTTGCTGACATGAAATGTCTGTACTTAATGAAAATTTTGCCTGAAGTATGCTGCAAACATGACATGGAGGGCAAAGGAAAACCTGCCTGAAGCTAAATCTGATGCATGCTTTGGGAAGTGTGGATGTGAGCTGATCTGATGTGGCAGCTTGGTTTGCTGGTCCAGCAGCCCAGATCTGCATGGGGCTGCACAGTCCAATGTCTGCCAAAACCATGATCAAGCACACTAGTGTGGGCACTGCAAACAAAGGGAGGGGGAACTGGTCCCTCTATCCTCCCCCCACTTCTGGAGCCAAAATTCATCTGGTTGCTCTTATTTTCTTTGTTGCCTTCCACCTCTTTCTCCAAGACTTGCTGAATCAATCTTTGCAAGACCACAGGGCTCTGTTGTCATTTCCACGGCTGCATAAACCAACTGTTCCCCTGGCCTCAGGATGCATTGAGTTTAAATGACAACATATGGCTCAAATACATAACACTGTCCTGCTCCAGAGCATCACTATCAGGAAAATCCTGGAAAAGGATCCAGTCTGCTCTTCCTTGGCCTTGCGGAGATACAAGACATGAGAGGTGGTTTGCAGAGACAGGAGGACTAAGAGCTGTTGCTACTCAAATAGCTGGGAGATGACAGGCATAGCTGATGCTCAGTGCCTTCAGAAAACACTTTTCAGGAGAGATGATTGCCAGATAAGATGATTTCACATGCTAGACTGAATGCTGCTTGACTCTCTTCTTAGGAAGACCATATTGGCCAGGATTTGTCAGACCAGAAATGCTTTTCTGGGGTATCCTCAATGTCTGCTCTGATCTGACTGAATTTTGCACTCTGGCTAATGCACTTCTTCATTCATCTGCCAATGTCACATTTTGCAAGGGTCCAGCTAGGCAAAGATGCATAGCACTCTCTTGATCTGCCTCAAAACAGAGCCTGAGCCCTTGGTCGTGCTTAAATGTTTCACTGTCCCAGGACAGCTGAAGGTGTGGCCTCCCCCTTCCCATGGCTTTGGATGCGGTAACACCAGGACAAAACAGTGCTTCGCCATTCTTTCCCAATCCCATCGCTATGCATGTCTAGTGATGGTGATCCACAGTCCTTAAAGTTCCCAGAGTGCCTGCTGGAGGCAGGATCACTGGGGGGATCAAACAGGAGAGACTCCATCTAGATCAGCATCTGGATCTCCAAGGACAGCATGCACAAACAGTGCAATACAAGTGACAACGACTACAGGGGAAAACACATTTGATGTGAATTTGATCAAAAACACCCCCAGCAGCAATTGCTTAAGGTGCCTGGGAAAGCTGACAGAGCAGAAATAATAACTTCTCCCCTGGCTTTGCACAACCCTGCCCATGCCAGCTAAAAACTGCCACTAGTCCCTAAAAGTTCAGCCCATGCTGCAAGCAAAGGATTGACTGACCAGGGCTCAGCCCAGCCCAACATACTTGCTCAGTATAAAACCCTGCAAATCTCATTTCTAAGCCTGCAGGATTCAGAGCCAAAATCTGTCATTTTCCCCCCATTCTGCCTTTCTGGGATTTTCTACTCATGCCTGGCTGTTCAGTCAGGTCTGTGGGTAATGCAGGCAGGTAACGAAGAGGACAGAAACTCATCTCCAATGTTTCATCATGCTCTGTCGGCAAGATTTGCCCCGGTTCACAGGGCACTGGATGATGGGGGTGGTGTGTTACAGGGAAGAGATGTGTGCTGAGCTGAGAAGGGGTCAAGGCTGGATTTGAAATCCCCATTGGAAAACAAGCATGACGAGGAATAAAATCGTGGAGGGGTTTGGGTAGGAGAGGACCTCTGGGTCAACACCTCATCCCTCTCCCTGAGTGTCGTCATACACGTTTTTCCCAAGGAAAGCAACTGGAAACTCATACAAGTCCTTCTTTCTTCTCTACACACCCAAATACATGTGGCTTTTCTTTACAGCCAGGTCCCCCCTTACGACAATAATTGCTCTAACCTTTCAAATAAATACAAGTTGCTCTTCCCTGTGTGTACCTGGCATAGTTGCCATGACAATGCTTCTCAAACAGGAGACATCACTCTTATTGAAATGGCGTTGGCACACCACAAAACGAATTTCAACAAGCAACTGCCAGCAGAGAGGATATTTCTGCAGCCCTGTAAATAATTTAGCAAACTTTGCTGAGTTAAAGCTGACTAAACAAAACAGTGGGGACTATGAGAAATAATAAATCCATATCTAATAGTGTGGCTTCAGCATCAGGAATTGGGATTCAAGGAAGCCCAAAATATGTCAGCTGTGCATCAGTTGCTCCAGTGCCACCACTGCAGCAAGATTTTGTATCAATCATAGCAATGCTTCCCTCCCAGGGAAGGCATATTTCAAATCCTGCTTGCCTGGGCTTCAGGGCAAGGGAGAATTTCCCTTGTTTGGGAAGACACTGGACAAGGGGTCTCGATTGTGCCCTGCTGCTCTTCCAGGGCTGCTGACAGGTAGCTCTGCTGCTGGAAAAGCAGCTGTACATGAGAAAAGAAGGACAGGACGAGGGGATGCTCAGTGACAGCAGAGGGCATGCCACAGAAATTCAAAAGGCAAACATCAATATCAAATGTGCAGGCTCCCTTTCAGGAGCAGTATCCAGCTTCATTTTAACTCCATGCTCAGTCAGAGATGCATCTGACTCCTGTTATTTGCTGGCTAGCCCCAAAGATCAGCCACCTCTTTTCAAGACACTCCCCCAAAACTCTTGGAGTGGTGACCCAAATGCAAGATCAGGGCCTCCTGACGGTGTTGCAGAAATAAGCACTTCACCATCACTACGTTTATCATCCTTTGCCTATCAATGCAAGTGACTGACTTCAAGACATGGAAAATACCTGTGACTGAACCATTTTGTGTTGCGCTGCTCACACTGGCATGCCCTGCTGCTCTCAACAGCTTCTGTGCCAACTTAGCAAAACATGTATGCATGCACGTACACATGCACGCAAGTTGCAGACAAACTGCTGAACAAAATGACATCTTCCTCAAGATGTGGTGTATGCATGTGTGCAGATGTGATCTGTATTTGCAAGTGCAGCACACAGCAAACATCCTGCCTGCTCTCCCTGCTGGGACCCTGCTGATGCTAATGGATTCCTAGGCTACAGAAAAGCCTTTTGATCTTTTATGAGCTTGTCTCTAAGTGTCACACTGAACTTTTATTAGAAGAAGTTGTAAGTAATCTCCTGTCAGGGGAGGTTCAAGTGCAATGCTCACATTTCAGCAATTTAAATAACTGGCTGCAGAGTCCACTCCTAATCCAGACTCTCTTTGGCAAGTCACCCATGCTGGACCAGTATCAGGGCTTACCCGACTGTATAAAAGACATGAAGCCTCTGGGTACCAGCATATGAAATGCTGTCGTTATACAGGCTTGAATCATCAGGGATGCTCATTTTTGAAGATCATAACACAAGCTGTGAGCTACACCCCAGTGCGGTGCAATGCCATTGCTATGTCACAAGGCAAGCCCAGCGAGGGAGGTGATGCAGGGCTATCCAGGGATAAGGCCAGCAAACTCAGAACAGGCCCTGTAAAGAACTGCCCAGCCACCCCCAGAGACGGACTGCTGCTACAGCAATGCTGCCTTAAACAGTGACGGTGTCTGGAACATTAAGTCAACAAATGACCCCAAAATCTCAACTCTAAATTCTTCACTAAAGATGCTGCTTGGTATTTTCACACTGCTGTTTCCGTCCTTTGGGGATGGCTCTGGCCAAGAAAGAGCAAGTGCTGGCGTTGAGTGCCAACAGTGGGGTTCCCCTCTGCCCCGAGCCCAGTAAGAGGGCAGGGAGGGGACAAACTTGGCCCCAGGGCTTGGCTCCGAACACAGCAGAGTAATGGGGAAAGCTGATCTACCTCTGAAATTTGTGTCTCTGGACACCACTTATTTTCAGAAAGAGGGAGTGAGTGCAGAAACTGATGTTACCTCCCCTGGCTGGAAACACAGTCAAGCCTTCAGAAAGTTTGGGAGTTTTTTTAATTTTATTTTTTTCTTTCCCCCTTCCTTTCCAATGAGTTACCTCTCCAGAGGGCAGAGGGAAAAAAGTGAAAGCTGAGATGGAATTTTTTCCCTGCCTTTTCAAACACCTCCAGGTCTTTAGGAGTTGACAGCGATTAATGCCCATCCCCTTGCAGAGACCTTTCTGACACTGCCCCAAGAAGACCAGAGGACCCTAATGACCTTGGGTTGCTGTGTCCTGGCAGAGGCAGGTGCTAGAAAATGTGGGGGGCTGTGGTACGTGGGTGGAGGGTGCTGCCACAGCAAGGAGCCATTCCCCATCCCTGCCAAAGGGTTTTGCCACTCTGGTGGCTGCAGCATCCTGACAAGGGCCACTCCAGTGGGGTTCCCCTGCTGCTGGACACACTCGAGATCAGGAGCATGTGGGCAATTTCAAGAGCCACCGTTCACACTGTGTGACTGACACATTGTCTGTTTACTGCCAGATGAATTAAACTGTGGAATATGGCCCTCTTAAGTGAAACTCTGTGTATAAAGCCCCTTTGAAAGAGACACCAGATCTCCTGAAATCCCCAGTAATACATGGGGTTAAAGCCTGTGTTGGGAGCACAAAAGCAAACACATATTTGCTAAGGATCCTTCCCAGTGCTGAGATAGGCAGGAAACCAACCTTACAAGGAGGATGAAAAAATTCTGCTTCTGTCTCCAGTTACCAAGGAGATTGTTTAAACAAATAAGAGGAACGGAGTGGCTGAGAGAAACGTGAGCGCTGTGTGATGGCTTGCTGCCTTACAACCTGGGCAGAGTCCCTGCGATGGGCTTGACCTTGGCCAGCAGCTCTTCCCCTCTTCCTGGGGGAAAAAGTCCACATTTCAGTTTACATGCACCTGGGTGAAAATGGCAAGGAGCATTTAGAAATGGTAAAACAGAAAAGTCCCTGCCCACAGAGACCTCAGCTGTGTGTCAGCCCCATTTATGGCAATCGTGGCAGCAGGATGCAGCATTTGGTGCCCTCAGCCTAGACCTGTCTTTCTGTGTTCAGGCCGTAAGAGGAGACCTCCCTGTGGGAGAAAACTAAATCCAGCTATATGTGGGGCTAAAAATTACTCCCCTTTGTGGCAAGCTCAGCAGCTCCAGTTCCCATCTATAAGCTCAGAGGACTGGTAGATGTATAAAATGCCAGATGGAAAATCCTACTGCAGAGCCCCGTGGGGACACACATGCTGGATTTGCTCCTGTGACAGTCAAAGGTGAGAAGCCAAAGCCTACCAGATTGTTTGCAAAGACATGGCGCTCTCAAACCCCACAGGTTGCAGCCCCCACATCAGGGGCTGCCCCAGGTCCAGCTGCGCGTTGCTGTCATGCTGGAAACTGCTGATGTTATGTGGAAGCGGTGATTCCCACATAAACCCCAGAGCCTGGGAGCTGGTTTCTATCCCTCTGCAATGCTTGGTTCAAACAAGAAGAGGGAAAATTTCCCAGATGCCATTTCTCCAGCCGATCCTCATATCTTTTACACATGTTCATTTGGATGCCTGATGCCCTCAGGGCTTTGAGTTAAAGGCAGAGCATGTCAAAGCGCCTGTCATTAAACTTGCCCATGACTTTCCACTGTTTTAGAGTCTGTTTCAGTTGCTTGATACTTTGCCAGACTTTAGCCATTCAGACTGAAACTTTTCATGTGGAGTGGCTACTGCTGAGAGAGTTATGAAAAGCTCCACCATCTTCACCACTGAAGACTCAGCTTAGGGGGAAAAAATATGCTGCTTTGCCCATGCAAACATTTTTTTTCCCAAACACCATATTGAGTAATTGTCTCTTCCTTATGCTTTGCTGCAGAGGATGAAACTTAGCAGAAGGATCTCTCCAGTGCTTAGGATGTGCCAATCCCATAAAAATTTGCTTAAATTAGACCAAGTTCTAAGACTCTAAAAACTTGCAAAATGCGTAGGCTTCTTCGAACTGGCAGCTCAAGGTCTTGGAAGATTTCATCTGCCCTGGAAATGCTCCATCCTCTCCCAGTGCCAAACCTGCCTTTACACAGACTGTGCCCTCAGCAGGGCTTTCCTTGTGCCTGGGAGCCACTGGGGAGGTGAGAGCTCTGGCCATGACGGGGAAGCTGGCTGGCCTGGGTGCCTGCGGCAGGGGCAGCCACAGGGCCTAGGGAAATCCCACGTCCGCACCTCCCCTCCTCCTCCTTACTGTTGGCCTCTGAGCTATGAATGTCTCCGAGCATATGGATTCCTGCTTGCTGCGAGGATGACAGGCTCTCCACAGTAATTTTGGTAGCCCTTCTCATCAGCTTGTGCGAGGTAAGCAATGGGGCATCTACATCTGCCCCCTTGTACTCAGCCTGGGATCTGCAAGGGATGATCCTTCTTTTTTGGCTGTCCTGATCCTGAGCTCGACGTAGTGAGCCAGGGCTGCTGGGGAAAGCCAGAGGCACATGGCTGGAGTTTAACTCTGGGCCAAAGCGCTTGGCTTGGTAGGACCTGCTCATCGTGTTGACTGGCTGCAGATGGAGTGATGCTACAGAAAAAAACTACTGCTCCTGGGAAGGGCAATTTAAAGTCGGAAGACTTAGAAGCATTTAAAGCACAAAGAGGTAGAAATACACGTAAGTATTGTCCTCAGGAGTTTCTCCCTAGCCCAGGTCTGGTGGGAACCACAGGGATGGTTTAGGAGCTGTTGGGTGGAAGGAGGGCAGGAGGGAGGCTGAGGGAACAAGGGCTGCCCAGAGAGCCCTCCCAGTGCAGAGTCTGGGATGGGAAGAAAGAGAGAGAGAAACAAAGCTAGAATTTGCCTTTGGCTCCAGAAAGCCATGCTGGTGATTGTAATTACAGTGTTAAAAAAAAAAGATGTTTTTAAGAAGTGTTCCAAAGACACTGTCTGTCAGGATTCAAGGAAACTATACCAAAGGGTAGTAAGAGGAAAACAAATTGACCAAAACAACCAGCCAGGAAATAAAGGCTACCTTTTGTATTCTGCCCCTTTTCCTCTCTGAGACTCATTAGCTTTTCCTTCAAGCATGGATAGGTGCTGTTCTGGCGTTACTAGTACTTTTGAAGAAGAGAATGAAATCTCAGCATGAGACTCCATTCAAAGATCCTGTTTCGAACAGGCTGAGGTGCCCTTCCAAATGCTCCTCGATGCAGCCTCCACCGCTGTCGTTCATCACACCAGTTCACACCATCTCATCATGATATCTTTTTTGACTGAATATCAGGATGCCGAACTGCCTGTGAGCCTGTTTATTTATTACAGTCAGGTAGAGATCCTCCAGTAGCCAGATACAGTTGCAGTTCTATTTTCTCACCAGAGCTCACAATTTTAAAACTATTTAGGTGTTTAAGGTTAATTTAAACCCTAACCACAATAGCTGTAGCAGGGCTCAAGCATGGTCAGGGTTTCTGTTCATGCACCTGCAGTCTCCAGCCTGAGCCTGACCAGCCAGAAGCTGCAAGAAGAACACCTGTGGCAGCACAGTCCCAAAGACTCAGCTGATCTTACCACCATGTGTAGCAAAATGCATGGGGATTTGGACCAAATCTGGAGAGAAGGGCTGTGAGGCCACACAATAAAGTAAAATTTGCACCCCTGCACTTTTCAGCATGTTTTGACTGCATTTCAAAATGAATCGGGAAAATCTAGGCAGCAAGCAGTGAACAAGCCTCCAGAAGTGCTCAGAGGAAGGCAGCACTGGGAGAGGCAGGGTGAGTTCCAGCTCAATGGGCGCAGGGCTCATAGGTTTGGCCGAGCCAAGGTGCCTGGGCGCAAAGGTGAACATTTGTTTACGGTTGTTGTTTCCCCAGAGGAACCTTTGCAGAGCACATTAACAAAAGTCTGTAATTTTATTGGCACTACTCAGGGAAGATGTCAAGGCATGGAAAAAGAAAAAAAAAAGCTTAGGAATTTGGAATAGTGCTGCACGCATTTGCTGAGAGGGATTTTTAATTTGCTGACTCCTTTTCTGAGAGCTACACGATGTATCAAAGAACGCGCATTTTTTTTTTTTAAAAAAGAACCCTCTAGTAATGGTCTTTATTGTTTTCCAATTCATAGCTGCCAGAGAGCCTGGAAGATTATTCTTCACAGAGCTATAAATGATGCCCCATATTAATGATTGCTTTTACTGATCTTTGGAGGAAAATTCCAGGGTGACTTGTGAAGATGTGATTTCCATTTCTACACCTCAAATAAACAGCTTCATGTCAAAATCCTAGCAGACAGGCAGAAGAGTGTGCTTCCAAGCTCCCAGAAACTCAGATAAAAATTCCCAAGGTGTATTGCGAGTGGATGACAGTTTACATGCGATGGGCCCTGCCAGAAAAGCAGCAAACAAAACCACTCTCGTGCTGAAGAGAAAAGAGGACCTTGCACCATGTCCTTGGGCTAGGAAGCATGCTCAGGCATAAGGGAAGACCGTAGCTTTTCCTGGGGCCAGAAAATGCCATTGTTTCACAACTGAAACAGCTGTGCCATAAAAAATATCAGAGGGAGGCTGGTTTGAAAGCTGAAGATAATACAGATTTACGTCCAATTCACACAAGATCTATGTATAGGCACCGATTCCTCTGCGTTTCCTAAGAGGCAGAGCAAGTCACATGTCAGCCTGGTTACTTCCCTGGTACACATATGGTGTCCCACAAATAGCAAGGCCATGTATATTTAATAGGCACTGGCACACACACACACACGCACAGCCCAGAGGCTTGCAGCCAGAGCTACAGCAGCCTCAGACACTTGCAGCCTCGATGCTGGCTTGTGTTGTTTTTGCCTTGTAAGGTCCAGAGCTGCCCTGTTTCCCTTCTGCTACTCCTGTTCGTGAGCATCAGCCAGCCACAGGTACGGATTTGTTTTCCAGGTGATGGGCACACACAAACCCTGTAAACATAGTGTGTCAAGAAGGGAGGGTAACGCTGCAAGCAGCACAAACCTGTTTGCTGACGTGACAGGAGTTATATTCACCATGAATTTTGTCCTTTATTAGTCCTCCTGTATTCACTCTATTATTCAGGAATCCAGCCTCATTTCCTCAAACTACAGGGGAAGCCAAGAGCTAATCGGGATGAATAATTTTTGGGCTGGCACCCTTCATCTGCTGGCACCCCATGGGAATGCACCCGGTGCCAGGGGAGCCGGGATTTCCATCCCAGGGCTGTTATGAGCACTAGGAAAATAAGCAGTATCCAGGCAAATCAAGACCAGCTGTGAAAGTCACGGCAGCTGTTGGGAAAAATTTGACCAGCCCGTAGGGCTTCCCTTTTTCTAGCATGTTGATAGCTACAGGAAACAGACACTTTTTCAAGTTTTCACAACTGGGTTTCAGGAGGACTCGTCAGCCTTATTAAATATAATATTTCACTCTGCGAGCTCTTATTTATTTATTTATTTTGGCCCTGCCATCCCCGCAAAGCTGCCTGGAAGTGAAGAAACATGGCCTCACTGAATTTCAGACTGAAGCAATGCTCTGGGTCTGCAAGCCAAAGAAGAACAGGAGCCAAGTTAAAAATATGCATGCATATATATGTATCTATACTTGCAATTATTCTTTGTGGCAAGGGTTTCGGAATTTGTTTTGTTGCTTTCATTGTGTTTATAGACCTTCTTTCCAAATCTGATACTTAGAGAAACATATTTTGTTACTATATCCAGCAACCATTATGGCATTTTGATTTGCAATGTGACAGGCTATTCCACAAACAGGACTCCAGCCAGGCCCTGGTGTTTACCAGAGAAACAAGGCTAGGAAGCGAGGTATGTGGAAAGCTTGTTTGTGTGGTTTGTAGCTGTTTATTTAATAAAGATCTTTGCATAAGCTAGATTCCATGTATCGATGCAACCAAAACAGATGCCGCTCAGTAAGTGCATCCAGGCGGTGGTTGATTTTTCCCACTCTCTCCACGCTGTTTGCTTCAGCTATGTGCTCAGATCACAAGTGGGTTTGTCCTGTTCCTCCATGTGGATACTAAAAGAGCCCAAATGCCTCAGAGGACATGAAAGTGCCTGACTTTGGAGCTGGCTGTGCAACACCAGCCATTTGCACCAATTTGCATATGATTTGCATTTCATCACTAATCACTGCACAAATGTGCGGAAAATACCGTTTTAATCAGCTGACTGTGGGCAAACAAAGTAATCTCTCTCACAGTTTGGAGCCAGCGATCTCCTGTCACGGCATCAGAAGTGATGTAAATTGCTGCTCAGATGGCCCCGCCTTTTCCCAGGCGAGCCAAACTGCCAGCCTGGGGCCATCAGGACACCCTGCCCTGCCTGTCCGCTCTCTTCTGGTTCCCTCTCCCTGGCGGTGATAATTTCTTCTAGGAAAGTGGTATGATGGTCTGTGCTACCCATGCAGTTGTCACTGTCAAGTATATACCAGCATCTCAAAGCTCACACCTGCAAGCAGAGGCTGGAGGCACCGAGGCACAGGACTCATCCCAGCCCAGCCAAAACTGATGGACTTGCTCTGGACAACCCCCTCCATCACTGAACAGACAGATATCTCCAGGGGACACCATTCAGGCTATTGGGAAGCCAAATATTGTGGAGAAACCTACTTTCACACCCGGGGATGGGCAGTTCACCAGCAATGGGCTCTGCGGGAGCACCAGCATCTTCTCCTCCTGACCCCATCGGTTTTCCCATCTTTGCTTTGCACTTCAGCTCTTTCTAAAATCTGCATGAGGCTTTCAAAAGATGTCATATGAAAACCTGGGCAGCTCACAAAGTGCTGTGCCCTTGGATGGGCATGGAAAAGGGAACCATGGGCGCAGAGAGCTACTCGAGGAGGGTAAAGGCAGGTGCACATCACCAAATGGGCAGTGAATTGCAGTGATTTCAGGGGAGTAACTGGGCCTGTCTGTCGAACTGCGGAGGCTGTCAGAATGACGCATGTTCCCCTTACAAAGCCAGCTACTTTTTGGGTAGCTATTTTAAAAGTTTTCTTGCCAGAAAGAAATAATCTAGCAGTGATTTACACCTCTCTTTCTGTTGCTTGGCACTGCAGGAAAAAGCTCCTTTCCACTATGGCAGTGGGAGGTGGGGCAAAGTCAGGAAAGATGGCTGTTGCCAATGCCGAGTGATCTCAGACACACAGCCAGCACCTGCTGCGCCCCCTCGCACCAGCACAGCTCTGCCCCTGCACCCTCAGAGGAGAGGATGCTCCAGGACATGCACCACTGACCTGGGGGACCATAGAGTGTCCCAGGTGAGATTGTAGTCTGCTTGCTAGGAGGGTGAGGCTTACGGGATCACAAATGCATACCCATTTCCCTGCCCTGCTTCCCTTCCCTCCCTCTTCTTGGGAAGTCCATGTCCCCTTGGACATTTTTAGCCATGTTCAAAAGTGCATTTTGGCTTAGTGTGCTTATTAGGCATTAGAAAGTTATGCCCTGCCAGCAGGCTTCCTGCTGCTAACCGCATGCAAACTCCACATGCAGCTTTTTCTGCAGCAGGGTCATGCCAGGTGTCTCGCTCCTGGGTGAGTTTTCAGGTATCTAATACAGGGTTGAGCTACTCCAGCCTCCACATTAATTCATTTGAGATATCAATCAATCAGCCATGGGCAAACCAAGCTTCATCAATCAGCCAACTCACAAACCGAGCCTCATTCATGCCAGCACATGCAGAATGGCTGGTTTTCTTTCCTGAATCTCTCAAAAATAGGCAACTCTGTTCAATTCACCTTTTAAAGGTTTGCTGATGGGTCAAGACATTACATGGGAAGTTCTGACCAAAAGAGGAAATTTCTGAGCAAGTCCAGTGTGACTGGGTTTCCTGAGGACAGAAGTGGACGTTCGTGAGCCTGGGGCTGAGATATTCAGCAGAGAAATCCCACCTCTGCTTGTGACCCACTGTATGAGGTCTCAGGAGAATGAGCCAGGCCAACATTTCAGAGCAGCCTTTGGAGGAGGATACTGAAGTCACCCAGTCAAATTGGCCCAGTGCCCAGTGGCCAGTGTCACCCCAGTGGGCAACAGGCCAGTTCGGCAGCTCTGTAAATACAGCCTTTTTAATGAAAGTACTGAACTGGATCTGGATGTCTGGCCTTAACAAACCCAGATTAACCAAGGGCTGACTCCACGCTGCTGCTATTTTTAGCTTCCAAAAACAGTCTGACCATGCACCGTCCTACACCCTCTGCCTGTGAACCCTTTCAGCTTGATTGAACTCAGAAACTGATCCGACATAAGTGTCCCTGTATCCATTACTCATTCCCCATGGTGCTGATCTTCCACCTCTTTCCACGTCACATCCACTTCTGGCTGTATTTCGATCCACGCAGATGAGTGGGTGTCTCCAAGTGTTTGTGAACCGGTTGCCTTGGAGCAATGGGGCTGCCAGGTTCAGTGGGATGCTTCCTAAACCTGAACATGCACACAGCATCTCTTCTGAGCCTCGGGTGCTTTGCTAATCTAACAAACTGATACCTGCACTGCCTCTCAGGTTCATTTTGCCACTGACAAAACACATGTCTGGAAGCAGCAGCTGTTTGAGCTCATGCACCAAAATCACTCAGCAGCTTTAGGGAAGGGAGACTGGCCATGAGGCAGAAATGGCTTAGCCACATTGTATTTGATCGAGCAGCCTTGGTAGGTGCCAGCTGAAATGTCCCAGCCAGCTGGTGTCATGGGGAGGGCTGCTTGCGCATCAGGACGTGCAGATCTGCTTGAAGCATGCTGGAAAAGTGATGTCCTGCTGAGTTGAAGTTGAACAGATATGGCCCCAGCTGCCTTTCTCTCAACACCTCCAGGGCCGAGCGCTGTCACTTTGGGCAGAAATGCCATGTGCCTCTTCCCAGATAGGTAAGGCACTGCACAGGCAGAAACTCGCTGATACGGAGGTGTGAAACCCAGCACTGAGCTCATGCTTAAAAACAAAGGTCCTTCAGGACTCCTTATCTCTCCTGCTCCATGAAATGCAGCCAGATGAAACTCTGAAAAACAAGTCATGTTTTTTTCCCCCTACTTATGATTCTCAGAGGAAGACAGGGTCTTTAAAAGTGTGGGCAATTATTAGTGGTCTGGCTCTATTGTTTCCCAAATCTCAGATCACCAGAAGAGGACAATTAAGTTTGAATCTGGAAGTCAAAATCTACTTGAAAAAACAAACTTAACTTCACCCCAAGCCCCCTCAATGTGAGCTACAAATCCTGCTAGACTGGCAGCTGCTCCTTTCTAACTAACAGGTTTTATAAGTGGAATGAGAAAGTTTTTTCCACTGCAATTCAGTGAGGATTTTTTTTCCTTTTTTTTTTTTTTTTTTTTTGGTCAGAAGGTATAAGATGAAAATTTATTAAAAGGTAAATATTTCCTGGAACACAGATGGGGCCACATTGTGCAGATGAAAGTGTTAAGCCTTATCTGCATCACAGTTTCCAGGAAGCTGCTCGCTTTAACACCCCAATCAGCAGTAACACACAGCCCACACCTTACCCATGGACATATGACACATCTGGTCTCGCCTTGCTGAGGACTGTGGTCACCAGCAGGCCATCCACAAGCAACAGCAGGGAGGATGACTGCACACAGAGAAGCTCAGCTCTGGCTCCAGCTCAGCCTGGCAGTGGTGGCATCTCCTGCCACCAGCTCTGGGGGAGGTTGGTAGCAGAAGTAACTTCTGGCCTGGTGAGAATGTCCCTGCTGACACTCAAAGCTGGACTGGCTCTGTTACCCGTCCCATCCTCAAAAACTCCTTGCCCATCCTCAAAAACTCCTTGCCCTGGAGGAACAAGATGCTGAAGGAGGGGAGATCACTACAGACCCATTTCTCAAATATGCTCTTTATGATGCAAAATGTGTAGTTTCCATTTTTATTAAAAATGACGCATTTCTCTATGTCCTAGGATCCATTTAGTGTACCTTATGCTATTGGTTAAATACCAATTCATTTACAATCTTACTTTCTACGTTCATAACATAAGGGTGACAGTGCCCCTACAAACACCCTCATCAGATCCTTGTCGAAATGGCTGAAGCTCTCACTTGTTGTACAAAAGCAACCTCACCATCCTAAATCAAGATATCCTTACCTCCCCATTTAAACACACACCAGTCCAACAGACCGGCAGATCGCAAAAGCTGTTTGGCCTTCTGGCCCAAATAACAAAACTCAAATGCCTTTCCCCACGTCAAAGGCAAATCATGGGACTCCCATTTGTGTTGCACCACTCATCACGGTTTCCAAGCAAACAGGGCCTAACTCCATCCAGCTTACATCACTCCAGCTAACTGCAGATGGACTCAGCAATCCCATCCAACAGACATCATGACATGAACTCCATGATATGACCAATCCTCTAAAAATACTGCTGCTTTACAAGGGGGAGGGCCTGGGTGGGAAAGCATCAGCATTTCTGCTCTGGCACATTTTAGTCTGACCCTGCTCGGTTTTCAGCCTGTTCAGCATTACGAACAGCAGTCTCACATCACACAATTAAATAGAAACCTCTCCTTCCTGCATGGGGTCATCTGTCGTGGGGAGAACGTGTGTGAGATGGATCCCTCCATGCTTGCCATCTCCAAGGAACCTGCAAAAAGACTTTGCAAATCGCTTTTTCTTCCCTGAGTAGCCGTTTCTGTCTGCTTTCTGCTAACGACCCAGCTTTTATGTGGGAGGATAGAGAATTGTATGCAGGACAGTTGGGGAGACGAGGCAGAAATCTCCGTGCCTCTGTGAAACCAGTGGGAAATGTGCTGCTGGTGCCAGGTGTCGCAGTGCTTCGTCCCTTGCCTGTCGCTCTCAAGTCCTTCCTTACACCCTCTCCCCATCAAATGCACCTACGCCATTTGGCTCTTCTTTTAATCTCAAAAGCAGACGGACTGCGGCTGCTGTCCCAGTCCTCGCACCGTGCTCCTGCCCCAGGGCCACGTTCTCTCTCCAGCCAGGGCTGTGGGCAGTGTGCAGCACCCATGGGTGTCTCAGACCTTGGCAGACCTGGGCATTTTTCCCTTCTGAGTGTGCAGGATCAATCACCTTACAGAACGCCCATCCCCTTGATTAAAACGTCTGTTTATTATCCCTTTCTGATTCCTGCAATTCATGCAGGGAGCAGTGCCACTTGGCAGGTATCATTCACTAGAAAGCCCCCAGGGGCAGGGTAGCCCCCGTTCAACGTGTCCCCTTCCCCAGTGTGTTCGCCATTGAACCTTGTGAGCTGGGGTCGCACGCACCCCTGTTCCCTGGCACTTCACCTCCCGCTGCCTCTGTCCCTCCTTCTCCAGCAGCAGGGACTGTGGGGCAGCCCTGACACCTATCCCAGGAGGGATGCTGAATTACACCGGAGTCAGCAGCAAGAGCCACCTCCTTGGCTCATCCCTGAGTCTTGATCCGCCAAGACAAACCCAGCCCGGTCACAGAGGGCTCCTGGCAGTGCGCCCAGGTGCTCCTCTTGCTTCAGTGCATTTCCTCTGAGTGCAAGCCAGGTGGGAACAGAATTAAGGCACACCATTGCTGCCCCTTCCCTCTCTCAAGGAGCCAGGTTCTTCCCACATGCCAGCCTGCCATAGAAAGGATTATGAGCTGTAATTAATGCCTGGCCAGTTTCCCAGGGTTGTCTTTTCCTTCTTGGGAGGAAAGGGAAAGGGAGTTGTGTGGTCGTGCCAGCCCCACCGGCGTGATGAAAGTGCTGTTGTGCAGCTGAGCCCGGGGACATTCCCGGAGTCCAGCATCAGGCAGAGGCACACTCCAGCCCAGGCTGGCAGAGCAGAGAGCAGTGCTCATCCCCAGTCTTCATCTCCTGCTAGACTGCGATATCAGGGGGTCCTGAAACACGTGCTGGGAGATGCAGTTGCCCCTGCCCTCTGCCCCAGACCTTCCCCAAGGCATGGCCTTGGTTTTGCGGAATGTGAACATCACCGGGGCAATGGAAACACCTGACTGGCAGCAGCTCTTCAGGCAAGGATACCAAGGGTAGAGGAGTTGTTGGGAATCAGTGGGAGTTATTTCTGCAGTAATAAGGAAGGTGGACAGTGCATGGGGATGTGTAGAGGACTGCTATCTGGAAGACAACAGGGCACACAACTGTTTTTCTCCAAGCCCGCCCTGAATGCTGCATCCACGGCACGATATCTTTGGAAAGACGAAGGTGACCTTGAGATGTGTTGGAGGATGTTTGAAAAGCTCGGAAGAGGCCAGTTGTGGAAGAGGAAAGTATTCCTGAGAAAAACTCAGGGTATCAGGGCGAAAATACCCTATCTGTTGGGCAGGGGATGTGGTGGCGCTGGTGGCACAGAGGCAGGTCAGGCTGGATAACAGGGAAAATCCATGGCAGTGTAGGCTAGAGGCACACCACTGTGCCACAGAGACCACGCTGCAGCCTCTGCCATGCCGAGGGAATGCCTGGAGTCATTCTTCGCCAGATCTCCCGGCTTTCCTCCCTATTTTCCCCCCTATTGCTCTGTCTTTTTTTGCAGCAAGAGAAACTGCTTCTCCATCTGCATCAGCTGTCAGCTGCCCCGCAAGCAAAATGAGGCCAGAATGGGGTCTATGGTGTTGGGAGGTTTTGGCACAGCAAAACCTTGAGGGGAAACAAGCATGCCACAGCCTGGCCCTGAGGCGGGGATTATAATGCGCCTGTTGCATGCGGGACTTGACATCCAACATAGTTAATGCCTCCTTAATCACTCATAAGCCACTCTGCTCTGAAAGAGTAATAATAATGATAAAAACCCCCTCTTTAGTCTCTTTGCTTTCTATTTTCCTGTTTGTAAATCCCAAGGCCTTCAACAAAACACTGTCACTGCTGAGTGAACTTAACCGTTAACCTACAAAGAGCCACTGATGATTATGCCTCTGAAAATAGATTTTATCCATTCCTTCCACTCCCCTTTACTGATCTAGACACAAATGCTTAGTGATTGTTACTTGGCAACCATGGTAAAAATGTACTGAGCCACAAGTGGCTACAAAGGATGAAATCACTGTCATGAAATTTCCAAAATAAGTACTGTAATACCAGAATTCTTATTCCTTCCTTATATCTTTTTTTTTAAAAAAAAAAAAGAATTTATTTTTTATTAGCAAGGTACAATTTTTCTTCTTGTTTCTTTGCGAAGCTTCTTTGTAACTTGATTCAGCTTACTTTGCTGCAGTGAGTATCCGTACATTTCTATGCATATATGGGCACACAGTGTTTGGGAAAGCACATATACCCTCTCCTGAAGTCTGGTCAGAAATACACAGTTGTAGAAGGTGAGCAGGGACCTCTGGAGGTCTTTGATCAAAGCAAGGCCAACCCCAAAGCTAGTGTGGGGTGCTCATATATGTCTCTCTGTAGATGTGTGCATGTGCACACATGCCATCTGGGATATTTTCCAGACTCTCAAAAGCAAGCCCAGAGCACATAATAAAAAGTTAATCCATCTGAGACTGCTTTAAACTAGCTATCACTAGCGCAATGAAAAACTGGGATGGATACCAGTTATTGATTAATCAACTGCCTGAACCTACAGTTGTCAAATGTCCAACTCACATCTCCATAAATCCATTCTTCTCCTATGGCTTAGCTCCTGTATTCAATGCTACGTAGCCCCAGGGACTACCAAAAAGAACATGCGACTTGTAGGAGATACTTTTCCAGATAATGAACATCTGAGCTTTAATCTTTGATAAAATATTTCACAGTGAGAAAATGTTTGTGTCGTGGCTCTCATATGGAAAACTCTGTGCCTTTATATCTGATTGAAAGCCGTCCTCGGTAGCCTTTGATTAATACACGTTTCTCTGTTGGTGTCTCAATAAAGCAGGGAAGAAATTAATTTTTTTATGTTTTGCTCAAAGGTCCAGAGGCTGTCCAGCTTCTGGACAGACTGAACTCCACACACTCAGAGAGATCTAAAACCAACGTACACCAAGCTTAATTTTTCAAACAGGAGTCTCTTGAAGTTGTCTAACTTCTCACCAGGGAAATATTTAATTCCAGAGATTAAACACTCTGTCTGGAGACTCAGAGGCAAAATGTAATGCTGATTAGCATTTGTCTGAAAGCCTGATTATTCACACTGTTCCCCTTTTAGGGAACATACTTCTTTCAAGCTCGCACATAAATTTGTGCCCACAGATCTGCTTTCTCCTCTGATCAATATCCATTAGTTGCAACTTTTCCTAGATCTGAGTAGCAAGGGCATCCATTCCTCTCCAGACCAGTGGCAGGTGAGATCAGCAATCTGAAATCAGATTCACCCCAGTTTTCAAGCCAGCCAAGCACCAGAGCCCTGCATGCTGCACTGGTGCTTAAGGAGCACAAGGAGGTGCTTGTCTGTCTCTGCCACGCTCCCCCTGGCAGCGGGAACGGCTGCGAGGGGGTTTCAACTCCTGCAGCAGGAGTCTGCTCAGCTCCCTTCTGCCTCTTAGGGTAGAATTTTATCAGCAGTGAAGCAACCCACACCATCTCTTCCAGCAAGAAAGGGCTTAGGGAACAGGGTCTGCAACTTCTCTAGGATATTTCCTGGCTGATGTAGGCACTCCAGCGTGCTTGCAGTGTACGATGGGTTGAATGCCCTGATTTGCATCAGAAGAAGCCTGTCCCTGCTCTGCTGCTGCAAAGGAATGAAAAAATCCTGGCAGCAAAAGACGTGCCATGAGCCCTGCACATGGTCCAGTGTGGCTACCCATTGAGGATGCTCCCCATGCAGAGGCAGCAGTGCTTGTTCAGCCTGTCGCAGCCTGTGCTCTCTACCCGAATGTGACAGCATCCCTGGGCTCCTCCATGGCTGAGACCGGGCCCCTCTGAGCCCTGCCTTGCTGGGTACGGCCTGAGCAAGGAAACCCTTGAGCCCTGGATGGACTCTGATCCCTTGCTAACATCTCCAATCCACTCTCAAATGCTGCTTTCCTATTTTCCTGTCTGGCTATAATGCAAGCAGAAGTCTGGAAAAGACACCTGCATCTTCCCAGCCTTCCCTCTGCAAGGGTTTGGGACCAGCACCCAGAAATCTCTGGGATGCCCTTGCAGACAGTGAAATGGTGGAGAAAGCAGCTTAACCATGTGAAATGAGGTGATGCCAAATAAATATGTTCTTCCCTCTCCTCTAGATTCATCTTCCCCACCAACCTCCTTATGCCTGGCCAAGGGGTTTGGGCTCCTGGGCCAGGCGCACTGTGGGACAGGGCTGCTCTGATGGACACAGCACCAGCATCTGGCTCATCTTGCTGGGATTTTTGTCCTAGGCAAAGCTGTGGAGGAGGCTCCCCAGATCCCTGCAGTTATTTCATGCCTCCTCCCCAAAGCCTTCGAAAAGTGACTGCCAGAAATCCCATGGGCACAGGGAATAACTCTGGGACTCCCTAGCTCAGAGGGAGTTGCTTTCATCTGTAAAGTAGCATGAAACAATGCTGAGAAGGTAAGAGATCCATGCAAACAGAGTGAGTTTTTAACTAGCCTGCCCAGGCCAGTGACACAAAACTAGCCTTAGAAAAAAACATACTACAAAACCACACACAGTATTTTGCATCTGTTTCCTGAAGCCTGTGTTCAGCCAGGCTCTAAACTCCCCCAGGAAATATTTCTGCTTCCTACTAGCACTTTTGAAATGGGTTTGGACACTGGCTTTTTAATCGGTGAGAACTGCCGAGCCATATCAAATTTCCCATACTTAAAAGCTGATTTTTCACAAGTGCATTTTTAAAAGATTCTTTCAAAAATCCCCTGGCCTGCTAAATTGCATCTATTTTCTAAACGTACAGTGCAGACATGCAGAGCTATGGGTGACTAATAGGTATTTAAGCTAGCTATTATTTTCTTCTGCAAACAGTGGCAAACCACAAATGCTAATCATATGAGATTTCATTATCTCACGTGCTGAAGACTTAGCACTCCAGATGATACCTGATGTACAGGGAGAAATTAAAACTCTCCATCTCAAAAATGCAAGCCCTAAATAAGCTGCTCTGAAGAATGATGACCCAAATCCACCTCAGCAGCTCTTCTGCAGGGTCAACTTCTTATCATCGACTTGCTCGCAAATTCCCAGCACGAGCAGTTTGTGGGTATTTAATGCTTTGATTGCAAAAGAGGTGCCCAGCAGCAGGGTGCTGTGAACATACAGAGACACGACATCACTGCTGACCCCATGGCCTTCTCAAGTGCTGTCTTGCCTCAAGCGAGCACCCTTATAATTTCACACCTTATTCTTGGTGGCTTGGCAGTAGCTGCATTGCACTGCGAAGACGTGTGCATAGAGAGCTACGTGTGCACAGAAATGCCTATGGGCAGGAAAGCAAAGATTGTCCATATAACCTTAGCTCTGCACAAATGCACAGGATCGGACATCTGAAGTTCAGTGTTCGCATACTACATCTCGAGCAGCCAAATGTAATGGTACCGCCTGCGTAAATCGTTCTGACCACACAGGAACAGGGCCAACACACACAGCTGAGTGCTCCTGAGAGAGCACGTGTAAAACATTCATTTCAAACCATTTCCACACGAAGCTGCCATCACTGGGAGTGTTCTGAGCTCAGCAGCACTTTCAAGACCCAGTCATAACTAAACCTCATTTCCTGGCCGACAGACTATCTTGGCATAAAAGCCAGGACCTGCCGACCCCTCCTCTGCACTCCGAGGCAGAAAAAGAGCAGGAGAAAGGAGATACTCCTTCTGTCTTACAGGCACAGCAAAAGGAGCTGTTTCAGTGAGATTTTAGAAGGTTGGTCTTTGTTTTGTTTTTGTTTTCCTCAACACTTGGAACACAAAAAGGTTTCCTATTTTAATCCCCCCAAAGCTGATGACCTCCCTGTCTCGAGGTCAGCACATTCCCCACCTGCCAGCAAGTGACAGATTAAAACAGCCACCTCCACTGCAGTTCTCCAGTCTGGGAGCTTTTTGAATCAAAATAAGACAGGTTATTTGCCAATTCATTTTTAAATAAAATGTGGCTTTCAGCAGGGCA
Organism: Phoenicopterus ruber ruber; assembly: GCA_009819775.1. Taxonomy (NCBI): domain Eukaryota; kingdom Metazoa; phylum Chordata; class Aves; order Phoenicopteriformes; family Phoenicopteridae; genus Phoenicopterus; species Phoenicopterus ruber. Next base: position 13,058,688 of record CM020217.1, read on the forward strand.
GGAGGACAGACGGGAAAATGGCAGCCCCCCTGCCTCTTGCGCTGTGCTGGCAGCCGGTGGCTGGGGCATATCACACCAGGGCAAGAGGCACAGCAGGAGGGATGCGGCAAAGGGGTGACTGAGGTACCAGTGCTGGCAGGGGTCCTGTGTCTGCCTTCTCCTTCCACCTCTGCATCCTGCTCCTGTTTGGCTTGTCTTTGCCCTCCTCTCTGTCTGCCTCAGCTTCCAGCTCTCTTAGGGACCAGAATCTCAGCAAGCCACCAGGGCAAGCAGCACAGAGACAGCAAATGGCAGGAGAAGACATCTGCTCAGCTTGGACAAGCGAGAATCAAATCCCCTCAACATCAGGGCACGGAGGCTGTCGCCTGCCCAAACACCCTTGTGCGGATGCCTTTCTTCATTGTCCTGCTTCTCTCTCCCTACCTTTCCCTCTCCCCCTCCACTGAAGACAGGATCAGTACAGGCAGGGAGCTCAATAACCTGTCCCCAGCCTACAATAATCATGGTAGCCCTTAAATAACTACTAGTTGAGTCAAAAGAAGACTGCCAGTTCCTTCCGGCCTCCCAGCCAGCGAGAGTGGGGATTGTACTGGGGAGCAATGAGATGCTGCCCTGGGTGGGCGTTCGCCACGGCACAGGCAGTGCTGGGGCTGGGCTGGCACCCCTAACCCTGGCCCCGCTGCTGCCTTAGGTCTGTGGCTGGGTGGAGAAGCACTGTGAGGCCAGCTGAGCCATCGGTGCGCAGCACTGTTTGAAACTCTGCCAGCTGCCAGAAGAAATTGATTGTATTTTAACATAGGTTATGATTCCCTCCTCTCTTTTAAGAGGCCTGGGGTAGCCCAGCAGTCCACCAGGCTCTGGCCAAGGCTAGTTTAGCAATTTATCTTTGCGTTTGGGACAACATCCTACAACAGGTGATGAGTTGCCCCGACCTCCACAGGCATCCTGGGACACACGTGGACACCAGACAAAAGGATGTGTTGCCTCAATGGCTCTAAAACTGCTCGGAGATAAAGAAAGAAGTAAAGGCAGGAAGTGTCAGGAAAGCAGCAGCTGTCGAGGAGCCAAGGGACAGATTAGTTTGCATAATTCATTCCCGGACTTCAAGGGGAGGCTCAGGAGCCAAGGTCTCCTCTTGCTGAAGTTGCTCTCCTCCGTCGGCGTGCAGCGGAGACACAATCAATCATGGCCACTGCAGCTCCCCGGTGACATTTCTAAGTGCTCCACTGAGCAGAGATGAATTAGAGATGGTCGTGGTGTAACTGTGGGGTGCCCAGGTCTTTCTCCTGGGCTCCCGCAGCCACCGAGCTCCATCCTCACTCTACTCTCAACCACATTTCCTGAGACAGATGGGATCAAGGAGATAACGCTTGTACATAGCGGCACCAGTCCTGATAACAACCTATTAACAAGAGGCATTTTCAGACTGTACTACTTTTAATAGGAGACTGACAACTGCAGAGTAAACAACATAAAGCAGATAAACCCCAAGTGTTTGTCTGTATGAAGTGCTGCTCACAGCCACGGGGCAGTGTTCAGACTGTGAGCCACATGCTGGAAAATTCAGCCATGTGGTCTGATGCAGCACACATGACCTCTGTCTCAATCTTTCCGTGCCTCAGTTTCCCCTGCCTCTACAACAGCATGATACCAGTCGGGCTTTGTGAAGCACTTGGGAACCTCTGAGCTAGAAATGCTGCATAAGACTCTAGATGTTGCTGCAAATTGTTGAGCTACTGCAGATTTATGCCGATGACTTCCTTGGGTTAAATATGAGATGTGGACAGCAGCATGACCAGTTGGGATTTGGCCTTCAGAGCCTAAATAGGCTCTGGATTTCTTGTGTGACCACTTCAGCCCTGTCGGTATCAGCTGCTCCTCTGTAAGCAAGGAGAAATCCTTTGCCAGGCTCATCCTTGTGCACAGTACACTCCCTGGGGCTGCAGCTGCTCTTTGCTTGTCCAACCATCTTGATCTCTCGAAGAAAGCCCTGAGCTGTGACACATTCCCTCTCAGCTCTCTTTGGAGCCTCAGTTCCTGCAATAAAAGGACAGGAGAGCTGTGCGTGCCCTTTGCTCCCACCAAGGGCAAGGACCACTCCATCCTGCAAGCGCCTGCTCATGGCATCACAGCCTCTGCCCAGAGGGATGCTTCCCCTGTTGGGGCTGTGCTCACCAATGCCAGGCACAGCTCCCAGCTGCAGTTATTTTTTACTGGGTTGCTATTTTTACTGGGTAATGCTTCTGCAGATCACAGGACCTTCCACTCTGCCTCCGCCCAAGGAGCTATCAATCTGCTGGGCAGCTGTTTCCACATCTGGGAATGAAGGAAGGAGCCCTTGGGCTGAAGCAGCACTGGGACAGCACAGTTTGAATGTGGTGCCCTCCGTCGCCTGCTACATCCGTTCCCCTAGCAGCTTGAGGGGACCTTTATTTCTCACCAGCATTACCAGGGCAACAAACCTCCTGCATGAAGTGCAGAGCAGCACGCAGAAGCACCTAAGGAGTGCATGAGAGCCCCTCCAGGGCACGAGGAAAGCAAAAGGGCAATTCGGCACCAGTGATGTGATGGCTGGATCCAGGTGTGATCCCACCTCACCACCCAAGCTCACAAGAAGAACAGACTTGCTCCAGCTGATGCAAAAGACATCCCCCAACAATTTAGGTGCCAGTGAAACCCTGAAACTGCTAGGCTGGACCACAAGGTAGCCTTGAGCCACAGGGCAAACACAAGTGGCTCTTGAAAGCTCACTCTTGAAAGAGGAAACAAGGTGTGAATTAATGAAGCTGCTGAGTGAGGAGACAACAGCGCTGTTCGTGCCAAGCACTGTGAAGGCAGCTTGCAAATGGAGAGCAGCAGATGTGGTGGGAACAGGCAGCACCCGGGGAGCCGAGGGCCCTGCCGCCACGCAGACACCGGGCCCCGGCACCGAGAGCTAAAAATACATTACTCCCAGCATGGCTCCTGGGAAAGAGCGGGATTCCCATGGCACAGCCAAAAAAGCAGGGAGCATGCGGGGGTGTGCAGCAGCACCAGCGCTGCCATGCAAACCCACTGTCATCCCTGGAAGGGAGCTGGGCTGGGAAACGGGAGGCTCTGGGAGGAAGTAGGAGGAAAATGTGCAGGTCATCAGTGATTTCCATCCAGGGGACAATCCAAATACATCAAAGGCAGGTCCAGCCCTGACACTGCAGCTTCAGTTGATGCCTATGAACTTTTGTTTACTTCACATCGGAAGACCCTGGCTCTGTTGCCAAACTTTTACTACCGTGGCTGACATCTGTCCAGGCTCAGCGTCAGCCCCACACAGACCCTGCTGAGTCACTTGGCTCGAGCAATGTACCAGCCCTCCCCCTGCACAGACATGGCACTGCACTGCTGGTGTGATGGAGCAGCCCCTCGCAGCCTTCCCACCCAGCTCTGCTGCCCACCCGAGGCTGATGCGGATGGGGGCATGCAGGCAGGTGGGCAGCAGGACAGTCGCTGCCTATAGGAAGCCAGTGTGTTTTCTATAGGGCCTGGGAGATGCAGCATGCATGAGATGGGGGTGGACAGGGGGAGAGGGGAGCCTTGGGGACAGCTCAGCTCAGCGCTCCCAGGGAAGAGCACCCAGCAAAACTGGTAGCTCTGCTCTTAGCTCAGTTTGGGGGGCGAGTCATTGCCAATCCACAAAGCCACCTGCCAAGTGAGGAATTTAAATAGATGATGTCTATTAAACAGATGAAGGGGATGTTGCTTATCAATGCAGGGGGTGAGATCTAGTCTCTCCACTGGAAGAAGCACAGTTTTGAGTCATGGGAAGCGGCATTTTTGAGATTGCCCATCTACCCACTTGGGTTGGCATGAGGGCATGCATGCTGGCTACGTCTCACTTTGTTCAGAGGCAATGTTCTTGCCAATCTCAGTAATACAGGATGATGTAAGTATGTCATCCATTATTACTATTTTCATTCTTGACACATGGAAAAATTAATTTTCTTTTAAAAAGTGATGTATGAAGAACCCTGAATTTGCCTGAATAATATACGAACCTATAATCTGGCTGTTACCCTTTGTCTGAAGCATTAACATTAGCAGAAGGCAATTTAGGATGATTGCTTTTAAGTTGTAAAGCCAATGTTCAATTAAATCATGAAATGAAAGACTTATCACTAGTACTGGCATAGAGATTTATTCTCAAAGTATTTCTTTTCAGCCATAAAGATGCTGGTTTTGTCAAAAGTGACATGTTTAGAACAAGATGCTTTTGTCTAATATAACTATGTAAAATGTTTTGGAATCAAACATTTTTATATTTAGGGTAATGAGAGCTTTTTGTTAAAAAAATTCAACATCATGCTTTGAATTTCAGTTATTGAGTTTGGTTTGAGGGGATTTCCATTCCTCTGGTGGGTCCTGCTGCACCGCGGGCTGTAGAGGATACTGTTCACCTTCTCTGACACCTCTTTCGCTAGGGAGGTGGTAGTGGAAGCCACGGTGATACCATGAATGTTTTAACAACCAAATAGAGCTCCCAGGAGTCTCCCACAAGTCTGCAGCTTTATGGGATCCCAAAATGAACTTTCTGTGAATCAAGTCTTTGCAAAATGCTGTGGACCAGAATCATAGGCAGCCTTTTGCCAGCAAACAAAGAAGTAACTGCAAGTTTGTGGCTTGTGAAAAAAAAAAAAAAAAAAGACAAGAGTGCCAGAATGTGGTGTCAGAGGGGTACCCACAAGCCCAGCTGGCCCTTGGCTGCACGTGGGAAAAGGCGCAGGAGTGGGTAGCCAGGCTGAGCAGAGTGGGGAAGCTCGGGCTCTGCTTCAGTACCTGCCAGCACTGACAGCGGTGCTTTGCGTGTGGCAGGCACAGCTCGCAAACCCTCGTCTGTATGCAAACTCTGGGGCTTTCAGGGTGCTTCAAAATGGTAATTTCCATTTTGTTTGCACCTGGAGCTGGCCAAGACACCAGACTTTCTAGTAACATCTCAAGAGAGGCATGGCGAGGGATGAGGGATGGATTTGTGAAGATCCAGCAACTACAGTAGGAAAAACTATGCATGCAACACATGCGGTTTCACTCGGGAAATAAAAGAGAAAGCAGTGACAAATAGCCTGCTGATAGGTAACGTTGTTGCACAGCAGCCCGTCTGCAAGCGGCACAGGGCTCTTCAAGTGATTGTTTTGTCCCAGATATTGCTGGTTTTCTGCATGCAGTGCCATTTCTTTGCTGTATGCTCCCCAGGCTCCAGCGTCCATTCGGCCCCATGCTTTCCAAAGGGAAGCAGTACGTGGTCGACCCACTGGCCGCAGACTTGGGGTTTGCGCTGGAGCAGACACAGAGAGTGACTGCTGCAGGAATAACAAAAAAAGGGCACTTTGCTGCTTGCTGTGCCATCAGTGCTTGGAAATATCTGGAAGGCACTGATGGGGGTGAGCAAGACCCAAGCCACATGCGGGGGACAGTCATAGTCAGGGGGGCTCCAGCCATCCAGCACTGGTGGTGGGGGAATGGAGGAGGTGCACATCTGTGCAGCCTGCCTCTCCTTAATTCCTCCCAAATCAAGAAGACTCCAAACAGTGGAGCTTAAAGCATGCTGGGGCTCCTGGAGCTGCGAGAGAGTAAGGCCATCAGGGCTGAGCTCTGACTGGGAGAGGGGAGCCCTCCCCATCACTGGCTCCCATCGGGGGCAGCCACAACCTGCCTGGTCCCAGGGAAGCTTGCCAGTACGTCTTGTTCCCGCTCAGCACTATTAATTTGGCTAAGCGGTCGGAGCTGGCAACTCGTCTGCACAGAGTCCTGCACTGAATAATAAGCTCCGATGTCACAACACAAGGTAGGGCCTGGATGGAGCAGCCAGCAAGTTCTGTGAGCTGCTCCTCTCACTCTGGTGTTGCCCACCATGCCTGGGGGTCTGGCACTACCATGCTTCTTGCCCCTCCAAAATGCATCGCTGTCTCCCAGTTTCTTCCCCATTTACAAGCTGTGATCCAGATGCCCATGTGCCTGCTCTCAGCCTGGAAGCACAGTACAGACCAGAGTTTAACTTCCTGAGATTGCAACTCACATCTTTCTCTGCTCATCTTGCAACATTCATGTAAACAATATGCATGCAAGCAATAACACACACAGCAGCTCTTTGCTGGCATAAAATGCCGGCATAAAGTCCGTCATGTTCAACAGAGAGGCACTGATTTCTGCAAGTCAAAAGTCTGGACCTGAATTGCCACCAGCTCTTTTTCTTTTTGGTAGAAACGTCATCCAGCCATGCTTTCATGTGCTCAGGTTGGCAGTTGTTTAGTTTAACAGTATGATATGGCTAGTTAGAGCAAGACAGCTGGGTATCTGCAATTAATCCATGCCTGAAACAGACTGAAAATGAGCAACACAGTCTGCTTGGGTCTTAAGGTCCTGATATGGAAATCCCAGGGAAAAGATTAAAGGAGGAAAAGGACGTAATATCCCCAAGGGAAGTTTATTCCCACAAAAGAAATTGCTGGGTTCATTTATACAAAGCTGTTTCTCAAGGCTGTAGTGATTATCGCCTTGCTGAGATATTTTCCAGCTGTATTTTGCAGAGGTCTGGATGGATCAGAATTACACCTTGGTTCTGGGCAGCCTCTGGCAAAAGTTTATACAGCATCAAGAAATGGAAAAAAAAGTACTAGAAAGTTTCTCGCAGTGAGAACATTTGTCACTGAGATGTTTCACGGAATAAACCCTGGGCACAGGACCAAGAGAAGTAATTGGGCTGGCCATGCTCCATGTTTAAGATACTTGTCTTGGGCTTTTCAAATGTGAAAAGAATATCAAATCCTTCTTCCAGAGAGCAAGGAAGAGAGGGGTTGATGGCATTTGTTTCTCAGGCTCACATATCCTTTAGGCCTTTACCCCGAAGCCATGCTGCTTCGTCCCTTGAAATGCTGCTGGCATGAAAACCTGCTGTTTATTGCTGTCCTGAAAGCTCTGCAACATACCAAGCCACCTGCACATTGTTGCCAGAGCAGGCAGGAGCAGGCAGGAGTGGGCAGAAGCACACCCACATGGGAGCACTCCATGTGGGAGTCACACTGCAGCATAGTGAAATTAGCCCTGGAGTTGTGCAAGGACAGTGTCTCCAGAGGCACCTTGCCGCATGCCTATGGCTCAGGAGAGCCAACAGAGATGTTTTCAGCATGCCTTTTGCTGGCGGCTCCCCCGGGCTGTCCATCTGCCGCCTTAGTCCCGAGGGTGCCTCCAGACTGCCAAGGAGCAGACAAACCCCAGCCCTTTGTGCACAGCCCCCTGCCCCTCCCCATATTCCTGATGGCTGGGAAAGAGTGGGAAAAGACAGTATGAAATATGGTGGGGACATTGACAGGGTAGAGAAGACTGTGGCCGGAGCTGTGCATCAGGAGGTAAGAAGACCACAGCTGGGTCTAAAGGAGCTGGAGACAATGACCCAGTTCACACACTGCCAGCTCTGCACAGGGAGAAGCTAGCTTGTAAACGCCTCTGCTTCTTGACTCCATGCTGTGGATTAAACATTTGGGCTGGCACATGCAATGGACCCTGCTGCCTGCTGAGCTGAGCTCCCACTCATCTCATTTCAGGAATGACTCTTGTGAGGAGCTCAGGCCACACGGACGGGCCCAGCAAGAGTCCAGGAGGGAGCTGGGGGAGAAAAAAAGCAGATCCACAGCTTTGGGGTTCACCTGGGACAGCTCCAAATTTATCCTCATGCAGGCAGCCTTTCTTGGTCTGCTGGGCTTGCGGCTGGTTTTGGGGATCCAGCTCCTGTTGCAAGGGTGAGGTGGCCTGAAGCAGCAGGAGTGGGATCCACCTGGGAAATTGAGAGTCCTACAGGTCTGTGTGTTTGAAAAGACTGAGTGCGGCTGGCCTGGGCAGTAGAGGAGAGACTGCGCCAGCTGCATGCAGCCCAGCCTGGACTTGGGAAGCTGCTTCTCACTGTGCTACTCCCTCAATCCAATGGTTCCCCAGGCTCCTCTGGCATCACACTGCCTTTCTCAGCAGGGATCTGTCGATTTGATTTTTTTTAACTAATCCTCCATACTAATATGCACCTGGTAGGTTTTGAAGTAAAATAATAGCAACTGGAGCCACCAGTTACCCAGGCAGTAACACAGACATTAACAACAGCCCTGCAGTTATGAGACCTGCTGCAGTCCCTGCTGATATTGCCCATGCTTCTTAGGGATGTTGTAAGGATCAGCATATTAAAGACTGCAGCTAGCTGATGCTGTATTGCCAGGTAGATAAGTACTCAAGCACAGATTAATTGCTAGCTTCGGGAGGTAATTAAAGGGACTCTGAGCCCCCCTTCCGCCCCAGACCACATGTCTCAGCCCATGTGGCTGCAACTGCACAAACCCTCTGCCTCCTCAACTGTGGCAGTGAGCTGAGATGGATAGATTTACACAATATTTGTTTGCCAACAGGCGATCCACCATCAATATTTAAAGCTGAATGAGTCTCAAGAGTGGGATGAAGAGCCCTTCATAAGGCAGCATCCATCATTTTGGTTTTTAATTTTGCACTTGCTCACTTGCTGCACAGCATTATACACACGTCGGGTAAATGAATAACGGATAAATAATTCACCAAATTGCTCAACCTCTTGGTTCTCCCAGTCATCATGGAGCTTGGGTGCCCGGCACAGGGATCCTGGAAGTACCAAGTGCAGGGAGATGGGTTTTGGAGGGTGGTACCACATCAATGCATTACTCAACACTTCTGAAATCCCTCTGCTAACAGCTGTAACACCACAGCTGCCCAGCTGGCTCTATAGAGGCATGTCAATGCCTCTTGTCCTCCCAACACCGCTCAGGAGCTCTCAGGAGTCTCAGCAGCCCCTGAGCCATGTCTCTGCTCGCTCTGCCTGTGCAGTGAGCACCAGACTCCGATCCCTGCCATTCCTAGCATGCTGCAGGGGTGCCAGCAGCACCACGGGCAAGCGCCCACAACTTTTTGCTGCAACATCTTCATGCTCCAAGGGCAGCCAGAGAAATCCCAGTCCTCCTGAAGCCTGTGCCGAAAGTCTACTGGCCAGGCAAGCAGAAACATCAGCCTCTGCTGCTATTGCTGGATGGGGAGGATGTGGTTTTGTTACCCCCCTGGGTTGTTTGGCACAAGGGTTTTGGACACTGCACAGTCCTCATCAGCACCTTTTAAAGTGGCACTTCCCGAGCCGAGGGTAAAAGGGAGAATGCTGCCAGTGCCTGCTTTAGGAAAGGCAATGAAACAAAGGATGCAACAATGACGGGAAGGCCTCCCCACACCCTCTTGTGAGGCTACGAGTCGGCTGCACCCCACTCCACAGCCATAACACATTTATTCCTCCCGTCCCTCCTGTGTACCGTGCTGCTGCCCAAGGTTTGGCAGGTCCCTTCTGCTCTAATGCAGCTCTCTGCTCACCCTTCACCTTCCATAAACAACGCTGAGATCTGCAGGCCATGCATACCAGGTTCAAATGCTGCAGGATCATTTGCTGGAGCATCCAGAAGCCTTATCTGCAAGAAATGCTAACAAATGTGTAACTGGATGGTAAGAGCATAATAGGCGTGGGCAAAGCTGTGAGGCAGGGATTTACCGTGCAACTTTTCTGTCAAGCATTCATCCTCACCAGCCAGCCCCAGTCACACTGACACCATTCAAGAGACCTTCATTTGCTTCCACCCTGTCTCACCCACGTAGCAATAACCTCTCCTGGTGCTCAGCTGCACACAAGTGTCCTGCCATTGGACTGGGGTGTCTTGAGCTTTGGTGATGAACAATTACAGCCTAATCCCAGGACCTGCCACCCAAACAGGTCCTACAAGCTGTCAGTGGCCAAAAGCAGAACCATAAAACCCCCAGAGCCCCAATGTCATGGCTAGAAAGGCTCCACCTGCCCATGTTTGCTGGGTGCTGCTGTTCCCGCAGCATGGACGTTGCCACATCACTGTCCCTTTTGCAATGATGGCATGGCCAGTGCAGCAGCCCAGCTCTGCCTCTCAACCATCAGCACAGCATGCACCTCCATTTTGAGATCTTAGCCTTAGCCTTTGTCAGACTTCCCCAGCGCACCGCCACAGAAACTCAGCTCTTCTGGGAAAGTCCCTTGGGACACTGGGGGAGCGCAAACCTGCCAGAAGTGCTGCAAAGCTTCCCTGGTCCAGCTTCTCCTTCTGGCCACTAGACAGACAACTGAGATGCTTGGGACAACCTTAGTCCCCCCTGGGGACCTGTTTTAATTTATGGTGGCAAGTAGGAAATCAACTCCACATGTTTGGTGCAAAGGGCTCAGCAGTTCCTGCTGGAAGACACTGTATGCACAGGAGCTAATTTTCTCCAGCAGCGATCAGCAGGCTCTGAACCTCTGTAAAGCAGCTTGCTTTGTGCCGAAAGCTTTACAGCTACACCAGGACTTCTGCAACCTCTGGTTCCAGAGGTGTTCACAGGTGGTGTCACCTGCTCCAGAGCAATCTCAGCCCCTCTCTGCCTGCAGAAGCACTGATCTGACGTGACAGTCACGATCCAGGTCTGTTCCGGCCTCAGACCTGGTTTGTGAGAGAGTTGCCTCCTTGTAGCTTTGTGCATTTCTGGGTCTCTCCAGATGAGATGTTGGAGCTGACCAGCTCCACCCGGTAAGAGCGAGCCAGTAGGATACATGGCATATCTTAAAGTTTAGCAACCAGATTCCTAAAACATGGATCCTGAAACACGGAAACCAGTTTTGGTTTTCCTGCAACATGGTTGTGGTAAACAGTCATTTCCCAATGCTAAACCACTTCAGCACATCCACAGTAATGCTTAGCTGGTGTTGGTGAAAGTATTTTTGGACTGCAGGCCACCAACATACCAAGTCCGTGTACAAGCGTGGGTCACAAGTAGCCTGTAACATAAGGCACAAAGGGATGCACAGAAATGCTTTGGGCTTCCTTGGGGAGCTTTCTGCTCCTCTCCTCACCCCTATTCTCCTGTATTTCTCCCAACTGCAGCCGTCACACAGACATGCATGGAACCTCATTGCAGCAGTAAGAGTGTTGCTCAGCTCAGCCACGACCTTGCTCCAGTCCCTGCTGTGCTGTTGCAGTTTTAGCACTAGTGGTTACAGGGGATGTAGAGGTGAAATACGCAAGGGGTCGGCGTTAAGGCAAGGAGCAAGCTAGCACCTAGCAAGAGCGGATCTCTCAAGCTCTGGTACAATCTGACAGTAAAATTTGACTTTTTTTTTTGGACGGTTTTTATTATCCTGGTTTTTTTGGTTGCTTTTTTTGGTTTGTTTGTTTTGTTTTGTTTTGTTTTTAATAAACAACAACAACAACAAAAGTCACTCTTTTGGCAGGCGCATGGAGCTGTGTTTTGCCATGAAAAACAGTTCAGCACGTGGTAGCTGAGTTCACGAGCAAGTAGAGCGGTGTCTTTAATGCACTGCATGGATACCTCTTTTAACAGGAAAATTTGTGGAGGTGCAAATGAGCAGAGAGCAGAAGGCACTGGTGTAAGAAAGAGACCCCTCACCAACCCCCACGGACAGGGCTCCCAGCAGTGACAGTCGGTCCCAGGTGTCTGGCCAGCACTGTTCCCAGGGCAGACACACAGCGGTACAAGTGGAGTTGGGGCAGTTCACCCCATTCCTGCCTCCCCCCCCCCGCCCTGCCCCAATCCAAGGAATAGAAACAAGAGCCCAGCATCAAAGCAAAAGGTGACCAGATCCCTCTGCCTTCTTGGTTCGTTTTGTGCTGACCTTTAATAATTGCAGAAGGGGAAATGGGCTGGTCAGTTTGCATTAGAAATTCACTGAGTTGTCTGGTGCTTTCTCCTGCTTATCAAATCCAAGCCGCTTGGATGAGCCCAGTGAGCAATTAGTGCTACAACCTAGAGCCAGAAATTTTAGAAGTCCATTTGCATATAGTTAGGAAGGAAAATGTTGATTAATTTGTTCTGATACACTCCAGAAAAAACTGCTCAAATAGCATCAGGGAGCTCAGGCAGATTATAAATTGCCTTGGTCAAGATTGTAAATATTGCATCCATGCCTCCCTGTGTGTTTTAAAGACATCTTCATGGGCTGTGCCTGTGTGGAAGAGATTTGTTTTAATATTTTACCAAGGAATGCATATTTCATCTGCGTGGTGCTTGCGAGGGAGGGATTTTTTATTTTGAAAAGCTTTTTCAGCTGTGAGGAGAGAAAGTGTGGATGACACACAGACATGCAACTGCAATAAGTCAGGATGCAGCAGCTGCCCTGAGATGTGATTGAAAATGCACAGGGCAGGAGTGAAAAAAAAAAAAAAAGAAAAAAAGGAGAGCAAGAAAAATGGAGCAGGCAATGCCTCAGCAATGAGGGAAACACATGCAATGAGGGACAAAGCATGACGCTGAGCCTTGAGCCTCTCATCACTGCAACTGCGAATGCGACAGGGGCCAGCCAAGTCTGGGCAAAGAAGGACCTTTAACAGCGGCTGCTGTTAATTCAAGGCGACCACCTCTTGCCATCAATATTCAGGCATTTACTAATCAGGGCTGGCATAGCATTAACATCAAGGGATTTATATCTGTATTTGCATCAGGGGATGGTCAACAAAATATGTTGATCCCTCCAATGGAGAATTGACAAAGCTTTAAGGCACTTGGACCTGCTGATGGCCTCTCGTGCAACATTAGCAGCTGATAACACATTTCTCTTTTCCTCTAAGGCAGAAGCTTCAAACTTCAAACAACTTTTTGACCATGAGGGTAACAGATGCAACCTCCTGCATCTTGTGGAGTGATCTTCACAGACCCCTTAGAGGTCACCCATGGTCCCCCACAAGTCAAAAGCAGCAGTGCTCAGCACAGGTAGACCTCCCCACCAGAGAGGATGCTGTACTGGACCTGATGGTCACCAACGCGAATGAGCTAATGGGTGACGTCAAGATTGGAGGCAGCCTGGGCTGCCGTGATCATGCGCTGGTGGAGTTCACAGTCCTGAGGGATATGGGTCAGGCAAAGTGTAAGGTCAGGACACTGAATTTTACAAAAGGAAACTTCCAGCTCTTCAAGGAGTTAGTCAATAGGACCCCTGGGAAACTGCCCTCAGGGACAAGGGAGCAGAACAGAGCTGGCAGATCTTTAAGGAGGCTTTCCATAGAGTGCAAGAGCTCTCGGTCCCCAGGTGTAAGAAATCAGGCAAAGAAGGCAAGAGACTGGCATGGCTCAGTCGAGACCTGCTGGTCAAATTAAAGGGCAAGAAGGAAATACACAGGCAGTGGAAGCAGGGACAGGTATCCTGGGAAGAGTATAGGATCACTGACTCGTTGTGTAGAGATGGAGTCAAGAAGGCCAAGGTGCAGCTGGAGCTGAACTTGGCAAGGGATGTGAAGAATAACAAGAAGGGCTTCTCCAGGTATGTCAAGTAGAAAAGGAAGGTCAAAGAAAGTGTTACTGCCCCTGATGAGTAGGAGTGGCAAACTGGTGACAACGGATGAGGAGAAGCCTGAGGTACTCAATGACTTTTTTGCCTCAGTCTTCACTGGCAATCTCTCTTCCCACACCTCTTGAGTGGATGGACCGCAAGACGGGGACTGAGGGAGCAAAGTCCCTCCCACTGTAAGAGAAGAGCAGGTTCGTAACCACCTGAGGAACCTGAACGTACATAAGACTATGGGACGTGATGAGATGTATCCCAGAGTCCTGAGGGAATTGGCTGATGGAGTTGCCAAGCCACTCTCCATGATATTTGAAAAGTCATGGCAGCCAGGTGAAGTCCCTGGGGACTGGAAAAAGGGAAACATTGCACCCACTTTTAAAAAGGGTAGGAAGGAGGACACTGGGAACTACTGACCTGTCAGCCTCACCTCTGGGCCTGGGAAGATCATGGAACAGATCCTCCTAGAAGCTCTGCTAAAGCACATGGAGGAGAGGGAGGTGATTGGAGACAGCCAGCATGGCTTCACCAAGGGCAAGTCCTGCCTGACCAACCTAGTGGCCTTCTATGATGGAGTGACTCCATCAGTGGACAAGGGAAGAGCTACAGATGTCGCCTATCTGGATTTCTGTAAGGCCTTTGACACAGTCACCCACAACATCCTTCTCTCTAAATTGGAGAGATATAGATTTGATGGGTGGACTATTCGGTGGATGAGGAATTGGCTGGATGGTAACATCCAGAGGGTAGTGCTCAATGTCCAGAGGGAGATCACTGACAACTGGTGTCCCTCAGGGGTCCATATTGGGACCAGTACTGTTTAAAATCTTCATCAGTGACATAGACAGTGGGATTGAGTGCCCCCTCAGCAAATCTGTGGACGACACCAAGCTGAGTGGTGCGGCGGACAACACCTGAGAGACGGGATGCCATCCAGAGGGACCTGGACAAGCTCGAGAAGTGGGCCCGGGTGAACCTCATGAGGTTCAACAAGGACAAATGCAAGGTCTTGCACCTGGGTTGGAGTAACCCCCAGTATCAATACAGGCTGGGGGATGTAGGGTTTGAGAGCAGCCCTGCTGAGAAGGACTTGGGGGTACTGGTGGATGAAAAGCTGGATGTGAGCCAGCAATGTGCGCTCGCAGCCCAGACAGCCAACCGTCTCCTGGGCTGCATCAAAAGAAGCGTGGCCAGCAGGTCTGCCCCCCTACTCCGCTCTGGTGAGACCCCACCTGGAGTGCTGTGTCCAGCTCTGGGGTCCCCAACACAAGACATGGATCTGTTGGAGCGGGTCCAGAAGAGGGCCACAAAAATGATCAGAGGGCTGGAACACCTCTCCTATGAAGACAGGCTGAGAGAGTTGGGGTTGTTCAGCCTGGAGAAGAGAAGGCTCCAGGGAGCCGCCTTATTGCAGCCTTTCAGTACTTAAAGAGGGCTTATAGGAAAGATGGGGAAAAACTTTTTAGCAGGATCTGCTGTGATAGGACAAGGGGTAATGGTTTTAAACTAAAGGAGGGGAGATATAGGCTAGATATAAGGAAGAAGTTTTTTACAATGAGGGTGGTGAAGCACTGGAACAGGTTGCCCAGAGAGGTTGTAGATGCCCCATCCCTGGAAACATTCAAGGTCAGGCTGGATGGGGCTCTGGGCAACCTGATCTAGTTGAAGAAGTCCCTGCTCATTGTGGGGGGGGGGTGGACTAGATGGCCTTTAAAGGTCCCTTCCAACCCAAACTATCCTATGATTCTATGATTTCATGTTGCCCAGGAAGTATGAGGCCTCATTTCTAATGCTCAGTGCTGCAGTGAGTGTTTGTTTGCAAGGCTCTGTGCTGTGCCGGCAGATGCCCTCTCAAAGGTCTGGTCTCCTCGAGCCTTGGGGCTATGGGAAAAGCTATATTGTTCTTCAAACATAACCAAGTTTCACCCTATATGCTTGCAGAGAAAAAAATGGAAGTGTGAATTGGGTACAATCTAGCAGCTCCCATGGCCAATACAAGAGCCCTCCATTTACTGCTGTTGTCACTAAACCAGCTGTCTCATTCAGGGGTACTCTGACCCAGGAGGTTTCTTGCAGCTCCAGGGCTGCTTGAGTCGATACTCCTGCACCGAACTGTGAAAGCTGGCTCCCCAGGAAAGTTTCTGCCTCCTGCAGCTCCTTGTCGTGGCGGTCTGTAGCTACACGTGCTCAGCAGCGTGCACAGCCAGCTCCCAATAAGATATTTGCTGGAGGAAGCAATAAGACTAGAGTCTGATGCATCTGAAGACCAGAAAGCAACCCCTCTGCTTTGCTGGAGCCAAGGATCTGCCTGAACAGAGGGCTCCTCTTCTCAAACAGACAGCAGAAATGTCCCTGGGCCCTGCATTCCCAGTGAGACCATCACACTCACACTGGAGGGTGACAAAACCCACAAGGCCCTACCACAGCTACAGCTCTAAATGCCAGTGCAACTGCAGACCTCAGCTGCAGGACTGGGAGAAAATGGGGCCCATTCTGTGCAACAAGTAGTGTTTTAGGGAGAAAGTTAGGAAGACAGACTGAAAGAGCTGCCTTTTAAAGAGATGCTAACATTTAAAGGATGCCTTGAAGAATTTTGACTATTTTTGTGCTGCGAGCTGAGCTCTGCTGATCTAAATCCATATCAGCTGTGCTTCACAAGCACAGCAGCTCTGAGCTCAGCCCGGTTAGCTGTGGCCTTTTATCCTTGGGAAACGTGTCCCGCTCCAAAGATGGGAAGAAGCACATAGAAGAGAACAATGCTATGAAAAATGCTGGCAGTTCAGTCCTTGAAGCCAAAGAAACAGGCATGTGCTTGCAGGGGGTAAAATCCACGTGCAGCTAACTGCAGTTATCCTGAGACACTGCAAGCAAACGGCTAATTCAGCAGCCAGCCCATCCATCCAAGGCAGCTAAGAAGTGGAAAGACCTAATAGAAATTATACTGTAACTCACTCGCAATGCTACCAGGGATGGATTTGGCTTGGATGGTATACAGTATGCCAGTGTTCAATGTGCCACTAACAGCAAGATGCAGGACATGCTGAAGACCTATGCCAAAAAAGGGCCCCTTTGCTCCTCTGAGACTTCTCCTGCTTCTAGCACCTGATGCCCTCTGGCCTCACCAGTGATATCTGTGCAGGTTGCAGAGATGCTTTCAAGCCCTCTATGAACTGGGCTTCACAGAGGATGCCTGTCACATGTCACAGTGATTGCTTGGCCAGGGCGGTGATTGTGCCACAGGGTCTTTGCAGAAAGACAGATCTGAAGGCTGGGATAACACAGACAGAGGAGGCAGGGATCCCCTGCCCAGCTGCCCGCAGGTGGATGGGAAGCACGCAGCCCTGTGGGTTCGCAACAGCACCTGAACGCTGTCAAGGCCTTCAGCCTGGCTGTGTGGGCACTGGCAAGGTTTCAGAGCAGCACAAGCACCAAGCAATGTAGCTGGAAAGAGCCCAGCACATTGCTCCTTGGTGCTTACTCAGACCTTTCACTAAAAACCCTCCATGTTTTACTGCACACTGCTGTGAGGTGGAGCAATGCTGTTATACAGAGAGGAGACAGGAGACACAGCCAACACTTTTCTGCAGGGTTCAGGACAGACCTCAGCACCCTCAGAGCTCCCTCCTAATGCAGCCTCAGACACATACCTCTGGTGAGCTGCTCATGGCCGAACTGGTGGCCTGGCTTTCGATTCTCTGATTTCAACTGCAAAGCACCAAAGCAAGGCAGAGCGTTGCTCCATGCTGGAGCTTCTCTAGGCTCGGATCAGTATGCACTGAAAACCACTGCTCTGAATGCTCAACTGCACCTAAAATCAACTGCTTGTATTAAGCGGGGCCAGAAGACCCACAGCCGCCTCCTTGGGAGCAGTGGGAGAAGGAAAGATCTTCAGCTCCTGCACAGCAGCTGTCCTGCAGTGTGTCTTCCAGGTACCAACAGCTTATCTAGCAGACATAATGTGTCTGAAATTGTCCACATTCATCACTTTTGCCATGGTATTTGAGCGCCTCGCAATCTTTACCAGATCCCTGTGATATAGGGAGCTGCTGCTACCTGCTGGGAGCTTGTGGGGAACCGATGGGGATGGTGTGCATGGGTCTTCAGGGTGGGAGACGTCCCACCTCAGCCCCTCCCTGCCAGGCTGCCCAAACCCTGCGCCTCCTGTGACGGCTGGCTCCAGAGCACGACCATCTCCACTCTGCGGTAAGCAGCAAGGATGAGGAGCTTGGTTTCCGCTCCTCTTTTCTCCTAATGTTCTCTCTAGTGTTTTAAAAGCTCCTGCTTCACTTTTCTCTCCTTGGCTGCCAGCAAAAAGCCTGTGGGGCACAGGAGGGGCAGCAGGCAAGTGCCCCCAGGCACCCGCTTGGAGCCTTTGGAGGACACCGACGATTCCCCCAGCTGCTGGCCGTCAGCAGGAGGCCCCCAGCCTAGTGGATGTTGGCAGTGGGCGAGCTTGCCGCCTCCTTTGCTGAACACAGCTGCCCCCGAGCTGTGCTACCACAGCTCTCCGTTTCTGCGAGAAACCGTGCATGGCATCTGGCCACAAATGTTTGGGTGACCACACGCCCTGCCCGGACTCCAGCAGCCAGCCCCCGAGGGGAAAGCTGAATTGCTCTCCCAAACACGTAACCTTGTGTGTGGATGTGCAAGGGAGGTCTCCAGCAAAGGCCAGGCACCGCAGGCAGGGTGCTGCAGTAACCGAATATTTAGTTGTTGCATCTGCCTCTGGTTTCATCCCTGTCAAGTGGTATAAAAAATCAAATCAACATTAATAAGGGCATTTGGTGGAAGCTTTTAGGTTCTTATCTTGCTTTTAATGATTCATTCAGCTTCCCTCAGCTCTTGCAACCCAAGCCCTCTCCATCTCTCCCGTCCCGAACAAAACCTGCTGTGAGCCACCCCAGGACCTCTCAGCACTGTCTGGAGAAATTAAAGGGGCTTGGGCTACGTACCAGCTGTGAGGACTAAAGAACTCATAAAGGGAGGATGATTTCTCTATAGAGGCACACAGAAAACTGCCGTGTTCGCTTGAGCTCATTATTCTTAATTAGCAGCTCCACAGACCAGAGTAACCAAGATACTCCTGCTGCCACCATGTTTGGCCGTGCTGCGTTTTGTGATGGCATGCCGGCATCATCCTCAGCAGCCCCTGGCCCCCTCCCGCCACCACCACGGAATGGGAATGTGCCACCACACCGTGGCCCCGCAGTCAGGCTGATGCTCTGCTGATGTGGTAGCCACCACGGAGGGGATGGTGGAGCAGAGGAGGGAGTTTTTTTTCCCATGCTGACCCCTCCATTTTCTTTTCTCCAGTAAGTCCTGGCAGCGCAGTGGGGAGAAAGCCCCCATGGCTGGGAGGCAGGAGCCAGGGCATGCCTCACATCACTCTGCCCCTCACCTGACTGCAGTAAAGGCGGGAGGGAGCTACCTCCACCTCTGCGTCACGTCGGCCTAAGCAGCTCTCACCCCGGTTCATCCAGAGCGGAGAAACCCTCTAGTGCATCCCGCATCTGTCAGGCAGCTCTCCCTGCTCCTTGATGCTGATTTATGGTCTTCTTGTCCAGCTGCCAGAGGAACCCTTTATACCAGATAGCTTTTATCTCAAAATAAGCCCTGGAAAAATACCACAGGCTTTATTTGTCATTCGCTCTGGGAAAGTTTTGAGCTAATAAATAAAGCGAAGTTATTTTAAAGGGCAGGAGCTTTCCTGAAAACTTAAACTCAGGGCTCTGACAGAAACAACAATACCTCCATTGCCTAAATACCCATAACCTCAGCTCCTGCAAAATTAGGTTTCTCAGGCTGCAAAGAACAAAACTTTGCAAATCAAATTGCTTCACATTCATGTAATTAGCAATTATCTGCCTGGTGGAAAATGATTCCCCCACACAATATTTGGGTGAATCATACCCAAGTGGGGTTTTTTTACTTGTTTTTTACATGTGCACACACACACAAACACAGAGGCACATCAGGATCTTGGCCAAGTTCTCCTCTTTAATCTGCCCTTCATTTCAGTGCAATTCAGACCAGAGGTCTCAGATCTTAAACCACACGAGACTTCCAAGTGTTACCACAGGAGACTTCCAAGTGTTAATGTTGGTATTAGCAATCCCACTGCCCCACTGATACTAAAAGTCAAGTATGGGTCAGGGACATGGTCCTGCTCCCGGACATGGTCAGGCCAGGACTCCTGAGGACAGCTGAAGAGTTCCTGCACAGTTTTGCAGAGCTTTTTACAGTGCTTGGGCAAAGAGGTGGGAATGTTAACTCCCCCATGGAGGTGTGGACATGCAGGAGGCACAGTATCATGCAGGAGAAGGACCCTTCACCATGAGCTGGATTTTGCACTCTCATGATAGATCAGGGCTATCACATCCTCTGCTAGGACTCACTTTTGCCTAAACCTCATTGGAGCAGCAGCCTTGTGAGACACCCCTCCAGGAACAGCCATACTTCTCCTTATTCTCCTGGTCTTGTGGCAGCAGACGTGGCCTTTCATCAGTTTCCCAACTGGAAAAGTTGGTAGGATGATGAAAAAATGAATGGACCTCAGTAAATTCACCCAGTGATGTTGGCCAAGATTAACTGAGTCCCGCTGCTCAGGACACTAACACAACCATAAGCACTCAATGCAGCCGTTAGAACAATGTATATCCATGCATGTATCTATATTTTGATTGCAACTCATGAAAATCCGGGCTTCAAAGCCATTTAAACCCTTGAATTGGTTCAGCTCCCAAATCAGCAAGAAAACCACAAAGAACCAGACCACATGCTAGCATAAACCAGCACTGCCTCCACCATTCTCTGAAAAACACAGCCTTAGGGCTTTGCCCTGACAGGGTTTATATACACTTTGGATCTAATCCAGGAGTCCTTAGTCACCTCTCAAAGGAAAAATCCCCGTGGCCCTGCAAAGCAGCATGGCATTTGTACCCATGAGAGAAATGCAGAATGGGAGCCACAGGAGGGTTTTTGCTTTCTTTTTAGACTGGCTGAGACAGGGACCTGTGGGAGTAGTGGAAAGCCGCCTGCACCCAACGGAGAAAGCAAATACAGCTCTGGCAGGCAGTGCTGGAGAGTGCTTGGTGCAGGATCACATTACATGTAGAGCTGTCCCCAGACTTCATTTGTTTGCAGCCTGCACCATACCTCTCCTATATTATTTCAATATGGAGCTTGATCAGGACTGTTCACTTTAGGTTGCTTCTGGTATTTCTGCTCGCAAAGCGAATGGTTCACAGGGTACCTAGTGCTTTTTTTGTTGGGACTGGTTTCCCAGTTTGAAGGGAAACGTGACTTTATTGAAATGTGAGAATTCTGAATTCCATCCCCAACACACACATTGCAATGCTGCTCTGATATAAAAAAACCTCATAGTCTGTTTTTATGTTCTCTTTCCCCTCTATACTATTTAACATTGTTTCACAACAGCTCAGTACCAGCATGCATAATACACTTCATTTCTCCCAGCATGGTGAGACAGAATTTTATGTATAAAACTATTAAGAGAGCAGCTCCTCGTGCTGAATGAGACACCAGAACTCACTAGAGCAAAACACTCCCCCCTTAGCTTGTCATTGGGTAATTTGTCACAAAGGGACTCACTGAACATGAAATTAGCTTAAATTTTTTTTGAAAACTTCATAAAATGAAGGACTCTGTCTCCTCTCAAGGTGGGTCTAAAGCTGAAAGGCTACAACACAAGGCAAGCAATGCAGCAACCCTCATTGTGTTCACCGAAGGGGCTACCACTCATCTTATTTCAGGACATAGAGTGGCCAGACATCCCAACTGCTTTATATAAAACTGGCTTGTCTTGTTCCTGGCCTCCTTAAGGATTCCCAAAGATGCTGTCCACCCTCCTCTGCTGACAGAGGCTGGATCTGCAGTGGTGGTATCACTTCATGGCCCACCTGGAAAACAGAGAGTCTGGCCCAGATCCTTCATGGACAACTTCATTGGCTTCAGCAGGCAGCGGTGATTTACACTGCGTGAGGAGCTGGCTGTTTGCTCCTGGGTGGGTTGCTGGATAGGAATTAGATCTGATTGTGTGCTTGCTTATTCAGGTTTCGGTGCATCAAGCAGGGCAGCTGCTCTGTGGGACAAGCAGCTGATAGCCGTGCAGGGCCATGCAGCTCTGAGCCCTGGATCTGCTCAGCCTCATTAGTTTGCTGGCACAGCAATAACAGGCCTTCGACACTTTGGCTTCCTCTCCTGCCCCCAGCTCACATGTTGCACAAAAATTTCTAACTTTTTTTTCAGTGTACAAAGTGGCTTTGTGCAGTAACCAGATTAAATTTGGAGAGAGAGTGAGCCATCAACTGGAGAAGTCTGGTGTCAGAGCAGGAAATTTGAGGATAAGCATCTAAAAGCACTCTGTGCAGCACTATCTTGTGCATAGTTCAGATGGCTTCAACCTGGTCCAGGCCTCACGAAAGGATGGCAACGAAAGCCAGTGATCAATAGTTAAGAGATCTGAGAGAGGTCACAGCTTTGAAAACAGCTCAGAAGTGGAAAACAATGAGGAAGAATAAATGGTCAATTTTCAAGAGAACAAGCTCACCAGTGGAGTGCCATACAGTTGCATGGGAGGACATACAAGGCTTTGTAAAGTCTTTAACAGTCTGAGAGAACAGTCCAAACACACACACACACACACACACATCCCTCCATATATGTATACATATGTATACCCATACAAATATGCATATATACATGTATATGCATATTTGACTCAAGCTCAGAGAGAACTGTGGGAATCTTCAAAGGCATCCGAGAAGGGTGAGGGAGTGGGAAGATGAAGTCTGAAGAAATTAATGCAAAGCAATGCACACATCGATGGGAAAAAACCCAAACTACTCCTACACACCCTACACTGTAAATCAGCTGTAGCTGATCGTGAAAAGGACTTCGCAGCAGTCAGCCTGGTGAAGAACTCCACTCTGACATCAAGAAAACAAAAGAAACTCTTGGACATGCAAACAGTAGATTGAAAAAAATAGTATCAAACCAGCACGATGACATTCAGTAAATCTGCAGCAAGGGCACATACATGGTTTCTGTCATTCCACTTCAGAAAGGGAGAACATCAAGTAACAGGGTAAAAACTGATAAAGGGGTGCAGAGATTTCCATAGTAAGCCAGGCTGCACACAGTGGTTTTGTTTAGCTTAAAGATAAAGCAATATATAAAAGGTCTGCCTGACACTTCTCATTTATCCTTCCTTGACACAAGAACAAGGGATCTTTTGATGAAATTGAAAAGCAACGGATTTAAAAGAAATAAAAGGATTTTTATATTCTCACACCAAATTGTGGCACTAACTGATGAAGTATTTTTGAGGTCAGGAGATTAATATGATTAAAGACAGAATTAGATGTTTAGGTGAAAAATACAGTTACTTTAAATGGAAGTTTAGAAAAAAGCATGCAAGCCCCTGTGATGAAGAGGTATCAACAATATGCTTTCTCATTCAGTCCAGGTCAAACAACTAGGAATAAAGAATTGCTCCAAAGATGCTGGAGGAAGGCTCATAGCCCCAAAGCAGTGACCCTGGAAACGGTGCAGCCCTCCCACCACCACGCTGTGTGTCCTGAGCCGGGTGCATAGAAGGGGAGATGCTGTCAGGGACATGACAGCCCAGTGCCAATGAGACCATTACTATCTTCCAACTCCCATGCCCACCTTTCAGTATGGTTGTTGGAGGGCCTGGTAAAGGCTGAAGACCAGTTGAAGTCTAGAAAGTTCACCTGGCAGAGTGGATCCAGAATAGGGAGGCACTCTTCTGCTCATTTGGGAAAGACTGATCTAACCTGAATGGCCAACAGCGTAATTTGTGCTGAGAGGAGCCTGAGGAATCCAGACGTTTATTGAAACATGCATGCAAATAAGTCAGATAGATGAATAAAAAAAATTGCTATGTCTGCAGACAGATAAAAGGGTTGAATTTACTGAATAAGGGGAGTGATTTAACTCTCTTTTCTCTGGACCATGTAAGATTCAACATAACCCCCTGAGGAGGGTTACCCCAGGCTCCCAGTGGATAGGATTTGATCCATCAGCTGTTTTCATCCTACGTCAGCCTTATTTCCCCATCCTCCCTCCCTAGCTTGACCCCTCTTAACCTTTTGCTTCACGACTGCGCACTTTGGTTGGAAGAGGGGTTTGGAAATGAAATTACTGCAAGATGCAGAGGGCAATCAGGCAGCCCAGGGTGTGCTTCCAGAGGTCATGTCCTCCTGGCCTTTCCTATGGGAAAGTGCTGTCTAAACCTGCTCACGCCCTTCTCCAACAGGTTCAGAGCCCAAAGCTGACCACCCAGTTACATGCCTCTGATGCCTTTCTTCAGCCTGGTTACCCTGGAAGGACTGCTCTGCTGCAGGGAGCAAAGGACTTTTTCCTCTCTCCTCACTGGGACCCTGATGGTGTTGCTCAGAGTCAGAAAGTGACTCTCCCCGGGGAAGCGTGAGCGAAGTGGCTGCTCCATGTCAGTGGTGGGAATACAGAAAGGGACAAGATCTCCCCATGGTGGGCTCAGCTTTGTGGTGGGAACAAAACTCCAGTTCCTGGCTGCTGTGAGGCAGGATCCACAGACTGAGCCCAAGCAAACCACTCACAATGATAGGAGGACGTTTGCAGAGTGAAAGAGCTTCATTTCTTAGCTTCACGTGCCCTTGGATACATCAATATTTCCCTCTTGTGCCACAGAAGCATCGGCAGCCTTCTAAAGGAGTGGGTCTGGAATGACAGACAGGCGAGGAGCAGCATCGCAGAAACAACGTGACTCTGCCAAGGTCCTGCTGTAGCTTGGCACCTGGGACGGGCACAGGACTGAGTCGGTTGGTGCTCAGTGGACTCTGCCCACCAGGCCACGCTATTTCCTTGCTGCAAAGTCCCAGGTGTGCTCTCCAGCAAGAACAACAGTGACTGCAGCAGGCTTGGGACTTCCCAGCCACAGAAACAAAATTGAGTTTTGCCTGGTACTGAATAAGTGCAGCCAGGGCCTGCAGCAGAAGAAGGGGTGCACAGAGGCCTGCTGGTCACTAGAGTTGGTTACTAGCTCCCTTTCAATGATCCCACCAAGGGGAAAAAGACCCTAATGCTATTCCCAGCCCCTACCCTGACCTTGGTAACCCTGGTGGGCCACCATCTGTGGTCCTCTTCTGTTTGCTATGGGGCAATGCAAAAAGACGGGTGACATGTAAAAGCCAGCCTTGTCCAGGGACTGCTCGAGCACACATGGCCGCAAGAAATCTCCATTCTAGCTCTCTCTTTGGCCTCTTTATACTCAGAGAAGAGTGGAATGATAAGATCTATGCACAGTTTTCGGCTGCTGCTTTGTTTTTGAAGGCAGTGTGGTTCTCCAGATGGAGGAGATCTCTGCTTACTCTGGCTCTCTGTGAGGTAGTTTGTTTGTGAGAGAACCAGCACAGACACCCGTCACAGTTACACTATGACCCTGCGTCCTGCAAGTGGTTTAGGGACCATCTTGCAAGGGACCCATGAAAGGTGATGGAACGAGCATGTGGTGCCTTCCTGCCTTGGCGCAGGGGGTATCACACGCCTGACATGATAAGGACATTGCTCTCCTTTACAAATAGCTTTGCTAACCATGCCTGGGCCTGAAAGCCCGAGTGCATGTGTTTTCTTCTGCTCATCCTTGCCATCCACAGCTCCCGCAAAGAGGTGCGGGGCAGCCAGGCAGGACAGTGCACTGGCTGCACCTGATAGACAGTCTGGTGCTGCACACAGCCATTGACCCTGGTAAAGGGCTCTTCAGCACTGCTGAAAACAAAATACTTACACAAGCCAGAGGGGAAGGTGAGTGGCCCCTGGTCCTACCAAGACACCACTCCTCCAGTGCCAAAGCCCAGGCTCCCCAACACAGGTGGGCAACATCTGGAGGGAAGGGGGAGCTTGCACATCTTTGATTTCTTACTGTTGGGCTCTCTTCATCCTGTTCACCATAAACAGTCTTAAACTGGCTTTCAGACAATTTAAAATTGTGATTTTTTTTTCCAGAAGTGTCTCATGGAAAATGTTTAGAGGTCTTCAGCCCCAAAACAGCTGCCAAACACTACTACAGAGGGGCTAAGGTGTTTCCTTCCTCGCCCCCCATCAGGGCTGTTTCACGAAGGGGCAGTGAGAAAGCCTCCAAGCTCCATGGTAAAGGGAAACTCAGAGCTGGGACATCACCGAGGAAGAAAGAGGGCTCTGGGGTTTTGCATGCGTAGAGAGGAGGCGCACAGACACGCATAAGAGGAGATGAGCCAGACAGTTACACATCTAAGAATGTGCAGAGAAATCATTGCCACCAGTGGCTGCAGGGTCCTCCCCATCCCATAAAACCCTGTCAGAAAAGCAGGGAAAGGGGGGGGCAGCAGCTGATAGGAGGAAGGTGCCAGAGCTGAGAGTCCAAGACACTCATCTGGGATGTACAGAAGTGCAGCTGGCCTTGTTTCTGGCACATCCGCAGCAATTCCCTCAAAGCTAAGGATCAAACAGATTTAAATACAAGGTATCTTGGTCCTTATACAAGCTCTAACCCTACACTGGAGTCCTTTGGGAAATAAAACCAACAACCACAAGTCCCTTCCCTTTGGAGCAGGAGCTATGGCTTTGCATCCCTAAGCATGTCAACACACATTGGACATGCTCTCCTACGGCCCCAGCTACTATTTCTGTCCCCGGATCTCCACAGCTTCTTCCAGTGATGCCAGTGTGGTGTCCAATTAACTCATCAGTCACAGCTCCACAAGCTTTGTTGGGTGCAAACTCTCAACTACATAAATAATAAATAGGAAAATTAACATCTTGTCTCTGTTTCTCTGCTCCTTTCAATTGCAAATGCATCTGGTGCAGGCACCTTAGTGTATATGCACACACAAACACACACACACATGCACACCCACATGGAGAAGCTAAGTGCCTCCACTCCAGGTTGATTAATTCTGCATTTGGTGATGAGTTCAGTTAGTGGAAAGGCTGTACATACTGGATTTAATAGACCTAATTTTCATTAATCTTGCTGCTTCTCTCTCTGCCTCACCAGAGAAAGGAACTGAGGTTAATGAGAAAAAAGAAGTCTCCTTCGCAGAGCTGGTGGGAGTTCACAACAGGGCTGCGTTGGTTATTTTCCATATTCCCCCGAGGCCCATGTAGGAACAGACATTTAGTCCAAACTATATTACTTGGCTAACAAGATTTACAAGCAGTTTGAGATAATGCAATCATTTCCAAAATGAAGGAAAGGCATTCTCTAAAAAGTAAAGCTGGGAGGAGGGAGCCGAGGGCTCATTTTCTCAAAATCCATTATGTACAGCCTGGGTTTTGTGTGTGTGTGTGTGTTGCTTTCAGACTATGAAGACTGAATTAAAGGCCAGCTCTGTATACTCATTGCTAGCCTTTATCTGCAGCATCATTTTTCATCTTCATCTGGATCTTTTCCCTCCCTCTGCCTCCCATGAATCTTATACAAACAAACAACGAAATCTAATCAGGCTGCCCAACCTCGTCTCATCGCCGCTGCGTGTTACTCCACGCAGCCTTCGCTTGTCAGCAGCAATGCAAGAGCAGAGCATGTATCAATACAAACAGGAATGCTTAGCTAATGCAATAACACTCTCACAGACGGATGCCTGCTTTGCAGTGTGTCAGATCCCCAGAGATCGTGCCTGCTCCTTATTCACCTGAAACTGTGGAGTAATGTGATTAGCTCTCCAAAATGTTTGATGGTCATTGAATCATAGAAATCAGAGATGGAAAAACCGACTGCATTATACTGCTGTCCACCACCTATGTATGCACCCATGCATGTACACATATGCTGCCTGCTGCCAATGCAGTATCTCTCTCTAGGGCTGAGTACGGTTGGGTTTTAAATTACTCTGGTGATGGGGTTTCCAGCATCTCCCTGGGAGTCTGTGAGCTAACCAGGCAGACATCACCCACTGTACTGACAGTCCTTTCTCCCCAAATGACTAACTTTCACTTGCTCCATCATCCTTGCTACGCATGCTGCTGAGTCCCCTGTCAGAAAGCAGTCTTGTCCCAGCTCCACCAAGCTCTGCACACGCATTTCTGCTGTTTCACTACAAGCGAATCCCTCAGGCTTTCTCCACCCCCATGTCTGTGGTCCTCCTGGGGCTGTGCACTGACTCATGCCCATGCAGGCAGCTGAGGTTTCACTATAGAGGGATGAGGAGATTGTGGGTGGTTGTGGTGCATGGGGCAGGATGGCCAGGGCAGAGGAACTCAAGGACAGGTCAAGGACCATGCTCAGCACAGGAGAGGATGCACTGAGTGTGGCTGGAGGAGCAGAGGGAAGAGCAAGGGAGCAAACCTTGCTCCCCCTCCCAAAAAGGAAGGTGGCACATTAGAAATCCTGCATGACTTTAAAGACAAACTACTTTCATGCACTTCATTTGCCAGGTTTCACGTGCGCAATAAGATCTGGTAAGTGCACAGGCTGTTTAATATTAAATGTACTATTTATTATTTACACAGCAAAAAGTGCATGCTAAGGAGCTCTTCCAAGGCAGACGCGCCGAGCCTGGCCCCAAAAAACCTCCCTTACTCCTCCCAGCAAGGCCAAGAGGAGCAAACTCTTTAAAAGTCTGGGAATACATCCACCAGCAGCATGGGTGTATGTAGGTCATGGCGATGCAGCGGAGCCTGGGGCCGCGGCCAGGCTGGGCCATGCTGCCTTGGGCCAGCACTGTGCCTGGGCCTCTTCCCCCAACCTCTTCCTGCAAACCAGGTCTGCTCATGGCGCGGCTTCCCCTCTGCGCCTTCCCTCCTGAGCTACACCAGGGAGGAGTTGTCCTGCCCTTGGTATTTTCTGATTTCTGACAAGGTGAAGGCAGCAAGGGGAAAAAGAAAACATTTCGAAACAGGACAATGCCGTACATCAACCAAAAAAAGGGAAGAGGGAGGCTAGACTGGCAGCTCAGCAACCCCGGGTGCGAGCACTGGGGGCGTTTCTCCGGGGCTCCAGGCATGAACACAGGGGTACAGGATTACAAGGCTGCAGGGAGGGATTCTTGCTGGAGATGGTGGGAAAAGCTCCAGATCCCTTTGGAAATCCCTCTCATTTCAAGTGGTTACACAATAGCCTAGGTTTGCCAATTAGATGCAAGAGATGTTAAAGCTAAAGGTACCTGCAAAAGCCTTAGACTAAAGCCCAGGCAATGCTTCTTTGAAAGAAAAAAGGGTATTTCTCTTAACTGATTAATAGTTCAGACTCTGGCTAAATTTGTAGCAGCCTACAGTAAATCTGGGGGTCAGCTACCATCGCTGTCTGCCTGCCATCCTCATGCCACTGCTGGGAGCATGGGACAGCCCCTTCCTCCTGTGGCAGCTTTCTCCTAGGGGTGCCGGCTGTTCCTGGTGGCCCCAAACCAAGCCCCACCATGTCCAAAACCACACTACAGTTCAGGGCCAGGCAGGCAGTCTGCCCCCCCCCCCCCCCCACCCTTGAAAGTCTTGAGTGCTTTGTTTTGGAGATGTTGACAGCAGGAGTCATCTTCCAAAGCAAAGAGTGGGGTCCTGGCTTATGCCACAGCAAGGCTTGTCTCCCGGCATGCCACTGAGACAGCTGTGACATAAACGACTGCGATGGCTTCGAGGCGGTTTCGTGTTGATGCATTCAGAGTACCTCACCGCCTGCCTCCCAGACACAGGAGCCATTTAGGAGGCATGACTTTTTAAAGAAAGCAGCTGTGATATTTTCCCCTTGCACAGAGCAGTTTCTGGCAACTTGTAAAGAGAAGTTCAGCCTGCACACAGTGTAAGAGACTTTCAGATGATACCCTTATCCTCACCACACCGTGATGAGCCAAACTTTGACACTTTCATGCCAACACTTCTCCCATGCAGTTTCCATCAGACTCTCCTCCAGCACTTCCGTGCTTTTCATTCCTGAACAGTCTTGTATTTGTTGATAAGAAAATGGAAGTCACAGCTCCAGAAAATACATGTAAAATTGTATTGCACACAAACAGTCTGCAGATCAGACAGACTGCACCTCCCCATGACCAATGCATGTGTGCTTAGCCCCAAAACACAGACAGATAGCTGGGGAAAATTCCTTATCCAAACCCCACCATGCTGAAAATGTCTATGTATATATGATGGAAGCACACACCCTTTAGCTTCCAGATACCCAGTGGTTTGCACAATGCATCTCAAAACTGTTCACTGTCGGCAGGGCTGTGTTGCACTAGGCCAGCAGAAGCTGCCTGATAAACTAAAGCAGCTCAGAGTTCAAAGTGATGGAAGAAGCAGCAGGCAAAACACTGTAACTCATCAGACAATGTAAGAGATCATAAGTAATAAGCAGCAGCAGCAGTCTACAAAGTAATTTATAAAGGGCTTGATGAGTAACTCAGCTGAGCTGCTGGATTACACACAAGACGAATCATTTCATTTCTGTCCTTATGCAGCAGTCCATTTGCAGTGTGCAAGGAACCATCCCTGCTCCTCACATCTCAGGGGCTTCAGATAAAAGGGTGAGAATAGTTGCGAAAACCAGGCAACACAAGGCAAATTTTTCACTTACTCCTGAAAGAGATGAGTGATTCTGCATGTCTGATCTCTATAATTGCGGAGTACTTGATATGCACAGATGTGCAAAGCCCTAAACGGACACACAACTGTGAAAAATTCAAGAAGTGGGCTGTGCTGGCTGATAGCTGTTCCTAAATTCAAACCCAGATTTGGCTGGAGGCACTGACTTACACCTTATAAAGCTGCACTGATTTCTGCCCTGTGCAATACTGTTGAAATTCAGGGAACAAAATATCTGCAAGGGGGACCCATAGTGAACCTGCATACTGTCAGGTGCAGAAGCTACAAGCACCCATTTCTCTGACCCCATCCAGCCACCACCTCCAACGTATCAGTCCTGCTTCCTTGACAAAGCCTCCCTGGCTGTCTTCCCAGGAGAATCCTACTGCTTCAGCTTCCCTGCTCTCCCAGGATTTTTCCCCAGGCTGTCTCCATTCTGGCTTCTTATGAGGGGTCCCCGAGTAACCTGCTCTCTACTTTGAATTGCGTGAATCATGCAGAGACACAGACAAGCCAACAAATAACTTGCCTTGTTCTCCTGAGGGATTTGGGTCAGCATCTTTGAAGTGTTTCCTGTACTTGCAACAAGGAAACTTCTGCTGCACATGCAGTATGTGTGTGCAGGACATATTACAACTAGGCACGTGGTTCCTTGCAGGTTCATCTGCAAATGCACAGCAAGGCTGATGTGGCCAAAAGGCACTTGGATCCTTGCAGAGCACTTGTACAGTCAGACCAGTAGTGAGCTGTGTGCATTCATCTGGGACTGACAGGCCTCTGGGACTTCAGCCTTGATAGCTCTATTCCTCTGCTTGCACAGAGACAGCATATTGTGAAGGTCCTGTCCAGGGAGAAGCAGATTCCTGCCGTCTGAGCCTAGCACCTGGCTAAGAGACAACTGATGGCGAAGATGAACCTCTACTGGAAATGGCACCTGTGGTTTCAGAGTCACACAGAGACCAAGCATTTGGAGTGTAACCACTTCCAAATGTTGCTCATCAAAGCAACATTAATTAATTAATTGCATTTGCAGCAAAACATACAGGTGTGTCGATCTTGTCAGGGGAGCTGGGGCATTCCTGGAGGGTGTTGAGTTTGGGATACACGTGCAGCTCATTCTCTAGTGAAGCCTAGGCTATGTTGCGTGGGGGCCCATGCACACTCTTCCTTTCCCCTTGCATGATGTGTGGGTGAGCAGCTCCCGTCCCCAGGCATGGGCTCTGCCAGTGAGCCGAGCTGCTGGGTGGAGGAGCCTGGGGCTGGGGGGACAGCTGAGTATGATCTGGCTCATTCCCGTGCTCCCTGCAAGGTGAGTCCTGCTAGCTGTTCTCAAGTGACAATGCACCTCTGGGGTCTTGCCAGGTGAGCTGGGTTTATGTCAAATGGAAAGACATCAGGAGATAACGTCTTCAAAATGCTTCAAATCACTGCCTTGCCTTTCAGTCCACTGCGCTGAGGGAGAGTTGCCCCAGCTGCCCTTGCTCTGCATCCCTGTGTGCAGTGGCACCACTGCCACTGCCTGAGAAAGCCCTCAGCTGGGCTTTGGCATCTCTGATATGCCTCGGGCATGGGGATGGCAGGTCCCGGCTCACCCAAAGGAGAGCCATTCCCTGATACTCTCTCATGTAGCACTCTGCTGCTCAGTGTAGCATAGACAACATCCTTCAGCCCCATCAAGCTCACTTGGCTCATGCTCAGCAGCAGCAGGCAGACTTTTGGCTGCAGATTTCACCAGCAGCCCCAAAGTGGACCTCTCCATACCATGACATTTCAAGACAGTCCTGCTGTTCCAGCATCTTGCTCTAGGTGGTTCAGCATTACCCAGCACTGATTTTAAGCCTTAAAGGGTTAGTTTTCACCATGCCACAAAGAGCCATGTAACTGCACCCTGGGAATCACCTAGTTGCTAGAAGAGAAGGGTTTGTTATGAAGGAGGACAGAAGAGCCTGGGAGCTTCTGGTAAAAAAATAACTTAAAAACCCCCACAGCAATCAAATAGTTAATGCTGGTTTTTTAAACCCCGGGCTGCCATTGTTCATGGCTGGTTGCAGGTAGAAGCCCCTACAGCAGCCAGCTCTCTGGTCCTGCTAGAGCATGGAGTGTGGGAAAGGACTGGGCAGAGTTTGTGCCATAGCTGACATTTCCAAGTACAGTTGTGTCAGCAAGGCTGGCCAGATGTGAGACCAGGAGCACACCAAGCCGTACCTAGGGAGCAGTCTGACTTCCCAAAGCATGGCAAAATAACAGCACAGTCCAGTCTTCCCTCCAAACTCATGACCATGAGACATCTGCGCCTTGCTGTCTTCATCCATCTGCTTCAAAACAAAGACCCACATCTCTGATGGCAAAGAACAAGGCGCAAACAGTTCCCCTTCACCTGAGAACCCCAAAACTGGGGAAGTGTGCAAACCCTGCTTTCTCCTGCTCTACAGCCGGTGGTTTATCAGTAAGGCGAGGGGAACAAACCCTTCCTGGCTGAAAGATGGCTTCCAAGAGGGATGTGGTGAGGGAGAGTGTTTCTATTCTGAGCCACATCTCCCAAGGTCTCCAGCGCCCGGCTGCTTTCCCAGAACTTGCTTTAATTTCTCAGGAATGAAGGGAGGGAGGGGCAGGCCGCAGAGACCCTTTTTCTAGGGGGCTGCCTTTTGGAACTGTGACAGTGGGCTTTCAGCTTCGAGGCGGTCACAGGGAGGCAGGAGCACCGAGTATGCTAGAGCGCCACGGGCTCTGCTGTTTGCTCAGTTAGGTACACCTAATCCTGCACCATCAAACTTCAAACACATCAGGCTCTCCAGTTCTCTTTATTTCCTAATTTATTCTCCCAGGCAAAGACGTTGGCTGGTTTGTTCTAGCGTAACTCCTCTCCAAGGCAGGTTCGAGACTATCCCAGCTTCCACCAGCTGGGTAATAAACCACGATAATAATGCATTGCAGCAGAGCAATTAGCAGGGGGGAAGGAAAGTAGAGCGAGGGAATGAGCATGAATGAGAGCTGTCGTGAGCCACCACGTCTGCGGTGATTTATTTTCAATTTCACTTATTAAAACTGCTCTGGGTACAGACTGCCTTTCCCCACTTCATCTTCGTTATTGCTCCACCTGCCTTGAGACTGGGTGACATGGGTGTTTTGATAGACTAACTGGACGCCTGGCTAATTTCCCTGGTGTTTCCTCTGTGGTGTGATGAAACCGCTGCTCCAGAGAATCACGGCAGCCATGTCAGGCAAAGCCCTTGCTTTCCCCAAGACAGGTCTGTGCTGCAGGGCCCTGAAGCACAACTGTGTCCCCACCCTTGAGGTGATCTCTGTTTGCACTGGCATGCACAGGCCAAGAAAACAGCAGGCAAACATATTTCTCCTCTCTCCAGATGTCCTGCCATCAAGATCAGGGGACAGGTGAGCCCCTCTGACTTGCTGCTTCAGGTATGGCACAGGGGGCTGCCAGGGCCATGGAGAAATCAGGCTCCAGGAGAGACCTCTGCTCAACACAGAAACTGCCCAACTGGGAGCAAACCCACACTGTCCTCCTGTAAGGCTTTGGCCCGACCGAGAGGCTGGTGCTGGCATGGACCCGGGGTCAGCAGGACTGCCTGTTCTCATGGACACAAATGAGTCCCAAGGCGAATGGCTTGAGACATTACAGCCCTGATGTCAGCTGAGGGTTGATGTAGCACAGATTTTTGCTCCACTTACGACCCTCATTTCAGTACTGCAGAAGAAATGAGCTTTTGCTACAGTCCATAACCAGCACTCCTTCCAGCTTGCGAGACGTCTTCAGGGTAGGATATGGGGTGCCAAGTACAACATCTCCTACCAGTCACAGTCATACCCTGGTGTTCAGCATTTCCTTGAGTCATACTCAGCAGGCACGAGGGTTTGCTCTGTGCTGGAGGAAATTCAAGGCAAGGACACTTTGTAGCACCAGAAGTTATGGTGGTCAAAGATCTCTTTCCCATAGAAAATCAAGTTGTTTCAGAGAGGTGCATCTCACTCACTCACCAGTGGAGAGTCTGCACACCAGCTGGCATGGGATCTGTTTGCGTGGGAAGCAAAAAGCAAACAGGGAGTTTCTCCCTCTTGCACTGATGGAGACCATGAATGAGATCCCTTGCAGGTGGCAAGCTGCCAATGACTCCCAAAAATGCTGTGGTCTGGATCACGCTCAAGAAACCATACCATCACATTAATAGCTTCATCAGTTATCAATCAGCTTTTTTTCTCTCCTGCCTTTAGGTCACCAAAGTGTTGAGGACTGGTTCTGCTCCAAAAGGATTGATTTCCTTCCACAACAGTTTTGCACCCATCTCTTCTCCCCAACTTGCTCATGTCTTTCACATCTCCAATGATTTGTGAGACGTAATCAGCCAATTCAATGGTGTTCATGGGCAGATCCAGCAGCATCTGGACCCTGAACAGGACATACTGCAGCAAAACCAA
The DNA here is from genome assembly GCA_009819775.1 of Phoenicopterus ruber ruber. Taxonomy (NCBI): domain Eukaryota; kingdom Metazoa; phylum Chordata; class Aves; order Phoenicopteriformes; family Phoenicopteridae; genus Phoenicopterus; species Phoenicopterus ruber. The sequence continues at coordinate 13,093,063 of CM020217.1, forward strand.
ATAAAGGGCACTGATTTCACAAGTCAAAGGCTTCTTTAGAGCAATGGAAAAACACCTACTTCCCATGCTAAACTAGGATTTGTGCATCTGTCTTCAGTGCCTCACACAAGGAATTATGGCTGCCTCATCGGCAGGATTTAGAGCTGCAGTCAGCTCAGAAAGATCACGAGGCTGTATTTACTTTCTGACAGATGTATGGGTTTATCACATCCTCTCCTTTGAATATATATGCCCTTGAGTATATATACTCCCAAGGTGTCTTTGGGTAGAACTCCAAGAATATGACTGAGAGAAGATCTTGGCCTTTTCCCGGGCAGTTAAGCTTTGTGTCCAAGCACAGCAGGATTGATAGCGCAAGGCATGCTGGAGAAGAGGTTTCCTCACTTGTGCAATGTACCAATTTGGGTCTAATTTGCCCTGGCTGCCAGCTACTAATACAACAAGTACTTTAACCAGACATGTTCTTAGAGTGCTCCTCTTGCTCACGTGTGCTGGGCTATATGGTTGCACACTGTGATTGTGTATCTAAAATTATGGCAGCTGATAAACTGAAGGCAGAAAAGGAAGTTAGAGCTCAAGCAAAAGTCTGCCAAGTTTCTAATAAAATTCAAAACACAGCAATATTTAAGAGTGTACATGAAGCCAGCATTTGTCTGTGTTTCAGTCTGCCTTGAAATCCCTTGAGCAATCAACCCACGTGGAGGCAGCTTAAGGAATGGAAAAATCAGTCACTTCTATTTCTCATGTCTTTTTTAGTCTGCAAAGTACAATATGCAGTGGGAAAATGAGATCCAAACCACTTACTCGGCAACAAAAGCAATTTTGGTTTTTTTCAACTTGAGAAAACCAATGATAACTCTTCCTAAGGCCTCTCATGACAGAAGTCCATGGATGCTTGACCAATCACCTATCATCAAATGTGAAAGTTTCTCAAAAGAGTGCACTTGTTCACTAGCTCCCCAAATGATCCTTTATTTCCATTGTCCGTGGGCACACATGTTGTGATCCAAGAGGCTTGTTCACGAGTCTAACAAAAAAACCCACTTCCTCCCATCATTACCACTGCAGTTCTAGCTATTTAGTGCTGCACTCCCAAGCACAGGTTTTTAGTCAGTTCTTGTTAAATATCCAAAAAGGAAGAGGCCCCTGGGCATTTGTGCTGGGTCTGAGGTTGTGTTCTCCATCTCATACAGACAAGGTTTGGGGGATCCTTGCTGCCAAGGTCCCTGTTTCCCCGAGTCTTGCAACGAAAAAAGTTCCTCTAGTGGTGGGAGACACACACAGATACCCTGAATGAGTCAGGAGGAAGGTGAGGGTCACATTTATTGCTTGCATATCACTCTGTGTCAGCACATCCATGTGCTCTGAACTCTGAAAGGAGAGTGCAAATCTGATTCCCTGATGGTTTCCCATCCTGGAAACATCTCAGCAAGGACATTTCTCTTCTCTCAAGTCCAAGTGAGGAAGACAAGGCTGCTCTCTCCAGCATAACCAGTGTCTTTGCAGGCATTACTGTGGTCTGGAGCTGGGCCAGCACGAGCCAGAGGGCCACCTACATGACTTGCTGCCGTGCCACAGGCACCATTGGTACAGGTGAGCGAGCTGGGAGGGAGAGGCCAGTCTGGCCTGGGGCACCTACAGAAGTACCCTAAGCTGTTCTCTGTGTGAAAGGAGAGGACAAGGTGTTTGGATCAGTCCCTACCATGGCAATGTGCAGAACAGCGTACAAGGTCTATGCTATAGCTAGCTTCCCCTACGTGGAGGGGAAAGATTCTTGTAAACTCTTCATCCCAACCCTAACCAGGTTATGGCTATGAGGAGGTCCACTCTACAATATGGGGAACAAGCTCCAATCCCAAGACAAGGTGGGACATTGCAGTTGATAATAACCTAATATTGGGGTCAAAGGAGACCCAAGTCTCTGAAGCAATCTGACCTAGATCAAGGTAAATATTTGGTGGGTGGAGAGGGACAACCCTACAGCTGCAGAGAAGTAGGAACCTGGAAAGAGGCAGACAGGGCTGGAGTTGCCCATGGTTGTGCAGAGACTCCCTCTTTCCCTTTCCATCTGGGGCAAGCTCTTTGTTGACATTTTGGCTCATATTAACATGTTTGCAGCTTTCCCCACTCTTGGAGAAGAGGGGAAAGCTCATGAGAAACAGCTCTCAGCTGCAAAAAAATGTGCCTCTCGGAGGCCTTAGCCAGGCCAAAGTGGATCGCTAGAGAAATCCTTATGAAAGCTGTCACTAAACAAGATGCCAGTGGCCCTGAGTTGCAGCTGGTATTTCCTGAGCTCTGATCATGTTAAGTCGCATCCTGGTGTTTGGCACAACCCCTTAAAATCACCACTTTGTGCAATAAGACCAGTTTTCCAAATACCGTAGCTCACATTTTAGCTGCTTGTTTTATCAGCTGTAATACCAGCTCACATGATGTGAATAGTGACCTACAACCAGAAATACCTTTGCTTGTGACAGTTTTGGCTCTAAGTTTCGACTCTGAAGTACTAATTGCCCTTATGGGGAGAGTTTTTCCCAGTTTTCCTTTTGAATATAAGGGATCTCAGATCTTTAAACAAAGCAGACTAAATCACTGCATTTGAGTAGAGGCCACTTGCTGCTCTGGCTTAAGGAAAATTTCTTTATTTCTTCTAAATGTCCACAATTCTTTTTAGAGGAACAGTATTTACTATCAGAGCTGTCCAAAAAAGTCTTGTTAAAAGATTTGTTTTCCCCCACAAAACTCATCTTGCAATTCTTTGCTGAAAATTTCAAGCCCTCTCTATCCTCCAAACTAAATGTTCGAATACCACATTTGCCCTGCTTATTTTTTACAATATTATTTTTAATATTGTTATATTTCTCTTATTACTAACTTTATTATTATTATTATTATTATATACTAGGAAATACTCATTTCCCTACCTTTTCTTTAACTCCTCGCTGTTGCTGTTTCCTACCCATTTCTTTGACTTTCCTTCCAGCATTTCATTAATTTTTCAAAACTGTCAAAAAATGGAGGGGAAAAAAGGAAAAACTGCTCTTTCACTTCTTTTTGCTAAACAGACTTTCTAAAGCAGATGGAATTCTGAACTGCTACAAAGTTACCACAGCCATGGTTTTACTTTTCATTTGCCATATCAGAGATTTCGTCCCACAAACCCAAGGAATTCTGGAAAAGATGGAGAACAGAAAAAGAGAGAAGTTTAAGAAAGAAAGAAAGTAAAGAATTTCTTCCGCAACTCTCCCTGTGACTTGACAATAACCTATAGCCCTGTTTGGAAAGATGGAATAAGAGCCAGAAAGCAAAAAAAGGTGAAGATTCTAGGTTTTAGGTTGGTTTAGGTATTTTTCCTGGATTAATCTAGCATTTTCTTATTTCAACAGTGTGAGGGTTTGTATTTTTTCAATTAAATTTCTTTTCCTCCTCTTCAGTCAGCTCTGTCCTTCAGACTATGTAATAATTTTTCCTATTTAATATTTCTCTAGTTCATTTTGCATTTGCTTCCAAAAATAGGGCTTAGCACTAATTATTTCTGGTTCTGGGAATAATTAACTCAGACAAGAGCCCTCCCCATATGCAACTGGCATCACTCCTGCCCACACAGAGCATTGTGTCTACATTTATCACATCCAAACACAGTTCCATAATTCTTTGTGCAAAGAAAATTGTAAGACACGCAGCACCATCACCTGCCCTCGTGTTTTGGTTTCCCTCCGCTCAAGGTACACCCCAAAGCCTCCATCTTAGTGAACCACTGTCTCTAAGGACACTACCTCCATGATGTCTAGGGGCAGGCAGTTTCCTAGTTACAAGGTATTTGTCTTCCGCACCAAGTGTCCATTTGCTGCTGGTGAGATATGGAGAACGAAGGCTCTGGGGCATTATCAGCCTAAGTCAACACATACTATTAATAATCATTACTTCTGCACTGCACATTGCTTGGCACCCTCAGCCAGATTAGCTCTGCTTTTTGCATCACAGCTGTACACATGCTTATTACCGCACAGTTTACAACCAATGCAATTACTTGGGCAATTACTAAAAATTACTGATACGGCAGAAAGACTTTTTTTATCTCTTGAACCACCGGAAAACCTCCAGGGCTAAAAAAACAGTAATAAAGTGATTGTCACAGGGATTAAATGATTCCCCCCCCCCCCCCCCCCCCCCACTTTCTTGAGTATTTGCTTTTTTTCTGGTTCACATGCAGAACTGCCCTAATCATTCTGGCAGTAGCATTGCCAGGCCTCGTTTCTTATGGCGAGAAGAGAAGTAAGCGAGCATGAGCCTGGGGGAGGATCCTCCCTGCAGGTGCAGTCGAGCTGGTGGAAAACAGCAGCTCGAGGCAGGACGAGTGAGAGGTACCAAAGTAACCAGCTCAGACAGGGACAGAGGGAATCGCTGCCCCATAATTGCAAATTTCCAGCTATTTTCAGAGCATGACTGAATAAGTTGGTCTGCTTTTAATTCTGAAGTGTAATACTTACAGTCCTTTAAACTGTCTGAATAAAGAGAGGGAAAAAAATGAAATGAAAACCTGGAATAAGGACAAAGCAAACAGAAATTATGTTCACAGAGGCCTCCTGATACCTCTCAATGTCCAGTGCCAGAGAGAAAGATAGGTGCTAAAATCTTAAACTTTCCTACTTCCAGCATGTGTCACAGACAGAAAATCCTGGCTTTGCAAGGGGACACCAGGGACTGACACTGTTTTGGCCAATTATACCCTGTGTTTCTGCTGTCCAGTATCCTGCCTGTCCTGCCTGATACAAATGTGCCCTTGTGTGTACCAGCAAATCAATGCTCACAGGTTTTTGGAAAGCCCCATGTCTCCTGGATACATGGCTCAGGACCTCCAAGTCACGAGCAGCTGCCCTGGTTTTGTCCTTATAATGTACATAAAGAGACATAAACTGACTAGGAAGCAGGTGCCAAGCAAGATGAAAAAATCTCAATGAATGATTTCAAACAAACCATGCCCAAAACCCATGAGCTTCTACTTGAGGTTTGAAGTGTGCTGTGGAGAGCCGAATCTAGTCTTTCAGTCCAGCAACAGCTAAAGCATATTAGAAAATCTATGAAGGTCTGTTGGTTTCTCTCGAGAAACGCTCGGCAATTGAAGCTGGCAGGAGGCTGTGGGCAGGACATGGCTGCGGGCAGGACACGGATGCTGTTTTTCTCCTCCCAGCAGACTCAGTCCCACCTGTGGGTTGCTGAATTGCAGAAAGCTCTCCCCAAAGCCTGGCAGGGAAACTGGAACAATGATGCACGCCAGGAGGTTCCCATAGGCTGACCCCAGAACCCTGTGCCTCCATTTCCCACCTGCAAGGGCAAGATTTATGGGATTTTAGGCTTGTACAAAGTCTACAAAGTCCTTTGGGCAGGATGTAGTGTTATCAGGTGCTGGCATGGCAGGGCCCTACTTTTGGTCCCTGGACATGGAAATACTGCTCCGTCACATGAAGCAATAAACTGCTGTGGGTGCTGGGAGAGAGCAAGTGGAGAGGTGGTGCACAGGATGGAGAATGCCACAAAGGCTGGGGAGGGAGAACAAAAGCATGTGGCCTGCATGGTGACAGGTAGAGGCACAGCTGTGGCGCTGCAGAAGAGGTGAAGGACAGCAGAAACAATGCGGGGGTAACCTGTCTGACCTGCGTGCTCTCAAGAACCCACATTGTGGTTAAACTGCCCGAGGGCAGCCGATAACACACCGCATATAAAGAATCCTGCATGCACCAAGAGGACTGGCAAGCAGCGGGGGTCCCAGCACAGGCAGGATGATCACACAGCGAGGAGAGCCAGGCTGGGCTGGATAAATCCCAAAGGGCCACTGCTGGAGTAGCATGAGAACACAAGTGGGAGCAGGCCGGTTTTCCCTGCAAGATGCCTGTGCTGGAGGACAGGAGCTGAGAGGGACACTTTTGGGGCAGCAGCCCCCATGCACGCGGGTTCCCATTCACAGTCTCAGGCAAGCAGGAGATACTGGATGCCGGCTCCAGCCACACACAGCAGGGCAAAGATTTGCCTCACTGCCCTGAGACATCTATTTTTAAACACATTGCATATGTTTCCTTTCATTACCAGTCATACTCATTTGCTTTGAAAGGAGGTTACAAATAAGGAGAAAGCCCCTTGTTAATTAAGTGATTGAATGGGCCCATGCCTTTGGCTGAAGTGATTTATTGCCTCCTCCCTCTCATAGCAACCACACAGGCTTAAAGGCTGCAAGAGGAAGAGCTGCTCAGCTCTTGTTGGAAATGAACTGGGCAAAGACCAACGTGGAGGAGATGGGATTGACCCCAGTCATTGGTCGCCTGTCTTTTAACCTCTAGACAGATCAAAACCTCTGCTCTGCCGGCACCGTGTTTGGTGTTATTTACTCTGGAGTATCAAAATTCCCTCCCACTTGGCATTTCTGAAGGGTGTAAATACAGGCAGGACAAATGGGCAGAGATTTCCAAAAAATCTCATCTACAGGCATTTTTCCATGCACAGAAGTACCCCTACTCTCTGCCAACCCAGAGGGCAACTTGTGCCATCCTTAAAGTCAGTCCCAGCAACTGATTTATCAGACAGGTTTCTGGCTGCCTTCAGAGAGAAGGCCAGAAAGTACCACTGGGAATTGGGCTTCCCTGGGTGATAAGAGAGGGAGGAAAAAGATTAAAAAGTCATAAAGGAAAGGAAAAAAGGTATAAGGAATAACATAATGGAAAGAGGGAGGGGAAAAAAGAAGAAAAAGTGGAAACAAAGTTTAAAACAAGCTTCAACAGCCATCAGAGAAGCAGAAAATAAAATGAACCCCTGGCCTCCAACAAGGTGTTCAAATGGCTTGGTTCTGGGTATCAACAGAAGAGCTCAGACAGGCAATCCAGAGGGATGTTATTTGGAGCAGCTTGCTTGCTTTCCCTAGAGTTTAATAATAGCAACTGTATTTATACAACTAAAATGTTTTTGTTAAAAGGCTAAGTACTGGTATGTCACGCTAGTCACTTTAATTTAAAATAAATTCTAAAAGTTCTCACTGGAAAGGCTTGCAGCTAACTATAAATATATGCAATATGCAGATGGATTTTTTTGAAAGCAGATTTATTCTTCTTCAGAGGCACTAAATTGCACAACAGTGCAACATTTCTGTGGCACAAATTTCCAGAGGCCCTGGGAGTCAGGATTTCTAACTGATCTTGCTGCATTTTTTTTTTAGTCCTTCTGCATGGAGTGGCAGCTCTGGCTGGTTTGATGTGGGGTTTTTGATATGTGAAGAGATTTTAAAAGATAGAAGAGAGAGAGAGAAAGGGGAAAATGAAAAAGGAAGAGTCCTGAGCAGGGTGGCAGCCCTCATCCTCCCTGTTCCTCTGAGCGTTTGGAGGAAAAACCTGGTCAGTCAGCTATAAGAGTGAAAGCAGCTACCCAGTCTCCAGTCCCAGGGCTTCTCTAGATGAGCAACAATGGCCCCAAATGCTCACTGCATTTGTTACGTTTCTCTAAAAGGAAACTGCAGAAAGTTTCCTCCAGGAATGTCCAGCCCATGCCCTCCACTAGCTGCACTCATGGCAAGACGTTACCCCATGCAACAGGGACAGCTGGGTGGTGTGCTGGATGGTGCTTACTTCTCCTGCCTTCCCAGACGCAAGGAGTTATTTGTTGGTGGCCAGCAGAGAGAAGAGCCCAAGTGAATCCCTTGATTCCTGCAATGTGGAGACCACCCAGCCCCACCTCCCAACCCCTCTGTGGCCACACCAGGAGAAACCACAGAGGGATGCAGGTGGCCCTTTTTATTGAACACTTCTATCTCCTTTGCAAGCCTCAGGATGGGGCAAAGCAGGTTCATCTGCATTTCAGACCCCAGCTCCTGCAAACTGGCTCAGCCCTGGCCGCTCCACCAGCCCCTTATCCATACTCTGCCCAGCAGCACCCTACCAGGAAGGGGAAAGCAGCCAGGCAGGTTTGAGCCTGCAAAGGGAACAGCAGCTTCCCCTCTTTTTGTGCTTGCAGAGAGTCTAAAAACATCCCCAATGGTCTTTGCACGTGCTTTCTTTGGCTTGTAAACGTTGCCAGAGCGCGTGACATCATACATTTGCGTTGCCCTAGCAGCAGTCCCACAGCAAAGCAACAGAGCTGCAGCACCGGGTGCAGAGGCCAGCAGCACCGCAGCGGGCTTTGCAGCAGAGCTCTGCCCTCACCTGAGACTTTGGCCCCAAATAAGCCCTCCAACATGTGGTGCAGCCCCATCCCACCGGGGCAGCCGGAGGGCACGCTCTATTTGTGGGCCTTTGCCAGGAGCAGAGTTTTCATTGTAACTGTTATAAAGGATAATTATGGTGAATTCCTTAGAAGGGACTAAAGTCAGCCTGCTACCAGATAGCAGGAAATATTTATAACAATCACTTCCAACTGCAGACTTTCATCTAAAATCTAAACAGAAAGCTGAAATCCCCAGGCCTGTAAGTTGATACCTTGGCTATATATGGTCAAAGAACTACACAGGGGAGAAAAAGATGCTAAGTCCCTAGCAATCCTCATACATGTGGCACCAAAGAGATCCATTAACCTCTCTAAAATTAACAAGCCCATATCATCAATCAGCTTTGAAGTAGGATTGTCATGCTGTTGCATTGAGCTCTGCTCTCCCAGGGATGTCTCAGCATGCCACACTCACAGCCCTGTGTACGACAGGGCGCAACACGCTGGAAATGCACGGAGACTTCCCCCAGCCTTGTATGCCTGCGACAGCAGTTCTGAATTATAAAGCACTATTAACTATTGCAGAGTAACTGGGTGATCCACTGCACTCTCAAAGTAAAGCACCACCAAGTAGAGGCAGGGCACTTTAGAAGATGCTCACTGGCGAACAGGGGAATGGTGTTTTCTGGTATTCAGGCTTGCAGAAATGAGAGCAAAAACAACTCCTGCATGAAAATGGACCTAGAAAATCACAAGCCATTGAAACTCTTTGCTTCAGACACTAGTAGTGACTGTGACTTACCCTTTATGAAAAAGTTCTTTTGATAACAAAAGTCCACATTTTCCATTAAAATTCTTTTTTTTTTTTTTTTTTTAAGAATTCCTCATGTGTTCTTCCGCAGCAGTAGGAAATGAGCTGCAGAGCTTAACTCAGAGAGGTGCTTCACAAATCATATAGAATCATAGAATCATAGCATTGTTCTGGTTGGAAGAGACCTCCAAGATCATTGGGTCCAACCACCAACCTAGCATTACCAAGTCCACCACTAAATCAAGTCCCTTAGGGCCTCATCTAAACGTCCTTTGAATACCTCCAGGGATGGTGACTCCACCACCTCCCTGGGCAGCCTGTTCCAATGCCTGACAACCCTTTCAGTGAAGAAATTTTTATGAATAGCCAATCTGAACCTCCCCTGGCGCAACTTGAGGCCATTTCCTCTTGTTCTGTTGTCTGTTACTAGGGAGAAGAGACCGACCCCCATCTCTCTACAATATGTGCTCCTGCAGCTGCCTGGTTCCCCTGGCTGGGAGCAACTGCACAGGTAGGCGTTTTGATGAGTGGCATTCCTCAGGGGTCGATATTGGGACCAGCACTGTTTAACATCTTTGTTGGCAACGTGGACAGTGGAATTGAGTGCACCCTCAGCAAGTTTGCTCGTGACACCAAGCTCTGTGGTGTGGTTGACATGCTGGAGGGAAGGGATGCCATCCAGAGGGACCTGGACAGACTTGAGAGGTGGGCCTGTGCGAACCTCATGAGGTTCAACACGGCCAAGTGCAAGGTCCTGCACGTGGGTCGGGGCAATCCCAAGCACAAATACAGGCTGGGCGGAGAATGGATTGAGAGCAGCCCTGAGGAGAAGAACTTGGGGGTGTTGGTCGATGAGAAGCTCAACATGACCCGGCAATGTGCGCTTGCAGCCCAGAAAGCCAACCATATCCTGGGCTGCATCAAAAGAAGCGTGGCCAGCGGGTCAAGGGAGGTGATTCTCCCTCTCTACTCTGCTCTCGTGAGACCCCACCTGGAGTACTGCATCCAGCCCTGGGGTCCCCAACACAAGAAGGACATGGACCTGTCCAGAGGAGGGCCATGAAGATGATCAGAGCGCTGGACCACCTCTCCTGTGAAGACAGGCTGAGAGAGTTGGGCTTGTTCAGCCTGGAGAAGAGAAGGCTCTGGGAAGACCTTCTAGCAGCCTTCCAGTACATAAAGGGCGTCTACAAGAAAGCTGGAGAGGGACTTTTGACAAGGGCATGTAGTGATAGGATAAGGTGTAATGGCTTTAAACTGAAAGAGGGTAGATTTAGATTAGATCTAAGGAAGAAATTCTTCACCATGAGGGTGGTGAGGCACTGGAACAGGCTGCCCAGAGATGTTGTGGGTGCCCCATCCCTGGAAGTGTTCAAGGCCTGGTTGGATGGGGCTTTGAGCAACCTGGTCTAGTGGAAGGTGTCCCTGCCCATGGCAGGGGGATTGCAACTAGATAATCTTTAAGGTCCCTTCCAACCCAAACCGTTCTATGATTCTATGTTTTCTTGTCGCCCTCCTCTGCTTTTAGCTGAGCATTTGCTAACCTAGCACCACAGATGTCAACTCTGTCCTCCCTTCCCCTTCCGCTTGCAAACTGTTGCCTACCTCCCAGCTTTCAGGTTTACTGTAATGCTGGAAGAGTCACTATTTCTGGCTTTGCTGTGTGGTTGGGAGAGCAGGGATGTTGCCTCTTAGGTGAGACACAGAGTAGGGATGTATGGTCACAGACATGGGCTTGAAAACCAGCATTGCAGGTTTTCCTTCCCAGGGGAAGAACAGGTTCATAGCCCCTGAAGAATCAACAGCTTTGGCCCTGTGATATTAAGTGCTTTCTCTCTCCAAGACACTGCTGTGCACATGCACTCCACCACAGATATGGTCTCTTGCTCAAAAGCAAAGAGCTGGCATTCCTGCTCTCAGTCTGCTGCATGTAGGCTTTTAACAGCTCACCCGTAACATTAATCACAAACCAGTCAACTTAGTTTGCCAACACGCATACGCCTTGAGCTGGGGCTCACAATGCTTCGTCCTCATCAAGAGATCAGCCTCTACATAGGACATCTCATAAAGCAAGCTGACAGGCAGATGAACCCATGTGCCTCTGGGGTAGCCTGTTTCTTTTTCATTGCAGTTGAATGCCTTCCCGCCCACCCTCAATTCATTACTTGCAACTCAGTTTCAAGAAAACAGCAGTGAACATCTGAATTAAAAAAATAGATTATAAAAGAAAAGCCATGTTTCCTTTTGTGAGATCTAACATACTGTCTCAACCTGCTTATTGTTACTAGGCAAACAGCAGCAAATTCATTTCTACATATGTCCCTGCCATATGTGGTGACAAAACCACAAGAACCATTTCTATTTAAATACAAAACCTCTTTTGTTTCTCTTTCTGTAACTCATGCTGTATCTCAGCAGGGCATGGTCACAAAACCACCAATGAACCAAATTTTGGTCTCAGTCAGTGCCAAAGCAGCAGTAATGCCAGCTAGCTACACCACAGCAAACAGTGAGTTCGCAGGGCAGAAGCAACCATCAGGCACAACAAACCTCTTTGGCAAGTAAGAAGATGCAGTTTGAGAACTGCAGTTTGAAAAACAAACCCCAATAGCTTTTGCTGGCAGTTATTATGTGGGCTGTATCACAGTGCATATTTGGCTTATCTAACCAGTGCTGGTGCAGTTGCAGCAGGAGCTCATCCTGCAGGCAGCACCAGGCTGTACGCACATGCACCACTGCACATCCTGGTGCAGCGTGGGACATGTGCCCACTGAGGCATCCTGATTTAGATCCCAGTAAAACACAGCTCATTTATTAATTTTTGACACCCGAGGACTAAGCCCACCAGACATCAGTTCTCTCTGCAGGGAGCCTGTGAGGCCAAACCAAGAGCAGCATTATGCCTGTGTAGGTACCCACAGCACATTTTGGGGCAGGATGACCCAGGCCTGCCTGGTTTAAGGCAGGGTACAAGCCTTCTTCCCCTGAGCCCATCAAACTCAGAATATGAGCAGAGCAAACTGGAGGGGCAGGACAGATGGGAGGCTGGGGTGGAAACAGGGGCAATATGAGGAAAGACAAGAGGTCTCTATGGGAAGAGGGGGTTTTTCAACCCCCGAGGAGGACTAAGTGTGGTGAGGAGAGACCTTGATGCCTGCTGACCCTTCCCAGCTTCCTCATGTGCTCTAGAGCAACTTTGCTGTCAGTCTTCATTCTGCATGCCTCAGAAGCCTGGTTACCTCTGACTACTGGTCTGCATTGCTCCCCCACCTGTGTGCCACAACCAAACACGTGGTGCTCGCAAACACTGGATAGGAAATGTGGGAGGACAGATCTGAAAAGGAAGGTGCATCTGCTAGATGTGCCCAGCCACAAGGCTGGAAAGGAAAAGGGCCAAACCCCAAAACAGAGCAGCAATATTTGCATGCAAATCCATGCAGTTGCAACCCAGCTGATCACACTCCCTAGCTGACAGGCAAGAGCCGTATACACTCTCTCAGGTGAGTATGCAGCATCCTCGGTAGAAATCTGAGTATTACAAATATTTGTTGGATCTTCTCTCAACAATTTCAACAGATATAACCCAGGGGTTTAGCTACTGGGGAAAACTCTTCAGGTTTATCTGCAGTCTTTTATACTCCTCTAGACTTTAAAAATGCACTGCCTTTGTCTGCAGCTGGTAGCTTCGAGAATTGAAAAGAGCTCCTTTGCTGAAAGAGCAGCTGTGGAGCCTACCACAAGGAGCAGTGACCAGATGATTAACCCTCCTGCTTCAAGGCATTTTCAGCCACAGCTGTGGCCGAGCTGGCTTCCCTCTACCAGGCTGCAGCCACCCTTGCAACTCTTCTGGCAGAAAGGGGAATTATTCTCCCTTCACCTGGCAGGAGCTGCTCCCAAGGCCTCAGTGCCCACATCCACAGGGCAAAACTAAAATGGCCTCGCGTTTCCTGTGAATATGTTCTCCTTCCTCCACTCGGTGGAGTCAGTGCAAAGAAAGCTCCCATTGACAAGATAATGAGAAGGAAGAAGTACAAGCCTGAAAAACACACCTCTAATGGGAGAATGTCAAAAGGCAGCCAGCTTCCAGAAGGCAAGAACTATTCTCCGCCACATCAATTATCTACATAGGTGTAAGAAACTGGTTGACAATGAGAAATTAGATAATAAAAGCTCTGATTTAACCCATTAAGGTTTCTGTTATGGCTCCAGGTATGTGTAGTTCCAGTGTGTGCTGAATTTTATTTATGCCTACATTCCAACCACCTTTGGAGAGCATTGCTACAGGGCACAGAGCAACAGAAAAAGAAATTGAAGGTAATTTGCTTCTGCAGCTCAAGAAATGTAAGCCATTTCCACTGTCAAAGTATGCAAGCAAACCTCCCCCTCCCTCACAATTGAACCTCAACCAATGTGACTGCACCCCTACAGCAGAATCATGGCCCAGGGCCTTCCCTGCTCAGTAAATCCCTGCAGGTCACTCATTGTTAGTGTTGCAATGTGGATTTCTGTCACCAAGGACTGAAGTAGGCAAGGGTGACGTTTTATTTTGTCCCAGGTGTCTTCTCTTAAAAAACAAGCCAACTCCCTCTCTAAACCTGTATGGTTTCTCCTCCTCCAGCTTTTAAAATGAAAAACAGGTACGCTTCTGTGGAGTTTCCAATTTTCCTCATTTTCACTAAGAGGGGAAAATGCAGTGAGGTATTTCTGGGGAAAAACCCTCAATCCAACATTTCCCCAGTTCCAGCTGCTGTAGGAATGACAAGCAACAAGCCTGTACAACCTCTGTCACATAGGGAGGTAAGCCAAATGACCTTTACAGGCCATCTCTAGCAGCTTTGACATACGTAGCTATGTTGTATTTGTAGTTTAGACCAACTGTGAGATAAAGCCTTGCTTTACAGCCTACCATTTAAGTTTAAAAATCGATGGCCTCCATCTTGACCAAAATCTGCCTGCAGCCAGCAGAGAGATCCCACAGAGCAAACAGAAAACCTCGCTTGAACGTCAAGGTCAGCCAGGCTGCTTGGACACACCAGTAGGCAGAGAAGACCCTCAGGAGGTACGAGCTGGGTCTTCCTGGGAGGGTTTTACTTCCTGGGTTTTGCCTCTCCTGGCAAAACCTGGAGAGAAATCCTTACGCTGGTTCCTCCTCACTTGTAAGCACTGGGGCTGCGTGACCTGTTTTGTAATGGGACTGATAGACAAACCAAGGGAGGAGCAGGAGAGAGCAATGCTTGTGCTGGCATGTCTCCAGACCCACTTTGCTCACCCTGCAGCATGCCCCATCTTCGGGGTGATGTCCATGTGGGAAGAGCTTCCCCTCATGGGTTAGCAAATGTTTTGGCTTCCAGCCTCTCAAGGGTTTAAACTCAGTCAGTTAGTCCCAGGCTGTTACAAGCTCATCATAAACTAGTCTGTCTCAGCTTCTCCTTTTCATACAGTAGCTTCACGGCACCATATTGTGTTAATGACACACTGTTCTTTCTGCATTAGAAGTCATTAGTGCAGTGGCGTGGGGGAGATAACTGCTGCCAAATCAAGGGCCCTGCTCACAATAACTGGTGCAAAGAGAACATCATTTTACTTCATTTTTAATGACCCAAATGCAAGCCTAAAGCTACCCATGTTCAAATGCGTTAGCAGAGCTCACCAGTTCTCCTCTAATTAGTACATATGCCTAAGCTCAAAAAGAAATAAATGAATAAAACTCATGCTACAAATCAAAGGGTGCTGTACCCCAGCAAGGACTGGAGGGCAGGCACTATGCCCCACTCCCCATGGTTGCTGGTGGAGATCACCGTCATGCTGAGCTCTGGGTCCAAAGCTGGCATGTGGCTTTGCGACTCCCACCTGCTCCTTTGCAGGATTTTCTGTCACGTAACTAGGGTGCTAGAAGCAAATCCCTACTTGCAAAGAGCTGTTGCACAAGTTGCCTGACTTAATATATACCTTCTCAATGTACTGGCTTTCACAGAGAAATTGAAATGCTCAAGTGTTGTTGCTTCACCTTCTGCCACGGTTGCTGTTAGCAGTGGTTTTCAAAACACTTGGCCTGAAATCCGTCCTGCTTAAGTTTCCAGAGTTAATGAAGGAAAGTTTGGTTGAAAATGCAACTTGAATTTTCTGTGAAGCAATAAATACTGCCCCCGCAACCTCAAACTTCAATTAATTTCTTCAGACTTCCAAACTAACTTGTTCAGTTGCAACTTTCCTGAAAGGTAAAGCTTTCTTCCCTAATTAAATATTGTTCACGCAGAGCAGTACATTTCCCCTCATGTTCAGCAAAGGAATTTTAAACCTCTGCTCTAGCTGGGAGGGAAGGGATTAACACAATATTAAATATGGAGCTCTTCATGTTACCTGTTTTCTTTCCCTCGCTCACATGCATGTACCTATCCACACAGAGTGTGACTGCCTTGGCACCAAAGTGATGACCAATAGCACGAAAATTCAGATCAATTTAGTTCTCCCTTTCCCATGCACAGTGATTTTTCTTGGCAAGGCTGGAAGAATTCTCTTTTCCTCATTGCTTTACCTTTGCTGCCTAGTATCAAGCCAGGGCTCTCCCTGCAAGCACACTGAAGCTGAAACTTGTCCAGTATCAGCTCAATGCATTTAAAACATGGATGTCAAACTCATTTTGTAGCAAGAGCCAGACAGCTTTTTCCAACTAGTTGTTGCAAACTTGAGCAGCCCAACCCTGCTCTAAGCTTTGGTGGGACTAGGGGTGTCTGAACATGACCCTGAGCATATTGCAGCTCTGGAAGTGCTCACCAGCAGCTGAGAGGAAGCACTCATACAAACCATTGTGATTTTGGCCCCTCTTTCATTTTTCCTTCTACTCCTCCTTTTCCAATTTTCATCATGCATTCACCTCTCTTTTATCTTATCCCGCCTCATCCCCATACACGCACTTCCCGGGTCGGTCTTTCACCTACTCTGATTGCTGAGGCATAGGCATATGCAACCCTTAGGTATATGGGCACCTTGAGGTATATGCATCTCTTTTGGAGATGGCTACAGTTGCTGTGTGAGTAAGTCCATCTACTCACACCAAGAGGAAAGGACAGTGGTGTGAATTAGCTTTGTAGCTGAGCTGAAGGTGACAAACGCGCTGTGCCCATGAAGCAGAGCAGTGGCTGAGCAGTGCCACGCTCCCTTTGATGTATAGGATTAAGTCCCTGTTTTTTAGGCCCTGAGAGTCTGACTGTATTTTCCAGAAGGTCTCTGTTTTACACCATGCACAGTCCAAGTAGGCTGCTGTGGCTCTCCCTTCTCATTGGTGCTGGACTCTGCTCTTCTCTTCTCCACTTCACACCTGAGACCCCAGCACAATATCAGCATGCCTATAGCCCGACCATGAGATTATAGTGATTGAGGGTGGAAACCAGTGCCTCTCGCGCCCCACCTGCATGGCCTGGCTGCCTTGCCTCCATTGTGATCCAGCCCCGTGCTCGTGTCCATGGAGGCGATAGACGTCTCCTCTCACAGGTTTGCTCCCAGTGTTGCCAAGCCTCTCGCCCTGCATCACAGCCAGCAGTTAACAGCTTCCCAGCATCGCCACTAAAAATGTACTACTTTAGCAGTGTAATGAGCTCCCCAGGTTGAGTCTTTTACTGACTCCCCACAAATCACTGAAAGGACAAACTGCTGTTTTGGTTCATTAGCAAGTGCTTTGTAGAAATCTGTTTGTATATTTGCAAGAGACCAACATGCTCATTCATACTAGGTTTAGGAAGACTTGAATTGAGAAGCAACTTAAGCCTCCCACCTTCCCTTCCAGCTCTGCAGGACTGACAATAGAGAGCAATTCTCCCCCCAAAGCATGGCAAATTCTCCCCTGGCACACCAAGGGCCAGACAGGGCACTCCAGATGCTAGTCAGCATTTTTCTTAAAACCCCAACTCTTGGAGCTCTGGGATTCAACAAGAAATTTAATTTTCACCTAAAACGTGAAGAGTGAAGAACCCCCTGAGGCTTTAGCTCTTGGCACAGCAGAGGAAAACATCACCAGAAAGGCTCAGGCAAATAAAATGAACCTCAATGGCACTGGCATCACTTTCAGGTCTTGTAACATTTTAAGCAGCTGAATCACCAGGGAAGCTGTTTGTGACAACATCTCAGATGTGACTCATGGGTTCTGCACATAGACCTAGAAGAACATGGGGGCAAAGACCAGGCAAAACAGGAATACCAGGAGACAAGGATGGAGGAAAAGGAGCTCTACCCTTTTGCTTGTGCTTTTCAAAGTTACTGCCTTCAGGAGGTAGAAGCCCTCTGGCACTCTGTATTTACAAATTAAAACAGGCACCGCCTTCTTTGGCACCCAAGGCTGAACTAAAGCCTTCCTTAAGGGTTTGAAGTTGTGGAGGAAGAGGAATTTTCGAAAACTTCAGGCTGGTTCTGCAGTTCTACTCTGCCAGATGATATGAATCCATCCAAGCTTTCCCTCATCGTGGTTTTACTACATTAACACCCAGAAGCAGCTATGGGATAAAAGCTACTGCCGCAGTCCACAAAGCTTGCTGGCTCAGCTGGCACAGAGTGCAACAGTGAATGTTGGAACACAAGGCAGGCACTTTACAGGGAAATCAAACTGCTGTCCTGGCTTGGAGAGGGCAGGCTAAAGGATCAGAAGTCAGGGGCTATCTATGTGCTGCGGCAAAGGAGCAGGGAGGGGAAGTAGCTGCTTTAGCGGCTAGAGCAAACTTGTGGGAAAATAACCTAAGATAACTTTGCAGGACTGTGGAGCAAAGGGGAACATCGGCATGGTGCTCCCTAGAGATACCAGGAGGCCCCTGGCTGGCAGGCACAGGGGCAGGAGCTTTGTCTCCTGTGCATTGGGAGAGAAGGACACAAAGACCATTTCTCTTTCTCAGGCCAAGTATTTACAGCCCTCTCCAATTTCCCCTATGTTTTCAGGATAGCATCTTCTTGCGTAGGTGTCTGCAGTGGTCTGTTCCCAGCTGCATGGAAGAGCAGGGCAATCTCCCTTTCAGTGCCAGAGTTTTGGGTTCCCATTACCTGCTCTGGGAGAGGGAGGACACCACATAGAAATAAGGACCTGGTGGTCCAAGGGAATTTTCCTAGCTCTTTTCTTCAGATGTGTTTCCCAGGTGAAGATTAATAAGCACAGCCCCTAGCCCACCGCTGCCTTCAGATCTGTTCATTAGCACCTTTGTGAGGGCTTTCGAAGACTGCCAGTTCTCAGGGGGCTGAGATGCGGTGTTTTAATTGTATATAATTAAATACTGCTTCCTTATCTAGATTTCAAAGTTTACTGTTGGGGCTTCAGTACCAATGCTCTCTTCCCCTCTAATTAGCTTCCTTAATCTGTGCAGCCTTGCCTCTTCCCCCATGGGGACAGGGCTCTCCTGCAGGGAAGCTTGGATTGCATCTAATTATTAGCAAAGGAGACAGACGGCAGGCGAGCACTGGCCCTGTCCCAGATATCCGTCATGAGCAAAGAGCCCAGATTGGGTGGCCACGGGGTAGCTCTGAAGGTTGCATGTGTATGCATGTATTTGGTCTTTCTGCTCCATCTGTAGGTTGCTTCGCATGTTACCCCATCACACATTTGTGGCAGAAGACCATGCAGGACAGAGGCCACCTGACTGAAGTGCAACTCACATGATGAACACTTCTGCCTGGCTAGCACATAACAACAGGAGAGGAAGAGTTCCCAAGACCTCCTCTGACCCAGTCCTGTCCTAAAAGAGACAATACACCTGATATCTTCAGTAAACTTTTGAACGGTCTCTCTAAGCTGTCCTCTGCTGTTGACAGAGGTCACCCACTCCCCCAAGCTACTCCTGAGTGGACCCATCTGCACTGGGAGGAAATTTTCCCTCCTGTCTAATCTGAATTGCCTCTGTTGCTTCCTCGAGACCCTGCAGACAGAGAATATCTTATTGCCCTTCGCATAGCTCAAGGCTTAGACCTTCCCTACACCTGTGTCTTTCTAAATTAAACAGCCCCAGTTCTCGCAGTCTGTCACCTTGGGTTACATTTCTCAGACCACCAGTCATTTTCTGTGCTTTCTGTTGGACTCTTCCCAACTTCTTCTGGAGTTTAGTGCTCAGAGCTGGACACAGCTGGGCAGAGAGAGCATAAGGATGGCTGCACTCCTCGTGAATATCTTCAGGATGACGTCTGTCTCATTCATTGCAAGAGCATGATGTTGTGAGCTCAGATTTGGCTGCCGGGTCACAATGGCACCCCCTGACTCAGTCGTTCCCCTCCCACTTGGATTTGTGCTTATGACTATTCTTGCACAAGCACTTTACAGTGTCTTGCTTCTGCTCAGGCTATTTCCCAGCCTGTCTCTGTAAATCCCCATCCTACCTTCGATAATGCTTCCAGCCTCTCCACTCTTTCTATCTGCAAGTTTAAACATCAAATTTCTCTTTTCCACGCCTAACAAGCTCCAGTTCAGTACAAGCTCCTGCTGAACACCTTTTCACCCCCATCCAGTGCCATGTTTCTCTTTCCAGCCAGGTTTGACCCCGTCACCCCAGTGGCCCATTTAGCCAATGCTTCCTTGTGACAGTACTGAACAAGGCAACATGAAAAGCCCTTCTGAAGCTGAGTGATATGACAACCACTGCTTCTCCCTTTTACCCAAAAGGCTGGCATAAAAGGAAATTAGGTTGGCTTGATAAGATTTGTTCTTGACAAATATATGCTGGCTGTTATTCATCTCCTTGTTATCTTTGAGTTACTTACAAATAATGGTCGATTTATTCTAGGCTCTTTTAGGTACAGAAGCAGACCTAATCTGGCTGAGCTGCTTTTGAAGGCAGCTCCTGAGCTTGCCTGCAGATCTCACCTACTGCCCAGGAAACCTTCCAGGGGGACTGCTAGGAGCTATAAGAGCCCCCCAGGCATTCCCCTAAAACACGAGGCTAGATTTCAGTATGCTCGCGGAGTCTGAGGACAGGTGGGTTACATCATCACTGTCCAACACCTGCAGGCCTCATGAACACAGATGTCCACAGAGGGACCTGCTTCTTGGTGG
This sequence comes from Phoenicopterus ruber ruber, assembly GCA_009819775.1. Taxonomy (NCBI): domain Eukaryota; kingdom Metazoa; phylum Chordata; class Aves; order Phoenicopteriformes; family Phoenicopteridae; genus Phoenicopterus; species Phoenicopterus ruber. The sequence continues at coordinate 13,113,075 of CM020217.1, forward strand.
AATCTGTTGTTCAGCTCCCTTCCCCTTCTTCCTCTGCACTGCTAAGGCATGGACAGGACATCTCCTGCCCCTCTAATTCTTGTCCAGTTCATGCTCTGCCTGACTCTGACCCAACACTCCCATGCTGCTCTGTTACAATGCTCCCTACTAAACTGACCCATTTTCAGGTTTTTGTATGATTCTTTCTGAGTTCCAGGTCACTGGAGAGCTTGTGAATTGGGTAAATCTCCTGTTACACTTGCCTCCCTTTCCCCCGTGGTAGGATCATTTGTGCCTGGGGCATTAATACTGACTTTGTTTATATTATTTTTACCCTATGCAGGAGTGATATCTTATCCCCCTAGGTCCCATCACATATCCAGTCGCTAAGGAGGAACATAAATTTCAATAACCAAACCTAAAGTGTGAATGCAAATCTACTAAACTAAGCAAATACAAAGCCCTGTGCAGACTCTGGTGCCGGGTAAAACCTGCTCCCCACCTGCTCAAGCCAAAGCAACAGGTTTCATCTCAGATCCAGCCTCCCATTCTCAATGAAACTAGTGTGTCTCTCCCCTGCTCATCGCAGCTCTATTTATTTCAGACTCCCTGCAGAACAGACTTTTCTTCTGCCTTATATGCTGTGACAGGGCTGCGTATTCATGCGAGAGCTGTGCAGTATTAGTGCAGCAGAGCCCAGGCTGCAGAATGGCATTGCTGAGAGGGATAGGAGGGCTGGGGCCGAGGATGCACAGCTCCTCAGAGCACAATGTCCACAGTCTCCAGACAAGAGTGTTTCTTGCCCATATCTAAAGGCATTCCAGGATAAGTCATCTGTCACACACTGGTGAGAGGAGCGCTCAGGCTGCATGGGTAAGGTCTTGGGTCAGAGGATGGCAGAGCCAAGGCCACATGAGCGGCACAGAGATGGGAGGGCAAGCGCCGGGGAGAAGAGGATGGCAGGGGAAACGCCTGCACAGGCTGAGGAGCTGAGCCATTAGCACTGTAAAGCTGAGCGGCTGCGTGGGCAGGTTGAGGGGGTGATGAGTGCTTTAACGGATCGATATATTTCACTCCAAATTGTTTGCAAAGGCCCAATGTATAACTATTTTGTTCTCCAGGAAGCAAGCAACAGAGTTTGGAAAAGAACTCAGAGCAAATCAATCCTTTGTTTTGTTTTGTTCTGGACCCAGCAAGAAACTTCATGCCCTTCTTATGTCCCAGCCAGTGAGACAACAGCTTTGTCACCTGGTGATGGTGCATCTGGCCTCTGGGACAAGGCTCTCCTCGGGGCATACTGGGCCCATGGTCAATTTAGACCCACATCGCATGACCCCAAAATAGCACAGTTTGTGACTACCGCACACTGAAAGTGTAACAGGAGCAAATAACCGGAGGAATCACTAAAGCACTCCACAGAGCAAAGAAGCTTTCTGACAACAATGCCGTAAAATGTAAAGCACCTCTAGAAAAAAACCCCAAGTCTCTGCACTGGACTCCACTCAGCCCATCTCCATCCCTGTCCTCAGCCATTTGAGAGCACCTGCACTCAGAGGACCTTCCCCTGGGAAGGGCTTTGCTCTGATGGGGCAGGTGTATGCTATCAGCTCCATCTCTTTCCTTCCAACACCCAGTTCATGAAGATCCAATCTGTGTCCCCATTCTTCGTTATTGCTTTGTTTCTCATTGCCAGACATGTTTTATTGTTATTTTGATTGCGTAGGAAGGAGTCCAGACGTTATGGAAATGGAACCATATAGGGACTGGACAGACGAGACACATGCTGGTCACTGTCTCACTCGCACAGCAGTGGGAATATTTTCTTTCTTACGCTAAGATATTTTTAAAACAGAGAATGCCATTATTATTTGTTGTCACCCAGGATCCAGCATTGCCATTCTTGGAAACCAGTGCAACGCCTCCAATGTCAGTGTCAGAAACATTATTAGTAGAGTTTTTGATATCTCCCAAAATGTCCTCAGGCTAAATGGCATTTATGACCTGGAGAGGGCTGACCTTAACTCCAACCATGCCCGAGACTGGAAAGTGAAGAACATACCCACTAGTAGCAGTGCAGCTATGCCATGCACCCGGCCATCACAAACACTGTGGCTGTGAAAGACTAACTTTTAATCAATGCTCCTCAGCTGAGAGTACTGTAGAAATACAGGTGGTTCAGCAAGACCAGACTGTGAAGGTTAAGCTAACACAGTTATCCTATGGTGCTGGAGAACAGGAGGAGCACAGACAAGGGATAACATAGGTGTCTTTCCCCTTGCATGGCAGCTATGTGTGTGTCCTTGCTAGTGAACATGCAATTATGTCCCTCGTGTGAGCAAAGCCAATAGGGACACATACAAGACAGACCCAGACATGGAAGACTGTGCATCACCTCTGGGACGCCTGCCTGCCAAGGGCAGAGCAACATCACATCCCCCCGCCGGCAGAGAGCCGTCCGATAGCGCTCCATCCGCCTGCAGCATGCGGGATGGTGCCTCTGGGCTCAGCCTCTCCCCCCAGGGAGGGTCTGTTTCTGACTCAGCCAGTTGTCTGCCAGGTCCAGCTTTTCCTCTCTGTTTGGCTTTGGATGACAGCAGATGTTTCTCTGCCCATCTGCACAGATGCTTGGATGCCGGCTGTGGTCAGCTGTCTGCTTTTTGTTCTGTTGCTCTTGTTTTAAGCCCACAAATGCAGTCCTGCTGCTGGAAGAAAACTACTGAGTGCCATCTACCGAGGTCAAACCTGGGGGCAAAGTGTCAGAGGAGAGAAGCCTACTCCCAAGGCAGATGCACAACTTGAACTCAGCACTTGCATCGGGGTCCTGTGTACCAACTATTTACCTCTCCCGGCTCAAGGATTTGCCACAGTAAAGGATCCCACATGCACAGGAGGGAGAGGGACGGATCCTTGCTCTATTGACAAGACCTGCATATCACAGATGGTGCTAATGCTGCTGCCAGCAGTGCTCAAGCACATGCCAGGGAAAGAAGAAAGTTTGCAAAGGGGTCAGGGCTTCTCCTATCCGCTGCTCTCATCTCCCCAGCAAGGAGCTGCAGAGCAGCGCTTCACTCCAAGAGATGTCTTTCCCACACCACTAAGCTTTGCTAGGGTTGCTGCTTTAATTTCTTAAGACAAGCCTAGATCCTGTGTTTTATAAATTACTACAATGCATTTAATAGGTAGCCTTTTCATAAAGGAGCACAGCGGATGTGTACACAGGCCCTGATGAAGCTAATAACTGCCTCTCAATGGCTTTCAGAGAGCTATTACATATTTAAGATCCAAGCTCCCTTAATCAACCACAGAGATGCAGCTGGCAGCAGTAAATTGCCAACAACAGCTCATTACAAATAAGGAAACATTGGTTTTCCAAGGACAAAAACTGTGTCAGTTCTTCAGCGAGAGCTAACCACTCTTGTCCTCACCCTTCTCCCCCCCATTCCCTCCAGTGATGTGTTGGCACAACTTGCTTCGCTGCCTAAACACAGCCTCACTGCCTAATCTCCTCCACAGGGGACATCATCAAATCAAGTTCCTAGATTTCATGTCTTATTTGGGCAAACGGCACAGACTGCATCCTACGCTCACCCTCCCCAAGCAAGCTACGGGCAGGACTTGTCCCACAGCACCATGATGACATACCAGAGGAGCACAACCACTAGCCTTACTCTGGGGAGGAGAGAACCAGATCAGGCCATAAGACACATAGAGATACAGTTGTGAGTATGCACTTTGCAGGCTTGAGACCTGTCACGGCACTTGGGAATGATTTTTTGAGCCTGTATGTACACACCATGTCTGCGTCACTCAGTGCTCAGTCTGTGTACACAGGACAACAGCAAGCACCTGCAGGCACTTGGGCACAGGAGAAAGGGGAAGGTCTGTGCACACCACGTGGCCTTATTTCCTTGCTGTCTCCTAACAGAAATGTTAGTTGTCTAGTGCAACTGAGACAAGAGCACAGCAGTTTAAGAGAGATGCAACTGGCTGGGCGATATTAAGGCTAAAATTTTAGGAGTGTTAGGAAAGACTAAAAATTGTGTGAATGAAGAGGAGAAAAAGAAAAGACAGCTCGCCCTGTTACAGCTGTATCTTCCCCCCTGAAGAGGGGATGATCAGCTTTTGGCCTTCAGGACCCAAAGCAATGATACCTTTCAGCTCCAGGGAACTTATCTCCAAAACTCCCCTGGAAAGAGAAACAGGCTCCCATGACATGCCCCAGCCTGGTGCGACACATGTGCTCAGCTCCCTGCTGTGGGCCATGGCCAGGGCCACCTCCCGTGAGATGGTCTCAGGGCACTGGGCGCTACTGCCAAGGACCCAAGATCTAGATCATGATGGCCGTATTTGAACTGCCTGCAAGTCCCACTGGGCCACGCGAGACTGCCAGTGGCGAGGGGAAAACATGCTCTAAAACCCAAGCTGGGCGCTGGAAGCAGGCCAAATAAGAGTTTAATCTTTGTTTGGTCTGTTTCGATATCTCACACTGTGCCTCCAGACATTAACCCTGCGCAAGCCAGGGTTTGCAATGGAGGGGGTGCACACCAACCCACGCAAACAAAGTGGGACAAAGGGAGATAATGTGTTCAACAATGAAACGTGAAAAGGGGAACGTTCGTTTGCTTCACCTTCAGCCTGGTTTACAGCAGTCTCTCTGCCACATCAGAAGACTCTCTCCTCTTCAGCTGCGTCCTACTGCAAGGCTGACTGTGCTGGAGGTTTCATTTTTTTTGCTGAAGCTGCAGGCCACGGATGCAACACTGAGCTAGAGAGGTCCCAGGGCTGAGTTAGGATTTTATTTTTGCGTTTTCTTTAGAAATACTGCACCCAACTTCTTTTGGAAAAGAAAAAGGGAACTTAAAAAAGCAGTACCACTTCGTTCCTCCCCCTGCCACAATCTATATTTATTGACATTGACATTTTTAAAGGGCTCTTGGGAGGGAGGCTATTTGGTCTCTGGGGACACTTTCCCTAAAAAATCGGAGAATTTAACTGATGTTTGTGTCACTGTTAGCATTTGGCTCCTAGATTTATGCTTCCAGAGAAATGCCAAAGCTGGCTTGGACAAGTCAAAATCAATGGGCCAAGAGTGTCACTTTCTAAACCTGCAGCAGACACCTTTTATAAAAACAGCTAAACTATATATTATGAACAGCAAGATCTATTGACATAAGGTTCTCCATGCACTTACAGGTGTAACTGCATAGGTGAAATATCAGTTTAATCAGTTATCCATACAATTGTGTGTAGCATCTTCCTCACTGACTTACTAATGCAGTAAAAACTTTTCTTTTGGGGATGTGGGTGCAGACATCTGAAATGCAGATTGTAATAGATCTCTAGTTGCCATGTCATCTCTAGAGAAACTACTATTTTCTGAACATGAACGAACACACAGTTTTCATATAGCTTTGCAGTCACATCTGGAAGAGGTGCCCCTCCTGATGTTTCAAGACAGCAAGGAGAAGAGATCCCATCAGCTGGGGGAAGGATTGCTTCCTCCTTTAAGACAGAAGCCTGGACTTCTTTTGAATTATTTGGCATTCACATAAGAAATAAAAATTCACTGGCAAGGTAAAACAGTGACCTCTCCTATGATCACAATAGCTGTGGTAGACGGGTGGGCAGGAAGAGCCCATGTTCTCATCAAGAAAGCTTTAATCATTAATAGAGATGCAAGACAAGGCTGGAGTCACCTTGTTGAGGATGGCCCCAGAGGGAAGGCTCTTTTACACTTTGCATCATAGCACCCTGTCCTACACTGACATCTCAGAGCCCCAGGTACCCGTGCAGCGTTACTTAGACTGACCTCGCTGAGACCCAAGTCAGACATCTTCAGCTTTCCCACACAGCTTGGAATGATCTGTTGTGCAAACCCAGCTAACCCCTTTGCAAAACACATTTAAATGCTGTTTGTTTCACTTGCCAACATGCATCCATTGCACACACAAGCTCTGCTTCAGGAGCAAGGAGCAGAAAAGCATCACTTCAAGAGGCTACCAGGCAGTGCTGGGATAAAATGTTCCATAGGAGGACCAACATCTTCTCCATTATACATCTTTTTTGGTGGCATTGGAATGAGATCTTTGTTTAAATGCACAGGGGTGGCATGGCTTCAGCAGCTACACAGCTATTTTGTGTGCTCTGGGAAAGGGGACATCAACAGATTGCAGAATGGGAAAGTCTCTCTGGACGCGGCAAACAAACAACACGTTACGTAATTGGGCCTTTTGGGAACCGGAGGAAGGTCTCCAGAAGATCAGGGCCCTCCCAGTGCTTTCTAATTTTACTGGGACTTACCAGCAAGCCAGCCGTCTAATAATAGAAACTTGTACACAGTTTTCTTTCATCCTCGTGTCCCCCTGCACTGCCCTACCTTTGTTGTTAGTGTCCCGGAAAAACACATCTTACTCGATTTTATCAAGCTGACTGATACAGCCTAGAATGGCAGAGCTGAAGAGGCAGTAAAGAAGTTTAGAAAGGGCAGCAAAGCCATCTCTTCGACACCAGAGCATGGGAAAAACTGAAGTTTTAGAATTTATTGAATCAAATGTGCTGGGGAATTGCACCATTCTACATAGCTGTGATTTAGCTGAAGCACAGCACTAAGCAATGACATAGCAAACAAGCTTTAGCTCTGTAATCTACATATCATGCTAATACATCTTCTTTATTCCCATTAGAGCAAATTCTTCCAAGGGAGGATGCCTGTAAGCAGTACCTCAGCTTCAGGACCACATTGCCTTTGTGCTGCAGGGCTGTCCTAAACTTGTGCCCAGGCAAACACGGACCTGCAGGAAATCTTCTGCAAGTCAGATTGTACCATCCAACACCTGAACATGGACTGTAGCAGCTAAGTTTTAGATGAATACCTACTGCCTTTCAGGGACATGAATAGACTGCAATTTGTACAATCAGTTCCATCCTTCTCCCAGAAAAATAAGGTATGTGCATGTCCTCTCGCACCTGAATGGAGTAAGCCCCTTGGTCAACATATGTTGACCATACATGTTGACCGGTACATCTTCCCATGTACCGTTCCCTCCCTGCGATTCCAGGGAGACACGGTTTAAAGGCAACAGAGATATGATGGCAATGTCCTGGCACCTGCACAGAAAAAACACACTTGGGTTTCTAAGAAAGCTGTTTTCCCCTGTTTCTTGCTTGCTGTTCACGTGCTGACAGCCAGTAAGAAAAGGAAGGAGGAGGCTTGCCACTGTGGGGAGGGCACACCAGCACGCCCCGGGATGCCAGGCAGCAGCTCCGACAGGATGTGGTCAGCCCGTTTCCAGCACACCCCTTGGTTACTGGGCTGTTGGCAAAAGTCAGCAGTGAACAGCTTAGTGGAGGAAAGGCCACCAGCAGAGGCAGTAGGCACTGCACAGCGGGCCCCAGTGCAATGCCAGGGAGAAGGCACTGCCGTCCCACTGCAAAACCCCACATCACAGACTGAGCACCAACAGGCAGCGTAGACACAGGTGACACTACCCGTCTTTGACGAAGGACAGCACAGAGATCCTGGCCAGAGTGATAGATCCAAGACAAGGGGGAAGCCCAAGCCCCTCTGAGTGCAATCACAGAGCCTGCAGCCATGTGTTTGACCTGCCATGTAAACATGTCACATCCCAAGGGAACTGAGATCAAACGTCAAAGTCTTCCTGCCAGTAGCCCAGTTTTGCTGGTGCTGAGTGACCTGGTTAAAAAGTAAAGAGCCTTCGGGGGATATCTTTATAGCCTAGTTCATTGCATCTCTGCAGACAACTCCCTGCTTCTCCCAAAATGAAAAAAACCCCCACCAAATAACTGCATTCCTCTCTACTACAGTTATCACTCAGGAGCCAGGAACAATGGCATAACGTGTGCTCTCAACCCTTGTGTGAGCAACATGCATGTTCTGGCCTCCAGATTGCTGGAGCTGTGAAGTTCTTGCTCAGTTTTTCCTGAGAAGTCAAAACCCCAACTGGTCTAATACGCTGCCTGAGAACTACAAATCACTTTTTTCTTTCCCCCTACTTCAAGAAGTTTTATGATTCCCCCATTTGCTTCATTCTCCCTGTACACACAGAGCAGATGATACGAGTAACAGACAGAACATAAGGCTCACTCTCGGCACTCATCATGGGTCTGTCTCAGCTCCTAAGAGACCAGTTGTATGATATGCAACACTCAAGCCAACATTTAGCTCTCCCTTGACACAGCAGTGCCCTTTATCAGTTACTGCTCCAAGTTCTATGCAGTGGTTTTGTGCCACAGAGTCTACTGTTGGCAGGGACTGATCTATAGACACAGACTTCACTGCAGGAAGAGCCTGAGGCTGGAACAACGCAAGTCCCAACCCTTGCTCCTCCGAGAGCCTCAACTGGGCAAGGAAATGTCTTCATGACATATCCAAGGATAGATGTTTTCTACCATGATTTACTAGGCTAATTTATATTCTCCACATAATGTAATAAACAAGGCTATAGCACGAATAATTTTTCCACCATCCACCTAGCAACACTCAGGAGTAGCCTCCAACAGCTTTCAGCTTCTTTTTTATTTGCAAGCAGCCAAATGTGGCTGCAGTTGCATCCTAACCATGAGGCTTCTCTGCATGACAATACTTTTTCAGGACATGCATTGGACAATGACCCAGGCCTGCAGCCTTTAGAAGAGGAGGAGGTGAAGTGACTTTCACCAAAGCCCCGAACAGACCATCAGTGGAACAGGCTGTGGCCCAGTCCCCGATGATCTGACCCTCAACAGGCAAGGGGAAGTAGGTATCACAATTCATATGCTCAGTTTAGGCCCTTCGCAAGACAGCTCCTTGTGACTGGGCGGTAACGGCCAGCTTGGTTTTGTTCTCTGCTGCACTGTAGAGCCGAGGCTATAGAGGTCTGCTCAGTGCATGGGTAGAGTGCAGGAGGCTGGGCTTACAAACCAGTCCCACCTCCCTGCTGCTGGAAGGGTGGAGTGCCCCTGAGCAAGCATTACTCTCTGGTCTGTTAGCAAGGCAGGAACGCAGCATTTCAGGCTCCCCAAAGCACACAAGACCATTCATGACTTACTGCAACACGCTGGCACCCAAACTCCTCCTGTGCAGTTCTGGGTGCCATGTGCATTTAATTTCAGGAGAACCAGAGACTGTAAGTAACAAATAAAACCTTCACTTACACTATCTCATCATTCTGGAACTCCAGCTCCCCGCAGGTGTCTTCAAAGTCCTCTCCTCCACCTTTGGCTGAGCCTTCAATGGTTTTGTAGGGCACAATAACATTTCCTCGCGCACCAGAGGTTCGCAACACTTTCACTTCCATGGTCCCCACGCTTTCACTGACGTGCGTTACTGGCTCCTCAAAGGTGAAGATGCCAGCGTGGTCATCGTCAAAGATGGTGACGGTGGCAGTAGATGGTGATCCCAGGCAGGCAAGTGTTGAGACACGACTGGCCTCAAGAATGCCCTCATCTGAGGTCTCAGTGCTCACGCGGACATTGCTGAGATGGACCAGGAAGTTCTCATCCTCCTCAAATATGTCATCATCAATTATGCCAACACGGATCTCCTTCTGGGTCTCTCCAGGCTTGAAGACTACTGTCCCTTCAGTGAACTCATAGTCAGAGCCAGCATTGGCTGTCCCATCCTCTGTCCGGAAGTCAACATATACTGTGTTGGTCAAGTCGCCTCCCCGGCGAATGATGGTCAGGGCGACAGTGCCACAGTTCTCCAGACACTGGTAGGTACCCTGCTCAAAGTAGAGCTTGCTGATGGGATCATTTTCTGCCACCTCACTGTTGACCTCATGCATGCTGACAGCTTTGCGGGCCTGGTCTGCAGCATGTCTCTTCAAGATGTTGCCAGCTCCCGTCATGAGTCGAGTGGCCTGAATGCGGTAAAAGGCCCTGCTCTTCTGCTGCTGGCTCAGGACCTGGTAGTTGGCCAACTCTATAAGCTGTTCAATTTCCTTGTCAGGATGCTTTTGTTTCAGCTCCTTCAGGATCCGAGCCATTTCCCTCCTGGCTTCCTCATCATCCTGGTCTTTCTCATCCACCTCCAACACCAGTGTCCCATCCAAAAAGTTCTCCACATGAGAATTAGCAACCTTTCCATCCATCTCAATATCAGCTTTGGAGGAGGGTCGGTCACCCTCATGCTCAATGATCATGCCCCTCTGCTTGCCAGCTCGGTATTTCTTGTAGACGTACTTGTAAAATAAAAGCCTCCTGTCAGCTATCCAGGCAAACACCACACAGATGGGGAAGAAGAAGAAGGTGAGCAAGCCTTCCCAAACCTCCACAATCCCAGGAGAAGACACAGACAAAATAATGTAAAGCCAAGTGTAGGCAAAGATGCTCCAGGCCGCTGTAACAAAAAACACTCGCAAGTGCTTGATCTTCCTTATCTCTCCATCTGGAACAACGTAAACACAGATCGCAATGATGACAAACATGTTAAACGCAGCACTCCCCACAATTGTGCTTGGCCCCAAGTCCCCTGCTGTGAAGCCATGGCCACACACTTCGATAACAGACAGGAGGATCTCGGGGGCCGATGAGCCCAAGGCCATCAGTGTGAGGTTGGAAACGGTCTCATTCCAGATCCTCACTGTAGTTTTGCTGGTCTCACCATTGGGCTTCTTGATGGTTATTTCCCGCTCTTGGGATGTAATGACTTCGATGGAGGACATGAAGCGGTCAGCTATGATAGATACTCCCAGGAACATGTACACCATTGCTACAAAATACACTGTTGCCCGAGCGATTTTGTCACCGAATGAGGGGTCTTGGGGTTCCCATATTGGTAAAATCACACCTTTTTTGCAAATGTATGAGCCAGTGCACTCCTCGGTGTCGTTCACAGGCAATTCGCTGGGGCTCTCTGCATGTACGCCGTCTGCATGGAAGAGCAACACCAGCACAATGCTCAGGAGTTGGAAGCTCACTGGGAAGGTGGGTGGGTGAGTTGCTCGCGACATGGCCGCTTCCACCGAACAGGTCCCAAACGTCCTTAACCTGCAGAGACAAAAGGAAAGATGCATTAAGTGAGGCCAACCAGAGATAACAGATTTTCCTCTACACTCTGTTTATTTCCCATCTTTCCCAAACATATAATCAAGTTACCCTGTTACTCAGGAAGATCCATCTAATGAGCCTATTTGTATTATGATTGCTGCAGTTTTCCATGTACAAATCATCTAGTTCAGTTATCTGAACAAGGATGGATTCAGGTGCTACCAGCGGGCTAACACCTACCCCCTTTAGCTACTACGATGTTTAATGCCACTTTCTTTCTCTTCACTGAAAGCCTATTTGTTCAATTGCATTTTCTTGTTTCTCATCTAATTAAAGCCCATCATTCTGCTTCACAGCTGGCAGAAGTGTTTCCCATTTCAAAATTACAGTGCACTCACTCACTGGAGTTCAGGGTAAAAGCAGGAACAGACAGGGAAATCTACTATCCCCCCATCATTTTTTTAAAATTATTTTTATACTTGCCATCTTTAAACACTGTAAACTATGTATTTCACAGCCTTTTCTTGCTCACAGTCCTCCCAAGCATCTACTCCACGTCAGAAATCTGCACGAATTGAGCTCAAGCCCTGGCAAAACCTTATTCTTAACAGTAACTTGGTCATAAGGTGCACCAGAAGGGCAGTCTTTAATTAATGATTTTGGAGCCATTCCTTCCACAGCGCATCACTTTGCACCTTCCCAAAACTGGAAAGAGCCCCATATGCATCCAAGCCTGGCTCTCTTGGCATGCTTCGAGAGGAAACCTGTCCCTGCGCTCTTTTCCCACTAGGTCAGCTTTGATGGCTTCCCCTTCAAGGGCCTTTCTCACTCCATTTACAACATCAGTCATCAGGCATGACAGCAGTACTTGCCCTTGTCCTGCCTCAGGATTTTCCAGCAGTGTAGAGGAGCTGTTAAAGAGGTTTGCAGTTAGTTAACAGTGCATAAACCGACAGAACAGATGCCTTTAAGTACATAGAGATGCTTAGTGCAAAAACCTGAGCGTGCTCAGTGTTACATTCTCAATTTTACTAGCCAATAAAAGCCAGATTCCTAGTTATTAAAGCTATATTTTCTCCTCAAGGAGAGCCTTTGCCATACTAAGCTTCTCCATTCCAAGTTAATTTAGTCACGTGGTACTTAAAAAAGTTTCTAAGAAGAGAGGAAAATGAGTACGTCAATACCTTTACTTTGCTGGAGAATACAAAAGGCTGAACTGGTTTTGCTCATAAAAAACCCACACCCTAGAAAGAAAAAAGAAGAGCCCAGCCATGAAAGGTTCCAAATTCTAAGAGAAGGATGGTATTCCCAGGCCCATATCAGAGATGGGACACAAGCCGGAGATCCAGTCAACGCCTCCCAAAGTCCAGCCTCTGCAACGCCCGGCAGGTCTCACCCTACCATTTGCCATCTGCCTAGTATCCAGCGAACACAACGCCAGGTCTGACAGCTGCACAGCTGCATGCACTGGGAGACACAGACCAACCCATCCACGCTAAAGCCTGCATCCAGTGACAGCATCCCAGCTGTCACCTGGGCCCGGTCATAGCGAGCATGACTCAAGCAGGATGGTTAAGCACATCTTCCCTCTTCCTCCTGAAAGAGGGCTTGTTTCACAGCACAGCTGGGAACCAGGCTGGCTCTCCAGCCACACAGCAAGCTACACATGCTGCATTGCTGACTGCAAAAGTACAGCCAGGCAGGAGTTCCTGGGGAGAAGCATTTACCTTCCTAAACAGGGACACACTACCTCCTTGAAGAAAAGCACCTGATCACCGCCACCCATCTCCTTATCCCCCATGACACAGAAATCACCCCTCTTCATTAGGGCAGGGGTATATTACACAGGGACAGACAGGGCTGTGCTCAAGTGAAGAACTGGCTGCAGGAAGCAATGGGTACCATCCTGCACCCACGTTACGGGATCTACTCCACAAAGAGACTTTGTAATAATGGATCTAAGTGCTCTTCTCCATTTGCTTTTATTTAAGGAATGCTGTAGTAAGATTATTGGGCTGGAAGAATAATACTGAGAATTTATCAAGACAGTTTTATATAAATGGCATTTCCTCACCAGGAACTGCTGGTCTGCCCTCCCCCCGGGAAATTTTCTAATTAAGAAAAGAAAGAGATACATAGAGCAGGAAGTGACCAAGTCAGAGAGCTGGGTGACAGGAACAGATAAGATGAACAAGAAAAAGCAAGTCTCCTGTATGAAGACAGATTTAAAAGAAAGGAGTTGCTTGCGTTGGAAATCCTGCTAATGCTACAAAAAGCTCTTACTGCTGGAGTCAGAAGCCCTGAACATTGCTCCTCTGATTATAGTCCCTGGGTACCTTCTGCTTCCCAGAATGCAGGCTGTAGCCACCACGTACAAATCTGAAGTAAAAAATTGAAAACATGATGTTTGTAAAGAAGAGTACCTTGTTGCAGGCCATTTGGCGGATAGCTAAGTTGAAACAGATGTGCGTTCATGGTCATTGAAGTTTAGCCGAAGCACGAATTAGTCACCCAACATCTGTACTCCTGTGTTTCATGCTGCTCCAAACCAAGTCTTGGAGACATTTGATAAAGGGGCTGTCAAAACATAGGCTGACTTGGTATCTACTCTGTTTTTCCCAGATAGCTCCTAAGTATAGTTTGTTTTTTTTTTTTTTAAAATATGTAGGCTTAAAAAAAATTTAGTGTGGGCATAAAATATTACTCAGCTGCATGGTTCTTCACCCTCTCTTTCTAGAGGGTAGTAGTTTCAACAGAAAACTCAAGAGCATTCACCTGCCCTTGTTCAGTTAATTTTCTCCCTGTGGCAAGTCATATCCTTGCACTTGTACAATTATTCAGAGCAACCAGGCATTGTGAAATCCCCTTGGCAAGAAGAGGAAACAGATGGTTCTAGAGAAAATATTATGCTTTGGGTCACTGATTTAGGTCATAAAGAATAGGAGAGTCCCATCACACTTTGGATCAACTCTACATTCTCAAAAGGATTCGAGCACTGGAAGTCTCAGCCAGAAAAAAGGCACCCACTAAATCAGATTAATGTCACTCGAACTTTATTTGCCATGTTCTTGCCTTTCAAACATTCTAATATAAGTTGGTGGGGTTTGGGGGGGGGTTGGTTTTTTGTTTGGGGTTTTTTTTTTTATTAATCAAGTCCCATGTTACGTTAAACAGGAGGAAAAAATGCCTAGAGGCTTGCATCTGAGCAATCCATCTTTCTGGCCTTCCCATCCAGCTCTCCATGTACAAACAACATTTCTCCCTCAGACAGCAGGAGATAAGAAACATGGAACTTTTCTGGAGAGTTCAGATGGGTGGGGACAGGCTGGAGCTTTGGAAGAAAAACCCACTGGCCTTGGCAATGTGCCAGGACCCTTCTTTGAGCAGCAGTAGCAACCCCCAACTCCATGTTGGACTTTCTCCAGCATTTTGTGGTGCGGTCATCAAGCAAGATTCACATACCCTTACCAGCTTTCCTACTTGAACCAATTCACAATGAGTGTTATTAACAGCAGACTCAGGAATTATAGAGGGCTAGAAAATGTTTGGCCACAACATGCTGGTTACACATACACAATCAGAGCCTGAAACTCAAAATATCTCTGAGAAGCAGCTGCTATAAAATTAGCAGCATTTCTTTATTTGTACAATCCAAAATAAACAGCTTGGTCCCCAGAGACCCTCTTACTCTGCATTTGCATAGGGTCTCGGCCCATGGTCAGCACACTGCTGCAGGCGCAGCAGTAGGAATATTCCCAGACAAATCATTCATATTATTCTCTAACGAGAAGCAAGGCTACCAGAACGCCAGCCCTCCCTCCAAACCAACTTTGTTAGCTTTTCATTAAGGTGTCTCAATTGCATTTCCCATCCCAGCCATCAACAATAAAAGCAAATGCGGTAGCTGATTCACAGCATGCCAGGTTAGCAGCCCCAGCAAACCTTGCCTGCTGTGGTGCTTGTGACCTCGGCATCACTCCCCTAACGCCTCTTGGGTCAGATTTATCACGACAGCACCGGGCAGGGGCACAAGCTGCTCTCGGGCTTGGTGCTGGCCCTACGTGTGTGGTGAAGAGCCCTAAACCACCACCCCAGGCCAGCACAACCCTGCCCATAAGCCCTACCCCATATCCAGGGGCAGTAACCAGAGCCCTTTTTATGACCGGGGGAAGCAGACCTGTCCTGGGGCTCCCTGGAACCAGCTGCTTGAGAGCTTTCAGGTAGAGCTGGAGCTAACCAGGAGAGACAGATCGCAACTCAGGCTCTCCTGAAGTTGCAGCTGTGCCCCTTCCCCTTGCAGACAAGCTCCCCTAGGGTGCTAGCAGTTGGTTTTGCACAGTCATGGAGGAAAGCCTGCAAGAGGCTGCATGGTCACTTTGAGGCAAGCTCAGTTTAGATGCAGCTCCTGGCCAAGGGATGTTGGTTCAGCCTTTATTCCAATCCTTGGTGTTGTGAAACACCAGGAGGGCAGTTGTTGCCCACAGCAGGGCTAGGAGGGTTGCAGAGATATTTGCCTCCCTGATGGATGTGGGAGCTCTAGGTTTTACAAATTGGTAGGAAAGAGCTCATGCTGCCAGCTTGTGCTCCAGCCCAAGATCAGGAGCTGCCAGATGGGGAGAAAACAGCCTTTTAGACTCTGCTCTGACCTTTCCCTGGCAGCGACGCTCCTTCAGGCTGGCTGGTTGCTGCATGCAAAGTGAGCTTGAAAGCTGCTCTGCGTTTCAACAAAGCACAGCTTTTCCTTTGCAGCAGCCTCCCACAAGTTCCATCTCCATTTGGGCACTTCGTCCTTGAAATATCCACTGTAAGACCCTTCCTGTTATTTTCCTACACCTTTGTATCACACACAGGTTTATGACCATCTGCAACAAGCTGGTAGCACCATCATTTTTCAGAGTACTGAAAAAACACTGCTAGCCCAGACACCTTCATAACAGAAGAAGGACTGGGCAAGGAAGGAAATGGCCTGGGTTCACAAGGAATGAGTAGCCATACAAAGGGAGAGTGGGAGACTTGCCATGGGGAATTTTTTGCCCAGCATTCGACAGAGAACCTGTACAGAGCAGCAGTAACACAGCAGCATTCACACCATTACAGCCACCACCAACGCTACGCACTGTGACATCAGCTTCATAATAAACATCATTACTGTGAATTTAGTGCCAGCTTGTATGGGAGAGGGTGTCCCCACAGCCATGTCACTGGTGTACGGGAGGTGGGAGCTGCACCCTCTCCCCACAGGGTGACTGGTTGCTTGCTGGGGGACAGTAGGAAGTTTGCTCTTCACACGAGAGCAGTTGCTTTTCGACATGTTGTGGGGACACAACCAGGAGCATGTTGCAACACCATGGGACTCCCAGCCAGCCCTTCCCTATCTCATAGTCAGAGTTAGACAGAGGAGCTTTCCCTAGTGAGAGTGCACTGCTGCAGGGAGACAGGGAAAGCAGCTCAAAACCCCCTTTTCTGGTGTCAGGGGCAGGAGAAAGATGGTCTCTCTTCAGCCAGAGGGGCCAAAAACTGTGACAAAGAAGCAGCTAGTAGCTACTGCAAGGCACAGCTAGCCTGCAAGCTCGAGAAACAGAGCCTCAAAGCAAGCCAGCTACTCACTCCTCTGCCAGTGTCCCTGGTGAAAAGACAGCAACCCCCAAAAAGGCCTCAAGTGAGAGGACAGGCTCTCCCAGCCAAAAAGTTCCCCTCCCTGTAGCAAAAATTGCTGTTTCAAGTTATGTGCCCTATGCTCTTACCCCAAGGTCAGACCTGAAGTCTCCAAGTCACAGCACCCCTTTCCCAGTTTCTCTTGCAGGAGAGCAGCACTTAAGAGTCTACCGCAAGCAGTAACCAGCCTCCCTGGGGAAAGCGCTGCAGACCTCACCTCCACAGGTGGGACTCACACCCACTGCCCTAGCTCCCAAGGGCTAGCAAACCTCTCTTCTCCTGCTGACCCTTCCTGGCCATGCTGAAGCCTGTACACCTGTGCCTCATTGAAGGCAGCAATCTGCTTCACAGCAGGGCAGCTCGAGCAAAGCCTGTACTGGGAAAAGACATGACTGTAGGAAAAAAAAATCCAAAACAAATGGTCTGGTCTCTGACCATCAATCAGTAAATCAGCCAAGAGCCTAGGCCCAGCTTCCTACAGTTGAGGGACACAAAACGGACGCCAATAGCCCTGCAAGGTTACAGGGTGCTTGGAGATTTGTCTAGGCAGCCACAGGCTCCGCTGGCTTCTCTTCTGATCTTGACACTGACCCATGGCACAGCTTCGGTAAAAAGTAGCTCCGGCCGGCTATGATTTTTACCCATCAAAGCAGGAGAAGGACCCTACCACCACGCTGGCTGTACATGCGGACCCGTGGAGGAAAGCTGCTATATCCAAATACCATGTTGCCACTCAGGGCTGCAGTGTGACGGCACTTTAAACACAGCTTGGAAAACCCTTGGCTCACAGCCCAGCTCCGGCTCTGCCCGGCTCCTTCTTCCTTCCACCCAGCTCTGCCACTTCAAAACAGGCACAGCCTGTTGGCATCTTCTGCCCATGACCCTCCAGATCTCCACATCAGGAAAATGATTTCCAGGCCATCAGCATCCTGATTGCATCAGTACAAAAAACCATCAAAACCTTTCCAAATATAGTCAGAGGCACAAGCCCTCCATGAAGCCAATCAAGTAAAATACGCATCAGGCCACCCTGTTTTCTGTAAAGGACATTAAAAAGTTAGAACAATTATCAGTCTGCAACTGATTTTTCCAAGTAACCTATCTCTTCAATGAAGCATCCAATCTCCTCCCACAATCTCCCCAGCAACTTTCCAAAATAAACAGATAAATAGAGAAAATAAAACATCCCCGATATAAAATTTCAGCTAGATTGGATGAATTTGGGGGCAGCTTGTAGAGACTGAGCATGAAAGTGTCTGTCAGGGAAGATTCCAGCCTTGCTTTTTAACACATGGAGACCAAGTGGCAAGTCATCCCTTTCCCCAATGATTCAAGATCTCAGCAAGGAAAATGCCAGGAAACGAGAAGCAAGGGAGAAATATTACATTTCTTTTGGGGTTCTTTTTTTTTTTTTAACATCTCCCCTCCTACTCGCTGCTGTCTCCAGACCATTTCTCTATCCCTACCACCTGCTTTTGGTCTCTTCTTTATCAAGCAGCATCAGGCTTTTCCCCATTATTCCTCCCGGACTGTTAACGCCTTCCTCTGGCTGTGGCTCTCCCTCGCTGATTTAAGCATAGTGCTATCTGCCTGGTCTCCACGAGCTGGCTTTGAGGCTGCCTTGCTGACAGACTCCCTCTGCGATCTCGGGGCAGCCCTTCACCTCCCCGTGCTCTGTGTTTCCCTCTATAAAATGGGAAGAGCACCTCCCGCGAGTTTTGGGAGAATAAAACACTGCTAATAAGCCTGAGGCTCCTGGGTAGCCTGGGGAGGAAGCATCTTCCCAGAGATGCCCCATAGGGACCAGAAGAGAGGAATTAGCAGGCCTGTTGCTTTCTTCTCTGTCTGCCTGTGTCCACTCCTCCTTTGGGCCCATTTTTGCACTGGGTTTGTAGCTGTGTGTGGGTCCCTTGTGCACTGGGATGCTCTCCTGGGCTCTGTGGGAGGAAGGAGCAGAAAGCTTCAAGGGAGCAGAGACAAATCCCTAGGCCCAGCTCCCTGTGCCCATCCAGGGACGAAGAGGTGGGAGATGTCCCTAGGAATGTGTGTGGGAAAAGGCTGAGGCGAATGCAGGTTGTGGACCCAGGCAATTTGGACTTGGTCCTAGACAGGCGCTGGGCAGGTTAGTTTGGGCTGGATGCCCACCCTGGCACACTCCATCCATCAGCTAGGTGGCTAGCCCTGGCTGGTGAAGGGTGGTAGTACCTCCCAGGAGAGTCACTGTGCAGAGGTACAGCTCTTGCACCGCTGACTCTAGAGGGAGCTGAACACTAGTGCAGAGCAGATGCCCAGTTTTTAGACCATCAGATCTCAGGAAAAGGAGTCTAAGCCCAGGTGTGTGCTGGACCTTGGTTACCTATCTCAAAAGTGAGGTTAACCACTCCTCCCCCCCCTCCCCAGTCTCCCCCGCCTTCTCTGTCTCCCCAGGAGCTCTTTGCAGCAGCAAATCTCACTTCTGTTTGTAGCCAGGTTTCCTTAGGAAGCCAGGCACATGAAATCACAGTTTCCATGTCTGTCTGTCTGTTCACATCGCCCCCCCCCCCCATTTCAGCTAAAATCACCAGAGGGATAGAGACAGCAAAGAAAGCCAAGTTCCTACAAGGTTCCTGAAAATAGCTGGAGAGAGAGCACTCACGCCCTTGGCAAGGGAAAGACCGGTCAGTGAGCTCAGCCCATATTGGATGCTAGAGTCCTGACGGCACAGCACCCTGAGCACCCTGCAGCAGATCCAGGTGCAGCCAGGATTTGCACAGCTACGGGCACCGATGTCCATGAGCTGGGAGCACATGCAGATCACAGCACCCTGAGCTTGAACAGAGCTCCAGGTTGTTCACTGTACTAGTTGCAAGGAGAGCCAGTATCGCATGCCATTTGTGTTGTCTATGACCAACCTGTTGGTTGGTTGTCCAGTGATGCTCATGCCTTGGGGGACACTGGGCTTTATTATAGGATCTGACTTTCATTAGGATGCCGGAGAACAGTGGCTTTTCCCTGCTAAGCTAGCAGGACTGTATCCCCCCCAAAATACAGCAGAAAACCAAATTCCGTCCTAGATGCAATGGTGAAAAATTGCAACCCTGACAGCCCTGAGCAGATCAGGACACTACCAAAGGCCCAGACAGGCAGAGAAATGGCTGTGCCTATATGGCATCATGCAAGGTGCTGCGGAGACTCCCAAGAGTAAGGACATGAGCCAAGTTCATGCCGTGCCATTTACAACAGTGCCAGGTGAGCAAACTAGGTGCAGCCTGGGCAGCTGCAGGACAGTGAATATTTAAGTCTCAGGAGCAATTCACAGCCAAACAATCACAAAAAGCTTAGTGAAAGTGGGGGAGAGAGAAGCAAGCAAAGTTTCATCAGCTTAAAACTGTGCTACTCAATGTTGGCGTTCAGGGACGCTAGGCATAAAGAGTACATCCAATCTCCTCAAATATCTTGAACATAAACCCTGGTACAGAGGAAGCTTTGAGCAACGCAGCTCCATAGCAGTGGCTTAGGAGTTGTTTATGCCTCCAGAGAAACAGAGCTGGTGGGGTATAAGAGGAGTCAGGCAATGTATCAACTTTCCTGGGGAGATGGTGGTAAGGGTTCATGGCTTGGCTGGTAGGTTATGGCTATAGAAATGCTAGATTATTTCCCTGTTGGGGCTAAATGCCTCTGCTGGAAAAAGGGGCAAAGCTGCTATTGAAGAACCAATCAGAAGGAAAAGGGGAGAAAAAAACATTTATCAGATGCACCCAAAAGAACACAAATGCCTTTCTTTGGTGATGTCCACTGCCCCAGCCAAAGCCATACAGCACAGCTCTTTTTTTTCCCGGCCGCCATCATCACATCAACGTGCAAGTGTCTCTGCTTCCCTTTGCTAAATAAAAGTGGACCTCTTCTCTTTGTGGTGGTGAGAAAAAGCACATGAATACCTAGGCAGGTGTCAGAAGAGTGCACAGAGAACCCCAGCCTCTCTCAGCCCCCATTTCCATTGCCTGACTTGTGGATTTCCAACATCTGGGATCGGAGGAACAGCTTCCTGCAAAACGCAAGCAAAGAGGAGCCCTGAAATCAAACACTTGCACCCACATGCCTGTGACCTTGTGGTTTTACTACAGCTTTCATTTTTAGACTCCAGTTCTCCCTAGTGCTTGCTGCATTTCTACAACATTTTGGCAGTTTGCTTTCGCCCTGGAGACAGACCTGAGTGTGGGGTTGCTTAGCATGGCTCGGCGGGGAGGGAAGCAACAAGGCTACGATTAAAGAATTAAACTCGAGATGACGGAAGAGCCCCAGCCATGCTTCTACCTAGACAAAGCCTACGTGATGAGCGCTGCTTAATGCCGGCCCTTAATAACACACGCTGATCGAGACGAAAATGGGAATTTCATCGTGGCTGCAGGTGCCTCCGACCACTCACCTCGGAAACCGTTTCAAGGCAGAAATTCCCGGGGCTGGAGGAAAGGCAGCCCTGCCTGGAGGCACGAACACCCCCGCCGGGCGGAGGCACCGCACCCCCGTCGCCGCGCACAGGGGAAGATGCCCGTAAGCCCCCCGGGGGGAGACGGTTTGCTCCAGCCCCCTCCCCGGCCCCACCTGCCCGGCAATGCCCGGCCCTTGGTGTAGGGGGGAGGCAACCCCTCGCCGCAGCCGCGCCTCCCGTCGCGACATGTCGCGATTGGCCGTCGGGGGAGGGGGGCGAGCCCTATCGCCTGCCTAAAGGTGCCGTGGCTGGGTTGCAAAAAGCATTCCCTGGGGCGGGCGGGAAGCATCCTACCGCCGCCTCCCCATCGGCTCCCACACGGCTCCGGGCCCCCCATCCCGCCTCCCCCCCCCCCTCCCCCGGCACTGGGGACCCCGGTGTAGAAAGCAGTGTCGGGGCGGCGGGGGACTCGCCGCGCTGGGCACGGCTGGGGCCGGGGCGGGCGCCGGTGGGTCGCGGTCCTACCTGGCTCAGCAGCGGCGGGGCATCGCGGCGGGGCGGATGGCGGGGCCCCGGTGCGCGGCTGCGGCGCGGCGCGGCGGCGGGCGGGCGGGAGAAAGGGAGGGAGGGAAGGAGAAGGGAGGGAGGAAGGGAAGGATGGAGGGGTGGATGGAGGGAGTGCGCGCACACACACACACAGCGCCCCGGGGATGCGCTCAGCCGGCCCGCCCCGCAGGCAGCCTTCCGTCCCTCCGCATCCCTCCGCGGCGCTGCGCGGGCAGGGAGAAACCCGCCGTCCCTCCTCCGCGGTGGCAGCTTCAGCCCTCCTCCTCCTCCTCCTCCTCCTCCTCCTCCTGCTGGAAATATTTCCCGATTTCCTCCTCGGAGCGAGGGACTTTGAAAGGCAGGGCTGGTTGCGGACCCACCCCCAGCAGCCCTGCCCGCCCTGCCTGCCCTGCCTGGGGCAGCCCCTAGCCCTGCCCTGCCTGACCCCAGCCCTGGCCTTCCCTGCCCGGAACAGTCCCCATCCATGCTCTGCCTGCCTTCTGCCCTGCCTGCCTTGCCCGGTCAGCTCCCAGTCCTGCCCGCCGTGGCTCGTCGCATCCCCCCGGCCTCCCTGCAGCCTGCCAGGGCAAGCCCGACCCCATTTGCACCCTGCAGGAGGGAGCGAGCCCTGGGAGAGATGGCAAGAAGGGAAGCAGGAGGGAGGGTGCAAGGAGTGCCTTGCTGTGTCTGTCACCGTGCCCCAGAGTGTTGCCCATGGCTACCACGGGGAGGCAGGAGGCCAGGAGCATCCCAAGGGGTCCTGGGTTGAGGTTCATTCCCCTCTCACATTACCAATGGGGCATATGGTCCATCTAGGGCCCTCCTGGGAACTGCCCCTGCATCTGGCTATGTCCAGGCCAGCCCCTGAACCCACAGAGCCTCCTGTCTCCACAGGAGGGTCATCGAGGTTGGGGAGGTCCTGCAGGAAGCCAGCAGCCTGGCACAGAAGGACTTGCTGCACCTCAGGCTGGCCTAAGTGTCCTTCCTGTGGGCAACTCCCCTTTCACCATGCCTGAATGACTCCACCCTTTGCTGACTCCGGCAAGGAGCAGATGAACCCATTGTCCCACGCTCCAGGCAAAACACTGTGGCTTTAGGAACTTAAAATAGGACCAAAGCTAATAACTCACACAGTGTTACAAGTACCCAGCGACCTTGAGTTGCCCTCTATGACCAGATCCTCAGGTGCAATGAGAACCATGGAGAAGCAGAGCAGTTATTCTAGCTCCTGCACCCTCTTATGCCTTCTCCCTCTTATCTTGTCAGCTGTGCCTGTAATTTTTGTCACCACTGGCAAGACAGAAAGCCAGAATTTTACCTTTCGATTTCATTTGTGCTTGTCTTCCTTTCTCTCTCTCTCTGATTTTTATTTTTTTTTTAAGATTTTTGCATCACCATGTCCTTCAGCAGAGATGTAAAACTAAATTTCTCTGTTCGAGATGATGTGTAAGACATGGACGATGTCACGAAACTCCTTTGTAAAGCACTTTTTGTCATGAACTGACCAACCAACAAACCAGCTACTTGTTAGTGTTGCAGCTGTTATTGATATTATTTAGTTTTTGGTCTCATTTTAAGAGGTTATTGCCTACATGTGGGATGAAAGGCATTTCCAAATAAGAATTTGGTTTAGAAAAAAACATGGTTTTGTGTCCAGTAGCTAACTCTGATTGTCTGTCTCACCTCTTTTGATTTAAAAATCTTCAGAGGAGGGATAAGGTTGCATCTGGCCATGTGTGGTATTTTGATGTGACTCAGTTCTCCCAGCAGGGCCATTGGTATAAAATGAGCACAACTAAATGTGTACAGCATGCACAATGCTGTGCTCTAATCAGGACCTGAGCAGAGCAGTGAATGTATATCAGTGGCATTTGGTTTGGCAGTGGCTGCGGGATGCAAGGCGCTGCACAAGCTGGCATGGCAAATGGATAGTGCGAGCAGAAAAAATTGGCGTGGTTGCAGCAAACACAATCCCTGCTGTTGCTTTTCACCCTGCACACTGAAATCTAATCATTGCAACAGTAAGCAGTAGAACTCAGGTTTTAATTAGCTGTCAGCCATGAAGTTCTCCCTAAAGCTCGCCGTTTCCCTCAGTTATGTTGCTGACCTACTTCCCAGCTCTTTCACTGAATATGGTACACAGGTCCTCTGGAGCACCAAGGCATTAACTCTGCTAATGGGAATCCACTGGTGAGCTGCTCTCTGAAGAGCCAGGCATGTCCCCAGTTCCTCCCAGCCCACCTCTCTCTGCAGCTTGCAGTGCATGTTCCTGTCTCCCAGTGCCTCCTGCTGAGACCTTCAGGAAGGTTGCTTCAGTCCAGGGATTTTTGTGACATTTGATGGGAGCTGAAGAAAACAAGAGTTTGTCAGTGTTTGTGGTGATGCTCATTAGTCCTTGCAAATGAACCCTTTGTATCACCCAGCCTTAATGGCACTGGGACAGAAAAGGTGAAGCAGAGATGCAGCATTATCCCACCTGCACCTGAGAGCAGCTTTCATCTGCTTGAAAAGTGACTGGTTAGGAGGGATAGGAGGCTGGGAGATGTCCCCCACTCCCCCCCACCCCACCCCTTTCCAGGCACATTCAGACCTTCATCTTTCACAGTCTCCAAGAAAAAGGTGGAGTTGGGCTCTGAAAGAAAGAGTGGAAGTCAGGGAGTAGGGAGACAGTGGGCCCAAATGATGAGAGAAGATACTATGTTATAGGACTGCTCCACACTGCAGTGGCTATGGTTCACACCGCTTTTTCTCAGCCAAGCTAGCTGAAGTGGTAGCTGTAACAGCACAGAGCTCTGCATGGGCTGTGAAATCTGCTGGACAAGCTGAGCAAATGCTCCTGTGTTCTGCCTGGTGCTCCAGGCGAAAATGCAACAAGACTGCTCATGTCCTGACACAGCAAGTTTGTCATGGAGTGGGGACATCCATACTTCATCACGATTGCAGCCTGGGCTGTGCTGGGAGAGGCAGTGGTTTGCTCCAGCTACCTTTCCTTCCCTGTCTCTCTTTGCAGTCATGCAAGTGAACACCTACCATTGCAAACATGCTTACAACCACTAATTAGTAGTCTCGAAATCATGGAGATTCTCATGCCAGTGCTAACGAATGGTTCATTCATTCATTCATTCATGCACACCCACAGCTTTCTCCGACAGCAGCCTGCATCTCTCTGCAGTTGCTGGAGGAGGTTTCTGGGTATTGTCTACATATGCAGAGCAGAAAAACAATTCCTCCCTGCAAGGAATGAGGTTAGTGGACTGTGGAGTCTCAAGCATGGGACAGAATGGTGCAGGCCAACTCTCTGCTCAATGCCTTGTGAAAAAAAACATCTGAGCTCCTGCACATTTTAGAGCAAGGGGACACAAGCCCTCAGGTATTTCTTGCTTGAAAAATTCCTGCCTTATATTCCCTGTAAAAGAGACAAGTGGTCAGGGCAAGGTCAGTCTTCAGCTCAGCCACAGCACGTTCACCTCTGAGCAGCTGTCCTGTCACCCTTTCTTGGCCCTGTCTGGAACATCTCCTCAGTGGGATGCTTTGGTTTCTACTCCAGCTTTTGTGGGTTCAGATAATGCCAGAAGATAACCAGTGAGTCCTCATTGGTTAGTTATCTCTGGCTGTGGTTTTCCTTGAGTCCCTCAGGAGATGCCAGAGAGATCCTGCAGGAACAGATGGGATGTCACCTCTGGCTTGCCATCCATCTGTCTTTGCTCCTCACTGCAGCAGACTTGAGCATGCGCCCACTGAACCTTCTCTGGCTCTCCTCTGCATGTTCTTGGCAGAGACCTGGAGATCGCTGAGAGTGGTGTTTCTAAAAAAGATGGTCAGAAACATAGTTTCCAGCAATTTGAGCATTCACTTTCACTGTCACCTTCAAACCTGCCTTTGCTGTTAGGAGGATAAATCAGGCATTTAGAAATGTGGCGGATGGAGTGGGACACAGCAGTGAATAGGAAGGACAATTCTGTGTGCTGGACATCATATACTTCTTCTTGAGCTCTCCAGGCAGTGCCTACTTAGCTGTTTCCAAGTACCTGGTACAGTCTGAGTCCTGATGATCCCAGGGAGGTCTGAGCACATGACAGTTGTCCATCGGCCAGCCAGAGGTCTTGGATGTGGAAGGTGACTTCTACCCCTTGAAACTGAGACTAAAGACTATACCCCGGGGAGAAGGCAGTGCTCAATGAGATGTTTTGGCACGCCTGTGAAAAATTGGCAGCATATGGTTTGCTCTCACTGCAACGGTTTGGGAGCCCGCAGAGGTAACTGGAGAAACCATGCGTGTGCTGCTTTTGAGCTTTCCCCCAAGCACTTGCTCTATGCTGTGTTTTATGCAGGTTTAAACAACAAATCCGGAGCACTAATTGATGAGCATAGCATTTAACAGCTTGGGAGAGAGTTTTCCCAGAAGAAGTATCGACTGGCCAAATTTTGCAGAGCACTGCTTGTGTGTGGCAGACACAAAAGAGTATTTACACTGGAAACCACCTGCCACATGGGGTTTGAAAGCAGAACTAGTTATAGGGACTGAGCGTGAATTTAGGGAGCTTGAAAATGGGGAGAGCTGCATGTATTTTGCAAACATCTAGTCCACAAAACAGGCCACACTCTCTTCTCTTCAAATTCTGCTTCAGAATCTCACTTTTCTTTTTGAAAAAACTGCTTTCTGGTCATCAGGGATATACAGGAAAAAATCAACACGTGTGCAGAATGACTTCAGTGCCTGGGCTTAATGTAAGAGATGTACAAGGTGCAAACTGTCTCCTTACTCTTCTCAAAGGAGTAGAAACTCAAAAGCCCTCTGACAGCTGTCATTTGTCTCAACAGCAGTGCATGCTAATACTAGCATCTCACTCCCATTCCCATTTCACAGGCAAAAACCAGTTCCTAGCCTGAGTCACTGGAAAATGAAGGACCAGATGTCCCCTGCTGAACTGCCTGTCCTTTAGCATCTTTTCCCACCAAAAAAAATGAAGCTTTGTTTTGCTGTTACAAAACTGCAGAATACAGGAACTAAAAATGCAGATGCAAGGTCAGTTGAAATGCGTTTCCCACTGAAAGCAATAGCCTAGGGACTTCGCTGCCTCGAGATGAGCGTCCTGCAAGGGGCCATGGAGCTGCAGTGTGGCAGCCCCAGGGCAGCACTACAACTGAGCAGGCACTAGCGCTCCACTTGCTGCTCCAGCTCTTTTCACCACCATCCCAAGGCTGCCCTGACCTGGAAAAAATTTGTCTGAAAAAAAAATCCCCCCCAATCCAGAATTAAAAAGCAGCAAATGTTGTGTTCTCTGGATTTGCCTTCTGCTTTTGAAACCTAGAGGTCTGATGTTTTCCAATTTACTTGGTAACCCGAAGTAAGTTAAAAAAATAAGAGAGATGAAATAGTGATATGTAATCACATGACTCCAGGAGCTGGGACTTTAATAAAAACCAAAAGTGCAAATACCATGATAATGTGGCAAGATCTGGGAGCTGTGTCCTGCAAACTGAGGACTGTGATGCTTCCTCGGCAGCTCCGGTGTCACATGAGGCCATATCCCTCATTTGATCTGCGTGCAAGGTTCCCATCGCTATCAGTGGGAGACGCAGGGTGAATGGGATGTAGTGCATGACTCCAACTGCGGCCCCTGGTTGTGAAGGTAATTTGGCCTTCTCTGTACCATCTGTTTGCCAGCCCTGAGCGAGGCTGGATATTCCAGGAAAAATATACTTTTTCATTAAAAGTAAGAAGTGACTGACCCCAGCTGCATAAAGCACCTTATTTACATTTTATTTATATATTCAAGGTCAAGAAAGCTGGTGGAACACCTTGCAAAACCCAAGCCCATTAGGTAAGAGGATGTAAAATGACTTCTCTTAAAGGGAAACTTGTCTTTACTACAATGGGCTCTAATCTGTGCTGTCCTTGCAGGGTGGTCAGAAATATTCCCTGCCTGCTTGCTGCTTTGACTTTACCAACCTCTGCCTCAGGTCTGCCTCATTTCCCTTCCAAGTGGCCTTGCCTGCCTAGGTGTCCCTCCAGCACTGACCAGCTCTGCCAGAGATTAGCCCCTGAGTCCCGGGGACAGAGTGGAGCTGAGGAACATGCTGTCCGCTGTTATCAGCATGCAGCAGTCAATTTTAGGCCACGAGGACCCATGGGACTGGGAATTTCTGTGCTCCTCAGTCTTCCCCAAGGCACCCTGGAGACGGCATATGCCCTTGCTCTTGGCTGACTCTGTTCCTGGAACAGCTGAGGCAGCAGCATGGTTCTTATCCCAGCTCCCTTCTTTCCCCACAGCTTAGACGCGAGTCCAATGGACAGGAACTCCCACTAGTGCACACACTGATCTTGCTATTTTGGCACAGTTTGATCTATTTGCACTTCTGAAGATGTATAGACCTTGTATATACTTGTCTTCTCTGTGCTGCATGCTCAAGCAGCGGTGAGGGAGTAACCAATGTTGCCTGTCCTAAACATAGTAATTGAAGCCCTGCATGTAAAGAGAATTTAACCAAAAAAGAGAGAAACATAAGAAAACCAGATTTAACTTCCGGATTACTTAATGGTTATGGGTTTCATTTTTTCTGGAGATTTTGGAGAAATGAAACTGCACTGTTTGTGAGACCAAATTCTCCTTTTAAATTCCCCGTGCTGTCACGTGCCAGTCTGTTCCCTGCCCTGGAATTTCAAACGGCCTGTTCGAAAGCTGCTCTGAGCTGAATGGCTTTTTCATGGCTTTCTGGATTGTGATGATGCCTTAAAATGATTGAAGATGCTCCTTTGCTACCTACCTTGTGGTTAGAAATCCCCAAGTCTCTTATAAAAATCTTCTGCTCTTATGGGAAGCTGTTCCCAGCTTCTGGCAAAACTGTTTAGGTTCTGAGGCTGTATCCCTGTGTTTGTATGTGCAGGAGGGACATGGATGTGTGTGTGTGTGCATGCATGCAGATGTTTCCTAATGCAGATTGTGCAAGCTCTGACCTCTTCCCCCTGCATTTCTGCTTATTCAGATGAACTCCTGCTCTTCTGTGAGTGCTCCCATCCCTTCAGCGGGTGAGACAATTTCCTGAGTGTAGCTGTCAGTCCAGGAACATGGGCTGCTGTGGTGTTTATATGTGTGTAGGCTGGAGATCAGGGACTCAAGGCAGAGCAGGGACTTGGGGATTCAAGCATCCCCTGGCTGCTGCTGTGCCTCCTGCTCTAGCAGTGCAGACAGAGCAGTGGCAGGTATGGAGGGAACGGCAGGGATGGGAAGCCATGAGCGTATGGGGAGAGAGTAGAGATCTGGCAGTAGAACTAGTCCACTGGTGTGTGGGCAGCTGTATGTTTAGTAGACCAGTGTCTTAGCAGGGCTGATGGAATTCGGGCTTTCCTCTTTCATTCAGCTCCCTTCCATGTGCACGTCAGTCACTAAGAAAGTTTCTGGCCCCTGCACCTCAAGACACCAGTGCGGTATTTTGGTGTTTGTGCCAGGGCTGTTAACAGTATCTGGCATTTTATTTGCCATCAGTAGACTCCGGAGTTAACAGCTGTATTTACACGACCAGTGGCATCAGGAAGGCAAGCAACAGCTGCAGAGCCACCAATGGGAAGAAATAAGAGAAGTGAGAGGCCTAGAAGACATGAATCAAGAGGAAACATTGCAGGAATGCAGACTGTCAAGTCAAAAGAAGACATATATCCTCGCAAATCTGAAAGAATAGATGTTTCCCACTCCTACTGTCGATAAGATAAGAAGTCAGGAGGTTAAACTACAGGCAGGGAGACTGAAGTTTGACAGGAGGAAAAACTTTCTCTAGTCATGAGAGTAATGGTGTAGGCAGCTGGATTGTCTGCAGAGAGGGAGAAGTCTGTGTCACAGAAAGGTTTTAAGATCAGGATGAGCAAAACTCTGTTGTTCGGATCAGATGTAGATGACCTAGCTCTCAACATCATTTCATCAGGAAGATGTATCTGAGAGATGAACAACCAGGAAACATTCAGCACATCATAAAAAGAAAACCACTGTTGTAGTTAGTAGAGTGAAAGAAAAGAAAACCTGCCTTTAGGCTTTGGACAAAGATTTGGTGTAGGAAAGTAGTCAGAGCACTGGAAGTTAGGCCATGCTGGGAGAGCAAATCTATGTGGCAATGCTATCCAAGCTCACACAACCTGGGAGCAGACTGACCTCGGTTCCAGGCTGGTGGCCAATTTCCTGGATAGATGAGCCATTTAGCCAGTGGGACACTGGGAAAGAGAACTTGCTGCTGCTCTGAAGCCATGATATATCCCGCTTGGGTTTTGTCCTGTCAAGGTTTGTTCCAGGCTCATAGCCATTTAACTCACTTAGCAACCTTTTCTGTTATTTTTTTGTGCTCAGCCATAGGAACCTTGAAGGTTACCCAAATGCTCTCAGGAGCTGGCGACACAGGAAGACTTGTGTTGGAAACATTCATCCTGCCGTGGTGGTCCCTTTCACTTGCCCTGCTGGGAGCCTGCCCCACTGTGAACTGCAAGTTGAGGTATGCAGACAAATGGCCTGCCCTGACCAAACTGCAACACTGATGAGACAACAGCACAAGGGCACACATGGGCACTCCCCATAGCAAAGACAAAAGAATGTCTTTGGTTAACCCTGACTTATGGCTATGTAAGATGCAACGTGAAGTAAGGATTTGAGAAGATACCAGAACCTGCAGAGCATAAGAAGAGGAGTAATGTATATGCAGCTGACCATCCCTTACCCGTAGTTACACTAACTAGACAGCAGCATGAAAAATGGTAGAAAAGAGAAACATTGCATGTAACAAAAGCAGAGTACTAGCTTAATTGCTGACTGAGGTAGAAATTACCAAGGCAACCATATCGTGAGTACCAAATACGTGTATAAAGTCAGGAAACCTGGGGCCAGCAAGGGAAAAGTAAATACAGGTGGATGGCTTCTCTGGGAGGAGAGAGACTTGGTAAAGAAGCAGAACCTGGGAAGAATAAAAGGGGCAAAACCAGAATATAAGGTAAAGCAAGTGACATACTCAGGACTGATTTGGGGCTGTTGGTCAGCTCTGTGCTTAATTATGACAGTTTGAAGCAGGACAATAATCCTGCTGTTTCCATCTTTCTTGTGTCCAGCTCACCTTCATGGTCAGGAGGGACTTGGTCTGCTTTGGGATTAATGAGAGCTGTCTCCCTGTGACTGGCAAGGAAACCCCTGAAGGATATTACCTAACCACACCACCCTTCCCTTCCTTGACAGCCTGACTCTGTCTTTCAAGTCCCCATTTCTCTGGACTGACTCTGCAGAGGATCTTAGTTGTAGACATTGGCACCGTAGGAGTTCAATAGCTGAGGACTAATACAGGGAACCACGTGACAAATGAGCTACACATGCATGTGGCTGTACCTGAAGTCAATCAGGTCACACACATCTGCCACGTTCAACACATCTCCAGCTCTTCAAAGAGCCTGACTCACCGCAGTGCCTTCCTGCAGATGGTTTTTGGGGGAAAGAACTAGCTAAAGTGAAGTCTCTACACAAGTCACAGCCACAAAAGAAAGGACGTGTCAAATAAAATCCACTCCAAAGACAAAAAATGAAGTTAGAACTCAGGATGAAGGCAGGGAGTTTGTGCTGGCAAAACATCAGCTTTAGTAAGGTTAGAGTCTTCAAACTTGTCTTGTTCTGTAATTTTCCATAGGCTGCATACATCAAGGCACGTTTCACGATAATCAGACTGTCTGTTTCAAAGAGAAGAATGTTAAAATCGGGTATGTTTTTATCAACAGGGACAGAAAATGTCTAGAAAACATGAGTGGTGGCACAGCTTGTAATGCTTACAAACTTGTCCTGTTTTGTAGCATTCCTCTAGGTCTGTGCATCAAAGCATGCTTAAAAATAGTCTACCTCATTATTTTTAAGGTAAGAACATCATTAAAATTAAGGGTCAAAGGCCAAAAGTTTTCGAGTGCATTATTGTGGAGGTACATCTTCAGGCATTTTAACACATTAAGGCACTTTCCAGGCACACATGAAGCAAGGTGCGCACCTAGACAGGCTTGCCCCAGTCTCTAAAAATGCAAGGACTGTCACTGAATTATGGATCCTCGGGTCTTTGATGAGTTATAATGGAGATTCTCAAGTGTCTAGAAAGGGGCCGACTAATTTTTCTAAAATACTCATGATTTGTCCTGAATCTTACCCAATGATTGGTAGCTGAACAGAGAAATCATTGCCCACTAAGCAGATTTTCAATGGCAAGCAGTACAAAGTTTTCTCTTCTCCAATAATAAAACGTGCATGCTCTGTACACACTGTTCTCCTCCACAGGATTATAGGGATCCTCATACACACTCACAGCAGAGAACCTTCAGGATTAACTCTTTTGTCTAGGTTAAGTTGGAGATATGCCACACTTCAGGAGAAGGATGAGGTTATCAGCAAGGCTCTAAAGTGCTCTAAGTATCGGTTACTCTTGTTCTTAGAAATTCACTTCAGATCAAATCTATTCAAGCCAAAAGGCAAATATCTCAGTTATTGACAAAGATGCTTCTTGGAGCATCTATTTTCCATAACCAGTGGCAAAAAGTATTTCAAAATGAGAGAAGCTTTTTAATGCATTTGTTTTTCAAGCTGTGCTGTGGACTAGGCCCAGTACAGAACATGGCAGGAACACAAGTGCAGGACATCACACAAGGGTCCACTGTGGTGCTGCAGCTCATTGTGTTAAACCTTTGAGTAATGTGGCCAGAGAATGCAACGAGGACATCTTTCACAGCTGCATCTCTCTCTTTTTGCAGTATTTTGCCATGAATTAACACTACCAAGAAGATTTGGAAAACCTGCTAGAAGGTTTCCACAAAGATTTGGCTCATCAGCAACCGGGAAAAACACACATGGGAGGTAAATG
The DNA here is from genome assembly GCA_009819775.1 of Phoenicopterus ruber ruber. Classification (NCBI taxonomy): domain Eukaryota; kingdom Metazoa; phylum Chordata; class Aves; order Phoenicopteriformes; family Phoenicopteridae; genus Phoenicopterus; species Phoenicopterus ruber. The sequence goes on from CM020217.1 coordinate 13,145,512, forward strand.
CTAGAAGTTAAACCTATATTAGCTCCTTGGTCAGGATATGGCTTCTGCCTTGTGCCAGAACATTGGTATAACATGTGGCTGGCGTCTGAAAGGTGTCACAGCAGGCAGCAGAGCAACAGTAAACATCACTATTCTGGACAACCAATAAAAATGGAGACCTACTTATCCAGCTAAGGATAGGGCAATCCAGAACATCTGTCTTGCTCCTGAACTAGGCATTTATCCTGGACAGGAGATGGTTTCAGAGCCTTGCTTCAAATAGCTATGCTCTGAAAAGCAGGCTAAAACCGGGAGGTCATCTTGAAATAATAGTTGGCAGGCCAAAGTGACTTAACATTTAACATGCTTTAAAGGACCATATGGAATAAGTTACACCAGAGTAAACCAAACACTTGTCTCTCACATCCAGTGTTATTGTTAGCAACTTATTCGACTGTGTATTTCTCAGCAGCGACAATGACTCACTAAATAACAGGATAATACCACAGATCACTAGCATGTTGTGGTCTGTGGCCACAGGAAGGGTTTACTTTTACTGTGTACATGTTGGCAGTCTCAACACGCTCGCAGCAAATCCAAATGTTTATTGCTGCATCTAGGGCAGAAGCACAAGATCTCTGCTTGGAGCCTTTCTGTAAGCCAAAAAGATAACATGGGGTATTTCTAATACCATGCTTGCCAAACTGCAGCAAAAACAATGAGCTGAGAATTAGATGCTGGGAAAGTAGATCTCACCTTGGTTTTGCTTCCTTATTCCAGTGTGCAGATATGGCAATTGCTGATGCTGGGAATCAGCATGGGAGGGGGCTGTTTCAAAGAGGTGGGGTCCCTATTCCCACACTAAAGCCTAAGCCTTGATGCATGGTTGCTACTTTTGGAAACAGGCATCAAAGCAAGCTGATTTGGAAGGGTGAAGAGGTTGTAGGGAAAGAGATAAGACTGGTCCATCAAGCTCTAGGCCCCTACAGAAAGCCTGAGAGTGGTCAGAGCTGCCTCAGGTGGACAAGCACACCCCCTTGGCTGCTTCAGGACTCTTCAGGCTTCTGCCTGAGGCCTGACACATTGAAGCCCTGCCAAAATCATTGTGGGCCAGGCCCCTCCATCACCTCCATTAAGCTCATGTCCTGCCACAGAATCATAGAATTATTTGGGTTGGAAGAGACCTTAAAGATCATCTAGTTGCAACCCCCCTGCCATGGGCAGGGACACCTTCCACTAGACTAGGTTGCTCAAAGCCCCATGTCCCTTGCTTCCTAATGCTTGTTGAACATATTACAGATAAAACTCAGCATCTCAGTGAGATCTTCCTGTAGCCTGGGAGACCTATCTGCCTGGAGGAGCGTTTTCAGGTAGATTGCATCAAAGGATCCCAGCCCATCTCCCAGTGGGTTAGGGACTGTACAGGTAGCCCAGGATGGTGGCATGCTGTTTGTCTCCTTGCACATTGCTGTCCAGGCAGTCTGCAGGGACCCTTCTAGCTGACAAAGAGGAGACCACAACCCCATTCTGGCCATGTTGCAACAGAAGGGTGTCCGATACACCTCAAGGTAGAGAAGGAAGCAAAAAGGGAACATTGCACATGCAGAAGTTTCCAACAGGGACTCAAGGAAGCCTTAGTGGGGGGATAGAAAGGCAGCAATAGTTTTGCAGGCCACATTCCTGCACTTTCCATGTTTTGTTATTTTTCCATTTTCACATTTTCCTCTAGTTTCCTGCTTTTGCTTATATAAGAGGGAAAGAAAAGCCAATTTGATGTTCTGATGAAAGGAAGGACAACTCTCTGGAAGAGCAGGAAATGGTGTGCAGTGGTGTCATGCAGGATTAGTCTGCAACCTCCAGGGCATGCTGCGGTCTGTGGGATAACCTGGGAAACATCCCAGGGACAAAACTTCTGGTGAAACTCATCCTGCGCATGATGAGGGGCTTGAAAGCAGTGGGAGACTGAGGGTAGGAAAAAGGCTTTACACACTGTTCAGTATAATATATTCCCATGGGGAGTAAAACAACCCAAGCGCTGAATCTCACAGCCTGGTAGGGGAAAATCTATACCTGAATAGCACTCCTTGACAGAAGAAGTTCCTGAGTGTTTGTCCTCTTTGGGTATTTACAGACAAGTCATTAGTCATTGCTAAGCTGAGTGAAACCCAAACTAGTCTGGGGCATATGTCTTCCCACTGTACCTTTACCCAAATCCTGACATTTTCCAGAATCCCAGTTCTGTGAGTATCTTCCTTCTACCTATGCCCACCTTTCTGCATAAGCAAACTGACGCGAAGTTTTCCAGAGTGAAATGCGTGTCTCCTCTCCTCTCCTCTCCTCTCCTCTCCTCTCCTCTCCTCTCCTCTCCTCTCCTCTCCTCTCCTCTCCTCTCCTCTCCTCTCCTCTCCTCTCCTCTCCTCTCCTCTCTCCTCATGTCTCTGGAAAAGGCCTAGCTAGAGAGATCGCAAACCAAAACCTGCATTTTATGCTAGCAATATGTCAGAGTTCAGCATTCCAAGGATTTGGGAAAGATCCTAAAAACAAACATCCCAAACTCAGGAGGAAGTTCAGCATTAAATATAAAAGAAATCCAAATATGTTGAAGTATGGAAATCAAAACAACTTCAGCTTTGCCCTGCAGTGACCTCATGCAATAAGAATACATTTATGATTAGATCACAGCAATGATTGGAGCCCTAGATAAGAATAAACTGAGTTTTGAAGACCTCCAGATTTATTGTATTGTTGCTATGTTTTTCACCCATGTGTTGCCAGAATAATACTGAGTTTCTTAAAGGATCAACTCCAAAATGAATGGCAACTCATAAATTGCCTGCTTTACCTGTAAATTGGCAGAAAATGCCACCACTGCTTAAAGCTGTCATGTTGTTGCCTTTTCCCATAGCATCACAGATCAGCATATGGTGGGTCTGAAGAGTGAGGCGCACAGTTGGAGTCCATCTGAAGCACACTGGAACAGCAAGAGATCTCTGCAGCCATGTCTCTACCCAGCCTGCTGGCACATCTTGCCAACCGCTTGGCAAAAACATCCTAGGCACCTGTAAACCCCAGCTTTTTAGCTCAGGGACATGTAACTCTCAATTCAGATTTTTTTTCCCTGCATTTGTAAAGAGGCTTTCTCCATTTGCTGAATGCCTTGTCTGCAAACCCCAGCACCGGGATTCCTCCTGTGTGAGCACAATTCAGCAATAACATGGTTCAGTTTTCTAGTGAGGTGCTGAGTACCTGAAAAGTTAGTACCATCCAGAGCTATTTTGTAAGAGCTAGACTCCAGCTTGGCCTTAAAGGCAACTTGTATCATGGGATGGAAATTTAGGAGTAGTTCATGTCTGTAAGTGACCAAAAATGACAGCTGGATAAATCCAGCTGAGGTCATTGAGGGTTATTTACTCATCTCTCCCTGCTGTGCAGTCAGTTATTAAACACAAAATTTTTATGAAGAAGGAAAAGCTTGTGAGGCTGGATGGCTCAGAATTTAACACAGTGAAACAAAAATGGCAGCACAGTTTCTCTAAAACACAGGCTATTTTCATTTACCATCTGAAGTTCTACTCTTATTCAAAAGGATTATGGCCACATGTGTATAGAAGATACTGGACATATTTGTGCTGCTATGCACGAGATGATTGCAAGCAGTGAGTGCCACGGTACATGCTGCAGTATTTACATGTGGTGCTTGCAGCCTGCAAACACAAACTTTTCCTAAAATGCCATTCCTTCTAGAAAACTGCCTGTCTTTGTGAGTCCTCTGGTGAAACCCTCCGCAGACAGATCATTGTCCCTTACCCTGAAGGAGGAGAGAGAAAAATAGGAAGATGATGTTTTGGGAGCAAGAAAACCGAAGAAGACAGCTGCCCATTTTCAGGTTTTTTTTTGAACATCATATTCTTCAGGCCTCAATTCCTTGAGCAAACCAGATTTGAAATGGCAAATGGGTCTGCAGGTTTCTAGGCTGGGAACAGGCAGAGCAGTCACATAAAGTCCATTTCTCTAGAACGTAGGCAATAAAATGTATCTGGCCAGAGAAGTGGATCAGTCTGTCAATGTGTCCCCAGAATCTGCTCCAGTCTTCTGACTTACTAGAGAAAAGACAGAGATGGTGTCCAAACTCTATCCTTCAGGAATCACCATAAAAATATTGAAGTTGTCTGAAGGAGGAGAATATACACTGGGCTTACTTCAAGCCAGAGCCAGTTTGCGAAATCCTCACTGAGTGCCTTCACGGTGTAGCTTCCTCTCTGTGATTTATTTTGAGGATACACTCTTCTTGGGTGCACTAGAAACCACAAACATGGCTTTCCCTTCTTACAAGAAAGTCTGAATTCAGGGACCAGTTGTAGATGTCTGGTGCAAAGACTTCTTCAGACCTGATGTCTGAAAACCAAGTGTGTTAGGTTTTTTTTGAAAGCCACTAAGGTTTAGGAACACAAACCACCAGTGTGCCTAGAAGTTCTGTGTGCCTTTGGCTCCCTGCATGAAACACACAACATGTTCTTGCTTGTTCCCACTGCCACCGGGGCGAGGGCAGCTTTACCTTTGTCCATGGCTAGCGAGAATAAGCACTGAGCTCAGCTTTGCCCTTGTTACTCAACTCCTGGGTTTTGTGCTGCCCCAAAGCATCTTGGCAGCCTCGCTCTGCCTGATTGTGAGAAAGAGCAGAGCTCCCCCTTCCCCCTCTCCTCCCTGCACTCTGGCAAAGAATAGTGCGTGGGAGGACCTCGTGGCGGATGCTCGGAGACTGCAGCACTCATAATGACTAGTCACTTATAAAAGACATGTTAGTGATACTATCACTAATGCTTTATTTGACTATTTATATTCACGTCTAGGGTCTCTGAATGAGATCCCATCAGCTTTGCACAAGGGACCAAATAAACACTAGCAATATACATGACTAATCAATAGTAAATATTAATAATAGCTAGTACACTGATAATAAACATTAGTGATAACACAGCGTGCCTGAAGATGCTTCTGAGAGAGGGAGGGAAGGAGGAGGGGCACAAAGGACAGGTCATTCACAAGGTCCCTGGGCAGGTCTGCCCTGGAGCTGGGTGGGAATCGAGTGATGACTCCTGCCACCAGAGCTTTGTCTGCTGGGCCACACTGCCCCAGCCCCTGGGCCAAATGGAAAGATCAAAATAAACAGGTCCCAACTTTTCCAGCTCCATCCTGCTATCCTCTTCCTGATCTGCCCAGCACAACCATTGGGTAACGCCTTGCTCAGGGACCATGCACATCAGCTAGTCTTTGTCTGTGGGGAAAGGGACGCGCATAGCCTTGAAGAGATGGGGGAAAAAAAAAAAAGGAAAAACTGGGGAAAAGCTTTTATCTATCAGCAGGCTCACAGCAACCTATAAAACAGAACCATATCCAACAGAAAATAGAAGCAATCCAAGTAAGGGTGAAATGCAGAAGTGTTCTTTCATAGCAATAACAGCAAAAAGGTTTATTTGTTAATGACTCAATAGCAATTAAAAAGCTGTCTATTGACCCCAATTACTTAAAGATTAATTTCTGTGCTAGCATTTCTATAGACAGGTGATATGTATTTAAAAGGTATGTGTCAAAAAAAATCAAAGTTTGCCTGGCACAGACAAATTTCAGCTGCAGCTTATTTTTGAGTATTTTCTTTTCAGCACTTGCGAGGAAACCAGACAAAGAGAAGATTTGTATTTGAGTGAGTATAAAAAAAGAGGAATGTGGGAATATTCATGGAAATGCCAGCTAAATAAGGGGAAATGAGGGCTGTACGCATAGGCCCTCTCGACTGCAGACTCTACTATGGAGTTACAAGCAAACACTTCCATTATGTTCTTCTTATGTAATGACAAGAGAAAGCGTTTTCATTCATGAATGGAAATGTTTATGACGTTTGTGGTCTAGTAATTTCGCTTTACAATCATCTTTCATATCTCTGGAAATCTCCTACAATTTCAGTCATATTCTTGATATTATTTTCAGTTCTTTCTGTATAATTTCACTTCACCTGCTCTAATGTTTTTTCCAGTCTATTAACCACCTGAAAAATGAGAAAGCTTTACCTAGCACTTTGCAGTGGGAGTATGAATACCATATTATAACACCTGAAAGCACATGAACTGTTACCCAAATGCCACTCTGTAGTGTTTAAAGAAAAAATCTCACGTTTAACTGTACCACCACAAACCAACAAGATTTTAAACCAAGGCTACAAAAAGATTTTAATGTGTTCATTTTAACAAAACACTTCCATGTAGAAAGCCCTTCTGCAAAGGATATACTCTGCTTTTTTGACAGTGCCTAGTTCACAGAGCTAACGCATTTCAGTGCTAGTTTGAAGAAGAGCTTCAGTGCTTTGGAAATATGCACAATAGCACACAGCTGTTTTCGCTGGGGTCGACTTTCACAACACTGTAATGGCAGTTAAAACTGTACCAAAAATCCTTGCACAGGATGTAATCAACCTCAAATCTACAGAGAAACATTGAGAAACTGCTTTCAAGTGCCAAGAAAAACAAGTCGTTTACGACAAGCTCTTCCTAATGTCCAGTCAGCTCACCCCAAATGAGAGATGTTTCTCAAAACGAAAGTAGGACAGACCAGAGAAGAAAAAACCCTTGACTATTTTTATGAATTTTTCTAAATAGAAACACAAAAAGACTCGGACACTGGAAACCACCACCAATCCCTCCTGCCCCTCTGTCCACTGAAGCTCTAACATCAGTCAGCCTGTAAATCTAGTTCATGAGTGATAAAATGCTTGTTTTCCAACATTTTTCTCTTTTCTCTTTCAGACACTTGGAAAGTTTCTGTCCCTCCAGTGGCAAAGCTGTTATATGTCACATTCCTTACTCAGAGAGCTTAACCGTTATCCAGCTATTGGAGTCATCCCATAGCCCCAGATTTACGGCTTTTCTCAGGATGTCAGTCTAACCGAATACCTAGGTGTTCCCAAGAAATGCTTGAATTGCTTTTCACTTACCCCAGCCGAGTCCCAGCAGTTGTGGGTAAAGCAGAAAGGAAAAAAGCCCTCATATGATAGTGTCTCTAAATTTACCAGAAAGAAAGGAGCTGGGGTGCTTGTCCTTTAAGTGTCTCTAAAGATGGTTTGCATAGCTGGATCTCAGCTTATCTATGCTTTTCTGCTTTTGCTTCCATACATGGATCTGTTCCCAACAGTAACTTCAAGCTGTCGAAAAGAAGCTATCTGGCAGCTCTCAGCTTCATATGACACATAAATGAGCAAAAATAAATAAATAATGATATTTTCTGCTGGCTTCCTTTTTTTGATTTGCACCTCAGAACACCTTTTCTTTTTTTCCTTCTCCCCAGAGTAACACTTTACTATTTTTTCCAAAGTATTTCCTCGGTGAGGGCAAACAGAAATGACCAAGACAGATTTCTCCCTTTCCTGCAGGCTCACAAAATTTTATTCTCAGAAATATCTTTTTTTTTTTTCCCTTTGCTTTGCGTATAGGTCAGGGTTTTGCATGTTTGCTACTTGGAAGCATGTCAAGGCAATATACATCATGTCTGTAGCGAGGGAAGGTTAAGAGTCAAATTTTTGGAGAGAGAGAGATTATAAGAGAGCCACGTGACTGCTCCCAGATTAGCAGCAGTAGCAGGAGTAAGCATTCCTCTGATATTACAGTAGCCACCGTGGGACATGCCTGAAACACTGAAGAGTGGAAGCTGCAGTTTGGAAGCTCCTTGCAGATGTATTTATGAATAAATCACTCCTCATTCTCCTTCCGACCTTCCATACTTCCTAGGTTTCAGTTTGAGAAAGGGCTGATAAAGGACAAAAATGTGCACAAGGAGCCCTGTGTCACAGGTCAGGAAAGCAGTCATATAATTAACCTTAACTCTGTCCTTTGTTATCTCTGCTGTGCAAGTGGGAATGTTAATGGCTCCAGTGAAAGGGCAAGACTAAGTATATATCATTAGTATTATATGTTATAGTGGCAACTAGGACTGAAGAAGATATTAGGGACCCAATCAATTGCTTCAGTCTGGGCTCCCTGGATGAAAGAAAATTGGTGAAAGACATATTCAGGCACTTAGATATCTAAGGCTGAATGTAGGTGTCCATACTCAGGCCACTTGCATTGAAAATGTCATCCTCAAACATGGTGGTTTTGATTCATTGCAGGAGAAGGAAATTCCTTGTATATTCCCACACACAAATGACCTTGACTGTTTGAAATTTTTCCTAAACATCTGTTAAACACTTGGCAGAATAAAAGTTTTTTTAAGGGCTCACCAGCTCTGCCTCTACAATTAATGATAAACTACATTATTTCATTTTTCTGTTATAAATTATCCAATTAGAGATACAGCTTCAAATGGTGTATTTGACTCCTGCTGTTTGGTGTCTCAGAAATTGGAGGGGATGTGTGTGTGTGTGTGTGTGTGTGTGTATAGATGGGGATCCTGGGAGGTCTCCAGCATCTACCCAGCACCCAGAACAAAGACAGCTGCCCTGGGAGCACACCCTTGCATCTCAGAGCAAGCAGATGGCCCATGGAAACATGAAACAGGCAGCAAAAGAAATCACTTGCAAAAGATGAGTAAGTAAGGAGGGGATGCTCCTGTTTCTAGCACGCCAGCCAAATAATTGGTGCCTGTAGTTTGGGGTGGTGGGAAGTAATGGGAGGAGAAAAACCCCTTCTGGAAATCTGTCCTGGGGTTTCTCCAGCCTTTCAAGAGCAGGAGCCAAGCTCATCCTAGGAGGGTGCTTGAATGGGAAGATATGCCACTGTTGCCTGTCAGACAGGCTTGGTGACTCAGGAGGTCTATACTCTAGTACAAATAAGAATATGATTCAGCAAAGCATTTAAATTCCTGTTTAATTTTAAATATTGAATAATACTTTTGACTTCCCTGGGGTTATTCATGTGATTTCATTTCTATGCTTTACTAAGTTGTCCAGATATGGACATGAAGCTGCCACAAAGCAGCATAAAAAACAAACAAGATTTGGCACTAATATGTGAGTGTATTTGTGTTTCACAGGTCTCTTGACTTCCATGTATTGCTCCTAAGAAGTCTCAGGGCTAACCAAAATGGGCTAAGGAAAGCAAGACTCTTGCTTCTGTTCATTGCATGTGTCCTCTTTTCTGTGAAGGAAATGTTAAAAACCACAGGTGTGCGTAACTGAAGAAAAACGTATGTGGCTTTGAGAATAACATGATAATGCTGCACTCAGAGTTTTGGTAACCACAAGGCCAAGAGGGTAGGCTGTTTTCTGGCTTTGATCTGCCCTTCTGCACAGCGGCCGCATGTCACGCTCTGAATGAGTGACACCACCCTCTTTGAACTCTGCTCCCTACACAGAGTGGCCAAAGAGCTTCTCATATTTTCCATTGAGAGCTTTTCCAATTGTCCCTGCTGGGAGAGGTGAAGTTTGTATCAGGGCATGTGGGTGATAAGGTGAAAGACATTTTCCTAAAGCAAAAGAAAAAATAGGCATTGGTGTTGCCAAGCACTGAGTGGGCCACAGGGAGATGGAAATAAAACAGCATTGTCCTTCGTGCCCACTGACTCATCTCCTCCTCCCCAAAACAAGCAGGACAGAGGGAGAAAGTCCATCTTGGGTGGTGAGACACGTGGAAGACATCAGCAGCTCTGCTTGGCCTGGCACCGGACAGATTTACAGAAGTGGTGGTGAGCACAGGCCTGTGATCAGGACTGGTGCCTGTGTCAGACGAGGGTGGTCAGGCTTCCTCTGCTGAGGCCTGGTCACCCTACGGGGATCCCACCCCGTCTACCCCAGTCCTCTCCCAGGGCTGCACACCCTCCTGGGGAAAATTGTCCCCAGCTTTTCACTCAGCAACTAGGCGCTGCATCTC